>BJKM01000247.1:147500-807500 GCA_015082035.1 Chaenogobius annularis | reverse complement strand
TTGAATTTTGTTCATTGACAATGGCAATAAACTCTTTCTGATTCTGATTCTGATTCTGATTCTGATTCTGATTCTGATTCTGATTTAAAAACCCTCGGGGTCAGGACCACCTCGGAATACGGACGCGGGGACTATAATAAAACGTTACTGAGTAGCCGTAGACCAGGGGTGGGCAAACTTTTTGATTCGTGGGCCACAATGGGTTCTAAATTTTGACAGAGGGGCCGGACCAGGAGCAGATGGATGGACTTGCTGTCTCCACCACACATTCTTTTAAAAAACTGGCCTTCAGACACAGGCTTGCTGAATGAAAGCATGAAACTGGCCTTCAGACAGAGGCTTGCTGAATGAAAGCATGAAACTGGCCTTCAGACAGAGGCTTGCTGAATGAAAGCATGAAACTGGCCTTCAGACAGAGGCTTGCTGAATGAAAGCATGAAAACTGGCCTTCAGACAGAGGCTTGCTGAATGAAAGCATGAAACTGGCCTTCAGACAGAGGCTTGCTGAATGAAAGCATGAAACTGGCCTTCAGACAGAGGCTTGCTGAATGAAAGCATGAAACTGGCCTTCAGACAGAGGCTTGCTGAATGAAAGCATGAAACTGGCCTTCAGACAGAGGCTTGCTGAATGAAAGCATGAAACTGGCCTTCAGACAGAGGCTTGCTGAATGAAAGCATGAAACTGGCCTTCAGACAGAGGCTTGCTGAATGAAAGCATGAAACTGGCCTTCAGACAGAGGCTTGCTGAATGAAAGCATGAAACTGGCCTTCAGACAGAGGCTTGCTGAATGAAAGCATGAAACTGGCCTTCAGACAGAGGCTTGCTGAATGAAAGCATGAAACTGGCCTTCAGACAGAGGCTTGCTGAATGAAAGCATGAAACTGGCCTTCAGACAGAGGCGTGCTGAATGAAAGCATGAAACTGGCCTTGGTACTTGACTCCTGAATGGCAGTTTGGCGGTGAAAAAAGTTTTGTTGAGCCTGTAAATTAGCCGCCAACTTCTGAGCAGTAGCTTCCCGTTCTTCCGTTGATAGCTTGCTAGCATAGTTAGCATGCTTTGTAGTAAAGTGACGGCTAATATTATATTCTTTAAAAAGCGCCACAGTTTGCTGACATATCAGGCATACAGCAGACGATCGGTGTTCAGTGAAAGTATATTTAGTTGTCCACTCTCGACATTCTCTGTCCACTTTCCTTTTCTTAGGTCCGCTCATCTTTACAGAAGGACTGAGGGGTCAAAAAGCAAACGTGGAGTACCGTAATATGCGGAACCTCAACAAAGTCAATGTATCTAGAGTGCGCCATCTAGTGGGAACACATTAGAATTGCAGGGAAAATAAAACATTAACAAAGTTTATTTATTTAATTTCTTCAAGTTCGGCGGGCCGGATTAAAAAGTTTAACGGGCCGCATGTGGCCCCCGGGCCGTAGTTTGCCCATGCCTGCCGTAGACGGACTGATGGGCCGTCTGAAACTCTTAGAAGGCTATGCGCGTAAGAGCCTTTGTCTGGGACATAAATGCGCGGGTTTGAGGCCCTCTCGACTAGTCTAGTTTAGTCTAGTTTGGTCTAGACCAGGTTAGTCAGGAAAAGTACTACTAAATTTGTTAAATTGGTTAAATAGTTGTAAAAGTGAGACAAAGAACTGTTGCAAAAAAAGGCGGGGGAGGTGAAGACGCGAGTGAAGGCGCAAGCACGTGAAGGCGCGCGCACGTGAAGGCGCGCGCACGTGAAGGCTCGCGCACGTGAAGGCGCGCGCACGTGAAGGCGCGCGCACGTGAAGGCGCGCGCACGTGAAGGCGCGCGCACGTGACGTCACGGTAAGTGAAACTTGACAACAAAAGAAATGTCGAAAAAACAAGACTGCGAAACGTGGGTCAGGGAAATATGGAACGAGAGAAATCCACGTTCGAGGCTCAAAAAGAAGTTACAAAAGGCAATCGACGCGTGCGAGCAAATGTTCAGAGAGCAGGACCGTGATCCGCGGATGAAGGTGGATTTGAGTCTGTTCTGTGCGGTGCTCGGAGGCGGAGACGAGGAATGCGCGCTGGAAGTTCTCGTAGCTGAGCGAACTCAGAAGGATGTGAAGGCCTCACGGGAGGAAACATGCTAAACTGATCCTGGAGGCTTCTACGGTGGAATGGACCAAAGAGAAGAGGAGTTTCGTACCACCCTCGGTAGGAGGAGCCAGCTCCGTCACTGAAGGCAGAGCCAGAGCCCCTCTATCGTCGGCCCCTCCTTCATATGGATCAAATGGTACAATCGCGCCCTCTAGTGGCGTATACCCGCAACTAGCACTACATGGACTTCTGGATGTGGATGTACAGCCAACGGAACCATTAAAAAGAGCTGAAAAAGCAGCTCTACTCAAAATAGTGAACAGAGATCCAACTGTGTTGGATGAAGCAAAAATGGATGAATTAACTTCTTAACTCATACGTATTTACGCAGCCTGGCCTGCTCACGGGAAAAGAAGCAGCGGCCACTAAGGTTAAGTTGTGATTCAGGTTAAAACCATGATGGATGAAGTTACATTAAAATCTACAGATGACTCAAATAGCGACGAGGAAGACACAGATAATAGGGCAGATTTAGCGTCATGAGGCTAGACCGACTATTCTTCTGAAATTATCTTGGGGAAAGAAGCACATTAAGACATAGCGAGACCTCAGCTACAACTGAAGCGAGAAGAAGACAAGAGTGACGAGGACTGGTCACAGAAGCACTCAAAGACGGCAAGAATATAAGATTTATAAGGGCATCAAGGACTTACAAGATAGCCCCACACCCATAAAACCAGGTGGTTATCTTAAGGGACTATCCCTTCCCCGCAGCTAGTGACAGATTTATCGTGGGGGGGTGGGCCACAAATTAAGGTTCTTAAGGGAATGTTTGAAGGAAGAGAATATTTGACTGACTGCGTTCTTGGTTCTGTGGTGGTTCAGCTTACATCGGATGAAATATTCTCGTTGGTTCCGCTTCAGCAGCAGATTGCTTGCAAATGACCTGTCGTGTTCCTGTCTGCCTTGTATGAACATGGATTCAAAGTCTCCTAAAAAAGAAGCTACAATGCTGTAGACCACGGAAGTTACATTTTTGAGGTGAATAATTATTTCGGCTGGTTGTGTGAAACCTACTCCAAGCCAGAAGCCAGTCGATTTTGAAACGCTCCCAGACCAGAAACAGTTAAAGATTTACTCTTTCTTAGGATTGGCTAACTATTCTCACTATCATGTCCCTGACTACACTGGTGAGACTGCACAGAGGCCTCTGAGAGCAATCATTAAGCAATTTGCCTGGCGTCAGAGAAACTACAAGCACGACTGGACTGGACTCAGGAAGCTGACCAAGCTTTCACTGACTTAAAGATGGCACTCGCCACCTGTGCTGACGTAGCCCATCCCAGACTACACCAAAACCGTTCATTTTGATACTTCCATCACATGTGACTCAGGACATGGGGTTCTATGACAAAGACAGGGACAGGACAAAGGTCAGTTATTCTCTGTGTCCCACCCTATTGGATCCTTTTATGATCACACTCCTGATGCTTTTACCTCTTCTACAAATTGATCCAGTCATATCAACTACCTCCTTGCAACATGATGTATGGATCAAAGCTTTCACTCTTTCTGAGCATGAACTTATATATTCTGAATCTGGTCTTTTGTGGATGTCCACTGAAAATCTGGAACACTCTTTGCAGATCCTTAATGGACTCTCTTCCTGCAGGACAAGTGCATTCATTGCGTCTGAACCTGAACTCTTACTGGACCACGACTCCGTGCGAACTTGCAATGCTTTAATGACGACTGCAGACAGTCTGTCTGCACAACAGACTCATGAATTTAAGCTTTTGGAATGATCCAACCTCAAGCTTTCCTTTTATGAGGGACAACTTGGTATCACTGGTCCAACACTTCAAAACCTTGTTAATGGCTAAAGTAGGTCCAAAGGCCCTAACTGAAGGGGGTGGGGGAAATGAATGACGGCACAAAGACTGTGATATTATTGTAATGGAAGGAGGTAATCCGATGGCATAATCAGGATGAAAGCTCAGGTTTTCCTCACGATATGCATTAAACTTGGATCAAATTATGTACAGAAAAGGCAAGAAGACTTTCAGCTGAAGAAAAAGGAAAACATGATTAATGTCGCCCTGAAACAATGGTTTATCAATGTGTCTGGAATTGTTAATATGTTTTACTCTTTCCTAGAAGGAATATTGGCATCAGAGGAGAGCGACGAGCACTTATTAAAGAGCATGCATTGTTGGTAACAACAATGGTTAGAATTAGCTATAAATAACTGCAAATGCGAAGGCACAGTTCAGAGTCCCTGTTGCGCGTTTGTTCCTAGAACCCCACCACTTACTGTTGCCGCAGGAGACGGCCACATTTCAGTGGTTCGATTCCTGTCTCGACCAAGAAAACAATCTGTGTTATTATGCGCAAAGTATTTACGGGGCGATCTAAATTATACCACCTCTTAAGCAGGTTGCGAACGTCCTATGCCCAATATGCACAATTAAATAGTTGGAAAACCCGATTAAATCCTTCAGAAGATTTTTCTCGTTATAGGTGTTTATTCTTGTTTACTGGTTTGTGTTTTGTTTCTGTTGTGTTGTGTTTATGTTGTGTTGTTCACTCTCCTCAGAAAGCATGAGACTCTCTAAAGCCCTGAGCAGCACAACCACTGGAGTATTTGTGAATGTAGAGCGGCAATTCCAATGATCTAGAATCCAGGTTTGAGGATGAATGCCTGAAGGGGTGGCGAAGAGAGATGTCTTCACCCAGAAAAGCTCGGGAGGCATTGATGAGGATTGGATGACACACCTTTGTTTAGTCGTACTGGGTAACCCAAATGGGTTCCATAGATTTGATTATGTTTTGGTTTGTGTTTTGTGCTGATGCCTTGGGTGTTTTTCAGGATTTTCAGATTACTCCTCTGTTCGGTTGTGTGAGGTCCTTGCACCTCCAGAATGGGGCGACTGGAGAAGAGAACTTTTTCTCATATTGTTGCATGAGCAGTCGGACCGTATCATATATTCTTGCCATTTGCATAGGCACCATGCATTGAATGCTTGTATTCACTATTAGACAATGTTATAACTCTTCATATGATTCACGGTATTACTACCCTGGAAAAGGACAGAATATACATAACCCTGCAGACTCAACATAAAAAATCAATTTCACTACTTCAGAAGCAATGTTCTAACCGGACTAGCACTTTCTATGGTTGCCACTAATTAGACAATTTTGTTATATATTCATCATTATATTCACTTATTAGACAAATGTTATATAATCATCATATCCATATCTAGACATGGCTCTATTTACAGATCATATCTTCTTGACTATAGTAGCTACATAGATGTATCATACAGGACAAGATCATATATTCCACCGCTACTTAGACAGGATGGTATAACCGATTCGGTCACTATATTTCTTCGTTTTTTTTCAAATAATTAGATAGAACAATTGTTGATAATTATCAATCATATTCCACTATTAATACAATGTTATGGACCATTTCTCTTAACCTGACTGGCAGAGACACAAATTCTCACCCCTACTTCGACGATATAGTGATGCAGAATGTTATCCAGGGCATCATATTAGTTCACTATTAGACAATGTTATAATCTATATATACTATTAGACAATGTTATAATCAATATATTCACTATAGCATATTTTGTATCTGAACCATTAGTTGTTAGGTAATGATATATTCACTATTAGATTTTGATATTTATTTTGTGAGTAGATCATAATATTCACTATAATGACAATGTTAATACGTTGATCATATATGTCCAGCTATTAGACAAATGTTATAAAATCATATATTCACTATTAGACAATGTCTATACAATAGTAGCGTTCTTTCACGGGTGATTCATGATCAAATCTAACATGTTATACTTCAAACTCAATATGACTTCACGGGTAATCTAGACATTATGCTTATTAGAACGCATACATAATCACCAGTCGTTTCAGGATGTTTACCTAACTAATAACGACGGAGCTGTTTCTAATCAGCTCAGTATCACTGGAGTAAGTGATCAGTTCACGAAGTGATTAGGCACTATTAAGATCAATGTATATATTAATTCAATATATTGCAATCTCATTATGGGACGAGTTTAATACTCCACTATATGTTATACATTGAGCTCCGTTTACACGTTAGTTCGTTAGCATGCTACGCAGGTAATAAAACCGCCACTTGCAGACACTAGTGTGGAGACTATGCCCTCTCACCTCAGATCTGGTTTTAACTGCGCATCGCATCCTTTTACTTCGATAGGTCTGGCTCTGTTGATTTCGGATGTAATGAATCATGTATCTACTGTGTGTAGACTGCTCACAAATTGCCTGAAAGTATATCGTACGAAGCACGACTCGAAGAGATTGATATTAGATTTGACGTGGCTGTTGTAAGCATTAAGTCTGTAGTCCATTATTGGACCCGAGGAGCCCCATCAGCAAGAGCGCGCGTCCAGAAAGCACGGGCACGGGCCAATCACGGCCCTACTCCCAACTAAAGTGAATAGGACTGCAATTAGGAGACACTTCAATCAAATGCATCTTATTTCATATTTGATACATACTTAAAAATACTGGAGACCGTGGATGGATGGTCCTTCGTTTTAAACTATCTTTCTCCGGACATGAAGGACGATGAAGCTAACGAGTGTTCGCTCCAGGAGGTCCAGACGTCTTGCAGGCTGGTGCTGATAGTTAGTAAACTGATGGAGGAGATTGGAAGGCAGATTCTTTCACTCCTCTTACCACGTTTCATGGACACGCAGAAGTTCCGAAGTTAAACACGGAACTGGGCATATTCTCTTCATTAATATTATATTATATTAATTATAATTTATAATATGTTATATTTATATTATAATTATAATCTATTTATAGTTAAATAGTTTGGTTAGGTAGTTATTTTAGCGGTTATAACTTTTTAGTACTTATATTTATACTATTGGATTTTTATTTTCAAGTATATTGGCATTTTGTAGGTGGTTTTTTACGGAGCGACTGCACATTTCATCTTATATTGTCTGATAAGGTTTCAGTATTAACCATATACTCTCCTTTATTGTTTTACTGCTAGGCGCCTGAGAACACGCGATGTATTGATTTCAATCTAAAAGATCTTAAGTTCTGAAGGTAAATTTTAGCGCTGTCAAAATCTCAGAAAAACTGTCGAATGTGGTGTTTTGAAACAGTAACTAACAATTACGAGGTAAAGCTGTGATGTTTACTGATTTATTTCTGATTCTTGTGTTCGAGGGAAGAAACAATGAAAGAGCGTATTCACTTGTATTTATTTTTCATTACATTCTGTTTGGATTCGCAGTGATTACATGAGTGGCTCTTGTAAAATCTCACAGTGTTTCAAAATTATTTCGGATCATTAGACCGTCTGAGATGATTAGAGTTTGCAGTCAAAGTTTCTTAAGAGTCGGATGTTGTTCTTCTGTTGTATCACTGAACTTGTGCTTACTAGGTTTTATGCCAGTCGACATTGCGTCTCATAGGTGCTTTTAGATTTTTCCGTTTGGAAACAATGGAATTCAGAGACTGCATGAAGATCACAAGTAAGTCTGACTCCAATCTGTATCGGGTTGAAGTATACAGATTAGGGCAGCATAGGTAGTGAGTAATTATGAAATTTGCAAGTCACAGCCAAAGTCCACAGCACATTTAGTCTCGAAGGATCACACCTTGCGAAACTGTGTGATCGTAATGCGAGGTCTTCTTTCGCACATCCAATGTAGATCCGAATTCAAGAGTCACACACTATCCGTAGGTGCCTTACAAGAAGCAATGGGTGTAGTGGACTGTTTTCATCCAGCATCGAGGGTATATTGAAGAAGAGGAGGTGATGAGGTCAAAGCGCCATAGTCTACGATTTCCTGGTCACTTCTGGAAACAGACCTGGTGTTATTCGCTTGCGGGAAGGCGCATTACTAGTGCATTTAGTGTGACCTTGTCGCACTTAATCCTGACAATGTTTCAAAAAGAAACGAATCGTTCCACTCAGCCCATTTTGTGCAGCACAGATTCCATCACATCACAATGTGGAGCCAAGCCACTTACGAACCACTCTTGGCAGCCACTTGGGATTGGGATTGCCACTCGACATCTGTGATTGTGGACAAGAACAACACAGACTTTTGTGGAACAAAGTGAAAGACAATCATCCATGATGTGGAGGCCGATCCCAGGATCCACTCTGAGTGGGAGGACATAGGTATGTTTCCTCCCTACTGCAATGTTGTGTCCCCTCATTTGCACTGACATAGTCTCAATATTCAAACCAGCTCGCCAGCTCCGCTTCTTGCACTGCTTAGGCGTGCTGGTGGATGCAGCCTGAGGTTAGGAACGAGATAGTCTCTTTTTGTAGGACTTAGGAACCACAACCTCACACCTACAGGGAAAGGACGCCTCTGCGTATTGGGTTGGTACACATAACTTGACACCGTCTTTGTAGGTAACAAGCATCTGTCGCTATTTAAACACCGACATTGACTCTGCTGAACCTAGTATGATTCATCAAACCTGTCTTCTAATCTTATCTAGGCATCAACTTAGCCTCCTAACCTAACTCTCTCATGTTGATTCGCGGGGACAATTGTTTAACAGTACAAGATGTTTAATCTCACCCGCGCTGATAGAGAACTTACTTTGGGCCTGACCCGTTTTTCAATATCAGCACTATTAGATAACGGTTTGGCGGTCTTTCTGCGGGCCATCATGATGTGGTACCCTCAGCAAATACTTTGATAATCTCATGAGTGAAGTGCAAATTTGTTGAAGGAAAAGAGAGGCTCAATCTCAGACTCTTAATTTCAGTAAGCATAGTAATGTACTAATAATCTCGCGCAGGAAGAGTGTGCCCTTTACGCAGATATATACCTCTCGTTATTGAATATTTATTGTTTGTGAAAAAAATGGCTTGCGTCTGTAAACGTGTTAGACTGACTAGGCTGTTACTTTTTGGCTGAACTCTTACAGTAAACAAAGAGCTCTGGGAAAGCCTTCCTGTCTCACGAAGTCTTAAACACATGAAATCCAGTGATAAGCCAGTGGACCCCCCGCATCTCATCACTGCGGGGGGGCATTATGCATGACGTCACCAATCAGCGGGTTTATCAAGCAGGAGACATCGAGATTCTGGCACATTTACGCGATAACACATGCTTTGCTTCACTCTCTGGGTGGACGTGCTTCAACATCAACAACATTTTTAAACCACTCTAAAATCAGCAGAGGTAGTATCTACGACAGGGTGTATAGCTTCACAGTTGAGAAGCTCCTAATAACGAGGTAGAACCAGTAAATACGACGCTTACACACTATTCTATATGGAGATTGATTGGACACAGTACATCTTTTCTGTCTTCCGCATTACCTTGGCTTCTAGCCACTTCAGTATGAACTTTTTTGGAGTATTATAAGATCCCGACCTAATAAGTACTACGGAAGTTAAGCAGCTGCTAACACCTGTTAGGCGAGTGACTTTGGATTCTATGTAAAGAGCACTAAAAATCACTCAACAAAACAGAGGCTACAATAGTATGAGGTGCCCACGAATGCTCGCAGAGGGCCAAGAGGAAAGAGAGAAACCATTAACACGTCCGGGATATATAGCTCCTCGTTCAGCCTGTGGAAGACCCGACTTGCGGCTCTGAAACAAAGTCTTGATTTTAGAAGATATCTACTTAAAAGACTAGAGCCAAGACCAAAGGGAAACAAGTGAATTAAGAAGAGTATGTTGCATCAGAAACCAAAGCAAGAGTGGGGGCTCTTGATTCACCATTATTCATATACTGTTTGTTCTGTCCACTATTATTTGTTCGTCTAATTTTTAAAATGCTTAAATAAACCAGTTATTGGTTCCTTCATGTCCGTTTATTAAGGGTTCGTGATAGATCTGAAGGAGGGTCAAGAAGAGAAGAAACGTTGAGCCAGGAGATATAAAACGAGAGAAGGCAAAGGAACGAGTAAGATGTTTACATTGCTTCTGCAATTAGGAGACAACTACACTACAAAAAAACAGACAAATTAGTTTTTGTGTTTTATGACCGAAAGCCTCCGAAAGATCGGCACGGCTCCACGCCTCCGGTATCGGAGGATTGAAACATGTCAAAAAGTTCACCAGCGCAACGACACAGATATTCTAAAAAGACCAGATGAAAGAACTCCTGTCAATATCAGTCCACCCTAAGAGGAGCGAAGCAGATGCCCTACACAAAAACAGAGCACGATGTAGTGTATTCTAAATCCTAATGCAGTGAGAAAGTTCGCTAAAGAGTCGCCCAAACTAAGGGGGAGACTAGGGAGAAGCCACTGCACAAGAGCTTTAATCAGCAGCCAGAATGACACCTCGTACCGTCTTAGGACCGGCATGTATGCTTGCTGATGCAATCTGTTTTTGAATGTTGTTTTTATATATGAGACCAACACTAGCCTCTGCACACTATGGAAAGTGGACTGGTCTTTAGTTGTTTTGCCTCCGAGGTATATCATAGATGGGGTGCAGAGATAATTGGCGAATGGAGCAGTAATGAGTAAATATCGAATTGAGCTCTTGAAAAGAGGAAGTTTAAGTTGATGTGGTAGCCAAATCTGGTAGTTGTGTAAAGAAGAAGAGAGAATAACTTGACAATTCTTTTTCATTTGAACTCTGTAATCGGATTGGGCTATTTATTGATTTTCAGTACCCTAAAACCAGTTGTATAAATATATTAATAATGGTGTCTTCTGCTCAGTGGGGCTTATGTATTGGAAAATAATCCAATAAGGTCAATGACTGACCATGAAATTCTGATAATGTACACGTCTGGGGACATTCGGGATCGACATTCATAAAGTTGATGTGGCCCTCCGGTGGTCAGGTACAATAGTTTGAAGGTGAGAGTAACGGAGAATACAATCCAAGTATGGAAGTCAAATTAGGAATTGTGGCTCCAACTAATCAGTAGTATTCACAGTGTGTAAATCTGGTTAGTGATTGCTGGTAGGTCAAGTGTGGGTTACTGTCAACCCTATTGTAGCAACGCTAGTGAGGTCGTCATGATGTGTTAGTGGTAGTCCTTCTTCTCAGTAGTATGTGACCATATAACATATTGTTAAACAAGTAGTAGTTGTACCTTTCGCACGACTTAGTAGATTTAGTTTGTTTCAGAGTGAGTCAAAGCCTATATGTTACGTTAATTTATTTTAGAGGAATATCGCATTATCTCTGACTCGCGATGTAGTAGATTGAGACTTACGTTATTTGTTTTATCTGGGCAAAACAGGAGTCCAGACTGTAGGTTCTGTACGCATAGACGACATAGCTTCTTTTTGCAACACGTAACTATTTCACTGAACTGAACCTAGACACTTTTAAGTAAATCTGATCAGTCACCAATAAGAATAGAACTACATTTTTAGACCATTATTTTAAGTGTTAGTTTTAGTACTTTAGCTTCTCTCTGATCGTCACTTCATTGATCACTCATACAGTGATGGCGATCAAAGGCAGATAGAAAAATAACTCCAGTTGGGGCACCCCATAGAAAAATCAAATTGATGAGCATAACTTAAGATACTAAATATAGGATTTCGCAATCGCTGGTCGGTAACTCTCTAGAGTATGTTGGGACCACTAAATAGGTCAACTCCCATAAATCAAAGAGTGGTCATCCATTTTTTCTATGTTATCCCAGCATACTGATATCGTCTTAAAGTTAATTGTAGAGTGGGTGCAGTGGTGTAACTATGAAGAGTATCAGATTTAACATAGTGTATAAATCTGTGTCGCATGCATCTATTTTTAAGTGACCAAGTCTTTGATTATTAATAGCCTCAAATAACCATAGTTATTCATCGATATAGCTATACATTCAAGAGCCCAGAGCAAATCACTGCTATATTTTGTCTCAGAGTAGCAATCATAGAACTGATAAGAATATTGTCAAGTTCCAATGAATTATTAATACGCATTCACTCAGATACACGGTCTTGTTGTTCGTATGGCGTGAGTTTGGATGATCTCGCTAGTCCAGTAAATTTCGTTGTTTGGGTTTGCTTGGTATCAACTTGGTCAGTGTTTTTTCTTAGGTTTTTTCTTATACTTATTCTTATCCAAGGAGATTCCCTTACCTCATACAGAGTTGTGGGTCTGCATATATCAGAGCCACAAACTTCAGTTTCTAGATGAATATGACGAGACGTTGTACTGTTATAGTCCCTGGTTGGATAACAGCAATGAGTACGCATTTTATCAATTTGTTAGTAGAGGGAAGAAAAGAAGGACACACACATGTCCAGTGTAATGAGTACAGGAAGTGTAACGATTCAGTTCGAAAGAACCAGGAAACTCTGCCCAGAGAATACATGCTTAGGACTTTGTGGTTCAGGCCGAATTTTAGTGCTTGATGATAACGAAGAGGGACGATCGACCTCCTCTTATGTCTGCCTGTTCAAACCAGTCTTTTCCTCTGGTAGCTAAGTGCTCCCGCGTGAGCTGAGTCCTCTCTTATGTTTTTTTCTGTCTTTCTCAAGGACCAGCGTTCACCTTTACGTGGAATGACCTTCTTGCCTTTGTTTCATACAAGGTCCTAACTGGCACGAGTCACTGTATCTCTTATTGTTTTCTCTCACCACACACCTGCTTTGAATTTATTGGTTTTACTCGGGAATGAACGCGTCACCCAAAAAGCTACAATTTGCTTTTGACATCAGGCTGTTTTTCATATATTTTATCGGACCGTACTCATGTCCCCTCTTCTGCTCCCTGTTTCAAAGGTGAGGCTCACGTGCTCTCCCTCCCTTATTGTCCGCGGTTAATGCAGTATAGGTCGAGTTCAAGTCCTGGACGCCCTTTCCTCTTGTTATTGGATGACCAGATCAAAAAGAGATAACTTTAACAAAAGGCCAAACGGCTACTCTAACTAAAAAGTCCATGACGATCGTTCCAGCTTTCTTTGCCTCTCTCGCTTAAGTATGCAACCCGTGCCACATCAGCGCACTTCCTCAAGTAGCTTCACTTTGCATCGCTTACTGTTAAAGGCCACGCCCCCTTATGTCTGCCTGTTTCCCATCAAGTAGGGTGGCTTTCAACGCCCCTCATTGGTTCTGCTGTTACATAGAGTGCAGTGCCCATCGTCCCTTTTGTCTGCCTTGTATCAAACTGCTAGGGATCACACGCCGGCCCTCTTAAATGTTTCTAGCGGGTTCAAAGGCCAACGCCCCTCTTAGTGGCAGTACAATTTTACTTTACATGCTCGTCTAGTTGTTCAACTAGCGCGAGTACCACTACTTGTTCGCGCACCTTTGGGGTGATCGAATTATTTGTTGGTTCGCGCTCAACTCGATGGTAGTTGAAGGAAGAGGAAGATGATCATTAGCTTTGACCCCTCTCTTTTTCTCTCCTCTGTCAGTGGGGTGCGCAGTCGCACAATAGTGTACGTCTGACTTTGAGATGTTTCAAGTCCCTTAAAATGGGCTCGTTTTTTCGCGGCTTGTGCTTGCCAGAAGCTGTTTTTGTCTAGCTATCGCGACACGCTGACTATTAACCAATTGTATGGGAGATTGCTTGCGAGTATATTATGGGAGCAGCATCTGAATTTACTGGCGCTTCGGGGACATCGAAGGACTCGGGTCAGCGATGAAAATCATTTTTCTATCAGTGACAGTTCTTATCCCGCTATATTTACCAACAACAACTCTGCATAGATCTCGACTGGCTCGCATGCGCAGTTTAGATCTTTACTAGGGATAAGAGGAGGATGGGGGCATCCTGACAACTCCACAAACGGGAGTCCGATCGGTCTTTGCTTATGTTTGTCTTTCTTTAGTGACTCGTCTGTTTTTCTTCTGAGTATCCTGGAGTGACTCGTACTCTGTTTCCGCCATATCTAGACCTCCCTACGCTCATCCTTGTCTCATCTCATCTCGTTAGAAATGCCGGAGGCAAAACTGCTGTGCCTGTACGCTCTTTAATCAGACTGCGCATTCTGGTCAATAAGGAATTCGATTCTTTACCTGGTTAGAATTTTGCTTTATTAACAACTGCCAGGATATTTACAGGAAAAACACACAAGTTGAGAATGCCGTTTTAGGACAGAAACAGAGTTGGCCAAACAAAGCCGCACACAAGATTGTCATTCAAAAATTAAACTTGTAAAAGATTTCCTTGAGTTTCATCTCTACAAATTACGTAATGTTATAATATAACACAGTTGACTAAATCTGGTATATTGTCCTCAGGAAATTAACTCAAGATATTCTTAAGATTCACTTACAATTTTAATAAACGAACACTTGGATGAAATGGTGGTCCACTTTGTTTTTCTGATCATGGGATGATATGCTATATATCTCTCTGCCCTGGAAAGTCCTGCGCACTACATACGTGAACTCGAGACATTTTAACGCATAGTTGTTATCTCATACATTACTTAACCAGAGTAAAGTTATGGCCACTAAATAAAAACCGAGTTTTAAAAACATTCATCTCTTATGGAGCGTAGTTAATTGTCGCCTCTCCGCATGATCTGATATCTGTTCCATGTTTGCTGTCATCAGTTTGTCTCGATGTTATTTATTATATTTATTGCCATCTACGTTATTATAAATATTTTCAATCAGAACCAGTACAGCTCATAACCACTGCCTATCTATGAACCTAGAGGTGGGCGACCCTTCACTCACACACCACAGAAATTGTTACATAATGTGTCTTAATAGTTTATTTGACATGAGATAGTAGGCAGACATAAATACTGCAAGAAACTGAGGTTTCAGAACGGTATAGATAACACAAAGAGGTCACCGGTATAAATGACCCAGGCAGTTGAAGTAAATGGAGACGAAACACATTTTCTTTTTATTTTATTTTTTGTATGGCCTAGTTTTCTTTTCTGGAAATCTCTTATTTGAACTCCATATATTTTTGCGAGAGAGATGTTACTATCAACTTAGCATGGCGCTATTCGGACCAGAGCGGTGTAGAGAAGAATTATCTCTACTAGCGCCACCTACTCCACAGTTGAAGGAACTTAAAACACATACATAATATGAAGCATCAGGGTACGTTACAGTACCTTAAATCCAGATGGATATAAATGAGAAGCTCTAGAACACGTAGTGAATTTGTTAAACTACCTCTTAATTTATTAATAATTAGTACAACATATTAACCCCATTATTTTTATAGTTTTTTTACCGCAGTACTTCCGCGACCTCCTACTTCTTGCGCTGGGCCGCGACCTCACTAGCATACTGTAAACATATACCAAAGGATTCCGTCTGGTGGGGAACGTAGGAGTTTTCACACTGAAGGGTTCAGTGTGAAACTCTTGCGCCAGACCTTCGACATGAGTCCCATACCTGTCTTACTTTAGTGACTAACGCACATAAGTACTCGCTTCAATGAAATATTTAGTAGACACGCTGCTTTAATTGCACACCCCACCATTTTTTAAAAGTATGTTTTTGATAAACAAACATTAAGAGACACTTATATAAAAAACGCTCCTGATACTTTTAATCAAAGAGAAGCTGCTTCTAATTGACTTGAGACAAGAGCTTTAACACTTGAACAGTTAAGATTAGGAAGCGGCAGTCCGCTGTATCTTGCAGGTAGATGTGGCATAGTATTGGTTTCAAGTTCCCTCGTACGCAAAAGTCCGAACGGCTTCCTGTCTAGTTCCTTTTCATTAATGTGTCGCAGCTTACTCGTCATATACAGGAGTATAAGCGCAGCTCGTTCGTGACGGAAGGTAAGATCACAGTTTGCAAAGTTGTAGTATATCAACGCACAAGAAAGGCCAAGAGACTTACTAAAATTCGATGTTTTTAAAGCTGTCACCTCGAGGAACACTGTTGTCAGTAAACAGGTCTTGGCTTGGAAAGAGCTATGTGGGTGGGGCCAGCTGTCAGGAGGCTATTTCTTTACGTAATTCACGGTTGTCATGTGAGTTTTGGGCAGCTCCAGTGTGGAGGGAAATAACGATGGGTCGACGTGTGCGCGCGTAAGGAGTCGAGGAAGGCTTGGTACGAAGGCAGTGTAGAATTTTTGATTGAGATGTATGAAAAAGTCGGAAAACAAATGCATCCACACAATAATCTCCTACAATTGATCTACGTTAAAATAATATCTCACATCCCTTTATTGTTGCATTGTCCCATGGGGAGTTGGATTGGGTGGGGCACTGTGTGCTACTTCGGGGATACGATGGGTTCCTCGTGCCTCATCGCTCGGTGGTCGTAAGCGGTTTTAGGTTACCTTCCATCCTTACTTCGTGTGGGCTTCCTTCTCCAGCCTGTGTTCTAACACTTTCGGTGCCAAAAGTCCAAAACCCCTGGGGCAGAGCATTGGCATTCAAAAAACTGGCCAAGTCGAAAAAAGGTAGCAAAAACGGCGCATATGAGGGTTCCGTTTCTGGTGCTTTCATAACTTGTTTCTCAGTGCTCTGGTCTACGTCTCGGCTTGTGGGCTCGTCTAGGCCGTGTGTAGAAGTCGGGCGATATTATGGCAACCCACACTCAATACGAGCGAATCAGAGGGTGGAAACTTCCGGCCCACGGACGGGGTGGGGGCAATTGCTCTCACGCTGCGTGCGTCTGCGCTGGCACACGCGTACGACCTCCAGTAAGGTTGGAATTGTGCGCAAGACTCTCGCGATCCGCTGTAAATCGCAACCACCGGGCGAAAAACCGTACCGGTGCGAGAAGTGCGAGTACGCTATGTTGTTTCTCGGGTCCTGACCAGGAACAGCAAGAGCCGGAGGACGAAGGACAACTCAGGGACCGCCCGCGAACAACACGAGCCACGCGCTGAAACGAAGAAGACGTATCCGGTGGGCTAAGAAGGCAGAAAGAAAGAGAGAGGAGAAGCCCAAACGGAGGAGACGGGATGAGGATATGGGCTAGAAACACAAATCTGACGTTGGGGTTTTGTCCCCAGAGCAAAATGATCGCTAAGGGTATATGCGTAACCCAATCACTCCACGCATAGCAGCGCTTCACTTTCAATACGCGCGCTTAACGATCGAGAAGTGCTGCTCCTGCTGCTTTGTATAACCCCGGGTTGTTCGATTTCAACGCAGAATTCTTGGTGGTCGGATTACATTAGACCCTGGGTTGACGCTGGTTACCGGACCCACCTGGTGTGCTATTTTGTTCATCCTCGCGGCTTCTCCACTCAGTATCATCCCTTTCGTTGGGGTCTTACTTAGACCTGGGTTAGACTGGTTCGACATTTTTCGGTGTTTCCTCTTCCTACTCTCGTGGTTCATTTCTCTCCGACACTGGGTTGGCTACACACCTCGGGTTCCTTAAACCTTCGCCGTTCTTGACCTGGCGCATTTTAGTAAACCTCTAGGTTTCCACTATACGACATAGCGGTATAGATGGGTTTACGACCTTCGGGTTAGACCATTTTTACGTGGGTCATATATAGACCTGGGCTTAGACTGCAGGTTTGAAACACCTGGACCACGACTAACACTGCACGACTATACAAACCTGCGAGGTGATGGAAAGAACTTGGGGTTAATATAGTGAGAGAGATAAGTAGACTTCAGTTTTCAAGAGGAGATATGGAGGTCTCGGACCTCGCTTCTTTTTCAAGGCTACCACTCGGCTTGGCTTTTAGACCTGGGTAGACCTGGGTTAGACTGGTTCAGACAATAAGAGTTGTACCGCACCTGGGTTAGACCAATAGGAGATAGACCTGGGTTAGCCTGGTTCAGAATAGAGAGGTAGGTAGAGCATAGAGATTGAATGTAAGATAGATAAAGGGCCAGCTGGTAACTCAGTTCTGAGAAGCCTGGAGGGGGTCATAAGATTACCTGGGTTTAAACTAAGAACGCCTGGGGTTAAGAACGCTAGCACGGTTCCACGACTGGTGTCAGCACCTGGGCGCTTAGGGACATCGAGGATACTAGCGGCCACGCACGCGATATATCTGCAGAGAATTATTAACATCAGCAGACCCATAGAGAGATTAGAGAATACTCAGTCTTTAGTGTTCAAAGGAGGGGAACGATCGCAATTTGCCGATCATCAGTCAACACTTATGATTTTTGTGTAGTAAAGACACCTGGGTTAGACCTCGCATTTATTTTTTTTCTCTGGGTCCTCGTATAGAGATTCCTTTGGCTGTGGTGGACAGACGGGCTGTGGTGGTCTATAAGACCTGGGGTTTTTATTGCCGACACTCTGGTCCTTCCCCCTCAACTAGCTGGGTACCAGCACGCCCTGGGGTTAAAGCACTTCCAAAATAAACTTGTGGATTCCTAAGACTTGGTGCTCTATTGGTATTAGACACCTTCTGGCTGTTCTTTTCTCTGGAACCTACCTCGTAGGCTTACCATGTAACACCCGCTCCTAGCGTTCAGCGCCCGTGGGTAACCAGGGACTTACCTGGCGTCTCCAAGAATCGGCCGCGCTTGCCGGTTCAGGACCTGGCTTCTGCCTGGGTTAGACCTGCGAGTTATGGTCCGTACCTGGAGCTTGGACGGTCATCTCTGGGTGTCAACGCAAGGGCACCATGCGCTTCAGTCAAACGACCTGGGGTTAGCCACCGATCAGAGTTCTCCGAGAGCAATTAACGAGAGAGACACGCCGCTTTCCGCTGGGTTAGTTTGACCTCGTGGGCTGCTAGCTACTGCGTGTTGGGGAACCTAGGCGAGTTTTGGACACGCGCTTTCACGAACGATTCAGACGCTTCCACGACGGTTAGACCTGGGTTAAACGGCGGCTGAGCCGGGTTTTTACCAAAAAACCTTGGGTCCACGTTTTTGAACGGATACAGGCCCTGTAACCAAAGTTATGGATCTGAAGAGGCGTATTTTCTGCGACATTTACTGGACACTCAATGGCTTTGCGATGTTGTTGATGATTTTGAATCGCACGCCTCTCGGCAGACTGGTGTGACAATTGGGGAATTAAACCACTGGGCGTGTCGACCTGAGGTTAGCACCTCAGGCGAGAACGGGACATTTAATGTAGGGACGCGAGTTTAGAAGAAATTAAAAGCTACGACGTTATTAAAGAAGAAAATCGGAAAGTGCTAAATATTGGGGAATGCGTGAATGATTGTGAAGATTTCCTATAGGAAAGAGAAACTCTCTACTCTAACTGAATATGAGCTCGCCAAGAGTGTATTGTTGATAGGAAAGTATGTTCAATGGTTATTAAAAATACTGTTAGTCTGGTTGGCTTTCACCATATTACGTACCTGAGGCTTTTATCTAGGGGGGCCGTTCCATGGTGGAGTGACTATAAGGACCTCGATTTGTGGGGGGTCATTGAGCACGAAAACTGGGAGTCGGCTTCTGGCAAAGAGGGTATTGAATTTCGACCATCGTAGGATTTATTTGTTAAAAACACGTCCGGGGTGTTGAAAGCACGTCTCTCATAGGTATATGAAAAACTGAAGAACAAACCCTCGGTGGATTTTTATTTAAACCGTCACGGTTAGCTCTCACTGAAAATCGACTCAAGTGGAGTTGGTTACCCCTCCCTATAGCGAGTGTGCGCTTGAGCAGAGACTGGTCAGGTTTTGGAGGGAGCCTTTCGGGCTACCATGCGATAAATGGCTCCGCCACGCACCGCATAGAGTTGTGGTATGAGCTCTGTTGCCATGGAGTTTATTTCCATCTCAGGGGGTACCAGACTTTTCTGCGGACTTCAATGAGAACTGAAGGTTAATTTCTGTATTGACGCAATGGGTGTTATCAGGGGAAAAGGCACTCGGGGTGAGGATAAATATCGTTTTGATAACACTGGGCTTTTTATGTTTTATCTTAAGTATATGATTCTATTTAGTTTTTAATCAACTCAATATACGTGGCGCATCTCTGATATAGATACCTGGGTTAGGCTACCGGGTGTATGGATGTTTTCTGACATTCCTCCTTCGGGGTGGCCTTTTTGATACCAGATTGGGCTCCACCCTGGTGGGTTAGAACCCTTGGAATTGTTATATATTGTTTCATGGTGGGACTTTTTCGGAGCCTTAAATCAAAGAAGCGTATCTGCTGCGAGACTTAGACTGGGTTCCTTAAGAACTCAATCCTTGGTATCCGCCTGGGTAGGACTTTGCTACCGGTGTTTTTCATAGCTTGGGTTATTTACTCGGGAAACTGGTGGAGTAGTGTTTTATGCGACGCGCACCAACTATAATCGTGAATTTGACAACTGCCATTGCTACCTGCTTGGGAGATTATTGGAATTTTTCAAGTGTAAGTAAATCTAACTCCGTTTGTTGGGAGTTGGAGGCAGGAATAACGTCACATAAGATAACACATGTTGCTTAAGATGTTTAAAAGAAAAAAAATCGCACACTTTTTGCGTTTCTCACAGTTTATTCGAACTTTATTTTATGCTGTCCGTTTAGCACCCCACATGTCGTAGAAACTTTGATATCTTCATACCTACAAATGAATAGTGTGGCAATGAATTTAAGTGACGCCGCACAATGGAGATGCTTTGTGGTTAGAAATCCTTTCTCGAGAGTTTTGGGATAAACTATATAGACCATGAGGTTATAACTCCCAACGGCTAACATATTTATATTGATCTCACAAGAACTGGGTTGTTCGTCATTTCCAAGAATCAGACACGGGCTCAAACGCTCCTTAGGATCCCGGATCTTCCTGTTATAGTATAGGTGCTATGCTCTTAAATGTACCTTCGATAGGGGTTAGAAACCCAGAGGTGCTGGTTGTTAACTGGGATTCGTGGTTGTTTGAAGTGCTTCGGTCTGAGGGGAATTTATTTCTCATCTTGCACCTCACTCCGGGGTTGACGTCCCGTAGACCCACCTGGGTTAAGACCCCAGGCGTTCTTGACCTGGTTCAAAATGGTTCAAGATGCTGGGTTCAGACCGTGGTTCTGGGTCAGCCTGGCAACAATTTAAATACGTACATTAGACTTTGGGTTGACGTTTAAGGTTATTTGTCCTCGCTAGCAGTCTTATCATTAAGGGGGATATAACGCTCTCTGGGTGCATTAAAGTTGACTCTGCACTGCGGCGGGTTTTGACACACAGAGGTTAATTTTGCATATGGGAATTGAGAACCTGGTCCATTCATGACTCTGGTCATTTATTTCTTAAAATTGTGGTTACAATTGGTGGTGAGAAGTGTAATTGTATTGTTGCTGAAGAGTTTCAAAACGTTCAATGCACTGTTGTTGGGAAAACGAACAATGATTTGGTTTCCAGAGTTGGATGTTCACACGTGGCATCAGACTGTTTGCAAAACGTGTCCTTTCAGAGTAGCCAGGTATTATGGACTGGTCAAGCACTTCACTGGCGATTACTACCGCTGCACACGCTTGACACGCATTGAATTTTCGAGATCCTTTTCTGGCAGAACATTTTACCTATGTATGCCCTCCACGGGAGTTTTGGGTGTTCATGATTCTCGAACAGTGTGTGTTAGATATTGTGGCGACGACTGACTGGGACTGAGGCCAGGAGGTATTCCAGACATCTTACCATACCCGTAGGACCATGAGCCTTCAAACAAGAGCTAACCGCAAGGTTCGTAAACTCACAATTTTACACGGACAAGTAATTTAAGAGATCTCTGGCCAACCGGCAATCAATGTTGACCACGAATCCAACTCGGTTCCAGCGTTAATCCTCTTTGAAGGCGATTTGTTCAGACTTAACCCCTAGGGATGTTTACGAAACACCACATGCGGTTGACGCCGGGCCGGGGTGGCCTCTCCGAGGAATTGTTCTCATCTGGTGCCGTCGTCGGACAGTGTAGTTTCTAACACTCTCCGGGTTAGTATATCATCTGGGTTTTCAAGGGACTACTAGGGTATTGATCCGCCGGTTTTACCCTCAGAACACTAGTCAATTGTGATCCACCACTCCCTGTTTTGGCAGCCGCGTGTAGCACCCTACCCAGAACACCTGGCTCTGGCTGGTTGTGGCCGCCAGCTTTAGTAGCCGGAGGGACAGCACACGCAACTCATCGCACAGGTAATGGGATTACCCGGCACGCGATTGACGCGTGGTACGCTCTTGCTCCAAGGGCAGATCGTACGGACACAATAGAAAGAACAAAGAAGGAGGTTTTGATAGGGAGTTAGGAGGCTAGTCTGAAGAGCAGCGGTCCGCTTAATACGGAAGCTACACAACATAGATAACAAACTTCTTTGTTGACAACTCTGTGAGGAAAACATCCAAACCAGTGCAAAACCTGGACAGATCCTGAGCCACAGGTAAAAACACAGGTCAGAGTGTAATAAAGTCTGAACATGACAGAGTGAAGCTGCTGCGAGCTCTCATTTGATTCACCAGACGAATCATTTGTCACTAAAATAAGCTTAAACTGTAAAAATATTTTTTATTGTTTTATTTTTTACATTATGTTCGGCCTGCGACCCAGCCTGAGCGTCGAAAAGCGGCCCCTGACCCAAAATGAGTTTGACACCCCTGGTTTAAACTGTCAGAAAAGTGTGTGAGTTTGGTGTAAATTGTCTGTTTTCAATGGCACGTTGCACATTGGTGACATCACAGAAGGATTCGATTTTAGAACTGAGCTCTACTTCCTGTAATTTTAATCTAATTTTTCAAAATGTTTTCACAAACTACAATTTAATGAAGTTTAACTATACTAAGGAAAACAAGTTCTATGATAACATTTGTCTTTCAACTATAAAAAGCAGATGTTTGAACTGGTCACCCTTGGAAAAAGAGGTCCCGGGCTCAATGGGTTCTCACCTGATTTAAATAAAGTTTTATAAATAAAAAAACATCTCTGTATCTATTAGAAAGTGATACCATTCTTTTTTTTTTGCTCCACAAGACATGGTTGTTGTTAGTTGAAAGGACATACAATGATGGTTTTAAGTATCAATGATAAGGTTCAGAACTTGTGGATCATAAGTCTGGATATTTCAAAAATTGTGAATCTTCCCTCAATGAATATAACCTATTTTGGATTATGGACACTTCACCCTTGAATCACATTAAAGTGCTGGTACCGCCACACACTATGAGGAAATACTGGGTTTCATACTTCATTTCTCACTTGCGTCACTTCTCTTGGTGTTATCCAGGAAACATTACCTTTGCTTTTTGCTGTAGTCTCGGCGGCCATCTTTTCTTGGTTGCTTTTAGCAATACTTGCTGTAGCTTTTCCATCTTTGTGATGATCCTGGTTTGTTTCGACACTTTCTTCTCTGGCTGTGGTTACATTTTTGTCCATGTTTGAATCCGTTTGGACAGATTGTTCCTTTGCACGTATTTCTACTGTAATTTCAACATCTTGTGTTTCAATTTGAGTCATATTTTCATCCAAATTTGATTCGATGTATACTGTAGCTTCAGTTTCCTCATTTTTATTCTTTGAAGCTCCTTTTGAAAGATTAATTTCAGTTTCATGCGGTTGCCCGGACAATCCTTCTCCATTTGCAGATACTTCCTGGTCTGTTTTGCCCCCTCCGTCCTCATAGATTTCAGAACTTGCCGTTTCTTCCTTTACGTTAGCGTCCATAGCGTGATCTCTTTTGGGAAGATCGTCATTGGTTTTATCAGTTGTCGCTTCCTCACTGATTTCGTGACCAATTTTGCCTGGCAAGTTATTTCTAGAGTTTGTATTTTCCTCGTAAAGTTGTTCCATTTCTGAAGTTGTTTTTTCTTGGTTTACTTTAACGCAAACATTGTCAATTACGTCAACATTTTCTTGGCCAATTTCACAATTTTCTGTAGTAACTTTATTGTCATTATGCTTTGTTAGCTCCTCTGTTTCTCCCAATGCCGTTTGCTTATTATTGTTAGCCACTAAAGTGCTACAGTCTTCCATTTTCATGCCTCCTTCCAACTCATTAGCATGGGCATTTGCGTTATTATCTTCAATAGACCTGTTTGCTTCTCCAACAAGAGACATTGATTCTTCTTGCTCGGTCTCGGCACTCCTCTTAGCGTCACCCGATACTATTTTCTCCTCTGCTAATTCTTCAGTGGAGTTAGCATTTGTGGCACAAGTAGCATTCTCAATTCCATCGAAAGCAAGTTGGACGTTTTGGCAATTCCCGGTCATTCCAATGCCACCTTGTGTATCCTCACTTGTAGCTTCTTCTAACGTGATATCCTCAATAGCATTTTCAACATTCTTAGCAAGAGCAGCGTCCTCCATTTTGTCATTAGCGAATATATTCTCCCATTCAAAGTCAACATCTTTAGGGCAATTAGCGCCTTCCGTTCCGTTGCTAGCAGGTAGTTCATCTTCCCAATCGTGTGCTGTTTCGTCAGTCAAATTTGTCTCTAATTCTATGGCATTGGCATCGTCATCAGTGCAAGTAGCATCCTCCATTTTCTCTTCAAGCGCAGTGTTTTCAACTGCCACATTTTCTAGGTTTTGTCGTCTTGTCTCAGCAGTTGGTATTCCTTCAGCTTCGTTTGCATCTCTAGCGTCAAATGAGTCTGCAACATAGTCTCCAGGCAATTCCTCATTAACTTCTTCACCATCGCATTTCGTATCCAATACATCTCGATTAGCATTGCCGCAAACGAGCTCTGCGCCGTCGTCCATTTTGTCAGCTTGTCCATTGTCACAAATTGGATCGGCAACAGCGCAGTCCTCTTGGTCCGTAGGTATTTCTGTTTCATTTTTGTTCATTGCATTTTCGCCGCTAACTAATAGTCCATTTTGCGCATGGATTTTGCTTTCTTCAATGTCACCATTAGCTTTTGTAGCTTCTTCCGTTCCACCTTGAACTCCCGCGCGATCAGCGGCCAGAACATTTTCCACTTCCTCTGGTTTGTGGCAATATCTGTCGATCTCTTTTGCCAAATCCTCCTCGTATTCTTCATCGTCGTCTTTCCGTTGTTCGTTGAGCTGAAAAATCTCTCCCAAAAATCCAACGGCGTGAAAAACTCTGCTAACTATTGAGTCTTGATCCTGGTCTAAACGGTCCAAAGCGTCTACATCTGACCACCAACCTGCCATTATAAATACTGGAAGAAGTCTTTCAAATATATCCTTTTTATATGGAAAAATGACAACGAGCAGGTGAAAAAAAATCTTGTAGAAAGCTTGTAGTCCAGCTGTGAAGCCTACGAGGAAGATTTGAAAAGTAAAGCTTTGCCACGAATAAAATGCCTTGGAAAACGGTTCAAGAAACAAACTACGCCGCTGCTGTAGAATTCTTTTTTTAAATACCTGAACAATTGGCGACAAAAAGAGTCAAGAAATAAGGCAATTCACGATCCATAAAACAGAGCAAAAATGGAGATGATTTTTGGAGATTTGGAAAGGGAAGTTTTTGCATCAAAGTACAGTGAAATTCTCTAGAAAATGACTTAATTTCAAGCGATGCATGGTCAAAGTCTAGACCAGATGTCTTCAAAAAATAGAGAGAAAAACTGTACAAACTGGAGAAAAGGTGCTTGTCGTCTTGAGTCGAGCTTCGGGAATGAGAGGATTTGAGAAACAAGAAATATATTTAGTTTAGTTCACGTTTTTAGACACGTGCTTGAAGTAAACTGTGATCGGCTAATACTGTAATCCCTTTGGAATTTTACCATTTAGTGTTATTAGTGCTAATTTCAATGCTAAATACAGTATACAAGGCCTCTTTATCGACTGTTGACAAATACGAGAAAATAAATATCCTCAATTCAAGATTTTTGTAATAATAAAAACTATAAAAATGGCTTTCAATATTTATTTCCAAAACTTAAACTGTCATTTTTTACTACGATGTTCTGACTCCGACTGGAGAAGGACATATGTTTCTATCTCGCCACAACGCGCTGCCAAAGAGGATGGCCTAAAACGCCACACAAATCACTGAAAAACCTTTTTGGTTCTTGCTTAGTCCTGGTTTAGCAATGATTTAGTCCTGGTTTATGCCCTTGTTTAGTTTTGGGTTTGTGAGTGAATCATGGATAATCCTGATTTAGAAGATCAGTATTTTACTTGGGTTTGTCTTGCTGTAGTCCTGGTTAGTTTAGTCAGAACATCTTCATGCCATAAAGTGACCTTCATCATGAAATATTTTGTCAAGGGACAATGGATCATTCAGTTTCGAGTCATACACACAGTGAAATCCAGTGGTCTGTTCTTTTATGTTTGCGTAAATATTAGTGGAATTACTTTAAGCTTCAAATCCACATTCCCGCCAACATAATCCTAATTTTGTTCTTCCACATGGCTGAGTTAAATTACTCAAGGTTTACCTTTAACCCAACAAGGCTGACTCTTCTATTAGAGCCCTTCAAAATAAAGGCCAAAATGCATTATTATTTAATGAAAGGTGTTCCCAAACGTGTCAAACTAGGCACGCAAACATCCCTGGACCCTCCACTGAGAAAAGTTATTCACACTTGTGATATATTTTATTATTTAATAACACCATACAGAATTTTACATACAAAAATAATAATTGTATAATAGTATTCCTTAACTGAACTATTATAGGTGCATTTCACTTTATTTACAGCTTTCATTTACTACTGCAACCAATACAATATTTATAACTGTAGCAGCAATACTTAGTGTGGTCACCATGTGGCGCCAACAGATTACCAAATGTTGACGATCACGTCTGTTGTTTTAACATTATGTCCAAACCACCATTCCTCATTTACACATGTCATTATGATAGATCCATGATGTCAACACAGACGGTGAGCACAAAATCCATCAAGCAAATAGGTTTAATTTATAAACATTTATTGTAATAATAAAAGAACAATTCATGGCACTTTTAACAGTTTTCCCTTTCTAGAACACCAGAGTATTGATCATCATTTAGACAAAATATGAACTAAATTTTCACTTTAGATATCACAGTTAGATAGTTAAAAATAAATACGCACGTTACTAAGGGGTTTATTGTTACACACACGCTATATATATATATATATATTTATTTATTTATATATATATATATATATATATATATATATATATATATATATATATATATATATATATATATAAATATTATTTATTTATATATATATATATATATATATATATATATATATATATAATTTACTATTTTTTTGCTTAGTAATGAGTTGACTTTGGACAGAATGAGATGGTGCATCCGTTTTGAGAGACAACCTAAAAATGCAAAGTTATAAATATGCACAAGTGAGGTAAAACATAACTATGTTTTTGTTGAGTAAAAAACGAAAACTTTTTTTTTTTTAACATAAAAATATTTTTTGCGTAATGCAGGAGGCTATCTTTAAATAATGACTTTCCTTGGTACTGGATGTTTAAGATGTGAGCTGGATCACTTTGTTTCCGTAGAAATAAACCAGCTTAATGCCATACTATGGAACATTTCCGGCAAGGCAATAAGATCTCCATGGAGATAAGAAGGTGGCAGACTTGCTTAGGGGCCTATATTTCCAGAAACACCTGAAAAAATTAGCCCCATTTCAAACTGAAGCTGTTCCTGAACCTCTGGAGCACAAACAGTTGGCTGGAGCCTTTGTGAAGAGACTCTGTAGTTTTGGACTCTGATGTCTGTTTTTACTCTAATCATAAGTAGAAACAAGCTCTGCTCAGAGGAATTCAGATTTTAAATCCCGCCTAGATTTTCTTTGTTAAATACATGAATGAGTAAAGCTGGTTTCTGGAGGATGGTCTGATTGACACTAAAATGAGCGTTTGTTGGGTTTTGACAGTTCTTTTTTAAAAGCTGAAGGTAAATGAACTAAAAAATTGTTTTACGGACTTGTAATGAAGCCAAAATGTCCAGGCAGAATCCATACAAAAGTCCTATTAATATTTTATTTAATGGTTTGGAGTACAAACTGACCCTGATGCTTCCCAGAATGACTGATTTGACTGGAAATAAGAGAGTTTCAGCTTTAGTTTTACGTACAGCAGATCAAGCAGCTTGAGAGTTGGAGGACAAAATATAATAAATAAAGAAAAAGTCCAGTCCGCGTGGGACGCCCTAAGCGTGAGATAATAATGCTCACATTAGTTTTATGTTTTGTTGGTTAATCTTCACTGCCTCCTGTTCTGTGTGCCTTTGCATCCTGCTGCTCTCGCCACGCCTTCAACACTTCATCATCTTCTGCTTCGGCCATTGCTCTCGCCCTGATCCTCTGCCTTGTTTGCGTGAGAAAACTCGAAATATCATCCTCTTCTTCCTCTGCTATCACATCCCTCCTTCTCTCTGTTTCGAATCCTCTCCCCCCAACATTACTTGAATTATCTCCATCCCGACATCTGGGTCTGTATCTTGACTCGTAGCTTTCTTGTTCGTCTTCATAATCTGGCCTAGAATTCGGATACCCAAATTCAGAAGCGGACGCCTCCAAATCATCATAAAGATCGTCGATGTCTTCTTGCGTTTTTCTCTGTGGGGGTCTCACACTTTTCAGCCAATCATCGATGCTAGTATTTTTCTCCTTTTCAAGCGCTGGATTTAGATTTAAACAGCCAGATTGTCCGTAACTTCTTACAGGTTTGTCTTTTTTCTTCGCTTCTTGCAGAAACTCCTCTTCTATTCGTTTCCTCTCCTCTTCCTCCTCCTCGTTTTCATCATCTCCTTTTGTTTTCTTCTTTTTGTACAGAGTGCTACGCCTGTTGTCTTCCAAAATCTTCTTTTTCTCGTATTTATCCATTTTTTCACGCATTTCCAACTTGATATCTTTGTCCATAGCGTCCAACTTTTTCAGGTCAACCTCATCTTGGAACAAGCTAAACAACGGCACACTTGTAGTTGTAATCTTCTTTTTCGTACCGAGACTTGATTCATAACTCGATCCTAAAGTAGACCCTAAAATGGACCTTTGCCCTGTCAACCTTGAAACCCCGCTAGCTCCAGACACTACAGACTCAGCTTTAGCACGATTAGCACCAAGATATGATGCTGCGCTACTAGCTCCACTTTGCATTGAGGCCTTATCAAACTCCATTCTTTGCCCGGACAGGATGCTAGCTGCTGCCGCTCCTCCTCCGTAGCTAACCTCAGAACCAGCTCTTGACTGCGGCACATTCATCTCCGTAGTCTTTTGTTTGATCGTTTCCGTAACAACATTAGCGATCCAGTTCTGAATGCTTGCTAGATTCACCATAGGTTCGCCGCTCGGACCTTGCACTGTTGGAACGGGCAAAACTGGCTGTATTATTGGCGGCACATTTGACTGTGCTGATTTTACACTTCTCGCTTGTGACACGGACGATATATTTGACGACCTTCCGCTAATCATTGAAATGTTGTCATCATTATTTCTGACACTCGGCGGCGCTGTAACGCCTGCCCAAAATGCTGATAGCGGTATAGTCCCTCCGCTCACACAGCTCTCCGTCTCCCATCCGCAAATGGACTGGCTTTCTTCCAAATTCTTTTTCGATCTCTCCAAAATCTCTTCTCTCCTTTGCCTACGTTTTATCGCTTTTGTTGACTCCTCGCTGCGACTAAACTCAAGGAAATCGTCGTTATTTTCATCTATTCCTAATCGTTTTTGCTGCCTAAGCTTCCATGATTGATATGCTGTTAAATTTACATCTTCAAGTCGTTTCCTAGGCGTTTCTTCGTCCGTTTCGTCACCATTTACAATCGTACTTTTCTCCCCGTCCTCCCGATCTTTTTTATTCCAACCAAACTGTATTCTTTTAACCCTCCACCTCTCCAAAGGTGACATATTTTCTTTGTTCTTCTGGCAAAAATTATACATTGAAGTTGTGTCTGACATGAGGCTCTCAACTTCTTCATCGATTTGTTTCTTGCTTCCCTGTTCCTGCTTTTCCTTCTCTTCTTTGTCTTCTTTTTTACGATATCTTGCCGCGGCTTGTTCTTCAATTTCCTTCAAACGCTGTTTCCATAAATCGGAATAACTCGTACAACTTGACGCAACGGACATCTCGTCTTTTTGCCTGATTCTACGTTTTAATTTCTCCTTAACTGATCGAACGTCTTCACTTGTAATGCTCTCCAAATCGAAGCCTTTTGAACTTTTATTGACCAAGTCGTCTTCTGCGTCGCTATTTAACTGCGCGTCAAACCAGTCGTCGTTTTGGTATTTTTCGTTGCGCCTTTGCCATTCGCGTATAATGCTATCCAATCCTTCGTCGTCATCAAAATCCTCATCATCTCCGTCTTGTGGCAAAACCAGTTTCTCTTTTACATCTTCATTGCGGCTAATTCCCAGTTTCGGTATCAACCCGTTTCTCAGCGCTTCCGCCGCGGCCGAGGACGCTAGCGACGGCACGCTACTCATCACACTAGCACCATCCTCCTCTTCATCCATCATAATCGAATGCGCTTTAGCTTCTGCCATGCTTTGTCCATCCTCCTCCTCTTCTACATAACTTTCCCCAAATATCTGCGCTCGCGTTTTAGCATCAATGACCGAACATTGGCTTAGCGTATCGTCGTCGTCATCTCGTTCTTCCATCAAAGTTTCATTGAAATCTCGTAGTTGTTTGATGAATCCTTCGTTGGGGTTGACTGGGCGTTTCTTGCGAATGGCAGTAAGTGCTTCCAAGATGGACATGTTTTGGAAAATCATGAGGTAAGAAGCGACCAAAATGGCAGCGCGGCTACTGCCCATCATGGAGTTGACCAGGATTTTGCCTAAAAAAGGGAGAAAATATATGATCAATTGACATGGGTTTAGGCATTTGTAATTAGGATTACGGTCCCGACCCTGTTGTATTCTCGTATTGAATCGAGATGCTACCTACCTTACTGCTGTCTAGCGGCCTGCCAGCATTTTTATTTATTTTATTTATAACTAACATGAGAGTCGTTTTGCCAATAATTATAAGCAGCAACAGATAAAAAACAGGAATCTCTGCTGACATCCACGGATGAAAATAATTCATAAACTACCAAGGGGCAGCTTTAAGTCAGGATATAGCTGTAGTTCTAATTTAAATTTAGTGGAGATTTAGTGCATTTAGACCTGGTTCAGTTCTTTTTTTCACCTTTATGGGTGAGCAGAGCCTCGTCCATAAACTCCGCTGTTGGCCTAAAGTGTTGGGCGATATCGCAGTCAGGGAAATCGTCCACTTCGATGCCCAGGTACTGCACTCCTATTCCGGTGTAGAAGGTGGCTCCAGTGTACACCCCGGTCCCGTGAGCTGCGTTTAAAACATGAGTTATGCCCATCCTCTTCAGACGAGCTTTGTTCACCGCGACTGACCTGAGATGAGAAGAAAGGGAGACCCTGTAAGTAGACTTTTGTTTTATGGTAGTGTCAACAAGAACAGTAAAACTAATGTCAACTGGATACGCATTTGAACAAGTATCAGAAAAAAAATCACAAATGAGACAAAGACAGAAACAGAGCCTTTTCTTGAAGAAGTATAGTAGTATAGTAGTATAGTATAGTAGTATAGTATAGTAGTATAGTATAGTATAGTATAGTATAGTAGTATAGTATAGTAGTATAGTATAGTAGTGTGACTCCGTTGTGCTTGTAGTTTGTAGACCACATCACTTACTCCATAGAAACATTTACTGACTGTGAATTGTTGGCTCAAAACAATAAGGTCCTGGGTTCGATTCCTAGATCATGTTGGACCTGTGTGTTTTGTTTTTGCATGTTCTCCCTGTATGTGGGTGCTCTGGTGTCCCCCATCAACCTGAAGCATGCACAATAGTCTAATTCTGACCAGGACCTTGGCTCAGATCTGGTTCACTCCTCTTGACAGTTTGAACCCAGAAACACCGAAGGATGGGTCAAATGCAGAGGATCCTAGAGGTTAGTACGAGGTTACTATTTCTCAATATTTTTTATGTTCATGATGATTAGACCCAATAGGCAATATTATGGCAGTCTATTAGAAATGTGCCAAACACTGTATAATTATCCATTCCCCCTCCACTGTTACTTACTTCTCTGCGATGTATATATTGGGCCATACTTCATCCACAGGGTTGGATGGAGCCTCGTGCCGCTCTCCCACTAGCGCCCTCTGTAGGTCAAGGACACAGGGCGTATTGTAGGGAGAGCGTTCGTCTGTTAACTCCTTCACTCGCTCGTACAGGTCCTCCACCATCAGCTGCTCGGCCGGCTCCAGGTATGACTCTGGTAAAGAGAAGGTGGGAATACCTCTGGTAGGGAGCTCTGGAGACAAAACCCATGGGGTTACTTATTTTCTATGTTAAAGTGCATATTATTACTTTGTTTGGTGGGTTAGTAACCGTGGTAAATATATTCATAGTGTCAGTCAAATTGCAATTTGTGAAGAAGTTAAAAAATAGAGGAAAAGGTGCCTAGTACTAAAGGGGAATCTTCCTATGTTATCAACTCAAAAAATTCTATCCAAAATGCAGGGACAATTTACTCACAAGGAATAATACTGACATTGTAAATATTCATTTAAGAAAGTATATGTTTTGTCATATGATTGTATTGGTAAATAAATAAATAATAACTGTTGTGTAAATTATAGGCAAGTTTTGGCCCTTGCTATGTTTCGCTGTTATGTAACATCAGGGGCTGGCCCAAAGGTTGGAGTGGTCAGGTTATACTGACCGACAGCTGAGTGAACATCAGCAGTTTGCTCATTCTCTCACACTGGAGCTACAGGCCAGGGGCCAAACTGGAACCAGACCGTCCCACTTGCAACTTTGTGAATGAGTGACCAAAAACTCACAAATGAGTTTTAATGGATTAAAGGCAGGAGACATGCAGACATACAGTAGTTAGAGCCTAGATTTGAACCCACAACCTCAGGACTGGAGAGTCATCCTTGGATTAATGCACTGATCCACACAGCTTCACATTCTGATGCTGAAATTTAGATTAGTTCAGTGTAAGGTTTTATGATGAATACATTTTTTATATATTTCTGAAGTATTCCAAGCCACTGAACCACAAATTTGGAATATTTTAGACTTTATCATTAGAAGGTCATTTTTACTGCATATTCTCACCATACTTTGACCGGACTCATGTGGTTTTGCGCTTGACTTGAGTGAAGGCCTCTTGAGTGAAGTTCCTCTTCCCATTGTGAGTTAGTTAATAACAAGTTTTATGTAAATAATATTAAAAAAATTGTGTTTCTTGGACCACTTTCTCAGATATGTTTAACTTTTTATAATTAATGTGGCTCATTTTTGGAAGTACCAGAATTTGTAACTCTAAATTTCAGATGATATGTTTAAACCAATATTTAAGACGCTCATCACCAGGGAAGTTAAGATTTTTTGGTTAATTAATAATTATTCAGGACACAATATAATCGTGAGAAGTAAATGATTTGTATCCAACTTATAGTTCCAAAAGGTACGTCTAAATGTAAAGTAATGTGTATCTGTGTCTGTTAATGCTAACTTCACTTATACCATTTGTTTTCATAAGGCTCTGTCTTACATTCCGAGTACCACCTGACTCAGCTGGCCGTACTGTACTGGCCCAGTACATTGATAATTATTACTATTATATTTCAAAACATTATAACCTGTTTACGGGTTTGAGATTCTGTTTCAATGTAATCTAATTGAGGAAAATGTATTACATGTCTAAGCTACAGCAACGTAATACGTTTTTTCAAATAATGCAAAAACATCCCAAATATCTTCATATATATCCCCCCCATATATATCATCTACATTTTAGTGCCTGGAGGGGAAATGGAGGCATAAGGTGGAGGGTCCTGTGTCATAATTTTTAAGTAGTTAAAACTTTCACTTCATTTGAAGTTTGAAGAAATGTGTTTGTCTTTATTGCTGTTAATACATTTGTGCACGAGTACACAATCAAGCACAAACAATTATAATAAGTGCCATTTAAATATACTTGGACCCAGAGCTCTGAAATTCCACACAGTTGTTGGTGACCAGTTGGGCAATAACTACAGTGAATTTAGAGTATCTATGTTTTTGCTAGAGCCATTTGAAATGAAGCCTTATTTTCACTGATTGTGCACTACAAGTGCTGTGCACCACAGCTTCCATGCACAGCGCCACATTTGTTATTATTTTTGAATAAACTGAACATGACATAGAGAGAGAGCAAATCAAAAGCATCACAAGACATCCATTTAAATCAAATTACATCAAATTAAATCACGGCACACATCGTGTAACATAAATGTCCCAAATGTCCATTTTCAAATTGAGTCCGAATGTAATTTTAAAAATGTTTCTAACGTCTAATATTATGTCAGTCCAGTTCTTGACGATGATTCTGTTTGTGTAATAAATCTTTTTGTGATGGCTTTTCTTGTTTGCTCCGGCCAAAAGTATGTCCAGATACATACTGTATCTGCTTGCCAATGCCTAATCTCATCAGCTCTGAGCAGGACAGGGCTTGGATGGGAGACCACCGTGGGGTCTAGAGGAAATGTCACTGTGTCCGCACCGAAAGTCCTGTTTCTTTAAGCAAAAGGATTCCTTCAACATAGCAATTTGTTTCATTTGATTTTCTTTCAAAATAATTTCTTACGTTTAAATTAATAAGAGTATACTCGTTTAATAATAAGAGTAATACTAATTTTGATTTTGAAAATTACAATTAAAGGACACTATGCGAGGATGGGTGAAAGTAGTTTAACGATGTCAAATTGAACTGACTACAAATGACTACAAAGAACATTTTTTAACTCAAATAACATTCAATTTCACCTCTGAAACCATTCTAAGTACCCCCTGGTAAGTGCATATGTGCCCCCTGGGGGTCTTCAAACCCTGGTTTGGAAACACTGTTTTTGTAAATGAAAGTGAATTCAAGATTTCACTGTTGTTTGGTCAATAATTGTGAATAGTTTTAAAATAAAATTTCTCCTCACAATTGTAACCGTGACAATTTATAGTTTTTATATTCCTCCATAGCTCCACATGTTGGCCCAGTCTTATTGAAAGAATACATTTCTTTCATTACATTCTCCAGTCCCTAATTACCAGACCCGCTAAGGCTGTGATATTTGTCTTATTGGTCCATTTTACCTCATTTAAATGGCTTAAGGGTCCTCAGAAGTAACATGAGCTGAAGGAGTGAAGGAGCGAAAGCCCCTCACACTCATTAGACCAGATTAGACATTATAAAACAAGAGAGACTGCACAGTGACGAATGGAATATCAGTGATTTATACCAATAAGGAATACGCTTTGAAAGTCAGACTAAACCAGGACTAAAGTAGGTGTCTAAACCAGAAATAAAACGAAGTCGTAAATTAAGTCTAAAGCAGGTTTAAAACCAGTACCTTCATTGATGATTTGTTTGGCGGCGATGGCGGAGGAGAGGTGAATGGGCTCCATGAAAATACTGTCTGCCTCGGATCCAGAAACCATGGAGAACCGAGACTCCGACATCAGAGAGAAACTGAGGAGAGACAAGAACGGCAGGTGAGAATCAGAACTAAACCAGACTCATAACCAGAACTAATGCAGGACAAAAACACAAAACAAGACTATCCCTGTACACATACTCATTCTAAACCAAAACTTTACACCGACAGAAGCCTTGAGGAAATTAGATTAGACCTGGACTAAACCATTTAAACCAGGTCCATCCCATGAATAAACTAGAACTAAACTAGACTTTAATTATTTAAAGGTGCACTATGGTCCTTGGGGAGGATTTACATAAAGTCAAGAAGTCTTTCAAAACGAGGCCACATATTTGAAATGATTATTGATGTCCTTTCTTAAGCTAACCTGTAACGGAAGAATACAGTCATTATCATTGATTACAGTAGTTCATTAGACCAGTGTTTTTGGACTGTGCAATAACTAATTGGACTAAATCATTGGTCGCAACGCTAAATTTGCACAAAGTCTAGGACTGAACCAGGCCTGATTCAGGACTGAACAGAAGGACCAAATCAGGACTAAACCGAGAGTAAATTAAGACTAAACCAGGACTAAACAGAAGAACTAAACCAAGAATCAACCAGGACTAAATCAACATGAGAACAAAATCAGAATAAGACCAAGAATAAAGCCAGTACTTAACTAAGTCCTACATCTTTTCACAGGAAGAACATGCAAACTCTGCACAGAAAGACCCCACAAGACTCCACAAATTGAACCCCAAATTTGTTCGTAGTTTGGTTACCTGGGCGATGGACAGCGCAGATATTTGGACTGCACTTCGTGAATCTTTCTCGCCTCGGCCTCATCGTCATCAGGAACCGTCTGATCTTTGCTCTGATTGGATGACGCCATGGCAACCGTACCCCCTTCCGTCAAACAAAGAAAATGAAAAGGTACATGCATTTGTTTATGACGTATTTTATTTCGGTCCAAAATGGTTAACAAGAAAGGACTAAAGCAGCTCTTGGCCTTTTTTTGTATTGACGCAACTTTGGTTCTTTTTACAGACAATATTAGATCCATGTGCTCAGGTTAGTCACGTCTCCTAATATTGTCTTTAGTTCTGTGAGCACTAAAGACATATTAGATGTCTTTATTTACATGTGCTCAGGTTAGTCTCGTCTCCTAATGTTGTCTTTAGTTCTGTGAGGACTAAAGACAATATTAGATGTCTTTATTTACATGTGCTCAGGTTAGTCTCGTCTCCTAATGTTGTCTTTAGTTCTGTGAGGACTAAAGACAATATTAGATGTCTTTATTTACATGTGCTCAGGTAGTCACGTCTCCTAATATTGTCTTTAGTTCTGTGAGACTAAAGACAATATTAGATGTCTTTATTTCCATGTGCTCAGGTTAGTCTCGTCTCCTAATATTGTCTTTAGTTCTGTGAGGACTAAAGACAATATTAGATGTCTTTATTTCATGTGCTCAGGTTAGTCTCGTCTCCTAATATTGTCTTTAGTTCTGTGAGGATAAAGACAATATTAGATGTCTTTATTTACATGTGCTCAGGTTAGTCTCGTCTCCTAATTTGTCTTATGTTCTGTGAGGACTAAAGACAATATTAGATGTCTTTATTACATGTGCTCAGGTTAGTCACGTTCTAATATTCTTTAGTTCTGTGAGACTAAAGACAATATTAGATGTCTTTATTTACATGTGCTCAGGTTAGTCTCAGTCTCCTAATGTTGTCTTTAGTTCTGTGAGGACTAAAGACAATATTAGATGTCTTATTTACATGTGCTCAGGTTAGTCACGTCTCCTAATTTGTCTTTAGTTCTGTGAGGACTAAAGACAATATTAGATGTCTTTATTTACATGTGCTCAGGTTAGTCACGTCTCCTAATATTGTCTTTAGTTCTGTGAGGACTAAAGACAATATTAGATGTCTTTATTTCCATGTGCTCAGGTTAGTCTCGTCTCCTAATATTGTCTTAGTTCTGTGAGGACTAAAGACAATATTAGATGTCTTTATTTCCATGTGCTCAGGTTAGTCTCGTCTCCTAATGTTGTCTTTAGTTCTGTGAGGACTAAAGACAATATTAGATGTCTTTATTTACATGTGCTCAGGTTAGTCTCGTCTCCTAATATTTCTTTAGTTGTCTTTAGTTCTGTGAGGACTAAAGACAATATTAGATGTCTTTATTTACATGTGCTCAGGTTAGTCTCGTCTCCTAATATTGTCTTTAGTTCTGTGAGGACTAAAGCTGGTCTAAACGAGGACTTAAACCATGATTAGTTGAATTGGGAACTGAATCAGAAGGTTTAGACTAAACCTGAACTAAACTATCGACTGCGATTACAACTGCCTCCATGTTCTCCAAAAATGTCTTGAATCTTTCGAAGATAAAAATGACCTAAATTTGAATTAAAAAACAAAAAAATTTAAATAAAGAAAAAAATTCAAATGATGTTCAATTAGATATTGCTGCTACCCCTACTTCTGCTCATTAAAATTATACCTACAATTTATATTATTTCTAAATTGTGCTACATTAAATCACATGGCTACTACTTCTACGAATATGATACTACTACGATTACTACTACTACTACTACTACTACTACTACTACTACTACTACTCATTTCAGCATTACAAGATTGCTAAAAAAACAAAAAGAATCGATTTTTGGTTAGAGGCAATTCAAATACAAAGTGAGTGTATTTGTGTACTCGTAGTTGTTGTATTTCTTGCAGTTACATTTCTTGCTGAATTTCCCTGCGACCGCATGTTGTTTTTGTGCCGTTGAGCCGGGCAGTGTGCGTGTCAGATTCGACTAAAGTGTCTGAGTCTATTTATATCTAGAACAGCTGCTGCACATAAGCCTGAAACATATGACCCCTGCTCACTACTGCCCCCTACTGCTCTGTGCAGTGTCACAGGCCACTATCAACAACAGAACTAGCATTCGTATATGTTCGATGCCCTCCCATCCTCGGACATCCCTGAGATGGGGGGCAGGGAACTTCATGGACATGTAGTATCGATTAACATATTTAGATCAGTTTAATACCATTGAAAAGTTATTGCCCTGAATGAGGATAAGCTGGCAAGATGTAATGTGCCTTAAACATGGTGTAAACAAAGCAGTAACATGACATAAACCAGGACTAATCCAAGACCTAGACTGAAGAAGATAGAAGATTAAATCAGGGTTCAACCGCAGCTTGAACCAGGACTAAATCAGGGCTGAACAAGAGCTAATCATTGTTCATAAATTCAAATAGATTTAAACTTAATAAACATAGTATGATGCGACTCATAACACACAATTATAACAAACTAGACGTAGACTGAATCACGAAAAATAATATGTAACAATGAGTCTTACCTTCGGAGTGTGGGAGCAGTCGGTGAAGTCCTAGAGACACTGTCCAGACTAAACTTAGATCAGACCAGAACTAAGCCAGGACTGAAACCCAACTCCTGGGGGTTTCAGAAGACCGCAGGGGTCCTTCACGATAAAAGCACGCGAGCAGACAAGATTCCAAAATAAAAGACCATCATAAATCTGGACGCTTGATCTGAACTCTCGTGCGGCCCTATACTCCGGACTGGTTTTAGTGGTGGAATAAGACATGTTTTGGTGATTGGTGGTTTTAGAAAATATCTATTTCAAATGTTGAGTTAAAGCAAGAATCTCTTGCGCTTCAGAACATGTTCGCAGAGGCCTAAACAGCAGCATTCGCACAGAATAATGTGGAATAAGTTGTTGAGCTGTTGCGAGAGAAACTGTCCTGAATCTCGCAGTGACGTGGACCTGGTTTTCCTTCCTGTGGGCGATATCTTTGGTCTTTGGTGTTCAGTGATTCAAGAGGCGTGTTATTGTCAGGGTCTATCTGTACTTCAGGCACAATCAGCAGCTATTTATACTTCCCCTGCAGACATGAGACCAGAGCATATACTGAACTAAAGCAGGATTTCACCAGGACCGAATCAGGACTAAACCAGACCTAAACCAGGACTAGAAAAGGTCTAAACCAGGACTGAAATAGGACAACTGTAGGAATAAAGCCAGGGCAAAAAGAAGAACCAAACCAAGACATAAAAAGACATCATTTAAACTCAAACCAATCCAGGACTAAAAGGGGATTAAACTATGACTGAATCGAGTCTAAACCAGGATTGACAGGACCAAACCCGGACTTGAACCAAAACCTAAATATACAGGCTTTAAACTCAGACCAAACCAGGACTGAACCAGAATCAATACTAGGCTAAAATAGGAATGAACTAGGGCTAAGCTTGGAATAATTAAACCAGGACTAAAACCTGAGCTATCCTATAACTATAAAGGGACTAATCTAAAACTAAACCAGGACTAGAGACCAGACTTGAGCGGTTTCTCTTTTATTGCATAAGAAAAGAATCAAAAGTGCTTCAGTTTGACAGAAGGTGAAACAATTTCACCACTAAAACAAAACAAAAAACAGCTTTAAAAAGGCACAAGCGGCACAAAACAACAATCATTCATTTAAATTCACTAAATGTCATATGTAAATGTAAAAATGTCAAATGTTAATGTGATGTTAGAATTCCATATATAGTTTGAGTATGTTTGTGTTTCTAGTTCAAGCCATTTTGGTTGTAAATTCTTCAGGGGGCCGTACCTGACTTTTACAGTCTTAACGATGTGAAAAACAGAACTAGTTCATTTGAAACAGTTGCAGTGGTTCAAATGTGTAACTCTCTTTAACTCTCTTTACCTAATGCATTCTGGGCATCCCAATTATTCACCCTGAGTCATTTATAACTTCCACAACCTCCAGAGACAGCTAATAAACATTAGCATGTTGACGTCCAGATGTTTGCAAAAGGGTTAGAGGCATGAGAGGCAGACAGCACACAGCAGTCTCATTTTGATCTCAAGAGCCACTTTTACAATGTGTCTGCGCCCGGAGCAAAACAGATTTTACTTAATAAGATTGGACATAGCCCCTTAAAGTAGGTACTGGTAGTCAGCACTCACTACTGTACTCCACTACAGTTACTCTTTCTTTTGGTGGTATTCAGAAAGCATTTACTTTTCTCAAACCGGAGGTATATATTGTGGTATTTGATACTACATTTTGGCTTCGAACTTCTCTGAATCAGTGAGAAAAATAGAAAATGCATAACAAATGGTGAAACAAAAACCTTTTTTCAGTCTCCAGAATGTAATGCTCTGAATAGACCAAGTGATGGAATGAGTTGCAAAGTGCATTTTATTGTAGGTGTTTAGTATTCTGTAACTTAATACACTTTGAAAGTATTCTCCCCAACACTGAATACGGTTATGGCTATTGAAGACATTGCTCCCAACTATTTGAATGTGCATAAAGTTATTTGATTTGAAGTGTCTTTTAAATCTAGTACAAACTGTAGATGACAAGACTCTTTGTTTCTACAATAAAACCCTTTATATTTCACAGGGTCATTCACACTAGAAGCGACAGTTAGAAGCGTTGAATCCTGAGTGTACTGAACCAAACAGAGGTCCAATCCAGTTGTGTCCATAGACTTACATGAATTGTCAATCATACACATTATTTGTTGGGGGGGGAAAGATTTGGTCCTTTAGAGAAACAGAAAAGTGAAGCCCAAGACTTTAAAACTGTTGTAGTTGTATCATTGTCCTTCATATTTTGTGTGATACAACATTTAGAGAATTGCAAGAATACTGAGTCCACTTGGATGCATGTCGTCCACACTTTGTGTCCTTTTGTTCGTTTCATGGAAGAGGCAAAGTCAGGCCAGTTTCACTATGCTTTGAACGGAGTGCACCAAATGGAGAAAAGTAACAGACTATTACGAACTCGCTGCTTTCTTGGTCTAATTGGTCCAAGTTATTCACTTACTTAGAAAAAGCTTTATTTGTGAAATTAGAGAGCAAATTTCAATTGGTATGTGAAAATGTTATATAAAACATTCATAGTACATTCTGGAAAATGTCTACAATGCAAGAATATGTCATTCTTTTAATTTAGCGATTTAACTAATGTGTATTCTATTAAAAATATAGATAGTTCAAGCCTGACTTTTCCTCTGGTTTCTAAAAACGCTCTAATAAAAAATGAAAACAGCAATCTCATAACTTTCCATTACCTTTCTCAATATTATCTCATCTTATAGAGTTTATATTTGCAAATACTTCTTTCGTAGATGTCCAACGTTTCCAAAGTCCATTTCACAATGTGTTTCAACAGTACAGCATTTATAGTCTGTTTAAGCGTTGAAAACAAGTCACTTAACTTTACCACAGCCTCAGGTTTTTTTAATCAGAAATATTGTACTTTTACAATGAATCATTTTATCTGTGGATTTGAGTTGGTTGTGTCCTTTTGCCTGTTAGTGTCAAATGCAACACTTTAAAAAGACCCAAAAAAGTCCTCTACAGTTGTTTAAAGGACTTTGTCCCTCCTCAGGCTCGAAGGTGATGTAACTGTGACTGTGCTGTTCCAACATGTACTGCTCTCCAGATCTACAGTGTCTTAAAGGTGCACAGTGTAACTTTTCTGGACATGATATTGCTTTGCCTAAAAAATAGAATGCCCTACTGCGCAACATTCCAGGCAAAGCAATACCCTCACCATTGAGAGAAGCAGACTACATAGTTGATCTTATATTTAATATTTAATAAAATATAAGAGCAATTCTTTTTTTGTTGAGGCTGCACATGTGGGTGGAGGGCACTGTAGAGGGTTCTCACATTGTAATTAGGAGTAGAACTGGTTTAGACTTGGAACTTAAAATCCTTAAAGGTTCAGCTTCAAAACCTATTGAGCGGCATCAGACACAAACCCAACTTCCTGCAGCTCTTCCTTCTTCCCCTTCTCGCTGCCGTCTTGAATTTTGTTTGCTTCAAGTTCTTCTTTTTGCTTCATTTTCTCGTCCCAGTTTGGGAAGGCGCTGCAGTAGGACAGAGGCAAACAGGGCACGAGATGCACCTCCCCGGTGTCATGCATCAGCTGTACGCATGTGTAAAAATCTGACGTGGAATTTGATTCAGTTTCGTTTTTGTCAGGATTTTGAGTGATTTGGGGAACTCCAGGCCGGCCCATGACATTGTACTCTGAACCAGGAAAAGCCAAGACAAAATCAGGTTGAATCTTTGGAGAAATTGAACCAAAACATTGTGTTGGATTGGTCACGTAGGATCCGAGAGTCGTAGGAGACACGTTACACGGGATAATTAGTGCGTCCTTCTCTTTTTTGTAAGGGTCTTTGGGGGTCGATTTGCTTATGTTGTTGTTGGGGATGTTTTCAGACGGAGGAGCAGTGGAGTGGTACTTGTCGTCTGCGCTGACCTGGTCCCAGACATCATCCGCGTAGCTGTAACTCGGCGGACTGTAGCCATGAAAAGATGAGAAGTGGCGGTTTATCTCCTCCAGGTTTCCTTTCTGTAAGAGAGCAGCTTTTATAGTAAGGTAATGGGTAAAAAGTACAAAAAACACTGTAAATACTGTTGACTCCTTTATATCATGGTAACAACAAAAATACACTGCCTGTCAAAAACAAATTCACCACATGAATTCAACTACAAATACAGTTGGTCCTACTGGATATCTGCTGCAGGTGATGATCTTTCAGCTGCAACACGGTAACTAAACCCGACTGATGCAGCGAGCGGCTTCTCATTTCGGAAACAACCATGTGGAAAGACAAATCCCGCGGTCATGGAAAAGATGTCAGTGTGTTTGAGAAGGTTAAATCATTGGCAACGAGCAGAGAAAACATCTAAGGAGAAGCAGGAACTAATCTACAGATCTGAGCCCCAGTGCGAGTGTTTGGAGCTGGAGAAGGCTTTGTGCAGCGGTCACTCTCTTCATCATCATCACAAGATCGACTGGTGACAAATAATGCAACACTGGATGGAATTAACCTTTTAATATTGCTGAAGTTCATTGAAACACAGCGAATGTGTTCTGTAATCAAAGCTAAAGGTGGTCCTACCAAATATTAGAGAGTGTGGCCCTTTTTTTCCTGTGGTGACTTATTTTTGGCAGTGTACCTGCAGATGAATAATGGAAAGAAAGATAAGTGTAATGCTGTATGGTGGAACTTTCTTGGAAAAGCAATAACATCTAACACAAGCAGGCGTCTCTATAGCTTTATGACATGGTTGCACGCTCTTATATGTTAATTTATTTTGTTTATTCAGATTAGTTCACTAAATTATACCTACTGCAATAAATATGAACTATAAACTGAACAGCTCAGTTTGGGGAACCATCGTTTAAATGAAATAGAAAACAGTATCATGTGTACCTTAAGAAGCAGAGGGTCGATTCCAATGATCCTTGGTTTGGGAATGGGAGGCAGGAAGTAGTCTTTTATTCTGAAAGGGTCAGAGCAAATGTGTTATGCTGTAGAAAATGTCAAAATGTCTAGAAACTAGATAAATCTCCCACCGTCTCTGTCAACTTCCAAAGGTAGTCACATGTCACTGTGCTTACAGCTGATTGGTCCATAATGTTTTTTTCTTACCCTGGTCTATGGGAGGAGCCATGTGAAGCCTGTTACTGTGGTGATTTACACTGAACCAAACCAAACCAAATTTAGCCCAAACTCAAACTAAATCTGCTTTTAGCAACAGACCTCTGGGCATCGTGCGGCCCTCGGCCTGTTTTAATCCGGCCCCCCGCAAGTTTTTTATAATAGTTGTTAACGCTATGGAGCATGTGTCTGCATTTGTGTTCCTAATAAAGGTTACATTAAATTAATGAAATAATATATAAAATAGCCTTTACTTTACAGAAATGTGTTATAATCATTTGGCTAAATTAAGCGAGTGAAAAAGTGATGGCTTTTTGAGTCTCAGGAGAGAAGAACACTCAGAGAGGCTCGCACATGTGTCGAGCAGTGAGGCTTTGTGTTGTGCAATTTCTCCATATCTTCAACGCACAAATCACTTCTGCTCTAGACTAAATTCAACTGTAAGATTGTGCACTTACTAAGCCTATTTTTATCTTATTGGTCAAATCAAATTGTTTTTCTTGAACACATGCCTCATTTGATTGGATCTATTTTGCTTCATTATTGTTGTATGTTGCACGTTCCTTTTGTTCACTGACAACGGCAATAAACCTTTTCTGATTCTGATTCTGAAAGAAAGACACTGTGAATGACACTGAAAATAAATGTTGTTTAGCCCATTTAATCTTTAATTATTACTGTTATTTCAGGTTAATGTGCGATTAATTCGTTTTAATTTGTATTGCTTTATTTTATATTTCTTTATGATTTCTAAAGGCTGTTGGGGGGGGCGGATACATTTCTTATCTCCCAAGGTGGGCGCACCAGAAAGAGTTTGAGAAGCCGATGGCGATATGACCGTTATGAAATAAAGAAGGCACATTTAACATTACTTTACTTTACTATACAACATTAGAAAGACTTTCAGACTAAGAGTAAAAGTTGTTTTATTACAGACCGTTTGCTTTGATGGACCAGGCCCAGAGTGAATCCAATCAGAGCCACAACACTCGCTCCAGTCACCAGCACCAGGACCAGCAGTTTACCTTCAAAATTAGACACACAATAATCATTTTACACCTTAAAATAAAACACCCACATTTCTGAGAAACAACCTGAATCAATCCTGCTTCATTCCTTGGTCCAGTCCTGGTTTAGTCCCTGGTTAAGTCCTGGTTTAGTCTCACTTGTAAGGGATCTTCCTGGGACACTCAATTGTAGGGCAGACTCCACTGGCTCCAGCTCTAGTCCTGGTTTAGTCCTTGATCTAGTCCTCCTGATCTAAAGCAGGTGTGGTTCAGTCCTTGATGCAGTCTTGCTTTAGTCTAGGTCCAGCTCTAGTCTCACCTGTAGGGGGTCTCGCTGGGATACTCAAGTACAGAGGCAGACTCCACTGGCTCCAGCGTCCGTAGTTACGAGACCGGCATCGGACCTGGACCACATACTCTCCAATGGGAAGACCCAACAACTCCACATGGGGCTCACGCAGAGACCCCTTCACCTGCAAACAGAGAAATAACATTTTACGTCCTGGTTTGGTCTACTTTAGTCCTGATTCTGTACTGGTCTAGTGGTCTAGCCCCAGTCTAGTTTTAGTCCAGGTTCAATCCTTGTTTAGTCCAGGTCCAGTACCTTCCAATTGGTTAACTCCTTGACCCTCCTTCGCTGTAGTTCACACACCAAAGTGATCCATTTACACTGCAGTTCTCTGGGTTTGGTTTGGTCCTGATTCAGTCCAATCTCACCCCTTTGTTTAGTCCTGATTCAGCCCATGATTTGTCCATCCACTCTTCCCTTTGTTCAGTCCCATGTTGGTCTTGTTGTAGTCTTGGTCCAGCCCTGGTCCAGTTCTGGTCTCGTACCTTCCAGTTGGTTGGCTCGTTGACCCTCCTGTACTGCAGTTCGTACACCAGGGTGATCCATCCGTACTGCAGGTCACGGGGCTGGGGGTAGGTCCAGGAGAGGAAGGTGCTGTGGCCCATCTCGTCTCCTCCAGCGTCGTAGAGGTCATAGGTCAGGTTCACCGGCGCATCTGTCTCCACTGCAGAAAAACAACGCAACGATTCCAAATCATAGTTAATATATGCTTCCATCTCTTTTCCTATTTCATTTTAACATTTTGCATTCGTTGTTATGGAAGCAATTTTGGGGATAGCATTAAACTTATCTATCTCCATGGGGACACGCAGACGACAACACGCCGCTCGTTTGTTAGTTTGTGGTAATAGATTTAAAAAACATAAAATACCATAACATAATTTGGGGGAAATATCAATATCGGCCATCGGTTTCTGTGAACTGTAAACGATTGGTCATGAAACAAACCTATCGATTGATCCCTAGAATAAATGCCCCCTGGATACGTTTAATGACATACGGTGGGGCATTCCTGGCAAAGCAGTTACATCTCCACTGAGACAAGTAGGTGGCAGACCCTCCACCAGAAACGTTACTTAGGGCAATTTAATTTCCATTCCTGGTTTATTTCTGCTCTATTTTTCTTGGTTGTAATTAAGGCTGCATAATATTTCACCAAAAGTATCAATATTGCAACAACAACAACCACAAGAATCACAATAACACACAATTTAATTTTGTGAAATGAAAATGTGTATTTGTTTATTTTCCTACAATACAACATTATCTTGGTTTTTGTCCATGTTAATCTTTTGTCTGCTAAATTAAGTCATACACATGTTACTTATGATATAATTTAAATTTAGGGCTGCAACTAATGATTATTTAAGTAGACTAATGAGACATTGTAAATACATAACACATACATATTTATGAATAAAGTATATTATTGATGAATTTCAGATGAATTTTTTTCTGTTTTTAATTTAGTAATTCTACTGTCTTTGTCATAAAAGCTCTTTTCGTATTTGTTTTAGAGTCTGTATAGTTCAGATATCAATTACAATATATAGTCTTATAGATTAGTTGATTAATCGTTGCAGCCCTAAAGAAAATATTGTGTATTGAAATATTGTAATAATATCTACATTGCAGTAATTAACAGCCATACGTTTTTGCGCCGCTGGTTGTAATGTTAAATTGAACTTTGTATCTAAAACGTAGTCACAATGTCCCACCCTAACCTTTTACCTTGTACCCTTTTGTAATCTCTCCCTCTCTGTGTACATCACTTCTGCCCTTTAGAGTCACATGATCCGATCAAAACAGATTTATTAGAGACGAAGAAACATGAACCAGCAGCACCCTTTAGGGAGGTCTGGAGTGTGAGAACAAAGAGGAGCACGCACATGGAGCTGGGGGTCTCGTGTGTACTACATGTAAGTCTTAAAAGAGCTGTAAAGAGGACATTATCTGGACATAATTCAAAACAACGTTCGGTTGCCAAACAAAGGTTTGGATGGAATGTGAACAATCCCCCCAAGGCGGGAACACTGCCTTTACGACCCCCCAAACACCTCTATAATATCAACACAGGACAATTATGTATCAGCAAATGGCTCCAAGGCCTCGACCCCTTTGGGGGGTGGAATCTTCCCACTCCAGACAAAATCTCTTTGTTCTGCTTCCTTGGGACAAATGGATGGAGAGGTTTTTCAAAGACATCGCTATAATTCACATTTAAACTGACTCCATGTTTCACGATGAGATCCAAATGTGTAAATGTTTTTTAAACAGAGGCCTTGAGAACTGTGCTTAGAAATGTGTTATGTTATGCCATATTTGCCATAATGTACATCTCCTAACGTTATAATATTCTGTTACAACAATAAGTTTGGTTGAGATTCAAGCCTTAAGCTCTTAGGGTTAGGGTTAGGGGGTTAGGGTTAGAGGGTTAGGGTTAGGGGGTTAGGGTTAGGGTTAGGGGGTTATGGTTAGGGTTAGGGTTAGGGTTAGGGGGTTAGGGGGTTGAGGTTGATAGGTCAGAGGGTTAGGTGTTAGTAGGGTTTAGGGTTAGGGTTAGGGTTAAGGGTGAGGGTTAGGTTAGAGGGTTAGGGTTGAGGAGGGTTAGAGGTTAGGGTTAGGAGTTAGGTTAGGGTTAGGGTTGAGAGGGTTAGGTTAGGGTTGGGTTAGAGGTTAGGGTTTAAGGGGTTAGGGTTAGGGTTAGAGGGTTAGAAGGTAGGGTTGAGGGTTAGGGTTAGGTTAGGGTTAGGGTTAGGGGTTAGAGTGGTAGGGTTAGAGGTTAGGGTTTAGGGTGTTAGAGGTTAGGGTTAGAGGTTAGGTGTTAGGGTTAGAGGGTGTAGGGTGTAGAGGTGTAGGGTTAGAGGGTTAGGGTTAGAGGGTTAGGGTTAGAGGGTTAGGGTTAGGGTTAGGGTTAGGGTTAGGGTTAGAGGGTTAGGGTTAGGGTTAGGGTCACTCTCCACCGTGCTGCTTCGTTGGACTCTTCGACATCTTCGAACACTAAATCCTGCAGACATTTCAGCACACTGTGGACGGCTCTGGAGACCCAAAGGACCAGAGGAGACTATGATCCATGTCTGAGCCTCCAGGACTTCCTCAGACCTGGGCCTTTCATTGGACATGTACAATTGATTCAAAAGTGCCTGGCATTAAAAGTAGTTGAGATTTCCCCCAGATTTATTTGAGATTTAATCAAATCTTACTTTTGCAACACCAACGTTACTTTTTACTAATTTGAGCCCAGGCATAGCTTTGATGTTTTTGTTTATTAAAAATCATTCTGATTTATTGATCTTTTTGGAGATATATAGTTAGTCACTGAGTTGAAAACTCAAAATGTGTAAGTTATTCATGTTTTGCTGGACAAAGTCGAGCTGGTGTCCTTCAAAATAATAATTAACATTAATTCCCTACAATACTACATCAGTGGTGCCACGGTGTGAGGACAGGTATAAATACATTCTTTAGGCAACTCCGTGTGAAACCAGACTAATGCACCGGCTGGACATTAATTGCAAGTCCGATTCTGTCAGAAAGTGTGTCGTAGAAAGTGTTTAAAACGCTCCGTTACACTGCAGGCGCGGGTCAGCTGCCCATTAGGTATGCACTCAGCGTTAGACCTGATTTAGTCCAGGTTCATAATAGAGTTTAGTCCCAGTATAGACCTGGTTTAGTTCTGGTTTAATGGAGCAGGTCATTAGTGCTAAACCTGATTAAGTCCTAGTTTTGCAGTTATCCATATTCATTACAGTCTTAGATTTACATTGGACCTGGTTTAATCCTGGTCCAAAACCCAAAGGGAGTTTTAAGTCTGTAGTTGAGTAAAAGTTGTTCTTGTCGAGAGGCGTGAGTTTAAAAGTGTCAAGATCATTTTCAGGTTTTGAGAAATGCCACTTTAGCATGCACTTCTGCCGAGTACAGCTTCAAACAGGCCGAGTGTTTGAGGGCTTCAATGACACAGTCTCTGGGACGGTGCCAGAGACCCACATGGGACTGTCTTTGAATAAATAAACCAAACTAAACTGAAACAATCCCACCGAAACACTTCAGAGGGAGAAATCAAAAAGCTCATTCACGCCGCTCGTGCGCAGCCTCATTCATAAAGCTTCACGAGCGCTGCTTTGTTCTACTCACATGGTCGAAGCATTGTCCTGTGATAATAGGCCTCCTCCCATTATGCTCTTACTGGAATACGCCCACTTAAATTTACACAAAGAACGTTTTAAATGGTAAGAATAAATAAAGGAACAGTGCGTGGGGATTTGAATACATTTAGAGATGTGTGGAGGGCTAAAACTGGACTGAAACAAGCCTAAATCCAGACTTAAACAGGTCCAAGCTAAGGACTAAAGTTGTTGATGTAACTGGATGCTGTAAACTAGGGTTGAATTAGGACTAAACTGGAACAAAATTAATACTAAACCAGTGCTAAACCACAACTGAACCAGATCAGAACCAGGACAAAAAACAACAAAACGAGGACTAAAACAAGATTGAAGTAGGATTAAAGGCGGTGCAGGACTAAACCGATAAATACTAAGAAAAAAACAGATTTAGATTAAACCAGGACCTAATAAAGACTAGACAAAGGCCAAAACAAAACTTAACCTGGATTAAACCGGTACAAAACAAGGACTAACCCCAGACTAAACTATTACTAGAGTAAGACTAAACCAGGATTTAACCAGAACTATATTAAGATTAAACCAGGATTAAACTAACCAGGACAAAACAAGGACTAACCACGCATTAAACTAGGCTTGAACCTTGACTAAACCTAGACTGAAGTAGGACTAAACCAGGACTAGAACAGGACTAAATAATGATTAAACAGGACATAAAACATGGACTGATCCAAGGACTAAAGTAGGACTATAAAAGGACAAAACCAGGCTTGAATATGGTCTAAACCTGGTTCTGGTCCTGGTCACGACCCAGTCTTGACTCACCGATATCGGCCACATCGAGGCATTGCTTGGGGGAGCTGTAGTTCCCGAGGGGCGTCACGGCGGTCACATTCATGCAGTAGAATTTCCAAATGGTGGTGTGAGAACTGTCAAAATGGCAGCTGTGAGGCCCCGAGCTCAGGTAGTCCGGACATTCCATGATGGGGCCCTCACTGTGAAGAGAGTAGAGGTTTAGACCAGGACTAGACCAGGACTAAAGCAGGCCTTACTGTGAAAAGAGGGAACAGTTAGAACGGAACTAGACCAGGACTGAGCCAGGAGTGAATCAGGACTAAACCTGGCCCTTACAGTCACTACATTTACACGAAAGAAGTCCTAGTCCAGTTTAAACCGATTTTTCAAGGTCCAATAAAGACTTGGCACGGACTAGGAGAGGCATTCAAACGTACTAGATAAGAAACAGACATATTGGACATGGGTTTGGACCTTTTATGGCATATTTTGTTTTGATCCGTTGCATTCAAATGAAGGTAAAAAACGACCAGGGATTCAACGTGTTTGTTTCCATTGCCGAGCGCAAATAACGAAATCATATGCTCAAAGTAAATACGCTCTGGCTTCCGCATGTTTGCCAAATGTCTGGTTATACATGATGACGATTGCATTTTTGTTTAGCGCTCTTGGAGAGGGTTGGACCAGGACTAAAAACCAGGACTAAATCAGGACTTAAGCAGGACTGAACCGAGACAAAACAGGCCCTTACTGTGAAGAAGAGGACCAGAACTGAAGGAAGCCTGGCGAGGGAGTGAAAACCACGACTAATGTAGAACCGAATCAGGACTAAACTCCCTAAACTTTAAAAGGCATTCAACCAGGTCTAAACCCGGACTAAACTATGGCTGAAGGACTAAAGAACAAGGACTGAAACAGGACAAAACCTGGACTAAAGAAGCGCTTGACGTAAAAAGTCGTCACAAAGAAATGTTCATAAAATGTCAACAATTTCTGCCAATTCTGCAGATAATTACATTGTGGAAAGTTAAATGGATAACAAAAACACAACAAAATAAAACTTAACTGTTGCCTTGTATTTTGTTGTACTTTACTTTATTGATATTAGTGATGGCAAATATTAGTGATACAACAGCGTGAAATATCTCATTGGCAGTTTAGGGAAGAATACTTGGAAAATGTATTTAGCTACAGAACACTTAATATTCCTTTTTGTAATTTTCTGTTCGATAAAGAACTGTATTCTGAATATTAGAGATACTTTCACATTGAGTTGCATTATATTAGTGTAAAAGCACTGAGGTAATAAGGTTAAAACAGTTTGGATATCAATATTTTCACAAAAAGTTGTAGTAGTAGTAGTTTGTAAGTCCGGTTGTAGTAGTATTTGTAGCAGTAGTATACGTACCCTGTCTTGTATGTGAGTACGTAGGTGATCTCCTCAGTATTAGACACGTTCTCCAGTGGGTGCCAGTAGCAGCTGAAGTCTTCCATGTTCCTGGATCTGCAGTAGTAAATGAGCGGCCGCGTGGACATTGCATCATCTGGAGGAGAAATGAAAACATCAAGTTTAATCAAACATGTCATTCAACATCTTTGCAGCCGCTTTGATATATATTTAAGTAGTATATACTCAGTATTCTCATTTTGCTGATCTCCAAAACAATGTTGTGATGTATAAATGTTTCCATATTTCTCCCATCTCTTCAGGGTTAGTAAAATAAAAAACAATTAAACTAGTATTAGGACTAAGAACTAAACTAGGTAAAAGCCACATCTAAATCACGGTTGAACAAGATTTAAAACAAGGATTTAGTCGACTAAACCATGGTTGAGTACATTTTTTCTCCCAGTCCAGCCCTGCAGTCAGGCTTAAGAAGCGCCGCTATCACAGCCTCGAGGGTGGAGCAAACATATGGACCGTCTTCTCAAAGCCAGACAAAATGATTATGCAAATTATACTTTTCTCAGATTTGGTCAAATAGTCAATATAAATGACAGTCATTATCATTTTTGAGTCATCCACCGTTAGAGTGCAATTAGAATGTAATTGAACAAACTCTCAATGATAACAGTATTCTATTCAAAAATAAAAACTTAAAATGCACAGTTCCAAATGATTATGCACAACAGAGTTTCAAACCGTGTTATTGTTGAAAATGGTCATTTGTTAAATTGGAAGCAGGTCAAAACATCTTCACAATTCTTGCATTCATTGAACTTGTGAGTTTGTTGTAGAGTTTCTGCTTGAATTTCTTTGCAGGATGTCAGAAAAGCCCCCCAGAGCTGCTGTTTGGGTGTGAACTGCCTCCCTCGTAGGTCTTTCACTTGAGGATGCTCCAAAGGTTCTCAATAGGGTTGAGGTCAGGGGAGGACGGGACCACTCCATAAGTTTCTCCTCTTTTATGCCCATAGCAGCCAATGATGCAGAGTTATTCCTTGCAGCATGAGGCGGTGCGTTGTCAGGCATGAAGAGGATTTTGATACAGAAAGCGCGGATCTTCTTTTTGCACCATGGAAGAAAGTGGTCAGTCAGAAGCTCCACATACTTTACAGAGGTCATTTTCACACCGACAGGGACCCTAAAGGGGCCGACCAGCTCTGTCCTGTTTCGTAAAATATCGAAGGTTTTCAAACCTTGTCCAAGGCATTCAACTATGTCAAGCTTTTCTGCACTAGAGAGATCCTTTTTCTTTCCCATATTATTGAAAATGGTGGTCCGCTTAATAATGTGGAACGTCCTTCTTAAATAGTTTTTCCTTTAATTGGACCAACCTGGCAAACTAATTGGCACAGATGTCTGCGATTGATTTCACTGAGCCAAAGAGCCCCCCAGACACACAATACCATCCATGAGTTTCACTGAAAAAAAAAAAAAAAAAAAGAAAACACAAAAAAAACCTTTATGACACTTAAACACAATTTGCATAATAATTTGGAACGCATACAGAGAGGACACGCCCACAGACTGCATCGCTGTAGAAAAAGCAGACTCATGCTCAGCGGCCCACCGGCCTGTAGAGGCCACTAAAACACACCGTGACTTCAGCCGAGCTTCAGCAGCAGAAGTGAGGGGACAACGGGCTTATTTGGATATATTTCCAACAATGCATATGTAGTTGTGACACACAGTAATTTTAGATTTTATTGGCCAATCACTGATTGCCTTGATTGCCCTGACCGCACACCACTGCCTCATTCTTCTGTTATGATGCCCCTTTTTCCCCCTTTCTTTTGTCATCTCTTGAATTTCATTTAAAAAAAAATACCCAACCTGTTCTTCTTTCTCTGGGTCTGCTCTTGTAGTGTTTTTTGTTTTTTTTCACCTCTCTTTTCTTTCAAGTCCATGTTCTGAAACAGGCCTCAGGACTGAACCAGTACCAATAACACAAAAACAATTTCACATTCTCCACAAGCAGACTTCCCCCAAGACACGTTTTACATATTTTCAGAAACTAACACTTTATTGGCTGGACGTGACCTTGAAGCTCTGATGGAGAAGAGCATTACCCCTGGAGACAATAACACCCATTCACGTCAACACTACACAAGTATAACAGAAGTACACAAAATGTACACACAGAGTACACAGTAGAGGCAGATCAATGTCCCATGTGTCTGCTGCACTTTCATTAAAGGGTCTTGTGACGTTTATGAGTTTATGCAAAAAGCAGCCGTAGAATGACACAAATAAACTATGACTACAAACTAAAAAACTAAAGCAGGACTGAAGCAGGGTTAACTAAAGAATAAACTAAGACTAAACCGGAACTAAAGCAGGACTAAACCAGGGTGAAGTTGAACATAATAAATCAGGGCTAAAAATGAATTAAAGAACAACCAGGGTTAAACCAGCCCTAAAACGGGTCTAAACTAGAGATAAATCAAGAATAATCTACAACTAAACCAGAACTAAACCAGGACACAATCAGGGCTAAAAACCAGGACTAAGTTAAGGACTAAAACCGGTCTCATCCAGGACTAAACCAGATCCAAATCAGGTCTGACGTCAGCAGCAGCAGCAGAGAGATGTCGATATTGAAAACAATGGGTCATCTCATTTCACGGTTCAGGAAATCAATGATTGTAACGAACTGCATGGATTCTAGAGCAGTGGCCCAGTGGTTGGAGCGTTTGCACACCAACCCAAAGGTCTGCTGCTCAATTCTCCGACAAAATGCATGCTATTGTTGTCGTCCTTGGGGGTCCTTGACTCTTCACCCACCGTGCCTTTATGAATGTGATGTTGCAAAATGTTCTTTAAATATGTGAAGAGTGAGGACTTTTTAGAAGTTGGAATTACGTGGCAATTTAAGTGTCAACCTGGCCTCACAAACTAGTTCTAGTTCCCAGGTCACTAATAGACAAACGCCAGTCCGGATCCGGAACTGAACCTCTGACACGAAACTTTACAATTATTAGCATAAGAGGAACGTGAAGGTTTTTGCATGTAATGCCAATCAGCCAATCACATCTCTGCATTGCTTTGCACAGAGGAACTTCAGAGTCCAGCGTGTGATGTTCTAACCAAGCTCATGTCAGCTTTATATGAAACCATCACCTTTCAAATGAGCAATTCAACATTTCAGTTTATTTAAAACCATCATTAGACTGTTTGATTTACAATATAATTAATTGGTAAATCAAATGAAAAATAACATGGCCTATTATATCACTCTTTATGTATGTTATAATATATTAATATATTTTATTATAGAAAAGGGGCAAAGTGGCAGAAAAGCCGTGGAATTTTGTGGAAAGTGGAAATTTTCTCAAACTGGACCTCGGTGAAAGTTTATTTGTGACCCCTGGTCAAGTCTATTGCAGTGGTTCTCAAACCTTTCCCACCAAGTACCACCATAGAAATGTTTGTCTCTCTGTGTACCACCAGATCAAAACCAGGTCTAAAACAGGACTGTACCAGGTCCAAACTAAGTTTAAGATAATTTGCTCTAAATGAAACAAACACAAGAACGTCACGTCCCACCTGAAGGAGCCCACGTCCCACAGTTTCAGAAATACTCTATTGTCTACAAACGGGCGTTTTATCATCATTGTCATATCAAAATCGAGTCTTGTTTTGGAGACTCGATTCTTGTCCCTCCTGTTAGCATCTAGCTGATAACTATGCATGCATACTGTGTTCCTTTTTGATCAAAGACCGGTTTCTCTCCATTTGAGAGGAACCCAGGGGGGGTCCAGGTTGCCCCCCCTATGCCTAGCTCATCTTTCACGTTAGAGCAGAGCCACAGACAAGTAGACAATGAAGTGAATTGTTTGAAATTTTGCTCCCCTCCTTTAATAAGACTCGGAACATTAATATTAGGTTGGTATAACATCAAAATGCTTGAGTTTTTCCAATTTTACAGTAAAAAGTACAACTTTTTGTTCTTTGGACAAACTTAGCAGGAAGCCGGAGGGCCAACAAAAATTGTTCTGAGGGCCGCATTTGGCCCCCGGGCCGTAGTTTGGACATACCTGCTGTAGGGCATTGTCTTAAGAAGTGTGAACTGACTTTGTTTCCTCTTGCATCTCGCATTTGCTTCTGTGTCTCTGTAAACGTCCTATTGAAGTAGGTCATGTGACCTTCTGCTTGACCCCGCTTGACCCGGGACCAACACCAGAGCAGGGCGAGACAGACGTGTGAGGGAGGGATTCATTCTGATTGTACAACAGAATTAAACAATTCACTTTTGAGAAAAGACAACTCTGTTCTATTGTTTTACTTTATTTCCTGATAATCGTGAGAAGAGAATTTCAGTCTTTCCCAGTCAATTTGGGAAATTTGAGTATCGTGACGAGAATGTGGACATTTAGCTTCATCTGCACGACTTTATACCAGGGCTATTCAATTGGCAGCCAGCGGGCCAAATCCGGCCCACTAAGCAATATGGTCTGCATTGCACTGAAGCCTGGCAAACGCTCTGGCCTGCTGTGATCAGCAGCAGAGCCGCCAGCAAGAACAAGGGGCACGGCCCCTCGTGGTGGAACATACAGTATGGCTTGAGCTGAGTTTGTCCTATAACTGTTATTATAACTGTTATTATAACTGTTATTATAACTGTTATTATAACTGTTATTCAGAGTCCTGTTGTGCCACGCTTTAAGCATGTTGAAGATGTTATTGTCATGTATCTTGATATATTAGTCCTGGTTCAGAGTCCGTGCTCTCGTCCTGTTCAAGATGTTGTTTAAGCCTGATGTGACCTACAACATGTTTAGTCTTGGCTCAGGACTAGGTCCAGTTCTAGATCTGCTCCAGTTCGAGTCTGTTTTTGATTGACATTTGGTTGGTCTTTTCTTAGTCCTGCTTTAGTCATGTTTTTATGTGACAATCAATATTGATTTATTTTTGATTTGCTTCAGTGGCACAATAGATTTCTTTTGAATCGTACCAGAGTGGGTTCTTTGTGGATATTCAATACAAATAATAAAATTGTGGTGCAATTTTGAATTCCGACCGTCAGAAAATAGCCCCCCATAAAAAAATGGGTCCGCATTGGAAAATGTAATTGAATAGCCGTGCTTTATACATTGTTCTTTCCTGTTTGTCATGGACTATAATCTGTGGCAGCATGCTGACCTGCCCGCTGTTGGCGATAAGGAGCCTCTAATCCTCCACTTTGTGAAAAGCACCAGTGAAATTACACCAAACTATGTGTTCAGTGAAAAGGCTGTAATTCTGGAGGCTGTGGAGAGGAGTGTGAAGGAAAGGACTGTGACATGATGTCGTCATGGTGACTCTGAACAGGAAATATAAAAAATATCATCATTTCAAGTGGACATATTCTTGAGGCTTCTCAACATGCTTTAGCTTTTCACCTTGTGATACGTATTTCACATTTTATAACTTTAACTGTCTTTTGGAAAACTCTGCCTGAAGCCGTGGCAATGAACGATGAAAAAAAAAATAAATGAAGCCCTTAGGCAATGTGAATGCTAATAGAGCAATGAGTTTTGTTGTGAACACAGTTTGACCACAGAAGAGTGTCGTGATGGTTATGAGCGTCACATCTGCAGAGGAAAAAACAAGTTTACCTGAGAATCCAGTCAGTCATTCAAATGAGGTTTTTCTGAGGCTCAGAGAACTAATAAATAGGAATTAATGAAACACTGCGAATTCAACAAAATATAATTTGGGGCATAATATGGAAAAAGCTAAAATAGAAAACAAATAAAGCTCCAAGTTTTCAATGCCGCTTATCATTTTTGTTGAGCATTTATTGCCATAGTAACCTCAATAAGCCAGAACAATTATTTACCCTGTGCAGATCCCTACCATCCTTGTGTCTTGCTGTAGTGTTTGTTGTGGTTGGATAAAATGGACCTCTCACTAGATAAAAAAAAAAATATTTTCATGTCACCTTTGACAAATGTCGATAATCCTCATATTGACAACTACATAATGGCATAGAAAACGTCTGCCTTGTATGCAATGAAGAAACTGATGTAAGAATTCAGAACATGATCTAAATCTATTCATCGCGGCGGATATGTACCAGAAGTGAAATCTGGTTCAATATTTCATTTGATTATCATTTATGGACTGAAACTAGAATCCTGTTTTAGCCCCTTTCATAGCTGCGATTTCACCCTGGTTCAGGTCCCGATTCATCCCAGATTCAGCCCATGATTCAGTCAATTGATTTAGATCAGTCCGAGTTAGTCGTTTCGGTTTAGTCCTGGCTCAGGTCCTGGTTGTTATCCTGGGCTCCATCCTGGCTCACCCGCTCTCCGGCTTCAGTCCCTGGTTCAGTCCTGGTTCATCCTGCTCAAGTCCTGGCTCAACCTCGGCTCAGTTCCCGATGCTAGTCTCACGTTTAGTCCCCGTTGTCAGTCCCCGTTAGTCCCGGTTAGCCTGCCGGCCAGTCCTGCGTGATCCTGGCTCCAGTCCGACCCGGGCTCAGCCCTTGTCCGGCTCAGCGTCCCGGCCAGCCCCGGCTCAGCCCCCGGCTCAGCCCCGCTCAGCCCCGGCTCAGCCCGGCTCATTCCCGCTCATCCCGTCACCCCGCTCAGCCCGGCTGCTCAGTCCCGGCTCAGTCCCGGCTCAGCCCCGGCTCAGTCCCGGCTCAGTCCTGGTATGTTCCCTGTCGTCTCCACGCTCTCCTTCACAGAGTTACATTTCCTGTGCGTCTGATCCAGAGTTTAGCAAACATCACCAAGGTTTTTTGTTTTTTTAAATAGAATGCATTCTTCACTGTCTAAGCAAATCTGGGCACAGTCAAACCTTTAGCACAACAGAGAGGGGCATGTGAGGGGGGCAAGGGTCCGGAACGGAACCAGGACCGAACCAGGACCAGACCAGAACAATTAAATCAGGACTTAATGAGAGTAAACTACAGCAAAATAAGTATTAAACTAGGAGCAGAATAAAGCAACACTGAACCAGCTCTAAGCCAGGACTAAACCAGGACTGAACCAGGACTGAACCAGGACTGAACCAGGACTGAACCAGGACTAGACCAGGACAATACTAAATAAACTAAACTATGATAAAACCAGTATTAAACCAGGACCAGGACAAATAAAGTCTAAACTGGACTGAGTAGATCTAAATTGGGACTAAATGAAGATAAGTCTGTTATCATGAGTTCACCCCGTCCTTCAGCGACACTATTTAAGCATCCAGGTCACACACATCGGTGTTTGTGACTTCGTGCCCCTCCCTCCTACCTTGATGGGGGCTACCGAGGCCCGGGAGCCGACAGCCCTCATCGCCAGAAGCCCCAAACGGGCATTCATTTCCGTACACTCGTGTTGTTCATGTTTCTCCTGTGTCGATAAGCGCTTTGCACTAGCTGAGGTTGTGGTCCTTGCGAGTGAAACAAGGAATACATCTGGACCTAGACTAAGCATAACAAAACCAGGTCTACAGAGACAACCGAGATAAGCCTGTATGAATAGGGCTTGTGGGTAATTGGAGGTGTGGCGTGGAGTGATTGCAGGAGAAGGTTGAGGCGTGGTCCACCTCCTGAACCTCAGTCAATGATTAACAATCATTAGCAACATATTTGCTCCTGATTAGTTGACACAGAGCAAATTTCACCAAAAGCTCTGCTTTTTCATCTCTCTCTCTCTCTCTCTCTCCCCTCTCTCTCTCTCCTCTCTCTCTCTTCTCTCTCTTCTTCTCTCTCTCACTCTCTCCTCTCTCCCCTCCTCTCTCTCTATCCTCTCTCTCTCTCCTCTCACTCTCTCTCACTCTCCCTCGCTCTCCCTCTCTCTCCTCTCTCCTCTCACTCTCTCTCTCTCTCTCTCCTCTCTCTCCCCTCGCTCTCTGCTCCTCTCTTCTCCTCTCTCTCTCCCCTCTCTCTCTCCTCTCGTCTCCGTCTCCTCTCTCCTCTCTCCGGCATATTATATTTTTGATTTTTATAATAAAAAACCCCTACCCATTTTGTTTTTGTTGTTGTTGTTTGCCCGTAGGCTTTATTAAACAGGAGAGGACAGTGTGAAATGGGGATGAGAGAGAAGGGGCGGACATGCAGTAAATTCGTCGGAGTGCGGATTCAAGCTCACAACACTGCGGCCGGCTGCCACTTGAAGCCTGGCATTAAGTGTGCTGTACCTTAACCATTCGACCACCGGGCAGCACCCGTACCCATTTTGTTGGTTGGGGGGCCTGGGGGCACCACTGAGCATGTCAACAACCAGACGTAACAGCGCATCTGTGCTCGAGTGAGCATTCTGCACAAACAGCATGATGTTTTAACGTAAGCCCACATTAACCCAAACAAAGCACCGTGAATCATATTACCACAATAACCACAAAGGGAGAACTGAAGGTCCAGAGTTGCCCATAGATCCACCCGAAACATAAGCATATTTGTTTTGAGTTATCGATAATAAATAATGATTTCAGCACATTTTCAAGATTTGCCTGCTGTTATTTTTTGTTGCTAATATTCAAGTACAACATCATTTTACATGCATTATTTACGCTGTGGCCCATATACCAGTCAAAGGCACACCAAGTTACCACAATAGTGGTGGAATAGTAGTGGAAATAGTGTTACCGCTGACAGAACCAGTGTGTCGCTGCTTTTAAGTGTTTGTAAGTGACTGCGTTTCCATCACCTTATTTTAATACGCATTTTGAAGTATTGCATAAGAAACAGGAAGTGGAAATGCCAGATATCACATTTATAACCCTTAATTCTGATTTAAGGCCAAATAAATCAGAACTTTCAAAGGGGAATGATATCAAGCCATATAAATGCATTCATAACCTGGACAGCCATTCTACTAAAGGTAATCCTGTTTTGACAGATGAAGAATGGGAATCATATATTTCAATGGAGGACCACTATTCACATAGTAATACTAGTCGCTGCAAAAACTGTGGTAGCCCATCATTATGTGTTTTGGGAATGTCCGAATGTTCAGAGATATTGATCTGACATCACTGCAGCACTGAAAATAGTTTTCGGCACAGGCATGCCACATGATTTCAGAACTATATATCTGGGCCTCAAAACTCCTTCCATGGACACAATAAATGGATCCCTTTGGAGCATACTTCTGCGGGGGAAAAGGCCATCATAAAAAATGGATGACACAAACCGCACCAACAACCAAGGACTACTAGACCGACATTAAAACAGACATTCGAAAAACACGGCTCTGGGGTTACAGCAGCAAACTAACCAATAAGCTCAAAGTAACACAAACTAACTAACTAACCAGTCCCGGTAATGTCTGCAGTTGCCAGAATGTGCTAGGGGTGCGCACAAAGCTTTTAAAGACGTCGGACACCCCAAGGCCGCATCTACTCCACCCGCTCACAAAACAATCATAATCTCACAAGGGCACACCATGGGGTCGTGACACTGATTATTCTAGTCCTTCGATTATTTTCTTGTAGGAAGAGGATGGGAGGACACACTCACCGTGGAAGAGCGCCTGTCTCTTGGAGTCGTCCCAGGCCACGGTCCGGCTGGCGTCAGCAGAACTCATCAGGACGAGCAGGACCCACAACATGACCGCCCTGAAACACACCACACACTTTGAGTCTTGTCCTGGGCCTCAGACTAGTTTTTATCCTCGATCTGTGTGAAGACGGTTTGTTTTGGTCCCGTTCTGATCATGAGACGATCACATGGGATAGCCCTTCTTTTATCTCTCTCTTCCCCTCCCTCTCCTCTTTGCCTCTCTCTTTCTCCCTCTCTCCGTTCCCGAGGTCTCATTTCTAAAACTATACGTGGAATTCTTTCTAAAAGTGTTGTCACGGGCCGAACAGAGGTTATGCTTGAGATGATTCCAATCTGCCGTTGTGACAGACAGGGTCCAGACTGGTTACTGGCACTGGTTACATGGAAGCGTCTCAGCGTTTCTTCCCTTTAAATTTAGTGGTTGAATCTCTTCTACCTGCTTTTTACAGTTCTATCTAAATGTAAATGTGCCCACTGCTGTGTGCGTGAACATGTGGCCACGATGCGCCCGCGTGTTCACTGTGTCAGCGGCACTATTAGGGACACTTCCATGGAGACAGTGGTTAAAGTTGAAAGTTTTGATTGTGTTGATATACTGCATGTAAAAGTATAGGTCGCTGCTTGATTTTCAATCATCCAAAATCAATCAGATTTTTCCGTTACCGCTGACAAAACATATACATAGATTAAAGATATCATAATTTTCATAGTCTCGTTTTGAAGTTAAATCTAAGGGAACTGCACACTGAAAATATTGATCTGAAAATGATTTACACAAGTTTTTTGGAACATGTGGATGTAAATGTTTGAACTGTTGCGTAAAGTCAGTGTAATTTTTGATGTCCTCTGCCGAGGTTCAGATGGTTTACATGCTCAAAAAACATTTAAACATCAGTTTGCAGATTGAATTGAAAGGCTTTAAATATTCAAAATAATGCCTAAGGTAAACAACAACGAAAAAATGCCAATCAAAGTAGTGTTTCATCCTTTTGTCACTTTAAAAAACCTCATTAAATTAGTCCCTAATACTGGATTTATTTACAATTAATACATTGTCCTGGGTACATCCTGATTGCGGTGTATTTCAGATTTGTAAAGTTGATTCATTAGTGTTTTATGCCACACCACAATAGTTCAAGTATAAAATTAATTATAATATCCATTTAGGGATGGATTGGAAATACACATTTAACAACATTGTTTTGTTCAACATGTCGTGAACCCCTCCACTTTAGAGTTTAGCCCAGTTTCTCTCAAGTCTTGGACCACACAGCTAAGGTCAGATCATGGAAGTAAGTCTTTTAAAGGGGTCAGATTGAAAAAAATGGTGCCAAAACGTCTCAGTGTCTCCCGCACAAATCCAGCCTCCTGTTCTGCACATGCTCAGTAGCGACGACCTGACAATAATCTGATTAACGTAATAGGATTAACAAGAAACCAAAGCAGCGAGATCACCAAACACGCCAAAACATGTGGATTAATATGGAAAAGTAAAAGACATACAGGCGTCACGTCCAGACACACACACACACACACACACACACACATTGTGGTGTCTCTTCTCAGTGTGTCTCTTCCACTGAACTTTGATAAAAGCTTTTATCTCCGCACTTTCCCTATCACTATCTGCCACAGCTCCAGCCTCTTAACTGCTGCTGAAGTAGAAGTAGCCGTATAGTAGTAATAGTTGCAGTTGTAGCAGTGGTAGTAGCAGTAGGTTAGTTGTAGCGATAGAACTGGAAGTAGTTGGATAGAAATAGTAGGAGTAGTAAGTAACCATAAGAACGTGAACCAGTGGTGAACGGCGGCAGTCAGATACAATATCCGTGTTAATCCTGTGTCTCCTTATTCTTGCTAACTAGTTCAGCCGTGCAGATTTCAGTCTTCTCTCAAATAGTATTGCTCTCGGACGTATAGGGCTGTGCAATTATTAAAATTGTAATCAAGATTGGGATTTGGTCATCTCTAATTGTCAACAAGGAGCGTTCTGCAGCCAATCCTCGGCCAGTAAAAGCCTACGGTTTTTGGACTTTTGAGGACGAGATTTGATTATGTTCAGGAAATGAATGCGGAAAGCCATTTTTTAATTAAATACCACAAAATCATAACTAATAAATGGTCAGGCTTGATCAATACAAAGGGGGAACTTGTGATTAATTGATACTAATAGGTCTTACATAAGCCTGAGAGAAAGTCATTGTTTCCATGTAGCTTATAGAGGCTTAGTCTGAACCCTACAGAAAAATGAACAGATAACCATTACACTGGAATAATCCTGGTTTGATCTCAAAAGGATTTCATACATTTGTGCTCTGAGTAAAATCCTGTATAAAAGGTTAAACTCGCATATAAACATTGAGTAAACATTCAGATACACATCTCACCCTCTTTTCTCATATAAACACGCTCCCTCCAAGTTCAGAAGCAAGTGTCCTGCGAATTTGTCCCTAATGATTTAATCCTCCAGTCCATAATCCTGCTGTAGTCGTGATTCAGTCCTGCTTTATCCTGATTCATTTCTTGTCTTGTTTGAAGCCCAGTCTTGAGTCCTCATCAGTATACAACACTCAGTTTATTCAGAAAAATACATGAGAAGCTGGCGACCATTTTATCCCTGTCATGTTCTTTGACAAGAGACGTCACCTGAGTCTGAGTCTAAAGGAGCATTACAGGCCTCAAACCAGGTCTAAACCAGGTCTGAAAGATGACTTGAGGTGAAATCTAGGACTAAAACAGGTCAAAAGAGGACTTGAGTCATAAAACCACAGCTAAAACTGAATACAAGTAGTGTTCATAACATCCTTACATCAGCATGCTGGCAAGCTAGCTTTTGCTTTCCCCCCATTGTAATTCCCTCTGCTACCAGTACATGGAGGTCTTAGAGTAGACCAAAGATGCCAAAGCAGAGATACTTAAGAGCTTGTTTAAAGTCCAGTAGCAATACAAATAATGCATAGGTTTCCTATAATGTTTAAATCAACGACACTAAACGATTAAAATAAATATTTTGTGTTCTCTGGCGTAAAATCAAAACTAAATGACTGCTTGTAAACGGTTTACAATATAATTAAGCCTTAATTAGTTCAGATAACATTTTGCAAACGTCCAAACCTTTATCTAGTTTTTATGATATTTACGTAAGGTCTTAGGGCTCGTAAAACAGTTCTTTGAGTGTCAAGTTGTTTTTAGTTCATCATCCACACCAGCAGAGTTGATGTTGTGCAGAGTACTTAAATAAAGAATCATGTGTCTGTTATTGGACAAGGGTTTATGACATCGCAGATAAGTGAGAATTACATAACAAGGATCTAAAGAAGATTGTAAAAAAAATAGTGGTACAACTGGACTAAAGCAGGACTAAACTAATAAACTACGACTTAAAATGACCTAACCAAGAGTAAACATGGAGTAAATCAGGAACTAAAACTTGAAATAAATCAAGACCAACCCAGGATTCAGAAGGGATTTTAAGAGAGAAATGAAAACCCGGCATTACAACAGCGTCAAACCATAAAAATGTAAGATTGAAGTGTGTTAAACCAGGACTAAACCAAGCAGGACTAAACCAGGACCTGTTTAGACCCATCAGACTCACTGGTCTGTATCAAATCCTCATTGACAGTTGAGGCCTGGTCTCAGTGGGAGCACAGAGATGTTCCCCGCGGCATGAGGCACTTAATGATCGGATTGTATTAATAAATATTGATTGACAGATGACCAGGCGTCCAATCAGAAGATCAGAGGACAGAGTGATGCAATGCCAGATGGAGGTGTTCCACTGCATCAGAAACAATGTGAGATAGGACTTGTGCTGTGCCACTTGGTGTAAAAAGGATGGAGAGGGAATGTATTCACACAAGACGATGAGTAGAGTTATAACTATGTAAGTACTGTGCCTGTAGTTGTCCGTTTAAAAACTGAAAATGATCTTCCATGTGCTAAGTCTGGCATATTTATGTTAACGCCCCAACCCTAATTCAAATAAATAAATGCTACATGTCACTAGGTTTTATAAGTGCCATTGCAGTGTGGACAAGCGAGTCCTTCCATTGCAGGCGGCGTCGTTGCGGCTGCTGTGTTGGAGCCGTGTTCTTGCAGTGGACAGCTCACATTAGGACCGGAGCTGTGGTGGTCACCGACATTCATCCAGCACACTGACCAAGTGCTCATGGGATAACTAATCATTATTACAAGGAAACGCGGTAAAAACGTACGCAGTGGCTCTGGAATCCAGCGAACATTTCAATACAACTCTGGAGCGCCACTGCACCTCCGGCATCACCACCACACTCTTCTTCAATGTGACGGAAAGTCAAATGCAGTGCACAGGAGCTGCAACACGTGCAATGTGGCCCAGGTTTATAGATGTTTTTCTGGGCCCTTGGAATTAGTTACCATCGTCCTGATGGGAGAAGCTCACAACCATAGTTCAATGGGTGAGAGGGATCAGCTGTGATGTCTTAGCTTTCCTTTCAGTGGCTGGATGGTGAAGTTATGTCAGAGGGGCCAGGGGTTTCCTGTTATTTTGTTTGTCTGTTCGCTTGCTTGATGGTCTTTTACAGAGGTAAATGTGAACCAGGAGATTGTGTCGTAAGAGAAGACTGACTCTGTTATGGTTGATTGGTAGACAGTTGTGAAAATGTCCGTCTTAAGCTCCTCAGCTTCTTCAGTAGTAACAGACGTGTCTTCTTGTCTATGTGCTTGATAAATGATATTTGGCACCTGTTGTATTGCATGTCCATTCAGACTTAGAGGTTCTAACAGGGCCTGAGAAGTAGATTTCGTCTGCCACTGCAACACATGTCCTTGGTTTTGGAGACATTAAGCTCCAAGGAGCTGTCCTCTATCCACGCCATGACTTGACAGATCACCACAAGAGCCATGTAATCTTCATATTTGATGGCCTCGTTACCGGTGTTATCTGTGTAAATGGAGAAGAAACTTGGTAATAATACACACCCTTGAGGAATGGATTGTATTTGGATTTCACACCATTAACTACCACATGCTGATGTGTCCGAGAGGAAGTTTTTGATTGATGAAAAACACAGTTCAAATAAATAAAGCAAAACAAAAGTTAATACATGGGATTGCTGTCAGTTGAAAGAACTTTGAAGTTTGTGTCACCAATCCTCAACAAATTAGGATAAGAACAGTGAATCTCCTGTAGAGTTTTACAGGTTCCTGCCCTCCATCTGAAGTTATGATATCAAGTTCTAGAACATGAACACATGAACACATGAACACAGCCTATCCATGGGTTTCAGAGGGATGAAAATCTAGCACTATTGCCATAGCAAATATTTTGCATTCTCTACCGCTTGCTCCCATTAGGGGTCGCAGGTGACTGGAGCCTATCCCAGTGACTTTGGGCCTTGGGCAGGGTACACCTGACAGAGGCCAGCTCGTCTCAGGGTTAACAGAGACAGACAAACCATTCACTCAAACTTAATTCACCAATTGTATCTATTTTACATGCATGTCTTTGGGTACCTGGAGAGAAGCCACGGTAACGCGGGAAGGACATGTGATGTGGAGCTGGCCTGGGAATCGAACCCATCGTGGGAGGCTAGAGCGCTTACCACTCTGCCACCGTGCCCCCATAGCAAAATAGAATCCTCAAGATATAACTTAAAAACAGGAAGCTGAGGCCCATGAATATATATGAAAGAAACCCCACAAAACTCAGTCCTGGTCCAGTCCTGGTTTAGTCTGGGGTTTAGTCTTGTTCATCACAGCCTGGTCCATTTCAGAGGAATGTAGAGGCAGACTTCCTTCAGATAAACCTTATCAGATCCATATTCTGTGGAGCGTTAACGTCCAAACTACAGAACAACTCTAGACTACTACTACTACTACTACTACTACTACTACTACTACTACTACTACTACTACTACTACTACTACTACTACTACTACTACTACTACTACTACTTGTACTGCTACTAGTACTACTACTGGGCAAAAAGTCCAGAAAATAGTGCTCATATAGTGAAAAATGTCATGTGACATTTGACTGAAGCCCATGATTACATCTGCACCGTCATTAAATACAACCATGTCTAAAATGAGGACTATAACCAGATCTAAGCCTGGATTAAAGATGGACTAGACAAAGGAGCAATTGTGAATTATCCCTGGAACTCCTGTGTTTCACAGAATTCATAGAAGAGAAAATACTCTGACGTCAACAAACTCAACGGAATAAATAAGATCGTTGTGTAGGTTTCAAGGCCTAAACCAGGACTATAACTAGACTACTGTATATCGGACAAAACAGATCTATACCGTGACTAAACTATAACAGGATTACTGTGTATCAGTCAGACGAAACCAGGATATTTTGCTCTAATCAATGACTTAAATTGTGTCACCTACTTCCATTTATGACTTAATATTACTAGCGCTGAACCTTCTCTCTCTGGAAATAATCGTTTCAATAATTGTGATTTCAATTCAGTATTGATCATTATTTTCTTTCCATAAACAAGCAGCCCTGATATGGTGCATGTGCAGGTGAACTCAGGCGTGTAGACATAAAGAACACACATGAACGGCTCATGCTTGGAACATGTGACCGCTCCTTAAAGGATCTCTCCTTTGACCGGTTCACACAGGCCTCGATTACACATCTACCACTTACAAAACAAACTGCCCAAGACTGGAAGAAGTACAGCTATTAGTAGAAGGAGAAACAGTAGAATTAAGAGAAGTATGTAGCAGGAGCAGCAGCAGTAAGTAGCAGTAGAATGATTAAAAGTAATAGCAGTAATAGTACATTCCGACTGTAGGAGTAGTATTAGTTGTGGTACTGGTGCTAATTAGTAGCAGTAATCGTAAGTGACTGAGCTTGTGGTCAAAGTCGAATAGTAGCAGTAGCAGTAGTAGTAGTAGTAGTAGTAGTAGTATAACAGAAAGAATAGGATTATTGGTAGCATACAGAATATTCATATACAAATATTTTAATTTCTCTCTAAACATTTTAAAGTAAATCAAACCAAAATCACAATTTAAATGGCATCACTATACTAAGGTTAAAGTTAAGGTAAGGTGCTCATTTTAATAATGTCCTGTTTTGGTGTTTGATCCAAACTAAATAAATAGATAATTAAAATTAAATGAATGAGGAGAGCTGAACAAAAAGTATATATTTTGTATTGCCATTGCAACATACACTTTGAAACTTTTACGCTTTTACACAGAATAAGACCCCAAAGAGACACAGGGACATAAAGTTCTCAAAGAGGACATTATATTACGTAAAGAACAGGCGCGTTTGTGATTTGCCATCTTGTATAACTGTCTGTGATTATATATTTTTTTCTTTTCTGTGCTTGTTTGCGAAAGTGTGAAGCCGGCGATGTCACAGCGAGTGAGAAAACACAGCCTCAGGACAGCACTCAAAATTCCCACACATGACGTCAGTTCGAACTCACCATGGAGCCGGATCAATGCAGCCTTCACGGACACAACACACTCGACAACAGCAGCATAGTCAAAGTCAAAATATGAATTCAGTTACTTTGTACAGGTTAAAGATGTTAGTTGAGGGCTACTTCATTGATCCCCATATAGGAAAATGACTCTTCTGCATTTGACCCACCAGTGCAGTGCCCATCTAAAACTATTGCGCATGATTTGGATTGACGATGAAGACAGGGGAGAGGAACATGCAAACGCCGCACCGCCACCATTTTTGATGACATTTTATTTAGACTTATTAAAAACAAATGAAAAAGGCTTTCAATCATAAGTTCCTGAACATAAACAAGACGTTTTGGAACCATTTTAAAAGAGACATATTATGCTTTTTTAAATGATGCCGAATAAACTATAACAGAAGTAGATCACCACTCCACATTTTGTTCATTTTGAAATGCAATGCTGATCTAAAACGGCGTGGTCTTAGAAGCTGGTCCATTGACAAGACCTAGGTCAGATCTCACTAAGTTCTTTTTTAGTATTTCTTTGTCCCTAAGTAGTATTCAGTTAATGCTGCTTTAGTTATTAGTTCGGTTTAGCCCTAATTTAGTCCTGTTTAACAGCGACTGAATTCTGTGTTTAGTCCTGGTTTAGTCCATCATTAATGCGGGTTAATACCTCCTTTTGGTCCTGGTTAAGTTCATAGTCTAGTCCATTATTAACGTTGGTTTAGTCTTGGTTAAATCCTGGTTTTGGTCCCCATTAATGCTCAAGACATTTATTACAGTTTAGGTGTGGTCTCACGTCCTTATCTCACTGTCACATGGACCATTGCAGGCTAAAAAAATCATACATAAAAAAAGTGAATATCGTTTTAAAGTACCAGACAGACAGGAGCCGAGATTATCCACTCTCTAATGAAATGAAATGCTGCACATGCTTCAATGGACCAATACAAACTCACGTCCAATTCATTCAGGCCCTTGAGGCACTTGAGTCTGATTGGCTGAAATGTTTACATTATATATAAAATGTACATTATATATAATGTAAACAGGAAGTACAGGGCACTGGTTTACATGTGATTTGGCAATTTGACAATTTAGTCCCACTTTTAGTCTTGGTTGGGTTAGTTAGTAGGTTCTTAGTCCTGGTTTTGTCTTTCTTTAGTCTTTTAGTCCTGGTTGAGTTCTGATTTGGCTCTGGTTCTGACTACTATAGATGAATATTAATTAGGTTTTAATTTAAACCTGGTTTGTTCTCTTTACATCATTTTACATCATTAGTTAAAAAATATTCTTTATTTCGCCCCCAAAATTGTTTACAATGTGGTTCCAATTTACGCAAGTAACGATCTAATGAGCAACGTCGTGTTCGTAAAGCATTTGGATACACAAGTCCACACAAGTCCACACAAGTCCACACAAGTCCACACAAGTCCACACAAGTCTTTGATCTTCTTTGTGTCTTAGGCTTGGTGTCAAATTAGGCCTGCTAAAATGTACGTAATTATAGTTTTTATTAATATTTTACTATCACAGCGCGCAAATGTTTTGTCGGGTATTAGATGTATATTAATGAATGTGAATGTGAAATGTACACATAAACATTATCGTAAGTCCTTGGTCTGGTGAGCGGAAAGACTACAAATAAAAACTACTGAACTGCTGAACATGCGCTCTTTCTAACGCGTCAAAGCCGCGGGAGCAGATTGCCGGTGCTGAATCCGTCTTACCTCGATGTGTCCCGCTTGTGAATCCTTCTGTCGCTGCAATAAGCGCGGCAAAATAATTCCTAGAAGACCGCCCTCAGAACCGGAGCCTGCACCGGGGCTTGAGCGTGTTGTCCCGCACAAGCGGCGCAGTGGAGACCCAGTGTCAGACTGTGGAGCTCTCGTGGTGCGTGTGAGCGGGGATTGAGTGCAGCTTTCCCTCCACCTGATCTGCGTCATCGGTTAACACCGTTTGAACGCGTGCCGCCGCGCGTGCTGCGCGCGTTCTGCTGGGCGTTGTGCCGCGCGTTCTGCCGCGTTCTGCCGCGCGTTGTGCCGCGCGGTTCTGCGCGCGTTGTGCCGCGCGTTCTGCGCGCGTTCTGCGCGCGTCTGCGCGCGTTTGCCGCGCGATGTGCGGAGGAGACGCACCGCGGCGCTTCCAACTCGCTCTAGAGTTAGGCCCCAATGTTTGCAGTCATGGCTTGTACTAAGAAACAGCATGGGACCATAAGTTCAGCCATTGAGGGTTTTGGTCTGTTCAGGTCCTCACTTCAGAACCAAGGAGCTGCTTTGATTCTACTGGAAATGTACTGTTTTGAAATAACCATGCTGAAAATGTATAAATGTTAAACCTTATTAGTTTGTCTTTACTAATGTGACTTTTGTTGGAGTCATGCTTTTTGAACATACTGTGAAAAGTTTTTCACTGTTGTTAACTTTTTATAGACCTTTTTTATATCTTTTATAGACTTTTTATATCCTTCATTTTTATTCCTTCACCTCCTCCTGCTGAGCCCTGCAGTTCGCCTACAGACAGCAGCGTCTGTGGAGACACCATCAACCTGGCACTCCACTTCATCTGCAGCATCTGGACTCCCGGGAACTACGCCAGGATTCCTGTTTGTGGACTTCAGCTCTGCGTTCAACACATCCTCCTCTGCTTGTCGAGGCAAGCTCTCCAGCTCAACGTGCCTGACTCCACCTGCAGGTGGTTACTGACTTCTGACGGATCGGAGGCAGTGCGTGCGGCTGGGGGAATGTCTCAGACACTCGGACTATCAGCACAGGAGCTCACAGGGCTGTGTACTTTCTCCTCTGCTCTTCTCCCAGTACACAAACTGCTGCACCTCCAGCCACGACTCCGTTAAAACTCATCAAGTTTGCGGACGACACCACCTCATCGGGCTCATCTCGGACGGGGATGAGTCCGTCTACAGGAGGGAGGTGGACCGGCTGGTGTCCTGGTGCAGGACGGTAACAATTCTGGACGTTCAACGCCCAGAAGACATGTGGAGATGATCGTTGGACTTCAGGAAGCCACAGCCCCAGCCCCCCTCTCATGAAGACTCCATCACCAACCGTGGATCTCTTCCGCTTCTGTGGCACCACCATTCACCCCAGGACCTCAAGTGGAGCCTCCATCAGCTCCCTCATCAAGAAAGGCCAGCAGAGATGTACTTTCTGCGGCAGCTGAGGAAAGCCAAGCTGCAGCGCAGAGAATGGTGCAGTTCTACACGGCCATCATTGAGTCCATCCTCACTCCTCCATGCACCGTGTGGTACGCTGGAGCACAGCAGGGACAAACAGAACTACAGCGCGATTGTGCGCTTCTGCTGAGAGGTGATCGGCTGCAGACTTCCATCTCTGCAGGACCTGTACGTCTCCAGGGCTCTGGACGAGCAGGTCGGATCACAGTTACGCCTTCTCACCCTGGACATGGTCTGTTTGAACCACTCCCCTCAGGCAGGAGGCTACGGTCCATCCGGACCAGAACCTCCCGCAACAAGATAGTTTCTTTCCCTCTGCTGTGGATAAACTATGCTTGAAAACACCTGTCACTTAACTGCAATATTCATCACTCACTGCACATGTCACTTTCTGCACTATACTTAAACATAACTGTAAACTTGTGTACTAGAAATGCCTATTTTTATTTTTATTGTATAGTAATTTTTAATTGTTTCTAATGCATGCCCTTTTTTTGATTGAATATATGTTGTTTTATTATTACTCAGTGTTTTATGTTGCACCTTAAGGCCGAGACAAGTTCCTACGTTTTTGAATTTTGTTCATTGACAATGGCAATAAACTTTTCTGATTCTGATTCTGATTCTGATTCTAGACAGAGAATACGTTGAAATATAACCTTTTTATTTCATTGTGGGGCCCAAAGCCAGTAATTACAGACATTAAACATATAGTTAAGTAGGACAAAACACCTGCATTTTACGGCTGCCAGGTCAATTCTGTCAGAGTTCTGACTGTTCCTTTAGGTCACTTTCAATAGGCAGATATAACAGATCATGAATGTCTCATCGCCAAAGCAAATCTTTTTTCCCAATGTTTGGCAGGATGTGGCAACCCAGGGGGAGAAGCTCGGTTTCCTTTCTGATTGGATAATTGTTTTGAGAACAATACAAAATGTAAAACACACTTTTAACATTACAAGGTTTAAAATCTATATTTTATTTGAGAGACAATATTTATAAAAAGAATCCAGATTTGTTTCAGAACACGTGGAATTAGACACTGCGAAAAGTACAGCTGGGATGAACTGGACTGAAAAGAGAATAAAGAGTGGGGACATGAGGCATTCACCAAGACACATCAATCAATCAAATGAATATTCTTGGTATAAATAATGTTAAATTGGAGTTGGGTTAACCAGGGCAAAAGAAAAGGGAACATCAGGCCCACCCCCACTCCGCCTACATCTCATGCAGGTGGCCATTTTGTTAATGTTAGCGTTAACATTGTTGTAATGTATGGATTCATGCAGAAATTGTCAGTTGAAAAGAGCTTTACCCCTCCTTCATCCTAATGTCTGTGGACACTGGAGCTTGTACAGTTCTCATGCAGGTCACAAAATATAAATACTCATGGTGCATTTTCAAATGACATATTTCATATAATTCATTACTGGATTTTTTTTATTGGTCAAATTGTAATATACATTATTTGGAAATGTTTATCTTGTGCTCATTTTGCATCATAATGTGCCATTTTATCTGAAGAATGCGTTTATGCTAAATCTGCTGATGCCATCCAGTGGCCGGTGGGCACATGGGCACCAGAATGGCCTGGATTACCTTTGGTGTTGACCGAGGTCGCTATGGCCGTAACCTTACAATGTTCACAACGTCTTTTAACCAATTACATTCGTACAACACTACTAATCCTACATAGTGGACCTTTAATGTAACGTAGTGTATGTAAATACCATATTTGTCGCTTGAATATTACTGCACAAGTGGCATTATGTTGCATTGAAAGACTAAACGAGTTCCTCTTTATCTTGATCATGATAATGACCCAATAAAACAGGGCAATTAATGCTTATGTAATGAAATGGGGCCGTTATCTTATGAAAGAAACAGACACATGAAGCGAATGCACATAAGCAATAAACTGTCCATTTTGTGCATCATTAAATCTATTTAAAACATCCCATCCGCCTGTATGTTTACTGAGATGGAACAGGTCAAATGTCTGCGGTTCATCTGCAGATGTGGTTGGATAAATACAGCGAGATAATGGACCTTGTCACTATTAGGCATGATCAGGGAAAACATTTGTGGATATGTGAAAGCAACCTTTACTTTAACTGTAGTTCACTCTCCATTCATCGTTCGTTGTAAACACACTTTTCCATCATCCTCTGTTATATTGTTCTCTTTCTGTCACTTTGGTGTGCGTTGTGGAGCCATTAAACCTCTGTAGTTTTAAATTATAAATATATGTCTCAAAGCTGTGGGTTATTCATAGACACGTGTTCACTGCACTCGGCTTCTGCTGTTTCTCCATGTTATACTAAATTCATGAGCGGACGGATCCATCGTTTACCCCTGTGATTCTGTTGGCCTGGACAGAGAAGGCTCGTGCGCCTGTAATGATGACAATTACACCGAGAAAAACTTGAAAAATGATCGACGTTCAAGGCTCAAAAAACAGAAACAAGCTTGATAACTTCTTTGTGATTTTTTTTTTTTGGGGGAGGTGAGAGGGACTGTTGACAGAAAAGCATATGTTAAAATTCAAAGATAATGAATCTGCTTATAATAGTAGTAGTAGTAGTAGTAGTAGTACTGGCAGTAGTTCAGTATCACTGGCCATTCGTTTCAAATGGTCACTGATAGGAGGAAGAGCTTTGAATATGTTTTGTTAAATGGCACAGTAAACAGTAAAAGTCTGTATACTGTAGTCTATGTTCACAAATTCAAATTTAAAACGATATTGTATTTGTTTTTTATTAAGAAAGAATTGTGGTTCAGCAATAAAAGAAACGTTTTAAGTAATTTTGTGGGAAATTTCAGGCCAAAAAAACCCCCCATTCAGACCCTGTAAACCTAAAAATGTACCCGATTTAAAACATGATTAAAAGTTGAGCAGATCATCGGCGCTTTAATGTTTCTAATTGCTTCTGCTGAAAATGTCAGATTCTGTACACGCCACGCAGACAGAGCAGGTAAAGGTCAGGGGAATCTGGTTCACTGTGACTTCAAACAAAAGACTCTCCATCGGATCACTCCACCAGGATTACCGGGAATCTGCTGCCATGGTGATGGTGACGACCGAAACACATGGATAATCATCGAGAATATGCATCAGAGAGAGAGAGAAGAGAAAGGCTTAAAAATGGACTGGATGAAGAAGGACTGATCCGGATGGACAATGCAGTGCTGGGGATTGTAAACGTTTTAGTTGAGGTTTTAGTCCTGGTTTGGTCTTGGTTTTAGACTTCATTTTGCCATGTTTGAAGGGGCACTTTCTAGTGGCTTGGCTACTTGTCTCCATAGCGATGTAATTGCTTTGGCTAGAATGCCACACAACGGCAGTACATTTATCCATCTCCAGACTAGTGACACCACCAGGCCAAGTTACAGTTCAGATCAGTGGAGAAGCAGTTTTTCTTTTAATAAAACAGTTGTAATTAAATAAAAGCAAGACACAGGTTTAATGCCATCCAGCGGAACATTCCAGGCAATTCAATAACATCTCCATGGAGACAATGCGGCCATACCACCTGGAAAACCAGGTGCCACAGTGGGGTGGGAGTGGCACCTCACCCACCTGCCTCCAGTGCTGAAATAGTGTATGCGTGATAACAAGTGTGGGACAACGGATGAAAATGAGCCCATGGATACGACCCGCCGACCCGGCGTGTTCACAGCAGGTACGTCATGCGTGTTCATTCACATGCACCGGCGTGTTCACAGCAGGTACGTCATGCATGTTCATTCACATGCACCGGCGTGTTCACAGCAGGTACGTCATGCGTGTTCATTCACATGCACCGTCTTAGACCTGGTTGACAACTGGTTTAGTAACGCTTTATACCTAGATTGGCTTATACCTGGTTTATTTCTAGTTTAGTCCTGATCTAGTCCAGGATCTGTCCCAGTTTACACGTGTGTTGGTCCTGGTTTAGACCTGTGTGTGAGGAGTGAGGGCAGTGGTCAATACATATAAACACTGCTGTCTTTGTCTCCAGTGCAACGGGGAACTCAGAGACCAAGAAAACCCACAGAAATCAGGACTAAGACCAGGCATAGTTCTGAGCCAAGGCCCAACTGCTTACTGTGACTTTAAAGCTGTATATAATGCTTATTTATTTGAACAGGAATGAACTGGGAAATCATGGCCACTTTGGTATTACTAACAGTACATGTCCAGAAGAGGGCGATGTCACTCACAGAATTAATACATTTTGACTAGAAAGGTATCATCTTGTATCATAAAAAAAACAGGATGAACCCAGAACTGAATGCAACTGACCTGAACCAGGATCTCTTTGGCACTTGTCCAGGTCCTAGGTTTTAACCAAAACGTAACAGGTTTAACAATGACTGAAAATATTGAAAACTAGGAACAGCAGGACCAAACAGAATATAAAACAGGACTTAAACTTGGACTAAATCAAGTCTAAACCAGGTCTAAACCAGGATTAAACCAAGACAAATGCACTCCTTTTGTTAGTATATCCCAGTTGTGTGTATAATCTGCAAAAGTCATAGTTAATCTGTTTTAATCCAGTTCTCAGGAGGGGAAAGGTCAAAGGTTGCGGCGCATGACTCCATGATGAGCTACAGCTGCTTTTAGCACAATTACACTCAACAAAATCCACCGACAATCTCCACCAGAAGCAACAGCGATATCATGCGTGTGAACGGTGGTGGTTTTCCCGTCTCCTCCCGTCAGGTTGGAGATGTCCCATTGGCGTAAGAAATCTCCCAAAGGAAAATCCACATACGTTTTCCCTCGTCATGTGTGTGGAGCAGTCACCGCGCACCACTTCGTTCATTTTTCTCATAGACTTTCTGAAAAATAAAAAATAAAAAATGGAATGGGAGGGCATCTGTCACACTGTCTTTCATATGCAGTGAATGGAATGGCATGTCTGATAACGATCTATGAGTCGTGCGGCAACAGGACACAACACAGTACATTAAGCTGATTGCACAAGTCATTGACCTAAATACTGCTATATAAAGGCTTTATGTAAAAGAACTTCAAGGGTGCGACCACGACTAAACCAGGTCTTAGCCGGGACTAAGCAGGACTAAACCAGGGTCAGAATAAAACCAGGTCTATTACAGGTCGAAAGGAATGAATTGCACAAGTTGAACAAGCTGAATCAGAAGTAAATCAAAACAAGGAAAAAATGGGACCATATATTATAAGAAAAATTAACCCAGGGGGATTCCAAACCCGAGGTATCTCACCTTACCTTGCCTCCAAAGTCGGTTCATTCCAGTCCAAGGCAAGTGTCCTGCATCTAATGGAACAGGCTTCAGAAACAAGCTGCAGCTCCACAGCCACACGAATAAACCAAAATGTATACGCATGGGGCGTGGTGGTCACATGTTTTCTGGGGGGCACATATATTTCTGGGGGGCACTATATTCTGGGACACATATCTTCTGGGAGCACATATATTTCTGGGAGCACATATATTCTGGGGAGCACATATATTCTGGGGGCACATATATTCTGGGAGCACATATATTCTGGGGGCACATATATTCTGGGGGCACATATATTCTGGGAGCACATATGTTCTGGGGGCCATATATTCTGGAAATATTTTCTGGGGACACTATATTGGGACAATAGTCTGGGGAGCACATATATTCTGGGGAGCACATATATTTCTGGGGGGCACATATATTCTGGGGGCACATATATTCTGGGGCACATATATTCTTCGGGCACATATATTCTCGGGGGCACATATATTCTGGGAGCACATAATTCTGGGAGCACATATATTCTGGGGGAGCACATATATTCTGGGGGGCACATATATTCTGGGAGCACATATTGCGGGTGGTGGGGTCTTTCTGGGGAGGGCGACATTATTTTAATTCGTCTTTTGATTAGTTGATTAAGTCATTCATTAATTGTATCCACAAAGCAACACACAATACATGGTCTTATTTTTGATCTTCTAAAATGATCATGGTGCATTGTGGGTAAATTCACCAGTTCAAGGCAGCTGACTAATGTATCCTTGACCGATTAGCCACATGCTAACCACATGCCTCTGGAGGACATGAGCATTAGAACATGACTTAGATGACCTGGAGGCCCTGCCACGCCCGGATCAGACCAAGCAAGCACCATCTTGGGAAACAGCCCAAGACCAACATAGTAAACCAGAGTCCAAACAGGATCGAGCTGTCAAGAACTGAACCAGGACTAAATCAAGACGAACCCAGAACTAACCAGGAAAAAACTGTACTAATCAGGGCCATGTTGACAGAAAAACGTACAAGGATTAAAATAGGGGCAAAATAGGTCTAAACCTGGACTAAAACAGGGCCAAAATCAGGACTAAATGTCTTCACTTTATTTCAACTTGATACGTCCAGTCGCTTCACACATTAGTGCTCAAGACTTAAACATTTATGAACCGAAGCAAAGCCAATTGTCTCTTCATTAGATGTAACATACATGATTAAATAAATATTGATTTCCAATATGCTCCATGACGAGAAGCCACGAATGAGTCAGTGAATTCAAAAGCATATTATCTCACTATGCAAATATATTTACATTCATTGTACAGAGTTAAGTCACTGGATATTTGGCCTTGTAAGAAAAACATTCATGATGTCTTTTTAATAAGATAAACATTTAATTGAATTAAAAAAAAAAAAAAAGAATAATCATGGTGTGTTCATTTGGACCTGGTCTGGTTCTGGTTTGGACTTACGGATCTGGTTTGGTGCTGGCGTCGGTTCAAATTTTGGTCCTGGTTTAGTTCTGGTTTGGTTCTGGTGCTGCTCTGGTGCTGGTTTGGTGCTGGTTTTGTTCTGGTCTGTGGTGCTGGTGCTGGCTGGCTGGTGCTGGTCTGGTGCTGGTTTGTGCTGTCTGGTGGTTTGGTGCTGGTTGGGTGCTGGTCTGGTGCTGGTCTGGTGCTGGTTTGTTTCTGGTTGGTGCTGGTCTGGTGCTGGTCTGGTGCTGGTTTGGTGCTGGTCTGGTGCTGGTCTGGTGCTGGTTTTGTTCTGGTTGGTGCTGGTTTGGTGCTGCGGTTGTTCTGGTCTGGTGCAGCCTGTGCTGTTGGTGCTGGCCTGGTGCTGGTTTGGTGCTGGTTGGTTCTGGTCTGGTGCAGCCTGGTGCTTGGTCTGGTGGCTGTTGGGTGCTTGTGTGGTGCTGGTTTTGTTCTGGTCTGGTGCTGGTTTGGTGCTGGTTTTGTTCTGGTCGTCTGCTGGTGCGGTTGTGTGGTTGTTCTGGTCTGGTGCTGGTCTGGTGCTGGTCTGGTGCTGTCTGGTGCTGGTTTTGTTCTGGTCTGTTGCTGGTCTGGTGCTGGTCGATGCTGGTTTTGTTCTGGTCTGATGCTGGGTCTGGTGCTGGCCTGGTGCTGGTTGGTTCTGGTCTGGTGCTGGTTTGGTGCTGTTTTGTTCTGGTTCTGGTGCTGGTCGGTGCTGGCCTGGTGCTGGTTTTTGTCGGTCTGGTGCTGGTCTGGTGCTGGTTTTGTTCGTGTCTGGGTGCTGGTCTGGGTGCTGGTCTGTGTGCTGGTCTGGTGCTGGTGGTGCTGGTCTGGCTGCTGGTTTTGTTCTGGTCTGGTGCTGGTGTGGTGCTGGCCTGGTGCTGGGTCTGGTGCTGGTCTGGTGCTGGTTTTGTTCTGGTCTGGGTGCTGTCTTGATGCTGGTTTGTTCTGGTCTGGTGCTGGTCTGGTGGCTGGCCTGGTGCTGGTTTTGGTGCTGGTTTTGTTCTGGTCTGGTGCTGTCTGGTGCTGGTCCTGGTGCTGGTTTGGTGCTGGTTTGTTCTGTCTCTGGTCTTCTGGTGCTGGCTGGTGCTGGTCCTGGTGCTGGTTTGGTTGCTGGTTTTGTTCTGGTCTGGTGCTGGTTGGTGCTGGTTGTTTCTGGTCTGGTGCTGGTCTGTCTGGTTGTGTCTGTCTGGTGCTGGTCTGGTGCTTGGCTGGTGCTGGTCTGGTGCTGGTTTTTGTTCGGTCTGGTGCTTGGTCTGGTGCTGGTCTGATGCTGGTTTTGTTCTGGTCTGGGCTGTCTGGTGCTGGCCTGGGTTGCTGGTTGGTTCTGGTCTGGTGCTGGCCTGGTGCTGGTTTGGTGCTGGTTGGGTTCTGGTCTGGTGCTGCCTGCGGTTGGCTGGTCTGGTGCTGGTTTTGTTCTGGTCTGGTGCTGGTCTGGTGCTGGCCTGGTGCTGGTTTGGTGCTGGTTTTGTTCTGGTCTGGTGCTGGTCTGGTGCTGGCCTGGTGCTGGTTTGGTGCTGGTTGGGTTCTGGTCTGGTGCTGGTTTACTCCTTGTTTGATCCTTGTTTGTTGCTGTTTTTTGTTTTTTTTTAATCTTGCTCTGGTTCGGTTTTTGTTTGGTGCTGTTTTTTGTCTTGGTCTGGTCCTTGTTTGGTTTGGATTTGGTGCTGTTCTGGTCCTGGTTTGGTTCTTTATTAGTCAGCTCTGTGATCCTGGTTCGATTCTTGCTGTTGGATACACTGTATAAAAGAGTCATGGATAAATGATTTAGCTCCTGCTCCACTGGCATTCCATCGTAAAGATTCTAGCACATGTTGTGTAGTTCTGTAGTGGTTTTGTTGTAAATAATTGCACTCTGTAATTCTCTATTGTTTCTTGTTGTTGTTTTGTACCGTAACCATGTACAGTGTGCTTGTTTTGTGTAGGCTTTTGGCTAATTCTGGCTTGTTTACTCATGTTTATTCATGTGTTTCATGAAATTGTCGGAATAGATTAGATTAGATTTGTTTATTTGAAAAGGGGGCAGCCTTTTCAAATAAACAAATCTAATCTAATCTATTCCGGCTTTGAATCTCCAGGTTAGAACATGGTTTAGTAGAAGTAGTGGCAGTAGTTACACCTTTGCAAATAACAAGTTGAATGCAGATTTGACTGAATTGGACTAAACTAGGATCGGCTTTAGGACCAAAGTGAAATTTAAATAAATCTATATATTTTTTTAATATTTAAATGTTTTTATTATTTATTTTAAATATGAGAACACATAAAAAACAAAAACAGTGAAGAGGGAACAAGACCAGAGAGAGATCAGATATAAATCAAAAAAGCAGAAAAAAATGATGGCAAAGGAAACCCACAGATCCAGAATCAGAATCAGAAAAAGGTTTACTGTCATTGTCAATGAACAACATTCACAAACATAGGAACTTGTCTTGGCCTTAACGTGCAACATAAAACACTGAGCAACAATAAAAACAACATATATGAAATCAAAAGGGCATGCAATAAGAAAACAGTTAAAATGTACTGTAGTATAAGATAAAAATAAAAATAGACTTACTATGTACATGAAAATTTACAGTTAAATTCACAGTTGTAGTGCAGAAAGTGACAGCGCTGCAGCCAGGAGGATGCTCCAGAGATAACTGCTGGTTGTGTCCATGGCAGGAGTCCTGAGGCCCAAATACATAGTTCTGAAATCCAGTGAGATGGTGACGTCATAAATTATCTGTAAGGCTTTGTTGATCTCAGTCCAATATTCCTGAACAACAGGACAATCCCAAAACACATGATAGTGGTTTGCCTCCTGCTGCCACATCCTCTCCAACAGTCTGGATTTCCCCGTGAGAAATGGGCACTTTGACATGGGGTTAGAAAGAAGAGAGACACATTTTTCCAACTGAATTCTCTCCAAATATGTGACTTTGTGGTTTTCCAATGAGATGTACATGTACTTTCCCACTCTTCATCAGCCAGAACAAAGTGACCCTCTCTTTCCCATTTACCCTTAATGTAATCAGAGTGACAAAGAGTTAAAACATTTACACATTTTAGATATGAATCCCCTTGAAAGTTCAGATTTATATGCCTTATTAAATATTTCAGTCAAAAGGCTGTGATGGTCCTCATTGTTTTTAATTTCTTGATCACAATAACTCCTTATTTGTACCCATAAAAGTCCTGTTTCTCTGAGCCCTAAGGATTCCCTCAACTCTTCAAAGCTCTTCAGATGATTCTCCTTTACCATCGGGTAAAAGACCTTTATACCTTTTGTTGTCCTGACTTCATAAAATAGATGCATATCGAGCCACTTAAAATGTTTAAAGCCCCATTTCCTACATAACATTTAAGCTAAAACAACACTTAAGTGTCCAAAGTATAATTCAAAATGTAGAATCTGGATTCATTTGTTCTGGTTCGATGTAGATTCAAATGTAGGTGTATTCCATTGGCACCAGTTCAACCTGAAACAGGAAATGTGTAAAGAACAACGGTTTTACTTCACCAAAACAACTTCCTCCTTTAAAACATGACTTAAGGAAGAAGTCCTGAAATTTGCATGGAATAAAAGTTCAATTCTGAATGATTGACTTTTTTAAATGAATCACATTTTTGTGAGTTGGTGATTGAAATCAAAAATGTAATCAGTTAATGAAGCTATCATCTTGAAGAAATACAAGATAAAGCCAGGACTAATCCAAGACTAAAGCAGGACCAATCAAGTTTCAATAAACCGGGTCCAACCTTCCGTCCAAGACAGGATTTCGGACTAAACTCAATTCAATTCAGGTTGCATTTCGACTCTAGCTTGCTCTTGATTTAGTCTTGGTTTAGTCCTGACTGAGAACCTGTTTCAGTCTAGTATTTTGTCCAGGTTTAGTCCTGGTTTATAATTTGAACTACTTACTACTACTTATACTGCAACTTTCCCGTCTGCGAGTACTGCCACTGCTAATTCAAATACTTCTTATCACTCTTTTATTTACTTCAGTTTCTCATAAGAATGTGTTTCCTTATTTGATTCAGATTTACACTTCCTGGAGTCTGTCCAATCAGAGAGCTCCGAATACAGCTGAAATCTTGGTTCCTACCTATCGTTTCTCAGTCTGGTCCTTCTCCTCCTCTGCTCCTCTTCTGCTCCTCCTCTGCTCATTTTAAACCATTTTAGTGGTAAATATGGGGAACTTTGCAGCCAATGAGGGGCTATCTATCTTTGTCATTGTAAGTACTTTTTTAAATTAACTTCTGGGATTTAGTCTTTTTTTTATCAATTAAGAACTAATAGAGTGTCAAAGGTGAGATATACTGGACAGTAATTTAACTGTAATTGTCTTTAATATATATATTAGTCGGGGCAGTTTAGTGTGAAATGGGGATGAGAGAAGGGAGGACATGTAGTAGACACGGGTAGAGCCGGGATTCGAACTCACGACACTGCGGCCGGCTGCACCTGGAGCCTGGCATGTGCCGCATTACCACTCGTTTGACCACTTTGACCACTTTACCACTTTATTTAGGGCTTCTCTTATGTTAAGTCTTCCTGTGGTAAGTTTAAATTTGCCATTATGTGTAACTAATTGAATTAACTAAACCTTAATCCTTCTTTTACCACCATATATTTATAGTATATATTGTAGTATACTATATATATTACTTGTAATATTGAACCAAATAATAAAAAACAAGAGTACAGAGACATAACTATTCTTAATGTTTTGATTAAAAATAATTTACTCACAAAAATATGAGATATGAGTTGTACATTCTCAAATAGATTGCCTTAAAGACATTTATATAAGATATTTTTTTATTTACATATATATTTATTCAATAAAGGGACAATGCATATTAAAACCAGAAACTGCAATAAAACACACCTGTAAATATGCAGGATTATAAGCCTTTTCCATCCTCAGTCCCCTGCTGGACCAGGAACAGCCACAAAACCCTCATAGTCCATCAAAACAAACCATCAAGATACAGTTGAGATCAGTTTAATTGAGATCAGTTTCTTGAAAGTTACATAATGCACCTTTAATTGTATACTTTGTTCCTTCTTTCAGTTGGTCTGGTTGGGCATCAATGTCTTCCTGTTTGTTCACTTTTACTTCGCCTTCCTCACTCCCAAATGGTTCTACACTAGAGTCCTGCTCGGGGTGAGTCCAGTCCTGGTCCAGTCCCTGGTCTAGTGTCTGCATGGGTTTACGGTTTGGTGCTGATTTAGACATTTGACCTATACTCACACCACAAGGTCTATAACAAGTTGACATCAGGATTAAATTAGGCTCAAACCAGGACCAAACAAGGACCAAACCAGGACAAAAACCTTTAGACCTTGGTTTAGTCCTGGTTTGACGCTTTTACAGTGAACACAGAGCTTTGGATTAATTATTTCCTCACAGAAAGCCCCTGTTCTTTTCACTTCCTCTAAAGTCACAGCTGTTCCTTCAGACGTTACCGTAGTAATGACCTCACATTAGGGTCAGAAGGGAAAGAAATGCTAATTCAAGATACATTACTCAAGTAGAAGTACAAAGAATTACTGTAGTAAGAGTATGTACATGTCAAAAGACAAGCTGAAGGAGCAGTGCACGAAACACAAATGCTCAAATCATTAATAGTAATAATTCATGTTACTAAAACTATAACATAAAGCTTTTGTCACCAAAACTTTTACTCAAGTAAGAGAACTGTTACACTGTCAAATATATGACAGTGTTTTGTGTCTGAAAACTACTCTGAAATGGGTACTTTCACCCCACAGCACGCGTTGTCCTGGGCCAGAGCTCCTGCCGCCTGTCTGAACTTTAACTGCATGCTGATCCTCCTCCCGGTCTGCAGAAACCTCCTCTCCTTCCTCAGAGGAACCATCCAGGTACAAAACAGCACATGCACTTCAGAAAGAGGGGATTTGACATGATTCAAATGGAAAATCTAAGGTGCATGGAGTTTCAGCAGCGTGAGTTTTGCATACAAAAACACATACAATATAAAGTCCACACCTGCTCGCCTTTGCCCGCTGGAACGCCAGGTGCCACGGTGGGGCAGGGCATAAATGTGGAGAAGCGCCGTCTGAATACACTGTAATCATAAATATATCGCATTAAACGCTCTTCCTCTCTGTCTCCGGCTCAGTGCTGCAGTCGGACGGCCGCTCGACAGTTGGACAGAAACCTCACCTTCCACAAGCTGGTGGCCTACATGATCGCCTTCCACACTGGTACGGCAAAAAACACCTCTTCTGCACTGAGAAAAAAAACACAAAACAATCGCTGCCGGCGTCAAAGCTAAGATGCAACAAAGTGAAGGCCGAGAGCGTTGAGACGGACCTCCTCAAAAGAACGTGAAATGCTTTAGAACAAGGAAGCGCAGATCACACAGTGGAATCATTTTAGATCGAAACAATGTGACTGAATCTGAAGAATGACTCAAGCGTGCCTAAATTAAAGAGAATTACAACTCTAGGTATGTAGAAAACTGCATTTATACACAGAGAAAATACTCACAAAAGTATAGATTATCGAAAGTACAACAAATGTTACCAACATTTTACAGATGGTCTGTTACGGATTTCTTTGAGCCAATAACAAAATCCAACATTTGTCTTGCTGCTGTGGCTGACCAATATTAGCCAGTAATTAGGCTGTTTTACGTCCATAGTCCCAGTAGTCCCATAGTCCCAGTAGTCCCATAGTCCCAGTCGTCCCATAGTCCCAGTAGTCTCATAGTCCCAGTAGTCCCATAGTCCCAGTAGTCTCATAGTCCCAGTAGTCCCATAGTCCCAGTAGTCCCATAGTCCCAGTAGTCCCATAGTCCCAGTAGTCCCATAGTCCCAGTAGTCTGGTCCCAGTAGTCCATAGTTCCCAGTCGTCCAGTCCCAGTAGTCCCCAGTAGTCCCATAGTCCAGTCATGTCCCATAGTCCCAGTAGTCCCATAGTCCCAGTAAATATCCAGTAGTCCTATCCAGTAGTCCAAGTCCAGTCCAGTAGTCTCATAGTCCCAGTCCAGTCCCATAGTCCAGTGTCCCATAGTCCCAGTCATTCCCATAGTCCCAGTAGTCCCATGTCCGTTCCCATAGTCAGTACCCAAGTCAGTACCCATAGTCTCGCAGTAGAGTCCCATAGTCCCAGTAGTTCGATAGTCCCGTAGTCCCATACGTCCCAGTAGTCCCATAGTCCCAAGTTCAGTTCCATAGTACCCGCCCAGTACCTGTCCCAGTCAATCAGTACCCAGTAGTCCCCAGTAGTCATCCCAGTAGTCCCAGTAACGTCCTAGTCCCAGTAGTCTCATAGTCCCAGTAGTCCCATAGTCCACAGTAGTCCCATAGTCCCAAGTAGTCCAGTAGTCCCATAGTCCAGTTCCACTAAATGTTGTTATAGTTAAGTACAACAGAATTAAAAATAAGTATTTATTGAGGATACAGAATAATTTGTATAAACTCTGTCCCTTCAGCTGTGCACATCATTGCCACCTTTTAACTTTGAGTTTTCATGAACGCTCAACTGGACCGCAACCAGACCTGCTCCCGTTTGTGCTGTCCGAGGATTGGACCAACGACACGCCTCCTTCCTCAACCCCCATACAGCACCAATGAGACGGTAAAAGTAGCTTTTAGAGCTTTAGGCTGGTTTAGATCAGAGGCTGTTTAGCTGTTAGCTGGGTTAGATATTTAGCTGGGTTTAGATACGTTAGCTGGTTAGTTGTTAGGCTGTTAGATCATGTTAGGCTGGGTTTAGATTAGTACTGTTGTTAGTCAGTTGGTGGTAGGCTGGTTATTTCTTTAGATCATGTTAGGCTGGTTTGGATCATGTTTAGGCTGGTTTAGGCTGTGTTTAGATCATGTTTAGGCTGGGTTAGGCTGGGTTTGATCATGTTTAGCTGGTTTAGATCATGTTTAGGCTGGTCGTTTTAAGCATCAGTTTAGGCTGTGTTTAGAATGTTTAGGCTGGGTTTAGGCTGGTTTAATCATGTTTAGGCTGGGTTTAGAATCATGTTTAGGCTGGGTTTGGTGGTTTTAGATTCATGTTTATGGCTGGTTTAGGCTGGTTTAGATCATTTTAGGCTGGGTTTAATCATTTAGGCTGGGTTAGATCATGTTTATGGCTGGTTTAGAAGTTAGGCTGGGTTTAGATCATGTTTGGCTGGGTTTGGAGCATGTTTTAGGCTGGTTTAGAGCATGTTTTAGGCTGGTTTAGATCATGTTTAGGCTGGTTTAGATCAGTGTTAGGCTGGGTTTAGATCATGTTTAGGCTGGTTTAGAGCATGTTTAGGCTGGGTTATAGATCATGTTTAGGCTGGGTTTAGAGCATGTTTAGGCTGGTTTGATATTTAGGTGGTTAGAATGTTTAGGCTGGTTAGATCATGTTTAGGCTGGGTTTAGGCTGGGTTTAGATCATTTTTAGGCTGGGTTTAGGCTGGGTTTAATCATGTTAGGCTGGGTTAGATCATGTTTAGGCTGGGTTTAGATCTGTTTAGGCTGTGTTTAGACTCGTTTAGGCTGGTTTTAGGCTGGTTAGATCATGTTTAGGCTGGGTTTAAGATATGTTTTAGGCTGGTTTAGATCATGTTTAGGCTGTGTTTAGATCATGTTTAGGCTGGTTTTAGGCTGGGTTTAGATCATGTTTAGGCTGGTTTTAGGCTGGTTTAGATCATGTTTAGCTGGGTTTTAGATTCATGTTTAGGCTGAGTTTAGATCATGTTTAGCTGGTGATTTTAGATATGTTAGCTGGTTTAGCCTGGGTTTAGATTCTTTATGTTTAGGCTGGGTTTAGATCATGTTTAGCTGGGTTTAGCATTCATGTTTTGGCTGGTTAGATCATGTTAGGCTGGTTTAGAATGTTTAGGCTGGGTTTAGACATTTTAAGGCTGGTTAGAGCATTTTAGGCTGGGGTTTAGATCATGTTTAGGCTGGTTTAGAGCATGTTTAGGGCTGGTTTAGATCATTTTAGTGGGTTTAGAGCATGTTTAGGCTGTGTTGGTTAGATAGTGTTTAGGCTGGGTTTAGGTGGGTTTAGATCATGTTTAAGGCTGGGTTTAGGCTGGTTAAGTCATGTTTAGGCTGGGTTTAGCATGTTTAGGCGGGTTTAGATCATGTTTAGGCTGTGTTTAGATCATGTTTTAGGCTGGGTTTAGCTGGTTTAGTCATGTTTTAGGCTGGGTTTAGATCATGTTTAGGCTGGGTTTAGATCATGTTATGGCTGGGTTTAGATCATGTTTAGCTGGGTTTAGTGCGGTTTAGATCATGTTTAGGCTGGTTTAGATCATGTTTAGGCTGGTTTAAGATCATGTTTAGGCTGTTTAGAATATGTTTAGGCTGGGTTTATGCTGTGGGGTTTAGATCATGTTTGGCTGGGTTTAGATATGTTTAGAGCTGGTTTTAGATAATGTTTAGGCTGGGTTTAGGCTTGGGTTTAGATCAGTAGGTGTTGGCTGGGTTTAGTCATGTTTTTAGGCTGGGTTTTAGCATTCATGTTTAGACTGGGTTTAGATCATGTTTAGGCTGGGTTTAGGCTGGGTTTAGATCATGTTTAGACTGGGTTTAGATCATGTTTAGGCTGGGTTTAGATCATGTTTAGACTGGGTTTAGATCATGTTTAGGCTGGGTTTAGGCTGGGTTTAGATCATGTTTAGGCTGGGTTTAGCTCATGTTTAGGCTGGGTTTAGGCCAGCTTTAGACCGGCTTTAGACCGGCTTTAGACCGGCTTTAGACCGGCTTCAGACCGGCTTTAGACCGGCTGTAGACCGGCTTCAGACCGGCTTTAGACCGGATTTAGACCGGCTTTAGACCGGATTTAGACCGGCTTTAGACCAGTTTTAGACCAGGTTTAGGCCAGGTTTAGAGCCCACAACTTCTCATCCGCACCCTATGAGACCTGGATTAGTCTTGAATTAGTCCTGGGTTAGTTCTGGTTTAGATGATAAATGATGACAGATTTAATAGTTTGATGGTTTAGTTCCGATGTGGTACTGGCTTTGAGCTATAAGGTGTGGACTGACTCTGGTTTGGTTCTGGTTTAGCTCTGTATCAGTCCTCATATGCACATCCAGTGAAAACATAGAAATCAAGTTTATTTTCGGTCTCCATTGCGTCACTCTATGGGTCAATAACACAAATCTCTTATTACATCAGCTTAAGATTCCCCTCATCTTCAGACCGACGTTTCCTCAAAACACTTCCTCATTTTTGAAGTGCGTAACATTTTTATTTAGGCTGTTTCCTATATTACGGAAGCTCATTATATTCTTCTTTTTTTTTATATCCCTACTATATATTTTTTCATGTAAATTTTTCCCGCTCAGTACGGATAAATTGTAAAAGCAGGTCTTGGGATCGAAACATGACCGTTGTGAGACTTCTGCATCTAATTAGAAACTTGTGAGTAATTGTACACTCACAGAAGTGAATAATACTGATGCTAGGAATGTGTTAGGAACGTGAAGAATACGTTTGGACCGCAGCAACCCAAATGCCGGTACTTCCGTTTTTCAACATTTTCCAACAGTCAAAACCAGGTATCGCGCTGTTGAAAGTGTTGTTTGGACTCAGTTTAGTCCGGTTTTCTTTCATCTGTAGAACCAGACCATAGTGATGTTCACCACGGTTGCAGGCCTGACGGGTGTGGCCATCACGCTGGCTCTGATCCTGATCATCACCTCCTCCACAGAGGTCATCCGAAGGTCGTACTTCGAGGTCTTCTGGTTCACACACCACCTCTTCGTCATTTTTTTCATCGGGCTTGTCTTCCACGGATTCCAGTAAGAACCTTAAATACACAAAGCACTGTGAGCACGGTTTTACTCTTTCCCCAGTAAGACTTGGTTTAGACTTGTTTTAGACCTGGTTTTGAACTGGTTTGGACCTGGTCTGACCTAGAGTGGATATTTAGTAGTGGTAGATATGTAGTAGTAGTCGTCGAAGTACTAGTTTCAATTCAATTTATTTTTGTAGCGCTCAAAATCACAACAGTAGTAGCTGCCTCGAGGGAAAAACAGAACAAAAACAGAATAAACAATGTTCATAGGGACTTGGAAATGTCCCAGCGTCCCGTGTCCTTAGACAGATGTCCCAGCGTCCCCTGTCCTTAGACAGATGTCCCAGCGTCCCCTGTCCTTAGACAGATGTCCCAGCGTCCCGTGTCCTTAGACAGATGTCCCAGCATCCCCTGTCCTTAGACCCTCCTTCTCGGCCTGGAAAAACTAGATTAGATTAGATTCAACTTTATTGTCATTACACGTGTACAAGTACAAAGCAACGAAATGCAGTTTAGCATCCAACCAGAAGTGAATAATAGTAAGTAAAATATACAGATAATAATAAATAGGCGATAGCTAAAATAAGGAGCTGTAGTATATAAGTACAAATATACAGATGGATTGAGGTAAAGTGCATTTTATATATATTGTGCATTAACTGTATGTAGACTATAAACTGGGACTATAGACATAATTATGACATAAAAACTACCAAACCTCTTTGGGAAAAAGTAGAAGCCTGTAGGAGTTCCAGAGTGAAGGAGAGATCCGACCCCTCGGACGGACAGGGGGACGCGCCTCAATTTGAAGACGGTGGAGCCGGACCCACTCAGGAGGAGAACCAGTTCTTCGAGGCCGATGAAGAACCATTGTAGTTGTTGTAGTAGTAGTCAAAGTACTAGTTGTAAAAGTTGTAGTCAAAGTATTAGTTTTAGTAGTAGTCGAATTAATAGTAGTAGTAGTTGAAGTAGTACTTTTTCTTATGATGTATTTCTTGTACATTTGTATTTTCAGGCGTATAGTTCGTGGTCAAACGTCGGAGAGTCTTATTACCAATAATCCAGAGAATTGCTCTGAGCGCTTCCAGGACTGGGGCAAGAACGGGTCTGACTGCGCTGTGCCCGAGTTTGCAGGAAACCCCCCCATGGTGAGTCCAGGTTTAGACCTGGTTTAGACCGGGCTTAGACCTGGTTTAGACCTGGTTTGGACCTAGTTTAGACAGTGCATCTGGGAGACTGCGAGTCTTCTGTGAGTCGCTTCTAAACATGCACTTGTTTACTTTGGCCTCTGACACAGTTATTATTATTGTACATTATACCCTATTTTTAAGTTTTACATTGTTTGAATTTAGTGTTTAATATTGTAGCACTTTGTTCACTGGTTGCTTTAAAGTGCATTATAAATAGTTGCAGTTGCCGTTTCAGTTGGTTTGGACCTGGTTTGGAAGTTTGAGCTGGTTAAGTTAGTTGGTTCTGGTTTTTAGTTATGGTTCAGTCCTGTTTTAGACTAAGTTAAGTCCTTGTTGAGTCTTGGTTTAGTCCTGGTATACTTGGAGCGCCTGGTGAGTTATTTTCTTGTTGATTTCAGACGTGGAAGTGGGTGGTGGGGCCCATGTTCCTGTATCTGTGTGAGAGACTCGTCCGAATTTACAGGTCGCACCAGAAGGTCGTCATCACAAAGGTCTGTGCCAATAATTTGTCTTTGTTATTAAGTAATTTTAGATCAATATCACGGTTTACCATGAACAAAAAGTAAAACAAAGATCTATTTATTCTACAGTTTAATCCTAAATACTTGAAAGAAAGCACGAGATGTTCTCTGTACCTTAGCGTTCCTTCCTCGTCCTGCAGGTGGTGATGCATCCCTCGCGCACGCTGGAGCTGCAGATGAAGCGCAAAGGTTTTAGGATGGAGGTGGGTCAGTACGTCTTCATCCAGTGTCCGAGCGTGTCCCGTCTGGAGTGGCACCCGTTCACGCTGACCTCTGCCCCCGAAGAGGACCACTTCAGCGCCCACATCCGCATTGTGGGAGACTGGACCGAGGAGCTGTACCAGGCCTGTGGAGGGGACCAGCCCGAGCAGAAGCAGGCCTGGACTTTGCCCAAGTGAGAGGAGAAAGGAGGGGGAAAGGTTTAGGTTAGGGCTAGGCTTTGGACCAGGTTTATGCATGCACAAGTGAGAAGAGTAAGGAGGGTTAAACGTTAGGTTAAGGCTAGGGTTTAGACCGAGTTCAGACCTGGTTTAGACCTGCCCAAATGAGAGGAGAAATGATGGTTCAAGATTTAGGTTTGAACCTGGTTTGGACCTGGTTGTACTTGGGTTTGATTTGGGTTAGGCCTGCCCAAGTGAGAGGAGAAAGGAGGGTGAAAGGTTAGGTTAAGGCTAGGGTTTAGACCGAGTTTAGACCTGGGTTAGGCCTGCCCAAGTGAGAGGAGAAAGGAGGGTGAAAGGTTAGGTTAAGGCTAGGGTTTAGACCGAGTTTAGACCTGGGTTAGGCCTGCCCAATTGAGAGGAGAAAGTAGTTTAAAGGGATCTAAAGATATCTAAAGCAAACTCGATGACAAACCGATGTTGCGAAATAACTAGTGATCCTAGTCAAGTCAAACACGTATCACCCTTGGCCAAAAACTAGGACTAAATCAGGTCTAAACCACAGACCAGACAAAAACATTTACAAACACTTAAACTGCAGTATGTATCCATCAGTAACACAACAAATCATTGGCAAAACCCAGTCTGAAGGTCTAAACCTGGTCTAAACCCGACCTCTGTAAGGTCTGTTGATGGTTGTCTTGCTCAGTTGATCATTTGCTAAAGTTCTTTTCGATTGCTCACTGCTCCGACAGTTTTCACATTAAATAATTACAGTTTTTCTGCAAAGCGTTTATGAAGAATGACACATCTGGCATTGATGCTGCTGGATCCTGTGCCAATTCTCAGGTCCAAAACGACAAACACAATTACTGACACAAAGGACACCCGCAAGCCCAATCTCCCCAAACGTCCACCCATTCAAGAACGCCGCGGGCCACAGCGAGCAGCAGGTACAAAGCACAGTAGAGGGACCGTTGGCACGACAACCAGGCAAGGAGGGAGAATGGTAGGAGATTAAACAGAACAGGAAAGGAGAAACTGATCAGAATTTGGAAGTATATTTAAAGTTTGTTGAGAGAAATTGGCAAGAAATGAAATGAACAACACGGGACAGACCCAGTTCTAATCCCTGGTCTCTCTCTGGTCACAGGATTTCCATAGACGGCCCGTTTGGGACAGCGTCGGAGGACGTGTTTCGTTATGAGGTGGTGATGCTGGTTGGAGCCGGGATCGGGGTCACGCCTTTCGCCTCCATCCTCAAATCTGTGTGGTACAAACACATCCAGAACAACCAGGACACCTTCACCAAGAAGGTAAGGGCTTGCGCTGGGTTTAGACCTGGTTTAGACTCAGTTCAGCCCTGGTTTAGTTCTGATTTAGTTCTGATTTAGTCCCTGTTCGGTCCTGGTTTAGTCCTGTATATTGTTTCAGATTTATTTCTACTGGTTGTGCCCGGAGACCGAGGCCTTCGAATGGTTTGCAGACCTGCTCCAGTCGTTAGAAAAACAGATGAACGAGCGAGACATGAACGATTTCCTCAACTACAACATCTACCTCACACGCTGGAAGGAGCAGGAGGTACAACTATTTCCACCACTACTACTGCAGATACTAGTACACTACTACTACTAATACTACTGTAATGTATCTGTGACGTGTCTTGTTCAGGCGGCTCATTTCCGGGTTCATCACGAGGCAGAGAACGACCCGATCACTGGACTCAAACAGAAGACTTTGTATGGAAAACCCAACTGGGACAGCGAGTTCAGCTGCATCGCCAACAAACACCCAAAGTACTACTACTACTACCATTACTGCCACAACTACTACCATTACTGCCATAACTACTACCGTTACTGCCATAACTACTACCGTTACTGCCACAACTACTACCGTTACTGCCACAACTACTACCGTTACTGCCACAACTACACCATTACTGACAACTACTACGTTAACTGCACACTACACCTGTTACTGCACAACTACTCGTTACTGCACAACCTACCATTACTGCCACAACTACTACTGTTACTCGCACAACTACTACCGTTACTGCCACAAATACTACCGTTACTGCCACAACTACTACCATTACTCCACAACTACTACCATTACTGCCACAACTACTACCGTTACTGCCACAACTACTACAGTTACTGCCACAACTACTACCGTTACTGCAACAACTATTACCGTTACTGCCGCCAACTACTACCATTGCTGCACCAACTACTACCCTGTTACTGCCAACATACTACCGTTACTGCCACAACTACTACCGTTACTGCCACAACTCACTACCGTTACTGCCACAAATACTACCGTTACTTGCACAACTACTACCATTACTGCCACAACTACTACTGTTCCTGCTACAACTGCTGTACCACCATTATGTTACCACTGCACAGTTCAGAGGTTTAGTCCCACCAGAGTCCTTGGAAGGGCATCTGACACAAGGATGTAATGACCTTATTTTCTTTCAGGACTAAAGTGGGCGTGTTCCTTTGTGGACCTCCTCAGCTCGGAAAGTCTTTGGCGAAGCAGTCCCTGTCTCACTCTGAGGGCGACGTCAAGTTCATATTCAACAAGGAGAACTTCTAAACCTGATCCAGACCTGGGTTTGATCTGGTTCAGTCCTGGTACAGACCTTGGTTTGGACCCGGTTCAGTCCTGGTATAGACCTTGGTTTGGGCCTGGTTCAGTCCTGGTTCAGACCTTGTTTTGGACCTGGTTCAGTCCTGGTATAGACCTTGATTCAGTCCTGGTATAGACCTTGGTTCAGTCCTGGTACAGACCTTGGTTCGGACCTGGTTTAGCCCTGGTATAGACCTTGGTTCGGACCTGGTTTAGCCCTGGTATAGACCTTGGTTCGGACCTGGTTTAGCCCTGGTATAGACCTTGGTTCAGTCCTGGTACAGACCTTGGTTTGGACCTGGTTTAGCCCTGGTATAGACATTGGTTCAGTCCTTGTACAGACCTTGGTTCGGACCCGGTTCAGTCCTGGTATAGACCTTGGTTCAGTCCTGGTTCAGACCTTGGTTTGGACCTGGTGCAGACCTTGGTTTGGACCTGGTACAGTCCTGGTATAGACCTGGTACAGCTGGTATAGACCTTGGTTTAGTCCTGGTATACGACCTTGGTTCAGTCCTGGTTCACCTTGGTTTGGACCTAGTTCAGTCCTGGTTCAGACCTTGGTTTGGACCTGGTGCAGACCTTGGTTTGGACCTGGTACAGTCCTGGTATAGACCTTGGTTTCAGTCCTGGTTCAGACCTTGGTTTGGACCTGGTTCAGTCCTGGTTCAGACCTTGGTTTGGACCTGGTGGAGACCTTGGTTTGGACCTGGTACAGTCCTGGTATAGACCTTGGTTCAGTCCTGGTTCAGACCTTGGTTTGGACCTGGTTCAGTCCTGGTTCAGACCTTGGTTTGGACCTGGTGCAGACCTTGAGGTTTGAGCCGACCTTGGTTTGGACCTGGTACAGTCCTGGTATAGACCTTGGTTCAGTCCTGGTTCAGACCTTGGTTTGGACCTGGTTCAGTCCTGGTTCAGACCTTGGTTTGGACCTGGTTCAGTCCTGGTATAGACCTTGGTTCAGTCCTGGTATAGACCTTGGTTCAGTCCTGGTTCAGACCTTGGTTTGGACCTGGTTTCGCCCCTTATCATTCAGACTCAATTGACCCAATTCAAACTGGAGCCGTTCCTGGACCCTCTGGCGCACACACAAATGGGTGGGCTCTTTGAGAAGCTGAGACTCTGACCTTTTGGCCTCTGTTGTCTGATTTACTCTGATTGTTGGTGGTAACAGTGGCACAGATGAAAATCAGAGTTCAAATCCATGTTAGATTTTTGTGGTGCGGCTGCTGTTGGAGGTCTGGACTGAGGCAGGAAACAGAGACTTTGCTTGGGACTAAAAGTAATGCCTACAAAAGTCTTGGTTTGTACCTGGTTCAGCCCTGATCGTCCCAAATGTCCTCTGATTTAGTCCTTGCTCTAGTCCAGACATTTCTAGCCCTAGTTTAGTCCTAATGCTGTCGCTTGTTTGTTCCTCTCCAAATGTCATTTCTGTTTGTATTAAGTGGAGGTGGACATTTCAAAAGCCTCAAATTGCTACACTTTTGGGTTTTTCAGAAATGTCTTCTTCTCGTTTTGAGTTGCAAAATTGTTCATGAAATATATTTTGAAATTCAGACTTCCCGTTTTCAAAGTCTTTTCTCAGATCCAGATCCTGGTTAGGCGTAGAACTGTATTGACATTTTGTATCCCTATCATCCGGGCCAAAATAATGTCATGAGAATTAAAACAGCTGAAGGTCTAAAATGTAATAAATATTATATAGATATTAAATGTAATGATTAAGTTCCATATTTAAATAACCATCGTATAGCGAAAACAACCATGAGCTCGAGAACATGGATGAGCTGCTTTTTCTACAGAATCCTGAGGTAAAATGGAGATTTTCTTTGTTTCTGACTATCACAATTATACAAAATGTACCACTTTTTAATGTGATAAATGATACTGTCCATCCATACTCCTGGCTTAGACTTGATTTGGAGCTTCTAAATGTGTGTCTTAGTCCTTAGTTAGTGTTACTAACTAACTAGCCTGCTAGAAGCTCATTTTTAAAGAGCTTTATCACAGAATTTTCAGAGTAAAATGAAATGCATCTTTTTAAATATTGTTCAAAGTTATTACTTTTACCTCTAAAATTGTCAGCTGCAGCAGTGGAGATGAAGCTTTTTCAGATTCAGATGCTTTTTCGTCCACAAGGGGTCAGCAATGTATTAAACTTCTCTGGTTAAAAGTAAATGTATTTTTGATATCATATTTTCCAATATCTTTTTAAAACCAAATTTCGCAGACTTATTCATTATTGTACCTAAAATGTATTGATCATTGACATTGGAATATCCTTTGCATATTTGTGTTCAATGCCCTAGTGTACTGCGATTGTGTTCAATAAAACTGTGAAAAGAATTAATTGTCAATTTATGGCATTACATCAGCAAGTCTTCATCATGAGTCTTATTTACGTGAAATCCGTGGGTTTCAGCTTCCTGTTGTAAACGACATTTTGTGGACGTCACGACAACCGCCCTCATTTGTCATCATTCTGAAAGCCCCGGATAGTGGAGATGTTAAATCAGTGGACACGGTGCAAAGTAAACAGGAAGGGACCAAAAAAGACACAAGTAGAAGAAATTAAATCAAAAGTTGTTGGATTTCTTGACAAATATTGCGTTTATTTGTCCCAAAGCAGCCAGATGCAGTGAGCAGAGAAGTATTGACCATTTCCAGGAGTTTCCAACACGATCACTTATCGTAGGCATGATTGTAAAAGGCAAAGGGGAAAAAAAATGATCACTTTATGATTTATGAATTGTGGACCTAGTAGCGCCCCCTGCTGGCTGCAGAGAGCATCGCATCAGTCGGTCACGTGATTTTCTGCGATATTTTGCGGCGGTTTCCAAACATAAATAAACAGGTTTTTTTCGTTGTTGTTGTTTTCAAGCGACGGACAACGCAAACACGCTGATGATGCAATACATGGTGCGGTTTTCCCACTTCACCGTGCAGCTGCCTGGAAACGAAACAACAACAACAACAAAAGTGGAATTAATACAACAAGTTATAGAAAAGATAGGAAATTGCCAGCTGAAACAATTCCCTTCCGTCCTCTAGTGTTTAACTGAGACGGAGCAGGTCAAAAGTCTCTGAAGGCGAGACACTGCGCACACACACACACACGCGCACACACACACGCACACACACACACACGCACACACACACGCACACACACACACACAACCATTTATTTTTGCTCTCTCAACATAACACATAACTCTATAATCTTTAACTTAACAGGAGTTTGGCAGATCGTTTAGAAAGATTTGTTGTGTGTTTTTTTGGTGTGTGTGCTTGTGCCGTATGTGTGTGTGACCGGATGATGATTGTGTTGAGCATAAAGAGAATAAAGTTTATCTGTCTATTCTAAGCCTGATTTATCAAAGTTTGAACTCAAAAATGTGCTGAAATTAGATTTGTGTTTGTTTGTTTTGTTTACACACATTTTCCGTAAGATCGAATTCACTCAAATACTTAAATTTGCTCAAAAACTTGTGTCTGTCCAAAATCTTTCCTTTGTAACTAAAATGTCAACAAAATGAAGCAAGACATTTTCATTTGGCGATATTCATTCATTCAAATGTTTATATGCAATTTTGGCAGTTTTAATCAAATGGATAAAATGATAGTTCCTTTTCATCGGCAGTGTCTGGCCCTAATCCGCATGTTGTGGTGGGATAAAAGAAAATGATAAATGAAACGGAACTCGTCACTGAAATAAAGGAAAATACCATCCAGAGCTGTGTCCCAAAAACAGGAGTTGGCTGCGTGAAGTCCGGCTCCAGTTTTCTGAGTCACTGCACACGTCACTGACGAAACACGACATTGATGATTAGAACGTTTCAAAATCCAAGCCGTTTCAGCTGGTTTAGTCTGGTTATATCATAGTCCAGCCCAGTATTTAGGAATAGAGTTTGGTCCTGATTATGTCTCGGTTTTGTTTGCATTTGACCAGAATTCTAGTCCAAATTTGGACCTACTTCAGTTTTTGGTTTAGTCTATGTTTAAAAATACCTGGTCAGCCCAAATTTACTTTCGTCTCAGTCCTGATTTGATCTTGGTTCAGTCCTGGGTCAGTCCTGGGTCAGTCCTGGGTCAGTCCTGGGTCAGTCCTGATTCACTCTTGGGTCAGTCATGGGTCAGTCATGGGTCAGTCCTGATTCACTCCTAGGTCAGTCCTGGTTCAGTCCTGGTTCAGTCCTGGTTCAGTCCTGGTTCAGTCCTGGTTTCAGCCCGTGGTCGAGTCCTGGGTCAGTCCTGGGTCAGTCCTGGGTCAGTCCTGGTTTAGCCCTGGGTCAGCCCTGGGTCAGTCCTGGGTCAGTCCAGGTTCAGTCTCTGGGTCAGTCCTGGTTCAGCCCTGGGTCAGTCCTGGGTCAGTCCTGGTTCAGTCCTGGTTCAGCCTGGGTCAGTCCTGGTCAGTCCTGGGTCAGTCCTGGTTTAGCCCTAGGTCAGCCCTGGGTTCAGTCCTGGTTCAGCCCTGGGTCAGCCCTGGGTCAGCCCTGGGTCAGTCCTGGTTCAGCCCTGGGTCAGCCCTGGGTCAGTCCTGGGTCAGTCCTGGTTCAGTCCTGGGTCAGCCCTGGGTCAGTCCTGGGTCAGCCTGGGTCAGTCCTGGGTCAGTCCTGGTTCAGCCTGGGGTCCTGGGTCAGTCCCTCTCACCTATGTACTTGTGTTGTTTTCCCAGTTTGCAGAGGTCAGTGAGGCAGCGTTCCAGAATAACTGAGGTCCATTTGCTGACCAGATCTTTGTTGTAATCTTCTCCTCCGATCGTAGCGTCAATGCTCTAAAAAAGACCCGAACAACACAAACAAATACCAGCGCAGTAAAGTCAGGAGAAGATCACAAGTGTTAGAAATGTACTGACCCCGAGGACCTCCATCACAGTCCATTTCTCTGCAAGTTTCAAGAGAAAGCTCCAAAATCCACTCAAGTTTTCCCTCATCATTTCTATCAGTGACAAGGTCCATTATCCCAATCGAAAAGTATCATTGAAATACTGCAATAACGTTATTAATGCAAGATTTATCAGATTTATTACCCAGCATGCCATGTTCTTCCAGTTTAACGTGATGCGCTGATGCTTCCAACCAGGGCCGGCCCAGCCTTTAAGCGGCTTAGGGCCCCGAGGCGTTAAAAGGACCCCCAATCTGGCAACCTGATTTATGCGACGCACAAGCGCAGCGTGCGCCACTAGCGTAGTAGCGCTGTGGCTGCGCAAACAGAGTAGTAATGCTGCTGGAGCGGCAGCGCACAGCGGTAACATATAACGCCCAAACAGCATTTATTTGTAATGACAAACTGGCAACCAAGGCACAAGACCTGCGCTGATTGGCCAACTTAAACCTCAACCTAAACACAACAGAACGTGGTCATCATGTCCAAAAGAATATACCCCTCCGGTGCCGAAAAACAAAAGAAGAAAAGACTTGAAAAGAAACTGCAATCTTAACAACACTCTGCAGGGCCTGAACTCATGTTACACAGAGACTGTTAGCGCTGCTGTTTGAAAGAACACGAGTCATGGTAGTTAGCCGATAGCGCTCTGAGGCTGGCAGCGAGACGAGAGCCATGGGGGCCCTGCCATGGGGGCCCTGCCATGGGGGCCCTGCCATGGGGGCCCTGCCATGGGGGCCCTGCCATGGGGGCCCTGCCATGGGGGCCCTGATACACACTGTGTTAGCGAGCGCCACTACTAATATGTTTGAATGAAGGGAATTAAGCATTTACACCAGCCTGGAAGTGCTAGCAGCAGGTGAGGGAGTGAGGTGGCGTTTTTGCCCCAGTTCACTAATAGTAGACTCCGGTCCGGATCCGGACCAAGCGCCAACTCGTCCGGACCAGAACCTCTGACATGAAACTTTTGAGTAAACAGTGTAGGCCCCTCCTTCACACAGAACGAGCAGTGCAGCCTCAGTGTGGTAGAGACGAGTTAGGTTTAAACAATGAACTGAGACCCTCTTTCCCTCTCTCTCTCCCCCCCTCTCTCTCTCCTCTCTCTCCCTCCTCCCTCCTCTCTCTCCCTCTCTCCCCCTCTCTCTCTCTCCTCCCTCTCTCTCTCTCCTCTCTCCTCCCCTCCTCTCTCTCTCTCCTCCCTCCCCCCTCTCTCTGCTCTCCCTCACCCCTCCCCTCTCTCCCTCGCCTGCCCCTCCCTCCCTCTCGTCTCTCCAGCGCCCTCCACCTCGCCTCCTCGCTCTCCCTCCCTCCCCCCTCTTCCTCTCTCTCCCCCTCCTGCCTCTCCCTCCCTCTCTCCTCCTCCTGCCCCCTCTCCTCTCGCTCCTCCTCTCGCCGCGCTCTCCCCCCTCTCCCGTGCCGCTCACCCGCCCTCTCCTGACCCCCTCCTCCATTCTCCCTCGGCTCCCCCTTCGATCTCCGCCCCCTCCCTCCCTCTCTCTTCCTCGTGAGAAAGGCCTTTAACCGCAGTCGTGACTCGCGTGACTCTTCTGTTTTATACGCTTTGATTTCATAAGAAATAACTGGAGCGCTGTGGACTGACGAGAGGAATGTGAAGGTTTCTGGCATGTAAACGGCCAGCAGCCACTCACATGCGCAGCATTGTTTCATGCAGAGGGGGGTCAGAGTCCAGTGTGAGACGTTCCGTTCAGAACATGTGTCAGCTTTATATTCTAATCAACTTTTAATAGAGCAATAAACACATTTCCAATTTATGTAAAAAGCACCATTAGACTATTTTGTTATAAATTATAATACATTTGTAAATTGTGAAAAATAACTAGGCCTATTATAATTACGTATGTTTATAAAATAATAATATATAACATATACTCAAAAGTGGCGAAGTGGCAAGAAAGGCAGTCTTTTTCATGAGCCTGGGTGTGTGGATCTTCACTTCTCGTTTCTGTTCATTCTCTGTGGGAAATAGCATTTTAGCACCCCGTGTAGTTTTATCAGTCTTAATTGTTAATCAACTATTACTTTCACATTTTCAGTTAAATAGAGAATGTACATTTTAACCTCTTTGTTTACAATGATATCACTGTCATATCATTGTAGTTCTGCTGCTGTTTGGTCAGTTTGTACTTGACGTCTTGTGTTTATGTTATGATGAGTGCATGCTATTGCAGTCCATTCATCCATGTTAAGTGTTGATTGCTTTAATTGTCTAATAACAATACTTAGTTATTAGTATTAATAACACTGTGACCCTCCAGTGGCACATAGTTCAATTATGGTATTTAAACTTGGTAGTCAACAGAATAGCCTGATGTTTTACGGTGCATTTATTTTTTGTTATGAACACAATTTCGAGCCTAACTAAATTTTTCATAGCTCATGTATTGTAATTGAGTAATTAAGTTTACTAATGTATTAATAACTGGCTTTAGTCACTTTCTCCTGGCACAGTTTTCAATCACATCAGTCATTTTATAGCATTAGAAACCTCAACATTTGAATTTAACTTTAGCCGGCTGGACCACATTAAAATGCACCAGAATTTCTTGGGGGAGTGCCTCCAGACCGCCTCCTGTTGAGTGTGGCTGTAGATCCTTTCACACCCCCACAAACACATCTGTAACAACCAACATCTCTGACAGGCATGTTACTTATTCAGGGAGTGGAGATGATGTCAGCGGAATACAAAGTTGTGTTATGGAAACAACTTCTTAGTTTGTTAATTGTTCACTGAATGGCAATAAAACCGATTCTGATGATGTGGTAAGCGAAATTTTCCCTGGGGGGCCCCCCCTCAACAGTCCAGCCTCTACTGTGTTAATGGTGGTCTCTAATGTACTTATTCATGGGGTCTCATTCCTTTCTGATGTCAAGATTTAGTTTAACATTGCACTCACCTCTTTGACCACAGCCTCTGCTTCTTTAATACCAAAGGACCCCTGTGAGCAAAGAAAACCAAATATTCAAGTGCGTCATTATTGTTATTAAAATGTACTTTTGAGAGACACAAATCAAGCAGAATTAATATTACAGAGGTGAAAATCATACAAATGGATTGGGAAGTGGACTTTGTGTTAAATTCAAAAACTAAAGACTCCAGTTACACATTATTGTTGTATTAATTGTTCACACAATTGTTTATAGACAGGAATAGTAGCCAAAGGGCGGACTTATGAATGGATAGATTTAGGCCGAAACTATGCATAAATGTACTCACTTCGTAGCTGGTTTGGCTGTTCTTCTGTTCCCGTCATGTTTCAGTCAATTTGTGAGCCTTAAATATTTGATCTTTTTTGGTTAAAATGAGGAGAAATTTGCAGCAGATTCCGCCCTTCTTTTACGTTCTGTTCCGTCAGAAACAAACAACGAGGAAGCAAAGGAAGCGGACCACAGCTTGCTATTGCCATCTACAAGGGAGCTTTAGGGTACTGCAACAGGCTTAGTCCAAGTTCAGTCCATCCAGGTTCAGTTCAGTCCTCTTTAGTCCAGGTTTAGTCCAAGTTCAGTCCACTGTTAGTTTTTGTCAGGTTTGGTCCGGTTCAGTCTTCTTGTAGTCAGGTTAGTCAGGTTTAGTAAGTTAGTCTTTTGTCTAGTTTAGTCAGGTTTAGTATTGTTCAGTTCTTTAGTCCATGGTTTAGTTCCATGTCATCTACTTTAGTCATTTGTCCAGGTTTAGTCCATGTTCAGTCCTCTTTAGTCAGGTTTAGTCCATGTTCAGTTCTCTTTAGTCGGTTTAAGGTCTGTTTCAGTACTCTTTAGGCAGGTTTGTGAAGGTTTGTCCAGGTTCAGTCTTTTGAGTCAGGTTTAGTCAGGGTTTAGTCAGGTTTAGTCATGTTCAGTTCTTCTTTTAGTCAGAGGTTTGATCATGTTGTCTTTTAGTTAGGTTTAGTCCAGGTTTAGTATGTTGTGTCTTTTAGTCAGGTTTAGTCTCGGTTTAGTCATGTTCAGTCTTTTTATCCAGTTTAGTCAATGTTTCAGTCTCTTTAGTCAGTTTAGTCACTGTTCGTCATTTGTCCAGGTTCTTAGTCCAGGTTTAGTCTTTTAGTTTGCAGGTTTAGTCCCTTTGTCAGGTTTTAGTCCAGGTTGTCGCATAGGTTAGTCAGTTCAGCAGTCCTCTTTTTAGTCAGGTTTAGTGTCCAGTGTTTGGTCTTTTGTCAGGTTAGTCTCTTTATCCAGGTTTAGTAGGTCCTCTTTAGTCATGTTCAGTGTCGCTCTTTAGTCCCAGGTTTAGGTCAGTTTAGTCATGTTCAGTCCTTTTAGTCATGTTAGTCCCTCTTTTGTCGGGTTAGTCCTATTTAGTCCAGGTTTAGTCCATGTTTCAGGTCCTCTTTAGTCCCAGGTTTAGTCATGTTCAGCTTCTGTGAGTCTTTAGTTCAGGTTTATCCTCTTTAGTCCAGGTTTAGGTCATGTGTTAGTCCTCTTTAGGTCCTCTTTAGTCGGTTTGTCCATGTTCAGTTCTGATTTTGTCAGGTTTAGTCCATGTTCAGTCCTCTTAGTCAGGTTAGTCATGTTTCAGTTCTCTTTGTCGGTTTAGTTGTTCAGTCCTCTTTAGGTCAGGTTCAAGAGTCCTCTTTGTCAGGTTTAAGTCCATGGTTCAGTCTGGCTCTTTAGTCCAGGTTTAGTCCATGTTCAGTCCTCTTTGTCAATGTTCAGTCTTGGTAGTCCAGGTTCAGTCTCTTTAGTCAGGTTTAGGTCCATGGTTCCAGTCCTCTTTAGTCAGGTTTAGTCCATGTTCAGTCCTCTTTAGTCCAGGTTTCAGTCCATGTTCAGTCAGGTTTAGTCCATGTTCAGTCCTCTTTAGTCCAGGTTTAGTCCATGTTCAGTCCTCTTTAGTCAGGTTTAGTCCATTTTCAGTCCTCTTTAGTCCAGGTTTAGTCCATGTTCAGTCCTCTTTAGTCATGTTCAGTCCTCCAGGTTTAGTTCCAGGTTTAGTCCAGGTTTAGTCCAGGTTTAGTCCCAGGTTTAGTCCCATGTTTAATCCAGGTTTAGTCCCAGGTTTAGTCATGTTCAGTCCTCTTTAGTCCAGGTTTTAGTATGTTCAGTCCTCTTTAGTCCAGGTTTAGTCATGTTCAGGTTTAGTCCAGGTTTAATCCCGATTTAGTCCCGGGTTTAGTCCCAGTTCAGACCAGGTTTAGTCCAGGTTTTGTCCAGGTTTTGTCCAGGTTTAGTCCAGGTTTAGTCCCAGGTTTAGTCCCAGGTTTAGTCCCAGGTTTAGTAGCAGGTTTAGTCCAGGTTTAGTCCAGGTTTAATACCGTTCAGTCCTTTAGTCCCAGGTTTAGTCCCAGTTCAGACCAGGTTTAGTCCAGGTTTCGCCCAGGTTTAGTCCCAGGTTTAGTCCCAATTTTAGTCCCAGGTTCAGTCCAGATGTATTCCCGATTTAGTCCCAGGTTTAGTCCCAGGTTTAGTAGCAGGTTTAGTAGCAGGTTTGGTCCAGGTTTAGTCCAGGTTTAATCCCGATTTAGTCGTAGGTTTAGTCCCAGTTCAGACCAGGTTTAGTCCAGGTTTCGATCAGGTTTCATCCAGGTTTAGTCCATGTTTAGTCCAGGTTCAGTCAAGGTTTAGTCCAGGTTTAGTCCATGTTTAGTACCAGGTTTAGTCCATGTTCAGTTTTAGTCCTTCAGTTCAGTCCATTTAGTCCATGTTCAGTCCTCTTTAGTCCAGGTTTAGTCCATGTTCAGTCCTCTTTAGTCCATGTTCAGTCCTCTTTAGTCCTTTAGGTTTAGTCCATGTTCAGTCCTCTTTAGTCCAGGTTTAGTCCATGTTCAGTCCTCTTTAGTCCAGTCCATCCTCTTTAGTCAGTTCAGTCTCTTTAGTCCAGGTTTAGTCCATGTTCAGTCCTGGTTTACTTGTGGAGGAGCAAGCAGGAGTACAAATACCGGTCTCAGGACTCCTATGACTTCCTTTCATTGCAAGCTTGTTTCTATAAAACAAATAAAGTTCTAGACCAGGGCTAAAACAGGACTGTTAATCTGCAGATGTTGTGGTTGGATAAATAAAGTGAGATATTGGAGCTTGCCACTGATAGAAAGGATCAGGGAAACATAAGGATTTTCCTTTTGGGAGATGTCTAGTGAAAATATCACTTTTTAGATTTTAAAAGACAAATATTTACTGTTGATATTAAAGTTTTGAGATTACATTTTTTGGAGAAATACTGGGGCTAGAAAATACTTCATTTTTTCATCCTTTGTAATAGAAAGGCAAACTGACATCTCTTCAAAGGAAATTAAAAATTGCAGCTTAGTTTTTGTTATAAAGACTTAAGTATTTCGATCTCCATCTTTGAAACGGTCATGGTCGACATCATTTTGAACATTCTGATGACAGAACATTTTAAAAGGGTCTATATTAGATTATATTAATGGTCTGCACATTTGAGACCTGTTCGAGCTCAGTTAAACACTACAGGGATGTGGGAGGGCATCTGACAGAGAAATCAGTGTAGTAGAAATGGTAGAATAATTGCATGAATTAATGAGACACAATTATCTTAATAGTCACAATTAGAAAATCCCAAAGACTGCAGCTCTTTAGCTCTTTATGTTAACATTATTTCTTCGTCTTGGAGTAGTTTCTCTCAGATGTTAATGCTCCTGGACGGATTCTAAATGTGATCCAAGAACCGAATCCTGATTTATTAAGATATGGTAAGTTTATATTTAACACAGAACTTACCCAGAACGCAATTGTGAAAGAAGTGAAACCCCAAATGTCAGAATCACAGGACTTTTATTATTTATTCTTTACAGCCTCTGCAGCAGAAACAGTTAAAATCCTTAAACATTGCCGCCGTCGCCATGTTCATTTGGTGCAAAAATCCAGAAGACATCCTCTCCCTCCCTCTTCCTCTTGCAACACACAAGGCGTTCATTTTAATACACGCGAGTCAATCCCATAATGCACTCGGGACTTGGCCGCCCCCCCCGACTCAATACTTCCTCGAGGCGGGTCTGGAGCCAGGAGGCAGCCAATCAGAGAGAGCAGAGAGAAAATGTCAAGAGTTGTTGGAGGAGGAGCAGGCACGTTTGGATACTGTTGTGGTCAGTCTCACAGAAACCCGCCTTGTCCCATTCAGACAGCGAGGGATTTTGTGATTTTTATGTTTTTTTTTAAATCATTTTATGTTTCGGTGGTAAAGTCTTCAGATGATTTCAAACGTTTTCTTGAGCTCCATGATCAGCTGCCAGTCCGACTTTTGCATCTCGTCCCTAAACCAGTTTTTCAGGGCGTCAATGGAGGCACGAGTGATCTGAGGAGGGGAAATAGGAAAACTATTATTTACAATACAAAATAAAAGATTCAATCAGGTCTAAGTGAGGACTAAACCAGGTGTAAACTAGAGCAAAACAAAAGGAATGAACAAAGCCTAGACCAGGATTGAACCAAGACTGAACCAGGGCCTAAACCAGGACCAAACAAGGATTTACATTTTTCCAAACCAGAATTAACACAGGAACACAGGACTAAACCAGGTCTAGGTTTAAATCGTGTAAACTAAGACTAAACCAAAGACTAGAGAAGAAATAAACTGTATATTAGGTCAATTAGTGTTGACCCTGCGACGAGTTGGCCCCTGTCCAGGGTGTACCCCGCCTAAGGCCCAAAGGCACTGGGATAGGCTCCAGTCTCCCGCGACCCCTAACGGGAACAAGCGGTAGAAAATGAATGATGAATGAATGAATGAGGTAAATTAAGACCAAGTCTGAGCAATGGATTAAATCAGGGACTAAACTAAGACTAGATCAGATCCGTTTAAACCAGGACTGCGACAAAAAATATGTTTTGCTAAAAAATCTTCACAAAACAAGACTTAACTAGGAACTAGGACTGAACTCAGATCTAACCCAGGGTTGATCAAAGTAATAAACCAAGGCTAAAGCAGAGCCAGACCAGGACCAAACCAAGAATCAACCCGGACCTCAGCCGGCTCATGTGCGGCACGAGAGGTGCTCGTCCTGAGGAGGAGATTCTCCGTGTGCAGCCGCCTCTGGTGCCGACGCCCTAACGCTCTGTGCACTTCCCCACGTGCTTTTGCTTCACAGCTCTTTATTTGTTTAAGGTGTGGGTTAGATCCTGGGGAAAATATCAACGCGTATATTGCAGCGGCTGCGAAGAACAATACTTATTTCTGTCGATCGCTACTGCGCGCCCCCCCCCCCCCCCCCCCCACGGCAGACGGACTCGCTCCTCTTGTGTACAAATACAAAAGTACGGCGACCTTTACTGGCATGTATGTGCTGAAAAGAGCAGGGGAGGAGCCAGGGACAGCGCCCGGATATCACCAGTGTGTGCCCCGTTCAGGAACTTGGACTTGATAACGTCCAGGTCGGCACAAATCAAAACAAGTCTAAATTAGGACCTATCAGTGATCAAACTAAACCAAGACTCAGCCAGGACTAAACCACGATTGAGAGTAATAATTAGACCTTGCTGACGATGATGTCCGTCGCCTCAAAATGGCGTCCGAACATTTTGGGTGCCTCTCCGGGAATGGGCTCGATTTTCACACAGATCTCTTGTCCTTTCTTGGCCGTGTCGACAGGTTTGTGGTTCATCTCGATACTCGTCACGATTCCAATGTCAACAAACTGAAAAATAAAAAACAAAACAAAATATATTTTCAAGACTAAGAAGGACTAAAGACTAAAGTAAATTTGAAGCAGGATTACTAATGCAAGATTAAATCGGGCCGAAACCAGGCGTTAAATCAAGACTAAATCATGAAGAAACATGAACTAGACCAGGACTGAACCAGGAACAAACTAGGACTTACCGAGAGTTAACCTGGACCAAAATAGGACAAAACTAAAACTAAAGTTGGACTCACTTAACCAGAATTAGACTAGTACTAATCCAAGGCTGGATTGGGAGAAACCCGAGACTAAACCAAAACTATAACTAGTTATAGTACTGTATTTTTGGGACTTTGAGACGCCACTTTTTCCCAACGCTTTGAACCCTGCGGCCATTACAACAGTGTGTCTAATTTATAGATTTTTATAGGCTAGCGCAGAGCTGTTCGGAGGGCCAAGGTCTCTGGGCCGGAGGTGCACATCACGACTGTAACAACATTTTGGGGTCGCACAAAAGATCCCAGACACTATTCAATAAATTGGGGTAATACAATAAAATAACTGCAGATAAATTAGATTTTTGTGTGAAATAACATACAAAATGCTTTACCAACATTTCAAAATTGCCCATCCAGTACTGAACCGGAATTAAACTAGGACTAGACTAGTATCAACCAGGTCTAAACTAGTGCTAACCCAGAATTAGACCTGTAAACAAGGTTATTATTATGTTTGAATATTGGGAGGATGGTTGTGGGCCAGATTATATCACTTGGAGGGTCAATCCAGCAGGAAGCGCAAGTGTTTGACACACACTGTAGAAGATGACGTCAGTGGACAGTGGTCACGCACTGAAATGAGACCTGACCCCGCTGGTCAAAAGACGACCCTGCATCACTACCGTGGACCATCTTTCTGTGTAAATATATCACAAATGTCACAACGCAACACTCGCTAAGCACAAGCTCAGGAGCAGATGCAAAGACAGACACGGGTAAATCAGCTCACACAGAGTCATCAAGGACAGAGGGGACAGTAGGGACAGCTCAGACGTGTTCTGTGTATGTTAAACTTCAAACTGCTGTGTGTTTTATTACAATCCAACTCATATTCACTCACTGAGAAATTTGTCTAATTAGACTCGCTCCGCTGCGCCGCGAGACCCCCGGTTCCAAAGACAACTGGCGTACCACTATCGTGTACTATATGTGTAAATATCTCATGTTACAATGTGGGCACCTGCAGCTTATTGTCCATATATGTACAATTTATTTTTTCTTTGTAAATTTCGTTGCCGCGGCTTTTATTCAGGAGCGAAAAACAGGATTCAAACCGCATTAAAGCAGGACTAAACCTGGACTAAACCCAAGATTAGAACTGGATTAATCTAAACTATGACTAAAAGTAATTTGTTAAGTCTTCAAACCTGAAAAACAATTGGTTCCGGGTCAAGACTGATCCTCAGAGAGATCAGGACTCTGCTAACCACTCTGCCACAGACTTACCCCTTTGCTGGGCACGCAGACTGGTGTTCCTGTTTTGAGCACTCCGGCATCCACATTCACTCCCATCACGATCGGGTCTCTGGAGTTAAAGATGAACTGAGGAAGGACTCGGAGCTTCACTGGGAAAACGGCAATGTGTCTGAGGAGAGAGAAATCTGTAGTCAATTTACAAGGTCTTTACCTGGTCTGAATCGAGATAAAACCAGGACTAATCCAAGACTTAGCAAGGATTTAACCTAAACTAGAACACTAGACAGACAATTGGTCTAAATGACAAGTAAACCAAAACTAAACCAGGTCTAAACTAGACTAGATGGAGAAATACATTTAGAAACATATTTCATGTGGTGAACAGGGGTCTTTTAACCAAGTAGCCACTGTATTAGTAGCAGTATTAGCAAAAAAATAAAGGGTTTTGTAGCGTACTTAAACTCCTCCTGCTTGGCCTTCTTGTAGTCCTCTCTGTATTTGGTGAAGGCGTCGAAAAGGTGGTAGATGATTTCAGCGGAGAAGATTCTGACGCCCAAACTGTCGGCCATTTCCTGACTCTCTCTCTCCACTTTCACGTCGAACGCTAGGATCACAGCATACCTGAGAAAGAAGGGTTTGAAACAACTGAATCACGACTGAACCAGGACTAAACCAGGACTAACCTGGGTTCCTTTTTTGTATTTTGTTGGTTGTTTTTATAGGCAACACTCACTGAGGATCGTGTTCCAACATGGTGGACGCCTTCATGACGTCTTTTTTATGAACAGGACCAATGTTTATGCCGGCGTACTGCAAAAAGAGAAAACTATAAAGATTGCATGACATTTTTATCAATCTGAAATCATTATTTATAGTAATCAAGAATAAAAATGTTAAAAAACAATGCACAAACAAAACAATCATTTTTTTTTTTTTTTTAAACTGACACATTTTGTATAGAAATGTTACCACCGCCACAAATAATGAAATTGCAAATACTAGTAATAAAGTGTTTTTACTGCAGTGCAGTCCCTAAAAGTAAACTATTGTGTGTTCAAATTGAAGTACTTACAAGGGACCTTTAGATGTGCGGCAGGAACTCAAGCAGTGCCTCAAAGAGAAAGCCCAGAGTCGAGGCCTGGACGTACACGCACGCCCTTCTCCTCCAGCTTTATGGAGTTCAGCGTCTGCTTCAGCTCCTTTATTAACTCATCCTGAGGAGAAAATACGGAGAACATAATAATACAAATATGACGCAGCAGCACTGACAAGCTCTTATGGTGTTTTCACACATCAAACAGTTTACAAGTTAGTTCTGTTTAATTTCACTTTCGGGTCGATCCTGTTCCCATGAACCATTCTTCATTCAGCCCCCGAACACCTGATGTGAGCAAAAGGGCTTTAAATTAAAAGAGCGGCATTCTGGATATGCATGCATTACGATCACTGCCCTTGGGGCTTGTATCGCGGATTTGTCTTTTGGCAAATGCACTGTGAGAGAGATGTGCGGCCAGAGAAAAGGCAGCGCAGGGGTCCTAATCACTGATTCAGTTGACAACATAAAATACGTGATGACCAAGCACTTTTTTGATCATGCATGATCAATCCCATACCAAGCTGATTTATTCTCTGTCCGGTTCTGCTAGGCTCAGGCTCGCCCGTCTTTTTCCTTCTAGGTGTCAGTCGTTACGAATGAGGCATGTGCTCTGTCCGCCATCGTCGCCCGCTTCAGAGTGAGGTAATAATTGTAGCTATAAACTCTGATTTACCCTGAGCACTGGGACGCCTCGTCGTTCTTTGTGTGACCACCAGCAGAGGGAGCCCTGCACAGAGTCTTCTCCAGATTCTTTACCCAGAATCTTCACTCCCTGAGCCGTGTTCACTTCTTTGTGCTTCTCATACTCGAGATGTCTGTGGGAAAACACACACAACTGAGTCAAATTTGTGGATACAAAATCTCGAAATTGATGACTGTTTTTAAAATATATCTTATTTAATTGACAAAAACTGCAATCCCCTCAGTCATCCAGACAGGATCTATATCGCATTTTGTCAACCAGAGCTGCCTCACGACAGATTGAAGTCCAGCTGACTGTGGACAAGTGATTTGTTTCTCTGTACCTTGACCCTGAGCTGCTCCTTGAGCGGAGGCGGTAGCAGGTCAAAGCCTCGGATCTGCGTCAACTATGGGCCCCTCCCAGCACCCCGGAACGATGATGGTCATCTCCTTCTCTGAGACAGCCATTTATCAAAATCGACATCGATCGTGGTGCCCATCCCTGGAAGAGCCTTCACCTGGAGACACAGCGAGAGAGGAGAGTTATAATGAATTAATAAATATATATCAAAAATAAACCCGCCATCTGTACCTCCATGACTTGCGCCCGGAGCTCGTCGCAGTGTGCTAAGCCTCTTGGCTAACAATTGTCTGAGTGAGCTCCACTAACAGAGCGATACAGGTTCCCCATCCCGTCCCCGCTGTGGGCCTGAGGTAGGAACCAGGGACACAAATGTGCGGGGGTCTTTGTTCTCGAAAAAGAGAGCAGCATTTAGGCCCTAAAGAGGAGAGAGGAGAGTTAGTGTGTAGACAATAGAGTAAGTAAGGGTTCTGGAAACATTTTCAGTCCAATTCACGTATTTTACTGTATTATACGCCGTAAGTAGCGGGTACGGGAAGTATTAGACCCCTTTACATTAGGGTCTGAATACTTATGATCATGTGATATTTATGTTCTTTCATTCATTTTAAATAAATTTACAACTATTTCTACATCTGATTCTGTATTTTTTTTGTTCCAGATGGGGTGCTGTAGTGTAACATTAGAATGAGAAATAAAATGAACTTTTTGGATTTTAACATAAAATTGGCATTGCAATGAAACAGAGTTAAAGATTGAAAGGGGGTCTGAATACTTTTCCGTACCCACTGTATATATTTGTGCAGGGTTCAATATGGACATTTTTTTATCTCGTGCCAATACCAATATGCAATATTTTTTCTTGCAATGCTGTGGCCGTTCACAGATATGTGATGATCCCAATAATGAGAATTATGCATTTCCACAAGAAATCCATGATAAGTATATATGTTAAAGGTTCAACTTTTCACTTCAAAAAATAATAACTAATATATTTAGTCTGGGATGTACTATAATCTCTTGCATGATTTTTATGAGTCCTGTTTCAAAAAAGACCAATCGGATGCAGAGCCAAATACAGATACCAACATCTGGGGAACACCCTTGAATATCACCGATACCGATGTTGAAACTGATATATCACCCATACCCAGTTTGAATCTTTATTATGTGGCTCGAACTGGTAAAAAAAATATATATTTCAAAACTCCCCTGGTTAATAATAAAGTCCCATTCACATCGCCACCCTGTACCTGCTGAGCAAACTCCACGATCACGGCGGCTCTCGTTCTCTCATCAAACTCGTCTTTCGTGTTTTTCTTCTGTTTCTTTAACGTTGCCACGACGTCGGTGTCTGGGCTCTTCTTCCAGTCGTAAAGACGGTCAATCTGAAACGAAAACACAGTAATTGAACACAAGTTACATTAGGGCGAAATGGAAAAAACTGCCAACATTTTCTTAGCCAATGTCACAATTTATATTTATTCCATGATTATGGTAAACTCTTCTGTGGTGATTGGATAGAGCAGCACTGAATCATCTCAGAACCAAATCTAACAGACTGGAACCAAGTCACAGGAACTATTTAATGCTAGTTCTCTCTTAAAAAAAAAGTTATAGTTTAGGTAAGTTTATGTGTAAGACCTTGTTAAGTGCTACAATGAAGGGACAATTTCTTCTTCCTTAAGCAGGTTAATGGACTCCAGCACGTCTGAGGCTCCAGTCCGTGCATTAATGTCCACCACCAGGAATGGCAATATCACACAGGGAACTGCCCCTGTTCCTCAAGTTACTGCCAAAACAGAACATCATTCAGGAGTTTATTTATGGAATCCTTATGTAATTTAAAGTAGAAGGTTTTGGTTTTGACTTAAGGTGGTTTATAGAAAAGTTACCTGAAAGACTCGTGGCCAGGCGTGTCAATGATCAACATCCCAGGGATCTTTATGTTTTCATGGTCAAACTGAAGAGAAACACATTCAAATGTGAATGCTAAATTAAAGTACATAGTACTCAGTGTGTATGTGTGTGTGTGTGTATATATATATATATATATATATATATATATATATATAATTATTATTATATATAATTATAATATGTTTATATATAATATAATATATAAATAATTATAATATAATATATAATGATATATATAATATATAATGTGTGTGTGTGTGTATATATACAACCTACAATAATATATATATATATATATATATTATATACATATATATAATATCACATACATATCACACACACACACACACACACACACACACACATATATGTACATATATTAAATGTTTTGGGCTATGAGTCAGATAAAGAGCAGCAGCCACTGGTGACCCATTAAAAAAATGGATTTTTTTTTTAGTCCTTTTGTTGCTTATTGTATAAGGGTCATTTGAAGCCGAATGTGAAAGCACATTAATGTCATACATTTTTTGACCAAATCCTCGTCTGCTCCTCGATGGTTTCTTTGGGGACGTTTGTGGCTCCGATCTGCTGCGTGATCCCTCCGGCTTCACCGTCCTGAACATTTGTGTGCCTCAACTACAAAAACAAAACATTTAGACTGTATTTACCCAGGCATGAACGTATATGCTGTTATTTATAATGTTTTCAGTTTGATTCCAGACCTTGTCCAGGATCTTAGTCTTGCCGGTGTCCACGTGTCCCAGGACACGAAAGAGACCACAGGAGATCTGAGCGTGTCCACGTCGATGTTCTTCAAGTTTTCCACGCGACGTTTCTGTTCAAATACAAATTGGAGATTTTAATCATGTTATAGTGTTGGTTAATTGTAGGGAACTTCTGTGCGCTCCTGCAGTAGCTTTAGGGAGCACGTTTTGGGAAATGGCTTTTGCTCTTCACCAGTCCAACCTGGGGTACGAGGACCCCTGGGCATGCACTTAACAGAAGGTACTTTGAAAGGTTTCAGAAGGAGGTGAATCTCATGTTATTTGTGGTTGCTTCTTTTTGGGCCCACCTCTCAATCCTCCTCTTGGCGCGGTCGTACAGTCGCTCCCTCCTTTGTCCTCTCTTCATCGTCTTCGCTCTCGCTGCTCTCGTCTTCACTCTCTTTTGCCCGCCTCTTAGATGTCACTGTCGTCGCCTTGGTAACCTCCGATCCAGTCGCCGTGGAGACCTCCTCGTCGTCGCTCTCCTCTTCCTCGTCGTCGTCTTCCTCGTCGTCGTCGTCTTCCTCGTCGTCGTCTTCAATCACTTCTTGTCGCCTCCGCGGCGATGGCACGGTCCTCCTTCACCTCAATGTGGACTTTCTTCAGCTCTGGAGCAGGACAGGAAAAAGTCAAGTCAAAGTTTTGAATAAATCGTAATCTAAGAGTGGGTTTATCACACGCCAACACATTGAAATCCACATTCTTTGCACACTTTGGACGATTCTTGCTGCTTTTTAAAACATAACTCATACCTCATGAGACTTTAATATGCCTGCCATTTATAAAGCCTGTATGCCTATGGGCTTTACGGTCTGTTTTAGTTTAATGTAAAGTGGTTTAGTGGGCTATAGGTTTTAAACTTGTCATCTATTAGTTTGTATTATTTTCTTTTTTTCAATATTCAATAGACTTTGTCCTTCTGTTAACCCATATAACACTATGACCTTTGTGACCTGCACTTCCTGAAGTCTCTTTTATTTTGAGGGGCAATTTCCTGAGTTGTGGTATCCTGACGAACTTTTAGGCAGCAGGGTCACCAAGGTTCTGTCCCTTCCTCCACTCCTTTTCGGCGTTATGATCCCAAACCATCCACTCATCAACGGTCAGGATTTTTTCCTGGATTCAGAATGGACTACAAATGGACTGCAATCCTTCAAATCACCATTCGATGGCGAAACGTCGTACGACCTACCTAGGACAGATTTGATACTTTGTCTAGTTCTATGGATTATAATCCGAAAATCAAGTTACTAAAATACAAATAACTGAACTTTGAACCATCGGTCCAAATACAAATACAAATGGACAAGTGAACACTCAACAATACACACTCATACTCACACGTATTGTAATTAATATTGTAGGTAGTTACTTTAATTTAATTGAATTAATTCAAAAATCTTGAATACCTTGTTTGTTATTCACACCTTCGGCCTCCTTAAAGGCCCACCCTTCTGATGATGCCCCAATTGTAATCACTAATCAATTACAGAGGTCGTAGTCAAGTTCCTGCCTACCGCTGTAACAGTCTAAACCACTTCAAGATGAATTTACTCCCCTGAACTCTGCACAGTTGCTCTGCACAGTTGCTCTGCACAGTTGCTCTGCACAGTTGCTCTGCACAGTCACAAGTCAACTCGTTTCAAATCTTTTCAATCATCAAATTTTTTTTTTTAAGTTTGCATGCGTCCCCAACGACAAAAAAAGGGGCAGGGCTGAGCAGGGCTGCTGCTTTTTCCACCTGTCCAACTGGACGCACGCAGCTCCTGTACTTTAGTAAACGCTCGTCAAAAAGACGCTAGACTGTTTATGGAGGAATTTTAATTTTTAGAATAAACCTACTAAGGCTGAATAAAATGGGGCCTTTAAAGACTAACAAGGGTTTTTAATTTAAAATAAAAAAATATTTGACAAACCTTTCTCTTCGTCACTGGCGATCGGCTTCCCAGTCGTCCACAGCGTCTGCTTTTACCTCTGAGACACAAATATTTGACCTTTTACACACGATTATACAGCAAGCAAGGCCAAGGCTATAATGTACAAAAGTTGTTCAAAAAGCCACAGCTTTAGCAGATAAACTCCTCTCTGACCTGGAGGCTTCGTGGGCGGAGTCTCCGTCTCCATCGGCGCTGGTTCTGGAGTCTCCGAGGCCGGTGATGCCACCTCTGAAGTTTCTGTCCATTGAAAACAATTACATTTTACATTTATTAAACTATAAGCATTGTAACCCTTGTACCCCGTCTACCAAATATTTGGGTAATTTATAAGCACCAGTTGTCCAAAGATGGCCATTTTTGATATAGGGTCACTATAGAAATGAGGGGGGCGGGGCTACTTTTAAATTATTTTTTTTAAAAGTTTGTACTAAAATGCATTGGGATTGCGCCAGAAAAAATCTAAATAAAAAATTCACATTGATCGTCAAAAATGGTCAAATCCGGACAAAATTAGGGATGAAATTCAATTGACAATCGAACCACCACAGCCAACGTTACCACGATAAATATAACTTTAGATAAACAAATGTCCCTTGACAACGCACAAGGGTTAAACTACAATGTGGAAAAGTGGAAAGAAATACTATGCAATGAAAGGCATAAATGTGTGGGTTCAGTTCTTACCTTCGGGCGTCGGTGCGTTTGGTTTCTTCTTCCTCATGTCTCGATACACTGGCTTCTTCTTTGGCACAGAGTCTTTGGATGGCACTTCAACCCCTGAGGGACAGGAAAAACCTTACTCAAATGTATACATTTATTTTTAATATAGTCATAAAATACATGGAAATAACACATATCAGTTCGCTTTTTCAATGTTGTCGTACCCATACAGAAGGTATGCACAGTCTGTTTGATGTTTAACGTGGGATCCATGCCAAATACAGCTGGTGTGATGATTGTCAAATGCATTTCATCAATATGTTCTAACATAAAGCAATTTTACTGACTTTTTCCTTTTCTCTTTTCTCCCAGACACCAGCGTCATGTGACCCACGGCGGGGGTCAAACATGCAGCCTCCCCAGACATCTTAATCCGGCCCGCAAAACATTTCCAATTTATATTTATTATTTTCCAATATAAAGTGTTTTTAATCACTAGACTACGAGTCCCACAATCCTTTGCATGCGCCCCTCCTCCACGCTGCTCAGCGCTGTTCTGCAACTGGAGCGTCTCGTGCAGTGCCGAGTGCTGAGTGCAGACTCGCACAAATCTTTAAGAATTTGACTTGAGCAGAGAGTTATGAGCAGGGAAAGAGGCGTGTGGCTTTGGGAAACACGTGGTTGTGTTTTGTGGATGTTAGAGCTACGCTAAACAACAAGAAAACAAACTTCTGTGATGACAGCTGTGTGAGGAAAACCTCCAAACAAGTGCAAACCTGGACAGATCAGAAAAGTAAAAGTACAAACACAGGCCAGAGTGTAATAAAGTATGAACATGACAGAGACTGTGTCCACACTGATGTGACTGAAGAGCTGGACACTGTGAATACAAACACTATGCACTCTTTTCATTCACTACAGTTTATTCTCACTAAGCTTAAACTATAAAACATTGTGCACTCATATTTAGTATGAGCAGTAACAGGTCTTTGATATCAAGCGTTCATATCACAAGTCCATGTTCCTGCTGCTGATGCATGAATATGGACTCAGTCTTTCACCTGCTGAACATTACAGTGTCCACAAAAACTATTACTAGGCTATATGACACTTTTAATTCTGTATATTTTGTATAGTTTTATTTTTTTACGTTATGTCGGCCCAGCCTGAGCGCTTGAGTTTGACACCCCTGCACCCCCTCGATCATTCAGACACAGCCGATGCTTTTAACAAGGCGTTGGTGTTACTTTCGTGTGGTGGTTTTTCATATTTGCAATGTTTGGGGGCTCAATGCTTCTCTTACTGAAAGTGTAGTAGTGCAAACTCATGGAGCGGTACCAGCTAATGGAACGCAGCGTTTTGTTTACAAACACTGGAAGGGTCTTTAAGCAGACCACAAACATAGTTTTTTTTTTAGCTAAGACCTGCTAACCATGTAGATTAGACCTCTACAAACATGCTCTCGCGCTTTACTTTTCAGTGTATGTTCCTGGATGGGTTTAAAATGCTTACCGAGATTTAATCAAATAAATCACAAATCTAATGGGAAAAAAAAGAAAATCAGTCATTGTTGTTCTCACCCTGGGCTTGGAGCATCTTCAGTGTGGCCTCGGCGCGGGCTCTGGCCTCTTTCTGAGTTTTCGTCAGGAGTTTTCCTTCTTTTTTCAGTCGTTCTTTTCTCTCCTTCTCTTTCTGCTTCTTCTTCTCCTTCCTCTCCTGCTCCAGACGCTCCTGGGGTCAAACACAGGTCAAAGGTCAGCAATAAGTTTAGATTTTATCAGCAAAATATGACTTTTCCACAAACTCTGCTGAAATGCAGCTTCAAAAAGCACATTTTCTCAGCACAATTACGCACGACAGCTTTCACAGGCCCATGGCTCTTTTTACATTTAAGGCACGTATGAAATTATTGCTTTTTATCAAGTAAATCACCAGCGTTTGGGTACTTGCAAACGATTGGAGTCCGTGTGCTCTGTAGATGCTGACCCTTTGGCTCAGCCTGAGCGCATCACTTCATACGGCTGAGAGTCGACACATTTGGCTCTGAACCTCTATTATAGTTTTAACTAAAAGGCCAGCGGGACAGCTCGTCGTTCTGTGCGTGTTTACAGAGACACGTGGCTGCTCCGTGTTGTTGTCTGCTCCGGGAGCAGCACGGTGGATACATCGGGACTTAAAGGATCACATCAGGGCATTTTAACGAAAAAGGTTTCATAAGGAGCATAAACGACTGCAATAACTTACAGATCATCTACTTCAAGACAAATGTGACTGATGCATGTAAAGTGTGATCGGTGCGTCTGATCGGCCCATTTTGCAGATCACTGATCACGTGATTTTTGCTGTTATCAATCGGAGCACCTCTAATCTTTCCTGATAGTTATACCTGTAAACATGAGTGTCTGAAGGTCTACGTCCAACGGGCACAGTTTGCCTACTGGCGTTAGTGACTACGGTCAGGGGAAATCTCCATGAAATGATGTGAAGAACAATGGAAACCCAACATGTGTGTTTTGGTGTGTGTTTGTCACCTGTTCAAGCCTCTGTTTCTCCATCTCCTCGAGCTTCTTTTGCCTCTCCTCTTCCTCTCTCCGCGCTCGCTCTTCATCCTGAATACAAAACAAAAAAAATATGAATACATTTAGGCCACACTATTTCACATTTTTGAATAATTGTATATTGGCTTTTTTATTTAACCAGGAGAAAGTTCCACTGAGATTTAGACTCTTTAGTGCAATTTGCAATGCTTTGGCTCAAACTGTCGTTGTGTCCTTAGGCAAGACACTTAACCCACCTTGCCTAGTATGAATGTGCTGTGTGCATTATGTGTCATGGGACGGGCCAAATGGTGCAGATTGACCGCCTCACGTCAGTCTGCCTCCGGGCAGCTGTGGCTTTACGCCTGGAAAAGCGGTTTATAAGACTAATGCATTTATTTATTTATTTGTTTGGTGGTAATAATATAATGGCGTAACACATGAATCTTTAGTAAGGTTTGCATGAATATTGCTGTCATTTTCTGCCCACCTCCTTCAACTTGGCGAGCGCCTCCTGCATGGCCTTCACTGTAGCTTTGCTTGGTCCCTTCTTCTTCTCCTTCTCCTCCTTCTCTCCTTTCTTCTTTTTCTTGTCCTTCTTCTTCTTATCGCCTCCTTCACCGTCATCTTCAACAAAAGCATGCACATTTTAATTTACTTATTTTAACATTTACAACTTGACTAAATCCAAACAGATATAAATCTGAAGCTCTTTAATGAATGTCCACTTTGAGATCTAAATGTCTAAATTAGATTACTGACTACTTAAGTTACTTTGAAAAAAGTGAAATATATAAATGAGGAAAAGTTTGAAATCTTTCTGCTTATGTAACTTCCATTTAATGCTTTTTTTAAAAAAAACTTGCAATAATGAATTTACAAAGCAGTGACGTTCGACTTTTCAGTCCTTTTTATTATTTAGGCTTATGTTTATTATAATAGTTTTTTCCTAACACCAAGATCAAACAGGTACACATTTGTAGATGGATCTGTCAGCTCTGTTTTACTGCATTGGCTTTATAAAGGCATTATTATACAAAAATAAACATACACGTTATTACACAAAAATAAACATACACAGTGAAAAATGTGTTGGTCCTTACTGCTAATCAACAACAGACAAAGCCTTTTTGTACCTTGGCTTGAACCGCGTGAAACTCAAACATCTCCTGCTGCAGAGTTGAGGCGTATAAACCATGTTGGTTTTGTTTTGGTGACGTCACTATATTTAAAATGTTTGATCCATTTCTAGCAGATTTACTGTAAATGATTAGTCTTTTTTGTCTGAAAAAGTAACTAATAATCTAATTACTCAGTTTTTGATTATAACGTGTTAGAGTACTACGTAACTAGAAAAGTCATCAGATTATAGTAACGCGTTACTGACCAACACTGGTCTTACTCTGAGTAAATCCTGTACACGCTGTAGTTTAGACTCTGCAAACATGTTCTGACATACATGGGGCAGATTTCAGTCTTGTAAAGCTTGCAGACAAAATGATCCTTGTATTTACCTTCACCAGCTGGCTCCGCCCCCTCTGCCTCCTCTGCGTCCTGACTGGCTGGTGCTGCAGCAGGAACAGGAAATGTAGTGGTGGGAGTGGGTGGGGCATCTGTCTTCTCATCTTTTTTCGCGTCGTCTTTCTCCTTCAGTTTTTGCTTCTTGAGCCGCTCTTCCTCCTTCTTCTTTTTGTCTCGCTCCTTCTTCTCTGCCTTTTTCTGAGCAGCTGTTTTCATTTTGAAGCCACCTTCTTCCTCCTCGTCGTCATCATCACTCTCAGCCTTTACTGCTTTGGCTTTGTTTTTCTTTTTCTTGTCTTTCCTGTCAAAATATATATATTTTTAGTTTATAGAACTACAACAGCACATAGACATTTTAGAAACACTTCGGTCCATCAAGTACTTTATCTACTGGTTCCGGGCTACGGGCGTCCGGGCTGAGTCCGGGCTGAGTCCGGGCTGAGTCCGGGCTGAGTCCGGGCTGAGTCCGGGCTGAGTCCGGGCTGAGTCCGGGCTGAGTCCGGGCTGAGTCCGGGCTGAGTCGGGCTGAGTCCGCGGCTGAGTCAGCCCTGTGTGTACCTCTGTGTGTACCTGTGTGTGTACCTGTGTGTGTACCTGTGTGTGTACCTGTGTGTTACCTGCGTGTGTACCTGCGTGTTACCTGCCTGACTGGCTTGAATATGAAGTGAGAGTCCAAGTTAGTGGGATCAAACACAGCAGTAACCCACCCAGAAAGAGACAAGTGGCATCGAAGAGCCAACAATGCGACTACAAGTCCCAGAGATCTACCACCATTCTCCTTGGCAGTGAACCCATTGAGCCAGCAAAGGAAGCAGCTCCAGTCCCACCACAAAGGAAGGTGTCTTTGACAAGCCTAAACGGTACTGTCCCTTCTGCGACGCACGCACACGCACCATCTGAACCAGTGCAACAACTTCCAACTCCTGTCAGTGGAGCAGAACAGTGGATCAAGACAACCCTCCGCTGCTGGAGATGTGGTCGTGAGCACCAGGCTGCCAAATGTAACGTTAAAGCCAAGTGTAAAAAGCGTGAGAAGCACCTGGACGTCTCTCCATGATGTGAATGCCCGCCAAAACAGTACAGCTGCTCGTGAGCCCCAAGCACCAGAAGGAAGCACCGTCTAGTTAGTTCACTTATCCCTTCCAAGCTCTGCAGGAGAAATATCGCCACCTTAGAGACGTTCCACTGCCAACTATCAAGGATGTCCAGCCGCAGCTGCTGACTGCTCACTTCATGCCTCAAAGGAGGTGGTGCTGTCACAGTTACTTTAGACCCAAGAGAAAACTGCCATCTATTCCAGAGGGATCCAAAAACTCCATTGAAGCTGGATATGTCAAACTCAAACCTTGATAAAAGTAACATCAACAACATTTTTGACATACAACTGTAAATGCACCTTTCGGCTGCCAACTGCTATTAAAAGCAACACAACAATAACAACGCCGAGCGATTTTGATCAATCAGATCAGGGAGGAGTCAGAGAAGAATCAGAGGAGAGAGAGAAAGAAGGCAACCTGTGTGTGCACACCTGTGAGGTTCAAGAAAGCTCCTGACCCGTCGCCGTGTCTCCTCATTCTCTTCACCTGAAATATCCCATGGTATCTCACCTAAACATGTCGTTGCTGTCCTGACCCGACACCCTGCGGTGATGGCTAACCAGTATCCAAACATCTAGTCCTCACTACAATAGTATTGAAACACATGGTATGATATTTATTGCAAAATGATTTGAAGGCTTAATGTATTATCGAAGGGCCCACAATTAGGGCCAGATCTATATATCAGTCTAAAGAATGGAGTCTAAAGAATGGAGTCTAAAGAATAGTCCAAAGAATAAAGTCTAAAGAATGGCGGTAATGTAACACTATGGATACCAACCGCCATAAAACACCACCAAAGAAGAGGAAGGATGTGAGGGTCTCCTTAATTTGGGTTCCTGCACATGCTGGGGTGGATGGTGATAAAATGGCAGATTTGCTGGCTAAGAATTCCCTTAGGCAACCGTAAATTGATGTCCTAGTTGAAATAAGCAAACCTAAAATCAAGCCCATTATTAAGTGTCATGTGTATGAACTCTGGCAGGACTAATGGAATTGTTGTGAAACTGGACAACATCTGTAACTCTTGTGTACATAGAAATGCCTATTTTTATTTTTATTTTATAGAAATTTTTAAATAGTTTCTTAATGCATGCCCTTTTTGATTGAATAAATGTGATTTTATTATTGCTCAGTGTTCTATGTTTCACCTTAAGGCCGAGACAAGTTCCTATGTTTGTGAATTTTGTTCATTGACAATGGCAATAAACTCTTTCTGATTCTGATTCTGATTCTGATCTGTATCAGATACAGAGTAGTGTTGGCTCATGCAGATCCATGGGCAGGAACGCGGGGGAAGAGAGCCTTTGCTCGCATGAGAATGGGCCACACTGGACTCAATTGGTCGCTGAGTAGGATGGGCAAACATCCTACCGGTTTGTGTAATCGCTATTAAGAGCCAGAAACTGTTGAGCATGTGCTGCTTCACTGTTCGGCATATGAAAGACAAAGAGCTGACTTGACTTTATGGTTTCAAACTAATAGGCAGGAATTCAATCTGCGGAATCTTCTTACAGTCCAGTCACAGGGATCATGTGGGGCTACGGTGGGGCTATCGTTGTGGTGTTGCCCGCTCAATTGCCGACTGCCATGGAAGGCGGTGACAACGGCACCAACAACAACTACAGAATGGGGTCTAATGAATACTGTCTAAAGAATGGCGGTAATGTAACATTATGGATACCAACTGCCATAAAAAACCACTAAAGAAGAAGTCAAACTCTGATCCAATTTACAGACGGATTAATGCCCAATATTTAGCGCAGCTCCATGTTTGTGTGCAGTAGTTTGTGTGTGACTGAGAGGCCGTAGTGCAGCTGAATGCAGCTCCAGAGTAACGCTCCTGTTAGTGTGCGCTCTGACCGTTCATGCCTCTGACTGGAGGAAGTGATGGTTCGATTTCATCCCGACAGACCACCAGAAGGGCAGTAATAAAGCAATTAATGTTCCCTTCGCACATGAGCAGGGAACATTCGATGTTGACACAGTAATTGTACACTCTAAATATCGCGGCCATACTTGAAGGTGAATTCCTCCTCGTCATCATCATCATCGTCATCCTCGTTCAATGTAGGCGCTGGTTTCTTCTCGTCAGTTTTTTTCTCCTCCGGCTCCTCCTCTCGCTCTTCTCTCTCCTCCTTCTCCTCCTCCTCCTCCTCCTCCTCTACCGTTTTAGAGCCCCTCTTTCCAGGTTTGGCTTTGAGGCGAGAGAGTGAGTCGTCGTCCGAATCAGAGGCTAAAGAAGTCTGGGGAAAAGAAGTGTGTAGTGAGAAAATTAGCTCTGCAAGCTTAGAACTAGAAACTTTGCAATGGCAGGAAACCATTGCGAGTGACTGCGTTAACAGTCAAATTTGAGTAAATCAACGGAAGACTAAATGTTTCCCTTCTTCTTTGGCAGTTCTGGGACGGGGAGAGCACACTTTATTCTTTAGACAAGGGGTGTCCAAACTTTTTTCACCGCGGACCGCAATTTGAAACTTATATGGAGCAGAGGGCCACAGACAACCTAACAATGAAGTGAATCCTTCAAAATGTTGTAGTTTAGACCTAGTTTCGATGAGCCGCCACACCTTTAATAGGACTTAGAACATTAATATGAAGTTTGTATAACATCAAAATGCTTGAATTTTCCCATTTTTGCTGTTTGGACCAACAAAAATTGGTCTGCGGGCCGCATTTAGCCTTTGGACTGTTCTTTAGACTTTATTCTCTAGACTTTATTCTTCTTCTTCTTTTGTGGGGGTGGAGGCGCTATACAGCCTTTATTTGAGCAGCCAGAAAATTATAGTTATGAGATTGACAATTCAATTAATATAGTAACTTTGGTGCATTTGTGCTTATGTTTAGTGTGTATTTAAGCCTGTTTTGTATTATTTGGTGTGGAGGGCCCTAGAGGCCACTGTACAAAATGGGCCATAGGTCTGATGGACTTTAGGGATCCAGGGCACCTCAAGGAATGCTCTGCAGAATTTCACTAATAAAAGTCAAAGTAATGTTTATGCATTCCTGTAGGTGGCGTTAGAGCACCAATCATAATGGTTGACACGTTATTGTAATCAGTGTTTGGAGGTGTACAAATGATTACAATTTCAACCCAATCAGATAAAGCATGTTTGCGCCAGAATTACTTTTGCGCCCCTGCTGGCCAATACAGCAGGCCACACAGCACCAACATTCCGCCACTCTAAGAGATAGGGAAAAATCCCAATTTTGAAGACGAATCCCGAAAAAATGACAAAACCGAGGAATACCAAAAGCAATAGGAGGAATCACACAAGAAATATCTACGAACTGAACTTTGAATGACGAAAATTGGACAAGAAATGCGACCTGTGACACAAGCCAAAAAACGGGATAAACAGGATAAATGTGGAAATAGAAAAATAATAAAAAATTTAAATTCTAGAATGCAGGCGCTCAATAATAGGCATTAAAACTATTTAAAATAAAGCAAATGTCACATATTCATAAGGTGGGTCGAGTAGCCAAAATGCTCGTCTCCATGGAGATGTTATTAGTTTCCCTGGAATGTTCCACAGCATGACAGCAACTTATCATTCCAGGATTTATAAGATTAAATATCTTGAAATTTATACCTTGCAATCATACTGTGGCCATACTGCTTGTCAATGCTAGAGGAAATGTTGTTGTGTCCTTAGGCAAGACACTTCACCCACATTGCCTAGTATGAATGTGGTGTGTGGGTGAATGGTTGGTGTTAGTCAGAGGCTCTAATGGTGCAAACTCCTCTTCCGAAAAGTGACATTGTGCACCATTAAAAGTAGACAAAGTAGAAGAAGCCGTCATCCAAATAATTAAAAGTAAAATAAAGTTAAATGAAAATGTATTTGGTGAAATTTCTACTCAAACACCAAGTAACTGATTAATGTTTTAAAGTCTAGCAAAAAAAAAAGAAAAGAGAGAGACCGAAGAAACCAGTACCGTCATATCCGAAGGTTGTGTCAATAGTAGCCATAGTCATAGTAACAGTAGTAGCAGTAGTAGTAGTACTTGTACCTTCCTCTTGTCCTCCCCGTTCCGCTCCTGTGTTTGTCCCTCCTCCTCCTCATCATCAACAACACTTGCTCCCTTTTTGCCTTTACGAGTTTTCTTTTTCTCTTTTGGAGGTTCAACAATGTCCAGTTCTTCTGTCACTTCAGATTTCTGTAAAAATAACATTTTATTTCAGCGGCGAGTTCATTAAAAAAAAATTGTATTTCATATAAGTGCGTTTAACCTTGGGTTTTCCTCCTTGTTCGATGGAGAGCTCTTCCAATTCTTTCAAAATGTCATCCTCACTGCAAAGAAACAATTTTACATTAAGCAACTTTCAAGACTATATTGTGAATTATGGGGAAATATACAAAGTTAAAATGTAAATATGTTTAAGTTAATAATAAGGGCTGATAAAAAACAGGCAAAAAGTGGCAACTCGGGTGACATTGAGTGATATATATGAAATGAAAGGCAACGATGATCTAAATCCATTGACAAAACATTACAAAAGATTCACAATATTTGCGTTATTGATGTAAAAGAATTGTCATACTCAAAGTCATCTTTTTTGGTCCCCTTTTTCTTCTTCTTTCCTTTTGATTCTTTTGCGGCTCCAGCTCCTTCGATTTCAGCAGCGAGAGCATCTATGTCCACGTCATCTTTGGCACTGCAAAAAATAAAAACTTAACAAAATCAAATTAAAGGGAAAACAAATCTGACCTAAAAGCCATTCTGAAAATGTGATTGTTAAAAGAACAAGAGAAGCAGTTTGACTAATTGTTTAGCAGAATGTACAACTTCCATGGAGGAATCCTAATCATAGTTATTCATTAAAATTTTAGTCACAGAACATATTCTACTCATAATATACTATTTAAGATCCCTCCCCTCACCAAACTGCACCCTTTGCGATCTCAATAAAACTTTACTACCATCGTTCTTGGATTTCCCAAAAGTAACGACTATCTGGGAGGATCTTTCAAAATCACTCTCCAATTTTATTTGAAAGAATTGTGTACTCCGGTAAATCTTGCTCCTTAATGACAGCTCTAGTTTAGTTTACGGTAGTTAAAAATCTTGTAAAAACGTGTAATAAAACAATTACTCTCATGTAGATGGATAGAACCTGTCAACACGCAAAAATGGGTTGCACAGCCCCAGAACAATGGGCCTTTCAAATGCAAAATGTAAAATAATAACAGCTTTTATTGTATTGGGACGATAATTGCAACATTGAGTACTTTGAGGGTCTGGGTTTTTTTTTGTAATTACAACTCTATATATATACTATATGTGTATGGCTATGTTTGTAGTTATCTATATGTTTGTGTATTATTATTATTATTATTATTATTATTACTGTTATACTCAATTTTTAGCTGTATAATTATATATGTTCTGATGTACTCTGCATTCCTCTGATTATTATATAGAAACTTCAATAAAAAAGCGGGCACAAAAAAGTTGTTTGACTAGAATAATCATTATTTACAGCCCTGGACTAAACCACAGTTGGAGCACTGGGACCACAGATGCGCTGCGGGTGATAACAGATTGGTGGGCCACGAGAACCAAGAAGCTACAGCGACATTTTTTTTTTTTTTTACATTTTACAGTCAGAATTTCACTTCATCTTCTCATCTCATATTAAACATTTAACAGATGTAACTTGCAATAAATCTCCTCAACCAAAATGACATAATGCAGGCCTACTATGTCTAACTCTCAACTAGACTTAGCAATTTGTGGTCCTTAAATAAATATACCGTAAATACAACGCTAAACTTCTTGCTCAATTGCATTTATATTGACATTTTAAATAATTAGCGGCCGTTTGTGGTCAGTGTATTTTTGTTGAAGCCAGAATACTTGAGTGCATTTTTGCAGTGGGGCTTTTGGCTTGAACAAAAAGAGTGGACATTTACTGCTGACGTTTCACAACCCATTCACATTACCAAGCATTTGTCTCTTCTCCAAACTTGCAAAGCCCAAAATGCATTCAAAATTCTTACACATTTTGATTAATTGAGAAAAATGGATTGTACAATAGCCTTTCAGAGAATTAAGGCCTTTAAATAAATCAGGCTGAGGACATCTTTCAACCACAGATATCATTGTGGCCCGCAGTTCATTCATTAGAACTGTATTAAGTTGATCTTAAAGATGTGGAAAAGCCCACAAAGGCCTCTGGATGGTGGAAATATTGTTTATAGGGTAAAATAATGGGCGAATAGCTGTAGTCAATAGTGTATTAACGTGACATATGGAATATTTGAGTCAGCAAATAGTGTTGTTATAAGACAATCCGCTATCTGACAGCTAGTGCACAACCATGCCAACAATGCTCATAAACTGTGTTAGCCTTTGCTCGGTGTCTTAATGAGCCAAGGCTGCGCGGGTTGGACGCTCCTCTCCAGGGCGTCGAATATCCCATGGTATCGCTGATAGAGCAGGGAGCTCCGGGGGTCGCGATGCTAACACCACTAACCACCGTTTGTGTGTGTGTGTAGTGTAGAAGCATCTGAAGCTGACGTGCTAAAACCAGCGGGGCTAAAGCTGTAACCAAGCCGGTTTAGGTATGATTTATTCTGGCTCGGCACGGTTTAGCGCTCCCGTGTGTTGTGTAATTCACCTGAAGATATTTAAAACGCACGCAACACCTGCAATGTCTGTGACGCGTGGTTAGCATCTCTTACTAGCTGCTAAGCTAACAGCCTGAAAATATGCTCAACACCCCGGTTTGGAGGCGCTAACGCCTGGGGAAAGTTTGCTCATCACTTGTGCGAGATGGCAGCGATAGTTTGCGGGAGTTGACGGGGGTTTCGGTACCTGTCCTCCCCGGATTTCTTCTGTTTTTTCCCCATGCTGCTGCCGCGTTCTCCGGTTCACTCACGCAGACATACGACGGCGGATCACGTCAGACCAAGATCGTCTCCGTGCCTCAGCCAATGGTGAGATCCCACTCCGTTGATTTTCCTCCGACCCCCGTTACCATGGAAACACAACCGATTACTACAATCAATGGCTCATTTGAGTAATTTTTAACATGTTGGAGTACTAAAAATCATATATGCAGTCTATGGTTTATTAGCTCATTCTTAATTTATGCATACCTTATTTGATTTGATATACTTTACAATTATTGAGTGACTGCATTCTAGAATGCAGGCACTATTAGTTCCTGTGTTTTATTGATATTACTGATATATTATACTGATATTTCTCGTGTGATTCCTGCTGTTGCTTTCAGTAATCCTCGGTCTTGTAATTTTTTGGGCATCCGTCTTCAAATTTGGGATTTTTCCCATTCTGTTAGAATGGCGGAATGGGACTTTGTGACATCATCGTCATGGCAACTGTAAAGAATATGGCCATGCATTACGCAGACATCATCGTCATGACAACTGTACAGAATAGACATGCATTACGCAGTCACTCACAATGGCGTCCTGCCATTGCTAAGTTTCTAGTTATAATTCATTGTTTTATGTTGCACCTTAACGCCGAAACAAGTTCCTATGTTTGTGAAATTTCCTCTGACAATGGCAAGAAACCTTTACTGATTCTGATTCTGAACAATTAAAACAAAATGTCATAACTTGAGGAAAAAAGTCTTAACATCTTGCATACAGGAAGCTGAAATAAATGGGCAATGTTTTGAAGCAACATCTATCTGCTATGGCAACAGTCCTAATTGCCCATCACTCTGAAGCTAGATGTATTTTTCTCACTATGATAAATTGTATGGCATTGGGGGACATGTAAAGTAGAGTTTGTTTATGGTCTGCGTTGGGGCTCTGGAAGTGACAATTAGAACTGGGATCTTACCTAGTCTCAAAGGGGGGGCCAGGAATTTCTAATTACATACAATCCCAAACATCCAATATTCAGGATGGAAACCTAATACACTACACGGATAAAATAAGGACAATGAGAAATCAATCTATTATTTAAATGTGGTTATATACATGGTTTGAACTTCTGATTTTTATTAGAACATTGTGGAGAATGATAGGGGGTCTTTGGGATATTTTCGTACCAATATGTGATCCCTGGCCTTGAGAAGCCCTGCTCTAGTTTACCCTTCATCCATTTAGTTTTTATTATTTGACAAAAATATGACCTACTTTTAGTTATAATCTTAGTTGACAAAAATGTATACCTCTTTATTCAGTTTGTCATTATGATAACTTAGTTTTAATCACCAAAAATAGGACATTGACTAAAATTATGACAACATATTTTTAAGATGGCAACATTAACACTGGGTTGTTCATAATTAGGATACATGTCAAAAACCTACATTGTGTGAATGTAAAATGGATATAAATGCATTTATTTTTTAATCGAGGGTTGGTTTAAACATTTCTGTCAGAGTGATGCCTCTGTCTTGCGCATGTGAACATTAGCCACAGCATGTTATACTGCGCATGCGTGGTACGGTTTACCCTTAGGCACTCCGTCCGACTCCCATCATAGGCCTTATTATTTTAAATATTTCAAAGAAAAGTCAGCAGCCACTGGTGAAGAAATTGAAAGTTTTATTTTGTTGACTATGGTATTGTAAGAAAAAATTATTACTTTGCAATATTCAAATATTTTAATTCAATTTCACAAGTAAAACATAATAATAATATCAATTTGCATAAATATTTTACTTAAATAATAAATAAAATACATTGCTGAACTGCAACATGGTCACTATTTATAGGTTTCAGGTTTGTATATAGGCCCCATTTTGAGGATTTTTTTTTTACAATTGAAAGAATATTCTGTTTTTATTTGTAAATGCTTTGGTTACAGCCCTACTTATTAATCATGCTGAAAACTATGAATAGCGAGACAAATATGAACCCTTTTCCCCACTTTCCAGTAAATTTAACTAGGGCTGCAGCTATTAATTATTTTTGTAATCTATTGATTCTTTTCTTCGATTAATCGGTTAATTTTTTTTGTACATGCCGTTAACCATTCAAAAGTATATTAAATCATTTTTTAAATAAACGTTATAGTGCATAGTGAACAAATAAGGAGTTTCTGCTTAAAATAACACATTCCATTCTTAATTTCACATAAGTTTGTCCCCAGAACGGCACAATTTCACTTCAGTCCAAACTGCTCTGTTTGTATGTAAAGAATATATATAAAGGACTAATTAACTTATCAGAGTGTTTGTAAACCGTTACAGTAGCTATGAATTAGCGTTTATTTCACGTCATTTAAAATAAGACATTTGTTTGTAAAACTTTCTGTGGGTGGGACCAATGATCCTGTTGTTTTGAGCGGTGGCTACGCATTTTGCATTTTGCGGTGTTGGCTCCATGCGCCGTTCACTTTGGCATCCGTGTCGTCGTCGCGGTCTTTCGGTTTCACAACATGGTCTCGGTCCTCCGTGCTGTTTCCATGGATGAATTCCCTGTTTCAAGGCGCAACAGAGGAGATGGCGGTGTGTTTTAAACGTACGAGTGTGACTGGGAAGCTGAGTTGTTGTGTGGAGGAGCGCGAGTGTGGGGCGGAGGGTCCACGGTGGCAGGGCGAAGCTAGTTGCGGTAGTTAAGAGTTGCAGCTCGGGACACCGTGCTCTTAGATCCATGGTTCTTTCACATAACAAAACTCTTCCCGGTCGCACTTGTGAGTTTAAAACGCGCCGCTCTCTCTCCGGGCGGAACAAGCTCCATGTGAAACGGAAGCGCCAAAAGTTGTTCCGTGGGCTCCGCGCGCCACAGATTCACTTGTTTTATAATCAAATATGTAAATTAAACGAATCATCGAGGCAATAAAATAATAATCAACACTTTTTTGTAATCAAATTACTCGAAATCGTTGCAGCCCTATATTGAACCCATTACATTGATGACAGCGTTACTCAGGTTGTGTAGTCGTCTTTGTGTGTCGTCTTGTTCTGATCGTATAAGCATTGAAATTGCAGCAGCCGCTCGATGTGGGCAAAACCTTTCTCCCATCAAAACGTCAAAAAGCTTACTTACGAGTTTCTGTGAGAGCCATTGATCGTGAACGATAATGTCAATACTGGAAATTAGACCATTTGTAAGTTCCATGTGAAGCTGAGCCGTGGCGCGTTCAAGTGTCAAATCGTCCAAAAGGTTTAGTTCGGTTTGGATGGTGAATTTTGGCGTTTTGCCGTAAGTCCACTCCCAGCTGCGAAGCTCGGAGGCCACATGGCTAATTCCGGGAAATAAAGATTCATCAGACGGATCCAAGAGAGTCAAAGGAGAAGAAAGGCCAAACTCTGAAAGAAAAAGAAAATGTCTAATTTTATTAAAACCAAAGGGTCACTATACAAGCATTTCTGGAGGAGGGTCCACCACCTGCTTATCTACATGTACATATAGAAGTTTGATGCCATACTGTGGAACATTACCAGGCACACCAATAACATCTCCATGCAGACAAGCAGGTGCCGGACCATGGGAGGGCCCAGAGGCACTGCAGGGGGCCCCCCAAATAGTAACAAGCAATTGAGTTTGAAGTCAAATGTACATATATTTATTTAGAATTACTATATGAATGCTACTTTTTTTACTTTAACTTTTCATTAATATTTTTTATTTTGGCCTAAGCTATTGACCTTATTCGGCCCCGCCCACTTTTGCCTCTTTTTGCCACACATCGGCATTTCCGGTCGAGCGGAGATCGAGATATGTAAAATATTCATGGGACCAACAAGTCAACAATGCACCGATTCCTTGGGCGGCCTGAAAACAACTTTTTAGTCTGTGTAAACTTATTTTCTCTGGAGTTTGGCAGCCTTATGTCAACTCATACAACCCAAAGGAGGATTACGTCGGATGGTTAAACACACTGACCTATGTTGTACTGTTGAACCAGCGCCTGCATTAGCTCGGGCCCCGTCAGCGAAGGCGCATGGTCTGTCAGGTTGGTTACAGACGAGACAACACTGGGAGTGGCGTTGCTGTGGATACCGGGGGTCGAGGGGCGAAGCACGGAGCGAAGGGCAGAGCCATCTGCGGAGTGAAGCAGCGTGCAGTGATGATAGGACGCTTTTCGACTCAACCGCGATGCACTGCCTGGAGAAATGATGAGCAGAACAGGGAAGTAAACACTAAATACTACAAGGCGTTCTTGACCATAAAAGTCAGTAATGTCATTATCTTTTATATCTGTGGGGGTTTCCACTTCGCTGGGCACATTTTCAAATTAACCCAAAAGATGAACAACACGTAAATTCCTCTAGCTAAACTAGTCCTGACCTAGCCAAGCTCAAGATCAATAGGTTGGTCATTGTCAGGTTTAACCCCAACGGCATGGAAGGATGGGTCAAATGAGGAGGTCAAATGAGGACAAATTTCCCTACGGATACATCAAAGTGTACCGTAGCCTTAATCTTTTCCTTATTACAAACAAATAACTTCTGCCCAGTGGTCGAATGGTTGTGGCAAAGACGCAAGTGCCTGACTCCGTGTGCGGCCGGGCGCAGTGTTGTGGGTTCGGGTCCCAACTCCGGCGGTTTTCAGCATGTCCTCCCTTCTCTCTCATCCCCAGTTCACCCTGGAACTGTCCTGTCTGGTAAAGTCAAAGGGCCAGAAAATTAAAATACTATGGCTTTCAATTTTAATTAAAAAAACTTAAACAAAGGCCAACTTTTAATCAGTCCAATTTGTTCCTCCAAAGTCTGACCTCCAAAGCTCATCCTTTAACTGGTAGAGGATTGGCTGTGGGCCTCTCTACTAAAAATACCCAAGCTCATCATTGATCATTTGAAAGAATTTGATCTCAGGTTATACAAATTCGAGCCTTCTCCAATCAGAAAGCCACAACCGCCCCAAATATCTAGTTCTAGAAACAACACATTTTAGTCGATGGCTTTCACAAAGCTGAAAAGAATGACAGAATCATGACAAACGGGGTCCTTCAAAGACGATAGGAACTATAGTTAGTTCTGGTTTACCTGAGATCTTGTATTTTCCATTGAGAACTATATCCAGTCGTTCTGTAGCTTTGACGTCCAGCTCTGGCCGGGCAGTCCTCAGCGCCTCAGTCACCACGCTCAAGTTTCTCTGTCGATTGTAAAGTTTTTTGCAGCTGAAAAACGTCAAATTCAAATTCCCCATATCATGATAAACAGTCCCGCCCCCGCTGCGTCGACGAGCCAATGGGACGCCAGCTCTCGTCATGGCGCCCAGGTCACACTCCGCCCACGGGTTCTGGTGTCGACCAATCACAACGGCCGCACGACTTCTCCATAACAAGAACAAACGGCGGTCGGTTAAATCTACATTACTCTCGATCCAGTCTTCCAGAGCCAGGTTTTGGTGGATGTCCGTGGACTTGGACTGGAAAATAAGACTTCCATCTTCAGTTAATTCGGAAAAGTGATGCCCGACACTGGAGTAGAAGGACAAATGTGGTCTAATTGGGATCAACCCAGTCCAAAGTCTACGCCGGAGGATCAACATTTTGGTTAGCCAACGGCGTCACATGAACATGATGAAAAATCTGTAAAAAATGTGAATGACAAGAGTTTTTACAAATCAAACAAATGTATGAAAATATTATAAACCAGAATTTAAAACAATCGCTAAAGTTATAGATAGAGTTCAGTGTTCAAAATAGATGTTTTCCAAATCATATTCAGCCATTTAGGCAGCACAAACACAGCTTTTTAAAACAACGTAGCCCACCACTCCGGAATGTATGTGACAGTTAATGACGGACCCGGGACGACGCGAACCTTCACCGCCTCTTCGGCTGAAGCAGCTTTAGCTTTAGCTTTAGCTTTAGCATAACAATACGATTTTAACGATATTTTTTAAAACCTTGACAAGATTAGGCTTTATTTCAAATGCATCGTAGCAATATTTTCGGGGACGTTTAGGCGGTGAAGTGTACTCACGTGCGTCCGGACCGATCCAAGGACTCGACCCGCGCACGAGACGAGCCCCGAAATTCAGCGGAAGTGACGAAAGACCAAAACAAACGCGACTTCAACCAGGCAATCCTTTCAGCGTAAAAGTACATGCAGCTTTCTGCAAAATGTCAATGCTAAAACCTATTAGAACCATGACTAAAACACAAATATTTAACTTTCAGGCACTGAATGTGAAATTGCTTTTATTTTAATACAATGGTTTGATAAAATTCAAAGCAACTGAGCAGATTGCAGTGTTGCAATGCAGCCTACAAGAACAGTAGGAAAATTAAAAATATGTGAACGAAGATAAATAACTATTAGAAAAATATTAGAATATACTTTAAATATTAGAATATACTTTTTAATCCTCTTTTAAATGTTGTAATACAATACATACCAAAACAAAAATAAACATACAGAGCAAGACACAGAGTCACAATCAAAAAACAAAAAGAGTAATAAATAGAAAGTAAGTCTGGCATACGTCCCTTTTTGTATGTATGACAAACTTGTCCATTCTGAAATTCTGTGCAAAAGTAAGTATTTCCGTTTTATAAATGTCCAATGTTTAATGTCTGGTGATGGCCATATTTAAACAGTTTCGAAGCCCCGAAGCGCATGTGCTTCGAAACACTGCTTTGAAGCTTATTTGAATAGATCCATGTTTAATTCAAAGTGCTGATCACGTGACTCAGGGTTTATGAACCGCTGTTGTTTCATGGGTGTTTAGCTAGGGGGCTTGAGCCGGAGTTCATTGGGGGCTTAAACCAGAGCTGTTCAATTTTCCAGATGGCCAGATTTTTCTGAGGGCCAAGGTCTCTGGGCCGGAGGTGCACATCACGACTGTAACAACATTTTGGGGTCGCACAAAAGATCCCCAACACGGTTTCAATAAATTGAGGTAATACAATAAAATAACTGCTGATAAATGAGATTTTTGTGTGAAATAACATACAAAATGCTTTACCAACATTTCAAAATTGAATTAAACTAGGACTAGACTAGTATCAACCAAGTCTGAACCAGGACTAACCCAGAATAAAAACGGGTCTAAAGTGGAATTAAACAAGGACTAAACCAGACTAAACCAGATCTAAACTAGCGCTAACCCAGAATTAAACCTGTAAACAAGGTTATTATGTTTTGATATTGGGAGGATGGTTGTGGGCCAGATTATATCACTTGGAGGGCCTGATTTGGCCCCCGGGCCTTATGTTGATTAGCCATGGTTTAAACGAGTCTGTCTCAAACTTGAGAATGGAGTCTGAGGAATAAAGTCTAAAGAATGGAGGTGATGTAACACTATGGATACCAACTGCCATAAAACACCACCAAAGAAGAAGAGAGCCTTCCAATCTTTCTCTCTCTTTATCGCTCCTTCTCTCTTTCTTTCTTTCTTTCTTTTTAAATGTTATTGTACGATGTAGCGTAAAACACATACTTTGAAGACGTACAACTACAGTAGGTGGTGTAAATGCACCTTTCGGCTGCCAACCGCCATTAAAAGTAACACAACAAGTTTTAAAAAGATGTTTGCTCCTCGGAACCATGTTGATTGTTTGTGAAAAGCGAGATGAGAAATAATTTTATGACAGTCAGACGTTCTAGAGTTTGCGCCTTCTCTCACACTGTTGTCGCATTGGTGCAGCGGTGTGCGCGCGCGCCTTGCAGACATGAGTATGAAGTCCGTGTGGAATTGGTCAGGACTAGTTTCTTTGTCAAGAGTCAAGTCCTTCTCGGATTTTGCTGTTTTTCCAATGTAAGAGAATAAAAGCACAGACAAATTGCATGAAATATACTGCGTCCCTCCACAGAAGGAAAATGTAGGCCAAAGTTTAAATAAAACCCTAAATGTTAAGAAAATCTAAATCCTTGCTTTAATCAAATATATATTTTTATATTCATATTATTCTAGAAACACAGTTACATCAATAATACACACTAAACTGCAAAGTTATTTTATTGGCAACCACAGCACACGCCACTGTGAATGTGGTAGTACTAAAACATACCACTAGATGTCTCTCTGGGGAAGTGTTTCGCACTGTGTTTCGAAGACTCCAAATGTCTGGTTTAAATGCTTTGCAGTTTCATGAGGCTTCACTTTGCCCATCGCTGTAGTTATTTCAGTCCATTCCTTGACATTCGGCTCCGTCCCCGTCATCCATCTCCGTGTTATTGCTTATAAATTAAGTTCAATGGTAGTGCTGGGTTATTACTTCATTTAAGGTCTATGACACTAATACATGCTGATGCCTGAATAGTTCTGGACACTGTAGCATGAGCATCACATGTTTCGCACATCATGTCTTAGAAAGGTGCAGACCACTATGTCACTTTTTTGGTGGAAGGTCTGTCATCTGCTTGTCTCCATGGAGAAGGGCAATAAAAATGTGGTAAAATGCAAGACAGACAAGTTCAGTGCTATATACATTTGGGGAACATTCACAGCCAGAACATCTTTACAGAGATAAGTATTTGGCATATCCTCCAACAGAGAAGTTATGATGGGCACCTCAGAATCAGAATCAAAAAAGGTTTATTGTCATTGAACATAGTTCGCAAACATAGGAATTTGCGTTAAGGTGCAACATAAAACAATGAATAATAAAATAATAATAGCAACATCTATAGAGTCAAAAATGGAATGCATAAATTAAGAATTTACTATTAAAATAAGGTAAAAGATAAACTTGATATTTACCAAAAAATGTACCTTAAGTAGTGTTCTAGCCCTGTTTATACTTTGCTTTTGATTTATTCTAGCCTTTTTAGTTTCAGGTCTCAAACGTCACGATGAGGAAGAGAGTCAACTGAAGTCGAGAGAGGAAGACCTTAAAGCCACATCCTGAGAGTGTCTACAGCCGACCGTCAAAGAAACTATTCATGGTGAGGATTCATTTTTCTTACTTTAAAAAAATAAATAAATATATATATATATATATATATATATATATATATATATATATATATATATATATATATATATATATATATATTTATATAAATATATATATATATATATATATATATATATATATATATATGTACAGTTAGTTCTTGTTTAGTGAATGTGTGTCCATTTTGTGCTGTAAACTTGTTTAGGGAAGTGACACAGGAGCCATCAAAACTTAACTTTGCTCTAAGAAGCTGCAAGACTGAGTTTACAATGTCTATTCGTCTTGTGCATTTTGTCTAATACGATTTATACATTCAGCAGCATTGCCAGACAAAAACATAGCACAATTTGAAGATGCAAGTTTTGTTGTCTTAGATTCAGGAAGTGCTGTTTTGTAGTTTATGTGAATTCTAAAATTAGAAGAAAAAAAAAACTATGAACATTTTTTGATTAAACTTGGACCATGGCTTTCTTACTTTCATGCAGTGCTTGTTAGGTCATGCACATCAATAGAAAATCTAATTAAATATAACGATGATATATTCAATATTCTGATATAGCATATATTTTTTATTTGTATTTATCAATCACAATATTCCATTTGATTTCTGTTTTTCTATTTTCTTTCGTCACATTTCGTCCACCAAAGTATGAACTCTGCTTCAAACCACATGCCTTTACTGACAGAGGCTGAAGACCTCTCCATTAAAAAGACCCCAACTGACCATTTGAAATGATTGGATTTCTTTGATTAAAATATGATTAATTGCACAGCCCTGCCTATCAAGGCCTGTATTGCCTCTAATTACAACCTAGGTCTAGAAGAAGTATTGGCAGTGCTGGGAAGAATACTTTGAAAATGTATTTAGTTACAGAATACTTAATACCTGCAATAACATTTATTTTCTCACGTATTTCATTACTTTGTCCAATCGATGTGTTGTATTCTAAATACCTTGAATACTTTCACCTTGAGAAACGACATAGATTAAACAGATTTTTGTTTTGTTACACATTTATTTCTAAGCTAAGAGAACCTTTATCACAGATTAAAGAAGCAAACATTGCACCTGCAGTCACTATGAGCTGTATTTTCTATTTTTCTCATTCATTCCATGAAGTTTGAAGCCTAAATTGTGTGCTCAAATGCAAAAATGTATTCCTCTGATATTAGAAAAGTAACTGTATTGTCAATACCACAAAGAGAAAGAGGATCTGTACTGGAATACAGTTAGTTTAAATGAGTATTCTGAATACACATGTCCGGTACATGTATTCAGTATTTCAGTTTTGGGCTATAGAACTCAGGGATGTCAAGATTTATCAATTAAACAATAATCGTGGTTAAACAGGGCGCAATATAATCATAATAATATTGAATTTTAATGGGAAAATAAGTCATTTCAGTTGAATTTATACTCCTGTTTATGTCGCATTAACTTACTTTACCATTCAGAAAGTTTGATTTCATAAAGCTTGTCTCTAGTCTAAAGAAGGTTAAACTGTTGTTTGGTCATTGTGCAAATCATTGTGAATGCTTGAGATGTTTCTTCCCTCAATAATAGTAAATAAATAAAATAAATTGAACTGTTTTGAAACCAAAATCAATACATTTTCCTTTGCAGTTAAAGTTGGAGTCTGATGCAGCAGTAGCTTTGAGATGTGGCTGAGATAAACCTCTTCCTGTTGTGCTTCTTTCAGGTCACTCTGCCGAACATGAAAAACCGCAGCGCTCAGTGAGGCCATGACGGACCCGCGGCGGCCATTTCCTCCTCCTCCCCCATCCTCCTCTTCTGCGTCTCCCAGAATGCACCACTGCGCCCTTCCTCCCGCCTTCCTCACCTCCCCACCTCCTCCTTCTCATCATCATCAGTCCAACGTAGGGTTTATGAACCATTCTGACCAATCAGATGTACAGGTAAAAACGTCATGGCACAGTGGTTAGGAGTCAAGAAATTAACCACGGAACCAGAAAGTCCCTGGTTTGAATTCCTGGAGTACATTAAATACTATTTTGCATTTTTCAGCAACATTTCACGGGGCAGAATCTGGACACGGCTTTAGAGAGCAATGACTGGAGTCCGGCCCAGTTTCCCAGCATGCTCAGCAGCTACACCTGCCCAGAACAGGTCACTTTCATACCTTTTATTTGAATGTTGGTCCATGTGTCTTGTCATATTTTGTCATTTAATTCAAAATGACACTGCCTAAGGTCATGCAAATATGGATTAAAAATGGCACTGAAGTTTATTTTTGTACATTTTTGTAGCCTCATGTAAAAAGCCTTAAAGGTACTGCTGGAGATGGTTTTGCCAACTTCTTGTGTCATGGAGCTGTTATTGTTTTGCCTGGAATGTTCCACAATATGGCATTAAACTTATCCATTTCCATTGAGATAGTAGGCCAAATTACACGTTTGAACTGTGGACTGGTATTTTTAGCAATAAAAATCACAATCTTGCATTTATTCAGTTACATTTGTGTTTAATGCCATACTGAGGAACATTTCAGAGAAAGCAATGGAAAGAAGTAGATGGTGGACCCCACACCAGCTTCTTTTCATTTTCGTTTCTCAAATCACCTGCTGTAGATCTGATGTCCTGTATTAGCAATGTCAAGAAGCTAACGCATTTTGCAACAATTTTCAATTTGTTTGCAGAATTGGGATTTCCACACGTCCTCTCAAAATCAGTTCAACTCTACTGCTTTGAACTACAATTCTTTTCAGTCTGAAGTTTTCCACTATCCAGAGCCTCAATGTTTTCAGTCAAACCACTTTCTCTCCCAAACCACACCCACGGTTGACCTGTCACACTGGGGGCCTATGGAGCTGACCACACCCCAACTTCAGTGCTCCTCTCTGGGCTACACCTCCCGAGATGCCACCTTGGGGTCCTGGAGCTCCCCAGATTACACCTTCGCTTCAAATACAGACAAGTTTGTCCCGTTTTATCTGAATGGTTACAAAGAAAATCAGTCTTTTTTGAGTCCGTCCACGCCAGGGCCGAGTCCACATTATCCGCCCTCTTTTGTGACAAGTCCGACCAGCGAAAATGGCACAGAGAAAGTGGGATTTCAAACGTTTGCGGACACTGGAACTTTCCCGATGAATTCTGAAAAAAATAACCAAAACGACGTGATTAAGAAACAGACAAAGCCAAGAAAGACGACAAGAGGAAGAGGAGGAGGAGGAGGAGGAGGAGGAACAAGACAGCGCAAGAGCCGGACAGACAAGAAAAAGGTTCGTACAGACTGAGTTTTGATATGTGACATCAGCAAGCACAGAACTATATTGAATAGTAATGCGCTTTTAATGCTATTGTAATGTTACCAAAAGTATTATTAACCATCAGACCAACAACAAGCAGGGCAGAAAAACAAAGGTAGGATAACATTCAAGAATATTAGTCCGCAAGGGTTCAAATGTATTTAAAATGCGATAGTAATATTGATTCAAGTCTATAAAAAGTGAATTTAAACTACGTGAAGGCACACTACTGAAGAGGAAAGAACATCACATGAATCACATAATTGCAAAAAGATGAAAAATGTTTTGTTTCAAATCAGGATTCAGTTTATAGAGCAAATAAACCCATCCAGGAGAATTAGCACACAATTTCAACACTGATATCTGAACTGTTAAACATGTATTTCAGATGTTTGTAGCGGTAAACTACAGATTTAGCAAGTTCATGCCTAAAACAGCCCGGCAGTTCGATATGGTCTCTGTGCTGAAAGAATACATTTTATCACCTACTAAATCAGCACTTTCGCTTTCAGGCCATAGACTCACCTGTGGATGTTTTCGTGGCGATGCCTCCTTCGTTACTCCAGCGCTCTGATGTGGAGGAGGAGGAGCCAGGACCGGTCTGTCACAGGAAGCAGAGTCGGAATTGCAGCTTGATGAGACCGATCACAAACGGGGACAAAAGTTACTTCAGGCCTCCTCCGATCCTGAGCCCCATCAGAGCCGGGGCCGGACTGCACTGGTCTGTGGCAGAGGAATGTGAGTGATAATATTAGATATATATTACAAGGATTTGCTGAGAGACCATGAGTAGATCCCAAAGATGATCAGAACAAACCTTTTGATCACGATATTTTCTATTTAATTTTAGTCTTGGCCTTTTAACCAAACTTAAGTCAATATTTAGTCCAATACAAAAACATTTCTTAGTCTATTAAATGTCATGTTGATTTGGCAGACTAAATCCATAACAGTTTTAGTCAGTGAGAAAATATATAGGCCTAATTTTATTATTTTAACTATGATAAATTGTATTGTATTGCTCCATGGAACAAGAGGTGTTCCTTTTACTTTAAGTTTATTTATGATCTTGTTTGGAGCTCTGGGCGGTCCTGTTTTAGCCAGTGAAAACAGGACATTGACAAAAATAATTAAATCGACTAAATTAACACTGGAACATTTCGTTTCATTTCGTTTCATTTAGTTTCATTTAGTTGCAGATTTTGGTTCGACTTCGTGACTTCAAAAAGTGCTTTCAAAACCCATTGATTGATTGCCTTTCACCAGACTCCTCTGATAATTGCCTGATGTCACACTGATGTTTATCTCTAGGTAGCACTGTTTTGATGGAGACCTCAGAAACCACGGCACCGTAAGTAAAATCTCACTGCTCTGTCATCAGTTTTTTACTTTTATGAAATGTTCTTACCTTTTTAATTTACATTGTCAGGTGTATCAACATTGGTCAGAGTTTCCAGGCTGAGATCCCGCCCCTCAAGGACAGAAGACACGCCCACTTCGACTCCCATAATGCACTGCTGCTGTGGAGACCAATGAAAGAGCTGGAGCCATCCGCAAATCAGCAAAGAGGTACAACAAAACATATTTAAACCAATATTACAGAGGTGGAATGACTTACAATGGCAAAATAAGATGCACGACGAAACCAGGACGGAACCAGGACGGAACCAGGACGGAACCAGGACGGAACCAGGACGAAACCAGGACGAAACCAGGACGAAACCAGGACGAAACCAGGACTAAACCAGGACGAAACCAGGACGAAACCAGGACTAAACCAGGACGAAACCAGGACGAAACCAGGACGAAACCAGGACGAAACCAGGACGAAATCAGGACGAAATCAGGACGAAATCAGGACGAAACCAGGACGAAACCAGGACGAAACCAGGACGAAACCAAGACTAAACCAAGACTAAATCAGGACGAAATCAGGACGAAACCAGGACTAAACCAGGACTAAACCAAGAGACTGTAGCAGGACTATGGGGCGTCCAATTTATGTTGTGATTTTTCGACCCCCAAAGTCATTTAACATTCACTCCATCTTCAATGGGGGTAAACTACTTCTGTAGCCACAGCTGCCCTGGGTTGGGCTGACAGAAAAAGGCTTCCATTGTGCGACCTCAGCCCACCATCAATACACACACAAACACACCAGATTCTTACTAGCCAATGTGTGTGAAGTATCCATGCTTTCGGGAGCTGACGATCTTGGGCATTGCAAGGGGCGACAAGCAGAACAAGCAGAAAGTCAAGTTGTCACGATACAACAACTCAATTTCGAGACTAAGGAAAATACTTTCTCTAGATTTAACATGCTCTTTTTACATGAGCAATGGTAGGTGCGATGATTAATTTTAAAAATGAATTAAATTGTCTTACGTGCGTCAACTCAGTGAGGCACTGCCAGACATATTTCTCACAAACTCTTGTGTTTTCACTCACAGTTAGCCAACTCACCTCATGAATGCATCAATTACAGCTTTAGTACTACGGGTAACTACACAAAACAACATTTATGACAAGATACTCACGTTAACAGCATACTGTTCAGACGGATGCTTCATTTGCCACAAACCTTAAAAATACTTACCACAGCCGTGATAAACTCACCTGTCACTCCCAGATGCAAATCAAACAACGACTTTCCTGAAGAAACGTCTTGTATTTCCCTGAAGAGTTGGTACAAAACAGCCACCGATTCACTCACTCTTCATAAAATGTCCCGTTGCTGTTGTTGGACAGATAGTGTGTCAGACAAACGCTCCTGTCATTTCACTCTTCAGCCCGGGACCCTCCGTTGCACCAAACTAGCTCATCAAATGACTGCCTGTATTTCTATCGGACTTCTAAATCATTAGAAACACAAACATAGCCTTAGCTACAAACAAAGACTTGTCGTTAAATCACTTGTTGAAAGTTTTCTGCGTTGCCGTCTTCCTGCTGCACACGCGCAGTTTGGGCACAGGATCAGATTCTGTTGACTTGTCTGGTTTTCATCCAGGTTTATTCAGCGTGGTTTAAGCCTGTGTGGTCCTCAGAGTGGTCCTCAGAGCGGTCCTCAGAGCACATGTGCAGACCTCTAAAAGAAGCTGCTCTCCGCGCTCTGGTTCTAACAGCTCATGTTAGAGAGCGGAACATGAACTCTGAACACGGTCACAGACTGAGCCGTTCTGGAAGAACAGGAATCATGCTTCCTCCGCAGTACTGCTCAGCGGCCTGCAGAGGCCACTGAAAACACTGTGACTTCCACTGAAATTTCGGCAGCAGAAGTGAGGGGAAAACTGGATTATTTGAATATATTTTGGAACAATTTAAATATAGTTGTGACACGCGGTAATTTTACATTTTATTGGCCAATCACTGATTGCTTTGATTGCCCTCTTGTGGTGAAAGCACATATTGCAGTTCCATGTCACAACTAGCTTTAGTCCGACAGCTAATAGGCTGCTAAACTGTTTGTTGCCCTTGAGATGATTTGTCCCTGGATGGATAAATAAAGTTGTAAGAGGTGTGTTTTGGAACAATTTGGAAAATAATGAATGCTGAAAAATACACAGGAGTAAATGAAAACGATTAAACAATTACCACGAGTATTTCCTAACTTGAATACTTACTCACTTAGTACTTGAATAAGCAAAAATTAGCTGACCTAAGTAATAAGAATTAGATCATCTTTATTGCAAAATATAAAATAAATAAAAGTCTGTCTTGCTTTGGCAGCATCTAAAAATGATCATTGTTTTTCATCATTTAGTTTTCAGCCATTAATGGTAAATAACATTACAATAGTGTAATGTTATCTTATTGTGAGTTCAGGTAGGGCATCTGGTGTTCTCATGGTGATGGTTACCGATGATGTTCTTCTGTTTGAATCATTTAGTGGAGGCTCTGCTGAAGTTGGCTCGGTCCAGTGCAGTGCCAGGGGGCGGGCCTAACCTTGAAGACGTGCTCCTGCTCCTATCACAGAACAGTGGAGACTTCCTGGTGAGGCTAGTTTAAGTCTTTTATAACTACTATACGATTTTGAACACTTTAACTTAAAAAGAAGTTGGGAATTATGATACTGAGGCCCTTGGAATGAAGCAATGTAAATATTGGCCTGTATATTTGAAGAATTTAGCCCATTAAATGTCGTCGTCGTCAACAACAACAACAACAACAACAACAACATTTGATTACTTTTGCAGCTCACACTGGAGAAGTTGTTGACATTTCCCAAAAGCTCCAACAAAAGCCAGGTACATTTCAATGTTTTATATTTTCACTTTTACTTTACTTTTACTAGTTTGTCTTGTAAAAAAATATATATATATATATGTATATATAAATTTTTTCTTATGCTCTTCAGGCTCCCAGGCGGCGTTCTTCAATAACGCCCAACTATATTTAATTCCTCTACTTTATGGAAAATGTGTTGTTCTTTTATTGTAAATACAGTAAATAAATAAACATGTAAGTTTCCCTGTTATTCTCTCTGTATATTTGTCTTGAAAATTTAGTTTTCACAAATTAAACAGGACTAAACCATCTAAACTGGTTTAGTCCTGTGAAAATAAGAGATAGAAAAACTAAAACCAGTATTTAACCATTACTAAACGAGGACTAAACCAGTACTAAGGTATCAAGATGAGTAAACAGGACAAAAATACCCCAAAAATTCCAACACACTTTTATTTGCTGAATGCTTCAAGTCATATATACTTACTAGTTTTGCAGCTTTTCTGTTTGTTGAAGGTGGTTGGCATGGATTAATTTCAAAGTAAATAGAAAATGGGTCAAAAGGCTTCTAAAACAAGCAGACAGGCACAAAACCAGGATGTCCTCCATTCTTCTGTGTGTCCCAATGCTTCCTTTCCCTCTAATGTTACTCTGCCGAACTCCTCCTCTGAGTCCAAAGTCCGGACAAAGCACGCAAACCTGGGACTAACACTGGACTCAAAACTTTAGGTAAGTTATATTACAGTTCTTATTTGCATTAAGTTTGAGTCTGATCTTAATTTATGCCGGATTTAGTGTCTGCATTTCCTTTCTGTGTTAGTTCTGGTCAAGGACGGATTGTTTTGCTTGGGGTTCCGGTCAAGTACTGTGCAGGTTAAGTGTATTTCTTTAGCATTGATAGCATTAAATGACACGTGGCTTTTTTAATCACAGCTTAATTCACATCATGATTTAAGAAACTATAGCTATAACTTTAGAATTCCAGTCAACCCTTGTTTACTGTCCATCTTTAGTTATGACATGCTCAAAGTTTGAAAGCCAGATTGCATGATCCCACCCTGGTTTATCTCGAAGTAATAACATTGCTCCATTGACTGAGCCTTAACCAAGTTTCAAAATTACACCGGTCTAGAACTAACACTAGGTTTTCCTGACAGGACTGGCTGCTTTGGCAAACAATTCAAGACCTAGAATGATTTTTTTGATTTTTTTTACTGTTGTTTATTGCTGGCCGATGTCAAGATAATTGTCAAGCTTTAATTCAACATGTTTGTTTTTTGTTTTTGTTTTTATTCTGGTTTTCCGATCCAAATTCCCTTCTAATTCTCTTGATTCATTTCTAATATTGTTCTTACTCCTTGTCATGCAGATGTGTACACTTTCAAATGACAATAGGCAATGCATCTAAAGTCTATTATTTTGCCCATTTTTGCTTTATTTGACACGACAATGTACTGAAATTGGATGAGACTGCGGAATGACATGCATCAAATTGACGAAATTGATTCGAATTGAGCTCTGCGTAGTCCATATGATATGTTTTCATGTTTTATTTGTGAAATCATAGCAATTACGCATACATATTCTCGCTTTATCCCTTGTTTACAGTACAGTACGTTGTGAAATGAAATGACGACTCCCCATGTAACATCTGCTGCTCATGTCCAACCAGGAAGTACAATTATAAACATGACCAAGATTGTCAAACTATTGAAAACTAGGCAAGATTTTTATTAAGGTCTTAAATAGAATTATGTTTACCGTGTGCGTGTGCGCGTACATGTATGCGTGCATGAAATTAGTATTTACTCTAACCTTTAACGGGTTATGGTTATTGTAGTCAAATACACACAAACAAATAATTCAAGAAGACATACAAATGCCTTTTTTCACAGTGATGGTGGGATTAGAGCCACAAGACCAACCTGGTCCAGCCACTTCATCCAAATCCAAGATGAAGACCTCCAAAGACGTGCACTTCTGCGTCTTGCCGGAAAAGTACGAGCCGCTGGTGGAGGAGCGCAATGAAGAGGAGATGATGGAGGACACAGAGGAGAGACGCAGAAGGAAAGAGGAGAGGAAACGAAAGAAAAAAATCAGATACAAGAAGTACAGGAAGGTAAGAAAGGGATTGGTGCACAAAATGGACAATGGTTACTTTGCATTTGATACCAGCAGTGCATTAAGTAAAGATGAATAAACCAGGACTTAAGCTCTAATGCAGCACTGATTCAGGACTTAACCATTACCATAAGTCAATGCCTCAAAGACACCAAGGATGGTCCAATATTTCAATATCTGATATGCACGTTGTTTTAAAGTCCAAATTAACTTTTCAAAATCATAAACTGTATTTTATATATATATACTTTATCTGATCATTATGTAAACCTCTTTAGCTTTATTATTCTTAAGAAATCAGCCCGACATAGCAGGACATTTGACTGATTCCAGTATATCAAAACAATATCCCTCAATATCACCAATACCAATATATCGCCCATCCCTATTTTCAAATACTTTAAGGTCTTGAATCCATGGCGAAACCAGACTAATCCAAGTCGGAATTTGAAACATTTTGGTACTGTTCTAGTCTTGGTTAAATCCCTAATCAAAGGAACAAACCAGGACCCAAATATAAAAATGACTCAAGGGTGTGTGTTAAACAGCTCTCACTAGACAATAGTTTGTGTCTTGAGTATATCCTATAGTTTGTGCTCATAAATATGTTTTGTTTTGTGCAGAACGTGGGTAAAGCCCTGCGGTTCAGTTGGCGCTGTCTAATTGCTGGATTACAGAGTATGCTTCCTGTTTATGTGGGGCCAATGGCCGCTACAGCTCCTGTCGTCGCCACGGTCAACCTTGGACCCCATGCGTGATGATACGAGGAAGAAAACCAACATAATGTGAAGAAATTGTGTATGATTCTTGTTCATTTATAATATTTTGTAGCTAAATGATTTGGTTGTTACATTGTTTAAGATTAAATGATAATCCTATTTATTTTCAAATGTAGAAGTGTAAAGGACTGGAAATTTGAAATGAACCAGGACGGAACTTTGTGGCAATATTTGCACAAAATATATCAATATCACAATATTTTTTATTATCCCATGACAGTATTTATAAGATTGTGCTAAAAAGTGTCTGTAACTGTCTTGGGTAAAGTTCCAGTAGGGCCCTGTAATATGAACCTCAAAAGTGCAGAAATATAACCTTTGTGTAAATTTGATCATTTTGCTTAAAAGTCTGTATTTTTTTATGTTCCAAAAATTTATATTGAAAGCAATTTTTCAAATAGTTTTTCTTATGGACAATGTTAAAATTTTTCATTTCTCAAAAATGATTTAATTCACTTTTGATACATCTCCCACCTCTATATTGGCTGTGGCTAATTTGGGACTATACCAGACCTCATTGTAATGTAGCCTTGGTAGTCTTAAAAAGAAGGTCAATACATAACGCTAACATACTTCAGGATAAGACACTCCCACTCTGTCCTATAGACTGTAAAGAGGCCCTTTTCACGAAACCCACCGGCTAATTGCGCTGTCTTAAAAATACAAAACTCAAATTCTTGCTCCATTAGTTTCTCATGGGGAATTAGCGAGTCTCGCTATAATAAATCGATGATTAATGTGAGTTACAGATGGATAATCACAGGCAGCATGTTAAGTCCTTTACGTACCGTGTAAATATTTCACCTTGGAACAACTATGTTTATAAAAGTAAGGCTGTGAAAGCAGCTAAAGTTGCCCATCCATGTTCCCTACGCATGGCCCTACGACATCTGTACGCCCTCCCCTATGACATCGTGAGACGAGATCAAAGCAGTTCAGCCATGGAAGTATAACATATATGGGTTCAGCAGGTGAAAAGCAATTGCAGCGCCTTGATAGACTACAAAGTCAGAATCAGAATCAGAAAAGGTTTATTGCCATTGTCAATGAACAAAATCACAAACAAAGGAACTGCATGCAAGTCCAAATGCATGCTGGGATATGCAGTGCTGTGTAACACGTGAGGAAAAAGCGCACTGACAGCTGATTGGGCCAGAGCTGTTTTATTCAGAAACGTAAGGTCCTGCCATCCTGCACCGTTCCTCCTCCTCTCTCCTCCTCTCTCTTCATCTCATCAATCTACTTTTATACCACAGGTGGTCCAAAGGAGACAGAAAAGGACCACGGTGTTGTACAATATAAACAGCATCATTATTTTGTGATCTTTGTGTGCTAAAAAACATTTTCACCTTAGATCAAGGCCAAGCTTAAACTTTTTTGTGAGCTCATTGATTTTTGCTCTGGTGATGTGCCACTCAGTCCGTTGTGTGTGAGGGAGACATTGAAGAAACATTCACAAAGTTTTATTTAGTTTCATTCAGTGGACAACACGACATTTCCCATCGTGCATTTAGGGTTTGTATTCTATGAAGGCGCTACAGTTGCTTTATAATCTTGCTTCATTATAATAATTAAGGACAAGGGCCTACTCAAGCTTTACTAATATCCATGTATATTCAGGTAGGCTTATTCCCCGCACACTTTTGCCTGTTTTTGCCACAGATCAGCGCTTCTGTTGTAATTGCACTTCCGGTCGAGTGGAGAACAATGGAAAAATCTTACCGCTAAAATATGCTTTAAAGTAGATTGATTTGTTTAAAATGTCTAGCGTTTATGTGACCAACAAGTCAACAATGCACCGATTCCCTGGGCATCCTTATTTTCTCTCAAGATCTGCAGCCCGATGTTAACTAATACAACTGGAAGAGGGATTACGTCATATGGCGGCACCCAGACTTCTGGAAGGTGGATACAGTGTGTGTGTTACCGGGGCCAGCCCTAAGGGGAAGCTGGGCGGTAGGAAATGGCACACAGCTAAGGTTTGACTGTGTAACCTAAAGGCGTGGTGCAGCTGTGGGTAGACGGAGAGGAGACGTGTTAGTCTTGCCACAGCCATTCAATTATCTCATTCTCACTTCATAACAAACACATATTTGGTAAGACAATACAATTATTTCTAAATTGACTCAATACAATAATAGACCATAAAATAAATTATACTGTTCAAATAAAAATACAAATACAACTACATTTCTCCTACGCCTCTCTACCACACACACAAGCAAGTCGACAACATGAAAGAATAAGCGCCTCCGAATGGCGGCAAAACTGTCTGTAAAACCCTGGACAGTCTGCATAGCGGCTGCCTTAAACTTGAACTTGAGAATCATTTACAATCAATATGGTGTACATTTGCATGTTTTATTGGCATTTTATGAAGCACTTGAGCAAATTAAATTGCTTAAATAAAGCTTTAAATACTGAATTAACACTGTAAATGGCGGACTGGTGTTGAAAATGAGACTACATGAAACAGTACAAACAAAAATATATGTTACACCCACAAAAATCTTTCTAACAATTACCGTTTGTTCAAAATCTTGAAAATCTGGATTACACTTGGACCAAGTGTAAATTGAGAAAATAACTTACATAGTCATAGCTGTGGAGAGGAGACGTGCTAGTCTTGCCCCAGCTTGTTTAATTCTGAAGCTGCACAAGCGCATTGTCCCGCTAGTCCTAACATGTTAACAGTTCAACCTATGTGTCAACCCATGTGACAAAGCAGTCTGCACGGTATGACATCAGAGCTCAGAATCCTACTTGTGAGTTAAATGCATTAACAGGCTCGCTCGCTCTCTCTTTCTTCTTTCTCTCTCTTTCTCTCTTTTTATCACTACTTTTTCTCTCTCTCTTTCTGTATTTCTCTCTCTTTCTCTCCTTCTCTTTTTCTCTCTCTTTTATTTTTTACGGTATAGCGTAAAACAAATACTTTAAAGACGTAGGCAAGGCAAGTTTATTTGTAGAGCACAATTCATACACAAGGCAATTCTAAGTGCTTCACACAACAGGAAAATAATGCATTAAAATCACAAAGTCATGACAGAAATCACAAAACCTTCATTCCTGTTCATTTAATTTAACAATTTTGCTGATATGAATATTTATTTGACATTGCCAGCGTAACAGATGTCTCCGGGATGGGACCATTGCTTTTAGATTGATTCTTTCGCGCTTTCTGCCTCAGCACACATCTGCACAGAGCGTATTTATCTTTTACGACGACTATCTCGTTGACGCCTCCACCTTATGTGACGCTTTTGTATCTTTAACGAGGACCCGGTCTCGTCTGCCCCCTCCCTTAGATTTAGCTTGCGCTAAACTAATTGTCCCTGACAAAACTTGACCAAAGCTTTCAGTGTTATAACTTGCTCTTGATTATTGGGTAGTTGTGCCAGTCTTCCTGGACTTTCAATGGCCTTAGTGCCGACTTACCATTAACCAGCGTGTGTTCTAACCCTCTCCCCAGGACACCTGGGGTGCGCTTGGACACCGTCACATTGCTATTGTTTGAGCAGTAGGTGGCAACAACAACAACAACATTTCAGAAAGCGTTACATTAGAAGTCACATACTCTTGTATTGATCATCTTTTGCTGATCTACAGATCGTAAAATACTAAAGAGCTAAAATGGATTCATACGATTTCTCTGACCTCGCACTGAATACCCCCTACATTGTCATAAATGTACTTTTGGTAAAGTCACTAGTTGTTTTCACCCACAGACATTGGAGGTTGTGGCTGTTAAAGCCATTAGGAGAGGCAATCCAGAAAAGGAAGTTGAGATGTAGTATAACATTGTGAGGTTCATTGAACACTTCACAGATCATGTCTCCAGATGCATTGCATTTGAAACATCAGACAAGCGCCTGTCTCAGTTTATAAAGCAAAAAAGTCCTCTCTTTTTGTCCGGTCGCACAGCAACTCCAGGTGGCTTTTGATCATCTCAAAACTGCCGGGATAATTCATGCAGCTCTGAAGCTTGACAACATCATGCTGGTAAATCAGAATCTTTGGCCTTACAAAGTCAAACTCATTGACTTTGGCCTCGCTGGTTACACCAAAATCATGGACTATTGTCAGCCTTTAGAGTTCAGGGCTCCTGAGGTCATGCTAGGCCACAAAGTCACTGAGGCTATGGCGTGGTGGTCTTTGGGCAGGATGCTGGCGGCATGTTTGACTGGCTTTCCTATTTTTAGTGGTGAGTCACCCTTACACAAATCTGAGGTCCCTCATCAGACTGCACAGACAACTTCCAAGCAGAGTGTGCTTCTGAATGGTGAATAACCAGCTGTTCTTTATTCCGTCTGACAACTTCAACCAGTGGAGGTTTAAAAACCCTGAGGAGTACCGCCGCACAGAGACAATCATGGCCGTAGTCAGCAATGGCCAACTTGAAAATGGTACCTCTTTAGAGAGTTTTTTTCAGGGGCCGTCTACAGACGAGGCCGATCCAGAGAACAGAGACAGGATGGCCTTTGCAGACCTCATAAAGAGACTTCTGGACAAAAACCCGGAGACGAGAATCACTCCCAGGAAGACACTCCATCACCCCTTTTTGACGATGGAGCACCTGGTTGGAGGTGACACAGAGTACAGCAAGGGTGCATGCGGTATCATTGCTGTTGATCTTAAAGACTCCAGTCAGGTGTCTGATTTGAGCTCTCCTACGAGTCCCAACCTGCACCCAACACGGGATTCCTTTGTGTGGACTTGAGACTAGAAAGGGGCAGGCGATTTTTGTGCTAGGGAGAGATTGATTCAGACTGTACACTGAATTAAACTATTCACTTTGAGACACAAACTGTGTCCGATTGTTTATTTTATTTCTTGATAACTATTACTTAAGTTTTCCACGACACAACCAAATACTGGCACCCAATTACAAATTTCTCATTCCTCATCATATTCCTATTTGGAATGAGCCAGTTGTTGAGGCAAAATCCACTCAAGACTAGGATGTCACGATTAACAGTTTTTTCAATCATTGCGATTATTTATTGACACGATAGGTTATTCGTGGGTTTTTTGGAATCAGTGGTTAACCACAGAAATGTCTCCAGGCGCAACGCGAGTCACGTACAGCGGCTTGCGGACACGTGTTGGACACGACCGGTCTGTTACACACGGAGAGTGCAAGTCACGGTGTAGTGCACACACGTGTGTGTGTGTGTGTGTGTGTGTGCCTGATCTGTTTATAATGATTGTCTGTCGTACACGTGACTGTGGCGCACTGAACGACCGGTCCGTTATTACTCCCCTCGAGTTTAATCAAGTTCCAAGTCGTTCTTTGTTTCATAACAGACATTTATTATCGGACAGGAGGAGTCTTCAACATGTTTTTTAGTGCTTTAGTGCTATGTGATTTATGCCTGACGTTGGCCTTTTTCTAATTCAGGCCTATTCTAGACTAGGCCTGATAATCCAAGGTCTACTTTCGACCTGCTTTAATTCTGTTATGGAAAAATATAATTTTGCCCTTATGTTTCATGACATCACAGACTTTCCACCCCCAGTTCGAACATAGACCATACTGTTAGCGTATTCCTGATAATTACATGTCAGCTGTGTCTCCTTTTGATCAAAGACCTGTCTCTGTCTGCTTGGGGGGCTTCCAGTCTCAGGCCAAGCCCAGGGCTTTCACACCAGGGACCTTAGACTAGGAAGTAGAGGTAAAATCGGGCCTAAAAAATCCAGCCCGACCCGACCCAGGCCCGCGGGCATTAAAGCCCAACCCAGCCCGAGCCCGACCAATGAACTTGATTTGCATGCCTGAGCTCGAAGCAAACCCGAAATTTAAATTTATCCCATGTATTTTTGGCAGAAAAAAACGCAAGATTTCTTAAGGTTAAAATAATCTACATATTTTTATGATCATGATAAATGCATTTGCACAACGAAATAAAGATGGATTACAGAATAAGAGGCCAGATAAAGAGAGTGAAAGAGAGATCTTGATGCGCACTCGCTTCATTACGCGGAGAAAAGCGTGCCCAGGCTCTGCGCTTCCTGTTTAGTAGTAGTTATATAGCAATTACCTTACAGCCCCTTCTCTGATTTTAACCAATATTATTATATTTTAAGAACCCTTAGTTTAGTATCCACACATCGTTTTAGTATACATTTTTATAAACATATATTTATTTTAAAAAGTCAGCGAGAGAGAAGCCCGGCCCGAACGTAATGATTGTCATTTTAGTCCTTCGGGTCGGGTCGGGTTCTGACTCGGGCTAATTAATTTAAAAAATAATTAAACCACTTTTGAGAAAGGACATCTCTGTTCTATTGTTTTACTTTATTTCTTAATAACTTTTAGTTAAGTTTTCTACAACAGTCCTGCTTTAAACCTGCCTTAGACCTGCCTTAGACCTGCTTTAGTCTTGCTTTATAGCCTATATATGTTTTTCTGGTAGATATGCTTTGTTTAGTCTTGGTTTAAACCTGGTCTTGTCCAAGGTCTGCTTTGCACTAGTTAAATCAGTTTTCAAGTAAACACTGGGTTTGTATTGGCTGAGTTTTAGTGCTTTAATTAGATTGATTTATGTGAAATGTCCAATGTTGATGTGCACCAACAAGTCAACAATGGACCAATTCCCGGGGCGATAAAACTATGTAGTCCCACTTTAGCCCTTAGAAAAATCTGGCCCCCTGGACATATAATTGGAGACCCCTGTTATACAGCGTAGTTAATGCACGCCGCCCGGCGTAATTAAAAAAAGAGCATCTGACAAAACCTCTCTCGTGATTAAACAGCATGTGCGACGCACAAATAGCACTTCTGCATTATGAATTTGCAGCAGGCACATTGCTTTGTTGAACATTTTAGAAAACAACATTCTCTGTAAAACTCCTTCAGAAGCAGGCAGCAGCCAGAGGGCCTGTTGCGTGACTCCAGCTATAGGCGTACACCAGTAATATTTCTCTCTTTTTTTTATTATTTTATTTAACCAGGAAAGTCCCACTGAGACGTAGCAACTCTTTTTCAGGGAAGCCTATTGTACATATTTCCAGTCTTAGGGTCTCTTGGATAGTTTTCTTTAAAACTGTAATTAACTTAATAGAAATAGAAATAACCTACGTTGTTAATACTTATTACTTATTACCTCACCAACATGAATAAACTTGCCAGCGATAACTTTTGGATCATTGTTTGTTTTGTAGGCTTCCAGCTAAATCAGCTTCCTCGAGAAACCACCTCTACAGCCACTGATCGCGATTCCAAATGCCTTAATTTTGTCATAGCCATCTATATGCCATGCATAGTTTGAACCCCGACTGTGGTATATTCGTCTTCGTAGTCTGTTTCTTGACCGCAGATCAACACCTTCACTGTTCAATAATCGTAGTAAAATACAAACAGTCTCTCTGTCTGTCACAGTATTGTTTATCCAGCATTTTTGGTGCATCCATCGATACCCATGGTACTGACCAGATGTCTCAATCTGTTGCCAAGTAAACGCTGCCACTTTAGCCACATCTTTTTTATTTTCATGCTGCCAATTCAATTCAATTCAATTTAATTTATTTTTGTAATGACCAAAATCACAACAGCAGTTGCCTCGATGGGTGACAGTGAAAAACAGATTAGACAATGTTCATAGGGACTTGGCAATGTCCCAGCATCCCGTGTCCTTAGACAAATATCCCCGAGGTCCCCTGTCCTTAGACCCTCCTTCTTGGCCAGGAAAAACTAACAAACTTCTTTGGGAAAAAGTAGAAACCTTCGAGGAGTTCCACAGTGAAGGAGAGATCCGACTCCCTCGGACAGACATGCAGAATTATTAATTGTTTTATGTTGCACTGAATCACCAAAGCAAGTTCCTATGTTTGTGAATTCTGTCCATTGGCAATGGCAATAAACCTTTTTCTGATTCAGATTTCTTATTCTGATTCAATTTGCAGATAGACAGACCCACCCAGTAGAGCTGGACCCACTCAGGAGGAGAACCAGTTCACATGGGGTAGAGACCATTTCTCCAGGCAGTTGAGGAGCATCTGGATCCACAGGTCATCGATGTGCCTGTTTCACTCCCGTCGGGGAAGTGGGAGAAGAAGAAAAAGCAATGAACAGATTGCAAGTGAAACTAAATAATGTTTGATAGAAAAAGTAGTCAAAAGCAGAGGATAGTGCTCAAGCTGCTACACTTCTCCAAACATTGTTGCTCGTAGGGCAGCATAGCTGGCATAGCGGGAACTGTAGTGTTTTCTGTTCCTAACTGGCCTGACCATAAGCCATTTCAAAGAGGAACGTTTTAAGCCTGGGCTTAAATGAAGAGACTGTGTCGGCCTCTTTAACATGACAGAGCTGATTCCACACACAGGAGCTTGTAGCTAAACGCTTCACCTCCTACTGTGCTTTTAGAGACTCTTGGGACCACAGAAGTCCAGCATTGGATGATGTGCCTCTTTGGATGATAAGGTACTATAGCCTCTTTGAGGTAGGATGGGCCAGTCATTTATGGCTTTGTAAGTCCAGAGAGGATTTTGAATTGACTATAAACTCAGCAGGGAGCCAGTGAAGAGACCTCAAGCACCGGCGTGATGTCTTCTCTTCTTTATTCCTGTTAGTAATCTTGCTGCTGCGTTTTGAACCAGTTGAAAACTTTTAATGCAAATTTTATGTAGCTTTTAGGACACGCTGCGAGCAGGCGTTACAGTAGTCTAATCTAGATGTTACTTATGCATGGATAAAATACTTTTAGCATTACTTTTAGGCTCGATTTTTCTGATTGGCTATATTTGGCAGATGGAAAAAGGCTTGATTTATGTGCGTTTTGAATATAGCTCCTGGTCAAATAATACTCCAAGTTCTTACAGTGAACTGGAGCTACACTGACATGTCCAGTGTGACCTCGCCCAGATTAAAGCGTCTCGTAGACGTTAGGTCTAGTACAATGACCTCGGTTTTTCAGGTGTTGTGGTTGACGGTGTCAAACGCTGCACTGAGTCCACAAGAACCAGGATTGAGACCAGTCAATAGTCAGCAGCCAATAATAAATCTTTTGTGACTTTAACTAATACAGTTTCAGTGCTGTGGGGGCTCAAGCACTGCCGGAAAACTTCAAATAAGTTATTATCTGTAGATGGCGACAAAGCTACAACTCTTTCAAGGATTTAGAGACAAAGGGTAGAAATAGTTCTGTAGTTTACCATAGATCAGGATCAAGATTAGGCTTTTCAAAAGTGGTTTAATGACTGCATGTTGAAGGCTGTGAACATAACCACTTTCTAATGAAGTATTATTATAGTAAGAAAATAATCTATAATAGGGGAATGTCTTTGAGAGTCTGCTTGGAATCGGGTCTAGAATACAAGATGACGTTTAGAGGACATAATGGCTGACGTTATCTCTGCTTGCTCAACACAGTGAACCTTTCTAGTGTACTGATGGACTTATGGACACTAGTTTACAGCTTGGCTTGTTCAGGGCTAATAGTGGAGAGTTTCATCTAATTTATCTCTGATTGTTTTTATTTTATTGTTAAAAAAATAGAAGAATCATTAGAGCGAAGAGTAACTGGGATGAAGGCTCTACTGCGCTGTGACAGTTTGTTAGCCTGGCTACAGTGCTGAAAAGAAATCTAGTGCTATTTTTGTTGACTTCTATTAAATTTGAATAGTATCTGGATTGGGCCTGACGCAGAGCCTGCTTATAGGACAGTAGGCAGATTTTCATGTGGGAGCGACAAAATGGTAATTAGAAAATGCTCTGATTTGTTTGGAGGGAAGACAATGGCGTTACTAATCTCTATTCCATATGTTAGGACGAGATATGGAGTGTGCTTGTGACTGTGAGTCGGTTTATTTACATTTTGAGCCAAACCAATGCTATCTAACAGGGCATTGAAAGAATTACTGAGAGAGTTATCATTCACGTTCACGTGGATATTGAAACACCAGCTATCACTACTTTATCCCAGTCTAACACCAAGTTTGATATAAAGTCAGAGAACTCTGTTAAAAACTCTGAATCGGTACGCAGATACTTTGTCTGCGGTCTGCTACGTGAAGCAGCCTGTGTCTCTTTTCAATGTACGTTGTGGGCTGTTGGAACCTCATATAAAATAAATGGGAATCTTTAGCCAATCAAATCCCAAGAAAAATTACTAGGTCACTATGAGAAAAGACACAGTAAAACTGTCTAAAATGTTTACGCGGGAGACAGGGGGCCCTAAGCGAAATTTTCCGTGGGGGCCCCTCACCACATCATCAGAATCAGTTTTATTGCCATTGTCAGTGAACAATTCACAAACTAGGAACCTGCTTCGATGCAAACCAAGTGCACCAAAATGCCAGGGCATCCGTTTCCCCTCTTGGTTGGTTTATTATCAGCACTTCACAAGCTCAAATATTGATGACTCAAATCCCACAGCGCAACTTGGTATTCCGCTGACATCATCTCTACTACCAGTAGAAATAGCACACCACATATAGATGTTATGTAGGGGTGTTAAGGATCTACAGCATTCAACAGGGGGTTCTGGGGGCACTCCCCAAGAAATTTTCAGACCTTTTTCCTGTATTCTGGTGCATTTTAATGCGGTCCAGACGGCTAAAGTAAGACCAGAGACTAGTCTTTCTTCATTGTGTTTGGTAATTAGTGTTCTAGAGATTTCTATTAACATTTCGAATATTAAATCATTTAGATCGGCCCAAATCTATCTAAAGCCAAACATTTTGCAGCCAGCGCTGTCAACTTCCTCAATTTGAATTTTAGCATCACATAAGTTTATAACACATTAGGAATTTCTTCTTTAATAGACTATGAGGAGTATGACTATAAAAATAAAACAATTCCATTGGGATCTTTGCAGGATCAGCATATTCCTGGTCATCAATTACAATGTCTTTTTTGAAGTAAGCATCGTTCTATTCAGGAAGTAATGTGGAAGAGAAAAAATGTACATGCACCCCTGATCAGTGCTCCGTTATCTTGGATTCATCTTCCAGATCTTATTATCCTTCCTGATCGATACCGATCGGATCTGTGCTGCTGGTCCTAATCCCGAACGCGCCTGACAATAGACATTCTGAGTGGTGTACAGTGATGTAATTGCATTTCATACACACAAGATGGCGCCCTGGTCCGATTGAGAAGCCGCCACTGGAACCTCCAACGTGATTTCCCCCCCATTTCTTGTCCCTAAAAAGAAAAGAGGAGGGATTAAAGTTTGTCGAGGAGATTTCACTGGAGTCAACACGGTCTTGTTTTGGCAGTTCGCCTGTTTACAAATGACAGAGGCAGCTGTTAGAGCAGAGAAACCGGAGAAGCGACAGCCAGCGGAGGGTCACTCCAGCCCAGCAGCAGCACTGCGGATCGGACATCAAGCCGCGTGGACAGCATGGATCTAGTCCTATGGTGGACAGTTCTCAAACCCCGGTGGTGACGGCCTTCTTCAGTATAACCGTGGATATTTTTTAGCTTTTATACTTTGACCACTGGGAGCATTGAATACGTGTAGCAATTAAAAGTACACTTTAAACAGGAAGACATTATGATTTATTTAGCTGTGGACTTTTCTAATCACCTCGAATAACAGTGTATTGTGCAGTTGACCGTGTATAATGAATAATTGGGGTTAGTTTTTTTCATTTTATTATATTATTATTATTTTTAAACAGCTCCATCTGCCTCTGAGAATATCTGATTTAGCACCGCTGGGAAGTTTTAAAACACCAAAACAATCACCATGTCGCCGCTGCAGTTTGCTGTTTATTGGCGTCTGTCGCTGATTTTCGTTTTCTCCGCGTTCCTCTTCTTTTTGGACATTTTCACGGCTGCGGCAGTGCCGGACACCTGTAACCATGACAACGACACCGAAGCCACCGCGAGGACAGTCTTCAACCAATCAGAACCCGCCGAATTGTTGGAGCCAATTGATGATTGGACGGTTTTATTCTGGAGCCAAGACGTGAGTGAACTGTCTTTGCAAGTTAAATAAAATAAATAACATTAACAAACTTTTGTTGGACAATAAAGTTGTTTCCAGGTGAAAGCTTGTGTTGAGTGCAAACCATGCTGCAAACTGACTAAAAAAACTGAAAAATAGCAAAAATAGTGTGGCGTTTGTGCTGGTAGTGTTCGTCTGTAACTCTATCATATACATTTATTACAAAGTCCTACTTGTTTCCTCGTTGCATATCCACTCTCAAAGTGGTTTACTTCACTCACACATTGTCATTCATCAGTGTACGCAGGCGCTGTGTGATGTGTCTTGCCCAAGTGGTCTCAAGTATATCATGGTGGGAAGTGGGATGACTGCCAATGATTACATGCATTTATGTAAACATTATTTAACACTTACATGATGTTGATAAGCCATTTCCATCAAATACATTTGAAATAAACCTGGATGAAACCATCTGAAGGGCCTGTACTCCGCTGCTGCAGTCTTAGTTTTTAACTTTAAATTCAGAATACTTTGAGTCGCGTTCAGCCCTTTTTTGTTCATTTCTATGGCTTGATTTGAACCATATTCCAATAGCAGTTCCTTGCTTTGATTTTTAAAACATTATTCTTGTTTCCCTGTGGAATTATGTAAATTACAAAAACATGCAAAAGTCTACCCCAGGCATGTCCAAACTACGGCCTGGGGGCCAAATGCGGCCCTCAGACCAATTTTTGTTGGTCTTCCTGCTAAGTTGGTCCAAACCACAAAAAGTAGCACTTTTTACTGTAAAATTGGGAAAATTCGAGCATTTTGATGTTACACCGACCTAATATTAATGTTCCAAGTCTTATTAAAAGGTGTGGAGGCCAAATGCAACATTTCGAATGATTCACTTCATTGTTGGGTTGTCTGTGGCCCTCTGCTCCGTATAAGTTTCAAAATGAAAAAAGTTTGGACACCCCTGACCTACCTAAATAGTTAAAGATCAGCCAAAATCCTTTGTAGTTGGATAATACTTCACTCTTTACCCTTTGAATGTGAGCCAAACTCTTATGACTGTAAACTGCACATGTTTGTCTGAGGCAACACTGGTGAGTTTGTTTGTTTTTCTGTTAAAGTCCATCAAACCAGTGTGCAATGGATCCGGACCGGTCAAACACTGCAGATGTTATAGTGTGGTTGGATAATAAATATAGAGGGATAATGTATATACAAAAGATCTGGGCAAACATGTGTGGATTTTCAATTTAGACATTTCTTATGAAAATACAGCAGAATGATATGACAGAAATGACTGACTGATGTTGAGTGACTCATTTTGTTCGTTCCTTTAACTCGCTCTATTTAATCATAAAACCTTCTCTAAAGCCGAGTCTCCATGTGGACATTTATTTATTTAAAGGTTTTTTTTGGCCCGTAGGCTTTATTAGACAGGACACTACAGTGTGAAATGGGGATGAATCCAAATCCGGATACTGAGAGCCGGATTTGGATTCACGATGCTGCAGGTTTCTCACAGGGCTCAAGTCAAAGTCCCGAGTCAAGTCTGGAATAATAAAACCAAGTCGATTCCAAGTCCTCACCTCTGCATAGTGACCTTTGACATTGACATTTCATTCTGTTGTCAATGATTGCATGAATACGTCATGCTAATGTGTGACGGGTTATGTAATGGGAGAGACATGTTACACTACAAATAATATTACATACTTTTTTATAAACAATAGATGGACTCGTATTTTTTTTAAATGTTCTAATACTGCTCTTCATCTGATCTAGTCACTGTGCAGCTGGAGAAAGTGGCTGTGTTATGGTCAGCCTGTCTTCATGCTCGGCCTGCTCCTGGGGTCTTTGGTGGGAGGAGCCATTTCAGACAGGTAACACAATCGTCTACTAATGACCATGGGGTGCAAGTAATAGAACAACAATACATAATGAATGTGAGCTACATGGATTGCGCAGCTCACAAACAGAGCACGCTAAGCCATCGAGAGCCAACAAGCACTCCTCGCGTCCTTAACTTCATAGAGTGGTCTTTGTTTAGTAGCACAGATAGTCTTTCACTACCACCCATAAATCTTGGCTGTCTGTTTTCTGTTAGTTCTCACAACGTCACATCAGTATCTTTCTACCCTCGTATCCCTCCTCTGCATGTCCAAACCATCTCAGTGTGCTCCTGTCTGCTCCTCTGGCCCTGCTCCTCTGTCTCTCCTCCTCTGTCTCTGCTTCTCTGTCTCTGCTTCTCTGTCTCTGCTCCTCTGTCTCTGCTCCTCTGTCTCTGCTCCTCTGTCTCTGCTCCTCTGTCTCTGCCCCGTCTTCTCTCCGCTCGGCTGCCCGCTCTCCTCTCCTCCTGTCTCTGCCTCCTCTGTCTCTGCTCCTCTGTCTCTGCTCCTCTGTCTCTGCTCCTCTGTCTCTGCTCCTCTGCTCTGCTCTCTGCTCCTCTGCCCTGCTCCTCTGGCTCTGCTCCTCTGTCTCTGCTCCTCTGTCTCTGCTCTCTGTCTCTGCTTCCTCTGTCTCTGCTCCCTGTCTCTGCTCCTCTGCCCTGCTCCTCTGTCTCTGCTCCTCTGTCTCTGCTCCTCTGCTCTGCTCCTCTGGCTCTGCTCCTCTGGCCTGCTCCTCTGTCTCTGCTCCTCTGGCCCTGCTCCTCTGGCCCTGCTCCTCTGTCTCTGCTCCTCTGTCTCTGCTCCTCTGGCCCTGCTCCTCTGTCTCTGCTCCTCTGTTCTTGCTCCTCTGTCTCTGCTCCTCTGTCTCTTGCTCCTCTGTCTCTGCTTCTCTGTCTCTGCTTCTCCTGTCTCTGCTCCTCTGTCTCTGCTCCTCTGTCTCTGCTCCTCTGTCTCTGCTCCTCTGTCTCTGCTCCTCTGGCCTCTGTCCTCTGTCTCTGCTCTCTCGTCTCTGCTCTCCTCTGCTCGTCCTCTGGCTTGCTCCTCGGCCTGCCCTCTGTCTCTGCTCCTCTGTCTCTGCTCCTCTGTCTCTGTCCTCTGTCTCTGCTTCTCTGTCTCTGCTCCTCTGTCTCTGCTCCTCTGTCTCTGCTCCTCTGTCTCTGCTCCTCTGGCTCTGCTCCTCTGGCTCTGCTCCTTCTGCCCTGCTCCACTGGCTCTGCTCTCTGACCTTGCTCTCTGTCTCTGCTCCTCTGTCTCTGCTTCTCTGTCTCTGCTCCACTGGCTCTGCTCCTTCTGGCTCGGTCCTCTGGCTCGGTCCACTGGCTCTGCTCCTCTGTCTCTGTCCTCTGTCTCTGCTTCTCTGTCTCTGCTTCTCTGTTCTGCTCCTCTGTCTCTGCTCCTCTGTCTCTGCTCCTCTGACTCTGCACTCTGTCTTGCTCCTCTGTCTCTGCTCATCTGACTCTGCACCTCTGACTCTGCACCTCTGTCTCTGCACCTCTGTCTCTGCACCTCTGTCTCTGCTCCTCTGTCTCTGCTCATCTGACTCTGCACCTCTGACTCTGCACTCTGTCTCTGCTCCTCTGTCTCTGCTCATCTTGACTCTGCACCTCTGACTCTGCACTCTGTCTCTGCACCTCTGTCTCTGCTCATCTGGGTTAGTTGTCCCTCTCCTGTCCACTTTTGATTGTTTATGCATTGATGGTCCAAAACACATCTCCCTGGTCTTCCCCTTTTACTGCAGGTTTGGTAAGCGTCCTGTGCTGTTAGTCTGTGTCTTCATCCACTCTGTCTGTGGATTGGTCCCTGCTCTCGTCTCTCAGCCGATCATCTTCCTTGCAGTTCGATGTGTCACTGGACTCTGCTCCTGCATCATCAGTAACTGCTCCTTCAGCCTGGGTAAGAGTCTCTAGCTCTAGTTCTGTTCTACTTTGTGATGTCATTGGGTAGTTTTTAAGGGTATTTTTTCGCTGTTTATCCATGGGTCTATCCATGGGTTTGAGTGATAAATATTTTCCTCTACCCCGTCTCTCCTTCTCTTTTCTCCCTCCTCACTCTCCTCACTCTTTCTCCCTCCCTACTTCTTCTTTTCCTCCTCTGCTTTTTGCTTTTTCTCGTCTTCCCCCCCTCTTCTCTCCCCGCCTCTCCCCTCCTTTCCCTTACTTCTTCACTGTTCTTTCTCTCCTCTCTCGTTCACTACATATCATCTTTCCTGCTCTATCTCCTCTCTTGTCTCACCCTCCTCTCTCTCTCCGCAGCGGTAGAGTGGACCCTGCCCCCCTCTCGTCTCTGGCCCCCTGCGGTCCTCCCGTTCTGCTTCAGTGTGGGGACAATGTGCGGAGCGGTTTTGGCCTGGTTCTGTCCCACCTGGACGTGGCTGCACCTGACGCTGTCCGTTCCGCAGATCATCTGTCTACCACTCTTCTAGTATATACTCAACCATAATTTATACTCTTTGTATTCTTTACTTAATGCAGAACACCAACCAGGGATTAGCTTGTAGTGGCAAGAATTTTAGCCTAGACTAAGTTTTTAAAAGGTGCACAATTGAAGTTTTCTTGTGGAGGGTCTGTCACCTTCTTGCGTTCATGGAGATGTTGGATATCCCATTCACAGTAAGAAGCCATGAAATTTAGCAATAACATTTTATATAAATAGTTTATTGCAATACTTTGAAAAATTCTGTGGAGACAAGCAGGTGGCGGCTCTCCATAAGTAAAAAACTATTAAAACAATCTCAAATAATATCTCAAATCAAAAGTATTACCTTTCAAAAATGACCCTTTGATAAATGTATTGATATTTTCTGTGATCAGTTGGATCCCAGAGTCTCCGAGGTGGCTGCTGCTGAAGAAGAGGGTTGACGTTTTGGAGCGTTACCGCAGCAACAGCAAAAAGGACAAATGCTGTCTCGACCAAGTACGACTTTACTCTTCAAACCTTATGACTTTCACGTATTTCTTTTAACAATGAGGAAAAATCTGATTAACAGGAGTATAAAACCTCAGAGCCTGGATTGAAACTAGTTGTGGGGGTTCAGCTCAGTCAGTGGTGTGAAAAAGTGTTATCCCCCTTCCTGATTTTTTTTGTGTGCATGGTTGTCGCACTTAAATGTTTTAGATCAAACACAATCCAAGGAAACACAACATGCACTTTTTAAATGAGTGTTTATTAAGGGAAAACAAACTGGAACCTACATGGCCCTGTGTGAAAAACAAAATGTTTGTATTTATAAAGCATTTATTAAAAGAACATTTTAATTATGTTTCAAATGTAATATTAATGAGTGGTTTAATTAGAAATTAATATTTTAAAAACTATTGATTCAGCAATTAATATTTGATTTAATAAATTTTTTAAAAATCGTTTTTTAACTATCATTTAATTGTTAGATTAAAATCAAATCTTAAAATAGATTAATCAATTCCACTCTTAATGATATGTTTAATGCATTTAAAAAAATAATGTAATAAAACAATTCGCCAGTTGGAGTTATAATTCTGCTATTAATTAACCTCATTTAAATTGTAATTTAATAAAGCTTGCTTGATGTATGCTGTAAATATGCTGTGATGTTTGCCATGTTGGGATAAGGTGCAAACTAATGCTAACATCACGTTTTCTGAATAACTTATAAACATTTCTGTATCCACACTGGCTCGTCTAAGCAAACGGACGAAGGGTAAAATGTCGCAGAAGTTAATACGTCTGGCATTGTGATTGAAAAGGCGACTTACTGTCATGTTAATGGCCTGTCCGATAACTACACTAATGACTTCCAGGCAACCCCGATCAGGGCGTTCCCTCCGGAGCCCATTTGCTTTGTTTTACGTTTTTCAGCTCTGAGGAGCAAAAGGACCACAAGCAAAGTAAAATGAGAGGCTAAAAGGAAAAGCTTAAGGAATAAGGAATTGCTTTATTAAATTACAATTTAAAGATGTATTAATAGCAGAATAATAACTCAATTTGTTTTTAAAATGATTTTAAAAATGTAAATTACTAAACATATCATTAAGAGTTGAATTAATCTATTTTAAGATTTGATTTTAATACAATTAAATGATAGTTTAAAAACAACTTTTGAAAATGGATGTATTGAAAATTTTTATTGGCTGAATTAATTAATACATTGTTAAATTGTGTTTTAAATGCAAAATTTAATTATAGTTTTTAAAATATTTTTTAAAATTTCTAATTAAAATTCTAATTTAATAAATAGACTTGTAAACAACTCAATATTACATTTGAAACATAATTTAAATGGTCTTTTAATAAATGCTTTAATATTATTAACGTGGCCTCCATACATTGGAGGGTTTTCAAGCATGAACCGCCTTTTTGAGGTCATGCCACAGCATCTCAATAGGATTCAGGTCAGGACTTTGACTAGACCACTCTAAAGTCTTCATTTTGTTTTTCTTCAGTTATTCAGAGGTTGACTTGCTGGTGTTTTGGATCATTGTCCTGCTGCAGAACCCAAGTAGTTTGCTTTAGCTCGAGGTCACGAACAGACGGCCGGACATTCGCCTTCAGGGTTTTTTGGTAGACGGCCGAAAATCTTGGTTCCATTTATCACAGCAAAGATTCCAGGTCCTGAAGCCGCAAAACAGCCCAGACCATCACACCACCATGTTTTACTGTTGGTATGATGGGACACACACCTTCCAAAAACAAACTCAACTTTTGTCTCGTCAGTACACAGAGTATTTTCCCCAAAGTTTGAAATGTACACAAGCCTTAATGATCTTTTTGCTCAGTAGTTTTCGTCTTGGAACTCTGCCATGCAGGCCATTTTTTGCCCAGTCTTTCTTATGGTGGAGTCATGAACACTGACCTTAACGGAGGCAAGTGAGGCCTGCAGTTGTGGAGTGTTGTTGTGGGGTCTTTTGTGACCACTTGGATGAGTGCTCTTGGGGCTATTTTGGTCGGCTTGCCACTCCTGGGAAGGTTCACCACTGTTCCATGTTTTCACCATTTGTAGATAATGGCTCTCGATGTGGTTCGTTGGAGTTACAATGCTTTAGAAATGGCATTATGACCTTTCCAGACTGAATTTCTTGGCTCTCAGTCTTTCTTCTTCTTCTTCTTCTTCTTCTTCTTCAGCCCAATGAGGTCTCTTTCTGCTCAAACCTCGTCGTCGCAATATTTGCTCCCACAACTGGCACACTTCTTCTCCCTGGTACAAACAGAAGCCACATACCCAAACTCTTGACTCGAGTAACACCGCAATGGGCCCCTTTCAAACGGTCTCACACGATCTGGTAGGTCTCCGCAAAAAGACAAACAAACCTCACATTTTCCATCAACAAATTAGTCTTCTTAGTCTTAGTCTTCTTGCTCCGGACACATCAACAATATTCTTAAACTCCTCTGTTCTCAGTGACAGTGGCGCACCAGAAACAACCCCCTTCTTTCCACCCGCCTTGTCCAGTGGGAAACACTTCACATGTCGACATTGTTCTCTTTAGGTTTTAAACTTGAATGCCTTCTCGCTCTGCTCTTTTGTCACACAATCAATAATAACTAACTATGGGGAACTTGTACAGATGAACCGCCTGAGGAGGTGTTGGTTGCTCCTCTGGTGTAACAGCCAACATTCCAATCACATAGGACTGTACTCTGAATGACACTTGCTTCACCTGAAACACTGTCCTTTTCACTTTTTCCTGCCTTTAGAACATTCAAATTAGCTCTCAGGCGACTCCCGCTCCGACAACATTTCTGGCTGCATCTCGACATCCTTCACGTCACCTTGTCAGGCAGGTCCTTTTTAAATTATTTCGAGAACAGGTGTGGCAGTAATCAGACCTGTTTGTGGCTAGAGAAATTGAACTTAAGTTATGATTTAACAGAAAGGGCAAACACTTTTTCACACAAGGCCATGTAGGATTGGATTTTGTTTTCCCTAAATAATAAACGCTTCCATTTAAAAACTGCATTTTGTGTTTCCTTGGATTATCTTTGATATTATATTTAATATTTAAATGTATTTAATGATCTGAAACGTTTAAGTGTGACAAACATGCAAAAAAATAACTGGTACATAGGCTGATATAATTATGGCTTTGCAAGCAGAGTTCTATTGTCCTGAGGGATAGTCCTGCTCGGTCAATATATTGTTATATCAATGTTGACATTTTAAAGAAATCAGCTGCAAACTGAGCTGGACTTGTTAAACAAAGACAACAAACCAGATTCAAACAAGGAGTAAACCAGAACAAATAGAGAACTTTATAAGGTCTAACCTAGGTCTTCATCAGGATTAAATCCAGTCTACATTTGATCTTAACCAGTGCTTAAAGTGGCTGTACCCAATTTTATTCATGTGATAAAGTAAAATTAGTTTTTTATGTTTTTAAGTAAATAAAAATCTGGTACAAAGACTAAATCAATACTTGACTCGGAGCAAAACCATCTCTAAATTAGAGCAAACCTTAGACCCTTGACCGGACTGCTGTTTTATTCTGTCGTTTTGTTCATCTTCAGCTGCTGGACTCTGCCTATTCAGAGCTACAGAAAACCTCCGAGACCAAGACAGAGACAGACTCTGCCCACAGTGACATCATCCACCTGCGACACCCCACTGTCCTCAAGCGCCTCTTCATCATGAGCTATATCAGGTTCGTTTGTCAAATGTTAAACTCACTAAAGTAGGGGTAAAGGTCCTCTTCAACATTATTCAGGCTTTGGTGTTCCATGTAGATTTATTTCGAACAGTGGTCTGGGGGGTCTCTTTAATGCCTCTGGTTGTGCGTCTTTGTACTTGGATTGATTGAAAAAAAATTTTTTTATGTAGCATCAATACCACATTTTACATTTAGTTATTGTTTATGCCAAATAATCAGGTGCCTTGTAAACAAACAAACAAACAAACAAACACACAGTGGTGGGTTCTGTATCCTTCTCCCGTAAGGAACCTCGCCTGAATGAAAGACTGAATTCAGAGGTTTTAAGGCTATTGAAAAGAATGCACATATAACATCACCATGATCCAGCACCAGAGAAATGTAGCCTTGGTTTACTGTTTTCTACTATTATTTCTAAAGAAGAATGGCAATCTGGCTTTAAGATTATTTATCAGCTCTCTCACGTATTTGTTGAAGGAGAGTTTATCATTGATCCAGATGCCCAAGTATTTGTAATAGGGTACTTATCATCGAGCAGCATGAGTGCCTTTTGGAGAACAAGATAAATGTTTTACTTGAATTCATTAATAATTTTAAATTAACACAGTTTGTTGGATAAAGTGAAAATCCATTTGGATATTTTTGCATAACTTGTGTTGCAGAAAGCGCCTTAGCATACAGAATCGCATTATCTGCATACAAGTGGATGCTATAGTATTTTAGATTGTGGCCAATTGAGTTGGACCCTTGGTCCATCCTTTGTTAAGATAGGAAAATTCAGATTGAAAGCCATCAGCAGAAACAGCTTCAGCTCTATTTGTCAGTTAATCCGCAAACCACTTTTCAGCATTTGAATTAAACCCAATAGCATCCAAGCAATCTAAGAGATTTGTCCAATGCAACAGCAATATCATTTATAACTTTGGTAGCAGCTGTGATAGTACTTTGCCCTGGTCTAAAACCGGACTGGTAGCCGTTTAAAATGTAATATTTGGTTAAGAAAGCACGTACCTGGTTACCTATTAGCTTCTCTACGATAGTTTTGGATGTAGTTTTGGATGAATTGGATGAAAATTATTCAGATGATTCAGATAGGGAATACTTTCAGTTTGAATTGTGAGATTAAAAATATTATTTAAACAATTTACTATTAGTGGAGCTGAAAACAATAACAACCTAGGTTTTACGGTGTCCGATCCAGTAAACTTTTTTGGATCTATAGAGGGCAACATATTTAACACCTCATACTGTGTAAAAGACTTGATTATCGGCTCTGTTCTCATGTATTGGGGTAACAGCAACAGATGGAGCAGCATCAAAGAAATTTCCGGTGTCAGCAAAGTGCTGATTAAACGCATCACAAATATCTTTTTTTGTTGTCAGACTAATTGAATCTTTCATAATTTAATTTGGTATAGAGGAAGCAGAATTTGCTATAAGGATTTAACTGTTTTCCAAAATGTAGCAGAATTGACCAGTGATTCAGTGAAAGTATTGATGTTGTAAGACTCTTTGGCTTTACGAACAGTAGAAACATATTTATTGCGTTTGTGACAAAACTGTTGCCAGTCTGCTGCTGATTTGGTTGCCTTGGCTTCTGCCCAGGCTTTTTCACGTTCACGAGATAATGCTGCGATGTCTGGACAAAACCAGGGATTATTCTTATTTTTTACCCTAACTCTTTTAAGAGGGGCATGTTCATCAGTAATATCATTAAATGCTTTAATGAAAAAGTCCAGTGCCGTGTTGGGCTCTGGAATACTAATGGTAAACCCAACGTCACTATAGTACCGATCAGACAGAACCTTTTAACAGTTATTCTTGATTTAAATTTAATACATTTTGTGTTTTGCACACTCACAATAGGGCAGTGGGCACTAAAATCAAGAGGATAAACTACCACTACATTGGTGTTGTTTGTTAAGATAATGTCCAGTTATGTTGCTTTAAGTGGGTCCTTAGGGTCAGGTTGGGGTGGAGCAGTAATAAGTTGTGTGAAGTTTAAGTCATTACAATAGTTTTTTAGACTGCAAGACAACCATCTATATTCCTGTCACCTAAAAAAAGTAACTCAGAATTAACCAAAGTGGAGCGGAAGGTAAAGAAGTCCTCTATCTCACCTACAGGTGCAGACGGAGGGCAATAAAAACCTACTACTGTAATTTTCCCTGTATTATTTTTACCCAAACCCACCTCAAGGGCTATACATTCAAAACTCTTTGACTTGGAGACTTTATTTTTTTAAAGATACCGTAAAACAATATTTTATACATATTGCTACCCATATTCCTTAGCGGTGAAAAATATTATAATTGTCTAAAGAAGAGATTTTGGGAGGTTAGCCATATTTCAGTGAATACAAATTTATTGGCCCACACTCTAATAAAGTCTTATTTTTTATTGAATACTTCGCACATTCAAGTGAATAGCTCTAAGGCCTTTTCTTGATTTGACCTCAAGTGGGAGCCCACCATCAGCTACCTCATCAAGAAGGCCCAGCAGAGGGCGTACTTCCTGTGGCAGCTGAGGAAAGCCAAGCTGCCAGTGCAGATGATGGTGCAGTTTTACACGGCCATCATTGAGTCCATCCTCACCTCCTCCATCACCGTGTGGTACGCTGGAGACACAGCCAGGGACAAACAATGTTGGGCAGGTTGAGGTCTTGAGGTTGAGGCATTTGAAGTCACCATATCAGATTGTCAGACATTGACTGCTGCAGATGCAAGAGTGAGAGAGGACGAGATCAATACATATTTGGATGAAGGCAATCATGTTTAACACACGTTTCTGAGACGGCTGAACTTCACGTTTCCAAAACAGGGCGCTGGCAGTGACCCTGAAATCACACTGTTTTTCGGTAATTTGGACAGTGTTAATCAGGGATATAAAGACACCTTTAAGTAGTGCTGGGTGTTGCCAAGACCCTCGCGATACAACACGTATCCCGATACAGGGGTCACAATACGATATATATCCATCCGATACATGTATATTCCGATACAATTCCCTCATTACGATACATATCCTGATACATTTTTGAAAAAAAGGGTCTTAAAAATGTACCAAATGGGGAATTTTTTTACTCTGGATAAGAACATTTATGAATTTCATGTTTATCCACAAAGCACTTATTTATAAATCAATTATGTTGTAATAACGTCATACATCCAACCAACTGATCAAAGTAGAAATGTATAGAACACATTATAGTAAAGTATTGCATGTTTCTTGCCAAACAATTAGCATGGTCTGAACATGCTGCGGCAGCGTCATCATCTGCACAAGCAAGATCAGCTTCTTATGAGGTCCACAGCTCTTTCTCACCTCGTCCGAGAGTAGCGCGGCTCAAACAGCATATTAAAAAGTACTATTCCATCTCGTTTGCATGCCACTCATTAGCTTGTGTTCAGGCAGATTGAGCAGCTTCTGCTTTTCCTGCAGGATGGTAAACAGTGCGCCGCTCTGTAGGAGTTGGCTTCTAAACGGCTTAAAGTATCGATACTGTGCTGCCCGGTGGTCGAGTTGTCCAGGCTCCATGTGCAGCCGGCCGCAGTGTCGTGAGTGCGATTCCAGAGTCTGACTATTTACTGCATGTCCTCCCTTCTCGCTCATGTCCCATCTCATTCTCATCTGTCCTGTGCAAACAACAGAGATGAGATCCGATGGTCCCCAAACCGGACACCCTCCGACCCCTGAATGCGTCTAGAAATTCTACCATTAAAAAAATGCGAACACAGCTCCTGCACCGGTCATACAGGGACTGGGCAGCTCTGAGCAAAGGGCCATACTCCCGGAGCACCCACCAAGGACACCACAGGGGACACGGTCGAAAGCCTTTTCCAGACCTACAAAGCACATGTGGACTGGTTGAGCAAACTCTTATGAATCCTCAAGCTTCCGATGGAGAATATAGATTTGGTCTAATGTTCCACGACCAGGACAAAAACCACACTGCTCCTCCTGAATCTGAGGTTTGACTATCGGTCGGATTCTCCTCTCCAGTACCCTGGAATAGACCTTACCGGGGAGGCTGAGGAGTATGATCCCTCCGAACAGAGGGACCACCACCCCGGTCTGCCAGTCCAGAGGCACTGTCCCCGACCGCCACCCGATGTTGCAGAGACGTATCAGCCAAGACAGTCCTACAACATCCAGAGACTTTAGGTACAACCTCAGTGACTTCAGCTTGGGTGATGGATGAGTCAACCTCCAAGTCATCAGTCTCTGCTTCCTCTATGAAAGACGTGACAGTGGGATTGAGGAGGTCCCCAAAGTATTCCTTCCAATGCTCGACATCCACAGTCGAGGTCAACAAGTCTCTACCCGCACCATAAACGGTGTTGGTTAAGCACTGCTTCTCCCTCCCTAGGCGCGGACAGTTTGCCAGAATTTCTTTGGTGCCTTTAGTGCTCCTCCATGTTCTCCCTGAACTCCTCCCAGCCCCGGGTTTTTGCATCCGCGACAGCACAAGCGGTGGACCAGACCTGTCTAATGTCTCTGAAGTCCTACAAGCCAAAAAGGCCTGATAGGCCTCCTTCTTCAGCCTAACAGCATCCATTACTTCGGGTGTCCACCACTGGGTTCGGGGTTGCCTCTGCAACAGGCACCTGAGACCTTGCGACCACAGCTCCGAACAGCCGCATTGACAATGGAGGTCGAGAACATGGTCCACTCGGACTCAGTGTCCCCAGCCTCCCCCTGGATCTGGGAGAAGCTCTCTAGGAGGAGTGAGTTGACCCTGCTGACAGACGTTCCCAACAGACCCTCACAATGAGCTTGGGCTTCCTCCTCCGCCAGCGGATCCAACTCACCACCAGGTGGTGATTGGTTGACAGCTCTGCCCCTCTCTTCACCCGAGTGGCCAAGACATGCGGCCGGAGGTCAGATCACACATGATCTCCGGCCTAGGGTATCCTGGTGTACTGATGGACAACCTTATGCTTGAACATGGTGTTCATTATGGACAATCCATGGATGGCTTGCACAGAAGTCCAATAACTGAACACCGCTCGGGTTCAGATCACCGTTCTGACTATCTGTCGTTGCCCACGTGGGCATTGAAGTCCCCCAGTAGAACAACAGATGTGTGCACTGTCCAGTACCCCTCCCAGGGACTCCAAGAAGGCCTGATACCAGTGGCGTCCGGTGACTTTTATGGATGAGCAAGCAGCTCTCTTTCCACGCAGTATTGCCCAGCCGACTGTTGAGGCCAGTAAAAAACAAAGTGAGTTCAGCCAAGCTTCAGCAGCCGAAGTGAGGGGAAAAATGTATTTGGATATATTTTAGAACAATTCATACATAGTTGTCACACATGGAAATTTTTTATTTATTGGCCAATCACTGATTGCCTTGATTGCCCTGGGTGCACGCCACTGCCGGATACGCTGCACTGTTGTTTGGCCCTTAGGGCCGACACAACAGTGAGAGACCTGTCCCCAAAGGGGTAGGGACACGACCCTCTCGTTCACCGGGATGTGGTAGCTGAGCTGTGGGGCTATAAGCAAGCCCATACCAGCCCGCAGCCTCTCCCTGGGGGACTCTTTCCCCCCCAGTGAGGTGACGTTCCATGTCCTGTCTTCGAGGCCCCTGCCGCTGACTTCTGTCCAAATCTCTCTGCACCGGCCCCTTACGAATCCCTCCACAGGTGGTGGGCCCACGTGGAGGACTGCCAGTTTGCTCGTTCGGGCTGTGCCCGGCCGGGCCCCATGGGTAAAGACCTGGAGAGAGTGTGTGGGGTGAGGGAAGTCTGGGAGTCCCAGTTTTAATTGAAATAATACTTGCTCTTTCTGACTTTCAGTTGGTTTTAAAGGGGGAATTTTGCTGTTAAAGGTTGCAGACGTTTACTTAGACTGACTTAGAATAATGTTTATGATGAACAAGTAAAATCACCTCTCCTGCTAATATGATGTAAATGTCTATCTTTGTCTTTGTTTACCTTTTCTGTTTTCATTTACAGAGAGAAGTTGTACATGTACAACCTCATTTTATGTAGAACTAGGGAAGGATATTTTTCTGAAATAATTTGATGCTGCATTAAGAACTCGTGTGTCCTGTTTGCCACAGTAAACAGATTAACAAACTCTCCAGCTCAACTGCCCTAGAACTAATTTCCACATCTTTATGTAATGAGTTTGCATTATTCTTTAATGACAAAGTTCAGGGCATTAAAAATGCTATAAATTCCACACAAATAATCACCCTAAAACCACACTTAGAGCTGATTAACAAAACCGTCCAGGAGATCATCACCAGTCTGAATTGATCTACATGCTGCCTCGATGTGTTACCACCAGATTTCTAAAGCCTGTGCTGAACAGTTTGTAAGCACAACTCACTCACATAGTTAACGTGTCGCTTCAATCTGGAATATTCCTAAAGGCTTTGAAAACTGCGGTAATAAAGCCTCTCTTAAAGAAGAGCAGTCTTGATGCTGCTGTACTGAGTAATTACCGGCCCATCTCTAATCTGCCATTTTGGTGTAAAGTCCTTGAAAATTTTGTTTACCTACAGCTCACTGATTTCGTCTCGATAAACAACTCATTTGATGTTTTCCAGTCAGGTTTTAGACCTCATCGTAGCACCGAGACTGCTCTTGTCAAGGTGACAAATGACATCCGTTGATATGCTGCGAAAATGTGTCCTATCAGAATTATGCAGACGACACTCTGATCTATGTTTCACTGGCGGCAGGTGAATATGGACCAGTGGATTCACTCTGTCACTGCATTCAACAGATCAGTGTGTGGATGCAAAACAACTTTCTCCAGCTGAACTCAGACAAGACTGAAATTATCGACAAAGATAAAGTGGTAGCAGTCACGCCTAGACTCTAATTCTAAAACCTACAAATCAAGTTAGAAATCCAAATAGTAATAATGGAAATCAAATCAATAAAATCAGCAGCTTTTTACCATCTAAAAAACATTGCCAAAATCAAAAGTATAGTGTCTAAACCAGACCTGGAGAGACTTATCCATGCGTTTGTCTCTAGTAGATTAGACTGACTACTGTAACGGCCTGCTCACTGGCCTCTCCAAACGAGCTGTAAAACAGCTGCAGTACATCCAGAACGCTGCTGCTCGGGTCCTGACTAGAACCAGGAAGTACGATCACATTAGTCCTGTGCTCAGGTCTCTGCACTGGCTCCCTGTGGCTCCGAGAATAGACTTTAAAGCAGCTCTGCTTGTATAGAAGTCTCTCCATGGCCTAGCACCAAAGTACATCTCGGACATGTTAGTGCCATATGAACCATCTCAGACTCTGAGAACCTCAGGGACCGGCCTCCTGCTGGTGCCAGAGTCAGGACTAAACATGGGGAATCTGCGTTTCAGTTTTATGCAGGTAAAATCTGGAACAGTCTTCCTGAGGATGTGAGACAGGCCTCTACTCTGGCAATGTTCAAATCTAAGATAAAAACAGTTTTGTTTAGTTGTGCGTATGACTGAAAGATATGTCTTAAGCTGTTGTTTGATTTCTGTCATGCCTCTGTGATTTTAATGTGTGTAGACTAGAGGGAGTACAGTAATGGACTTAAATCTGTGTAATCCCTCATTTGTCCAGGAGTTATCCATTGTAGAAAAGGTTTTAAAGGCGGTTCAAATAACTTCCATCTGGAAGTCATTTTCAATCTGCGGAACTGATCTGAGAAACTCAACTTTATCTGCACTGACTAAAGGTAGGTTTATACTTGACTCGTCTACGAGGTCTGCGAGGGGCAGCGCGGCTAAATTTCGGCATTTTTGCCGACACGCCGCCGGACCAGATTTTCCGAGTCAGAGTCAGGAAAAGATTTTTAACTATGCGGACGGTTCCGTGCGGAAATGAACGGAATTTCATGGCGGCTAGATCAGCTTTCTACTTTTGACACTGCATGAAACCCGCGTAGACTATAAATACTGCCAACGTCTTCTCCGCTGCCCTCCGCACGACTCTTTTCTGTGCGGAAATTACATGCGGGAAGTATAATCCAAGTTTATTCCTGCCTTTTCCTGAAACACCACTGCTTTTGTTAATCTGTTTGTTTACAAACAGTCCAGAATAATCTCTCAACCTGTGGTTACCCTACTTGGGCTCCAAACAAAGTTTAAAAAGCCAAAAAACAGGACAAAAGGGAAACTCTATGTGTCTGGACTGTCTGAAAAAGGTCTTTTTAGACTGCACGACATTCCTGTGTACTTTAGACCGGGCCACACCTTGTGACAGAAACTGCTTCATCCTGAGGACAAAATGGCCACGCAAAAACAGAGCAATGTTGTGCAGTGAGGAAAGTTGCAAAGAACGTTACATAGGTGAGACAAAACAGCCGCTCCATAAAAGGCTGTATAAACACAGAAGGCATACAAATTCAGGATTGCAGCGTGCCGTGCATCTCCATCTCTATCTCAAAGCCACAACCGCTCGTTGAGTGAGGTGAAGATTTTAAGTAAGGAGAAGAGTTGGTTTGAAAGAGGAGGGAAGGCCGTTTTTGTGAAAAAAGAGCTCTTACGGCTTAATTTGCCAACTGTGTGTCCATTCTCCATAGTCACGTGAGAATACAAGCCAGCCATATGCTAATCGGGTGCTTAACAGGGGTGAGGGAGCTGCGGCCAGATACCAATAGAACTGTGACAGTTAATGAAAGACGGGTTTGTTTCAGGTGAAACCTCGGCAGGGTAAACAAAACTGATTAACAAAGGCAGGTGCGTTCCCTGAAGGTAAGGCTTAGTTAGGGCAGAGCAGGATAAATGCCACAGGCCTGTGACATTGGTGACGTTGGCCTGTTTAGGAACAGGAATGATCGTGGCAATAGTCACAATTGATATACTGTTTCTCTATTTAACTTGAGTATTAACTGGGGTTCCAGCTATAGAGCATGTAATACACAAGTATAAAAGAGTTAAGTAAAAACAGGGCCAACTTGGGCGATAACTTATTGGTGAGGAAACGACACTATGATATGATTTAAATCTCATTGAGCCAGTTTAATTTTTTTTAACTTTGTTCCTCCTCTTCCTCAGTGTGGCCTCAGCGCTGACCTACTACGGAATTTGTCTGAACATCGGCTCATTTGGCATCGGGGTGTACTCTGCCCAGTTCTTCTCCGGCCTATCAGAAGCACCCTGCCTCCTCGTCCCATTGGTCAGTCTGGGACGGCGACCAATCACAATCCTCGCTCTGTTCCTGAGTGGCACCGCCTGCTTCCTGTCCCTACTCATGTCAAAGTACAATTGTAAGGCCACACAGAAGGATCAAGAGTAGAAAATGGTATACATATTGAGCTACTAAGGCAATATAGAGAAATATAACAATTTGTGTGGACCTGGTTTAGTCCTGGTTTTGCCCTGATCTAGTCTAGGTTTAGTCAGAGTTTAGTTCCAAACTTGATTTGCAATTGTGAATGCAGCCTTTAAAACATGAAATCGATCTTCTTCTGTTAAATCTTTTGTCTGTTGAGAGTTAACTCACACAGAGCATGACCGATAGGAGGAGTGGGTTGGTGTGTTTGTGCACTGAATCCCCATAGAATAGATAAAAAAGATCAGTCATTGGTTAGATTTTGTACCAGTGATGTAGCCAACATGAAATGCAGGTATTTGCATTTATTTTCATAAAATGAAAAACTGAAATATCACATGGTCATAAGTATTCAATTCCATTCAATTTATTTTTGTAACGCCCAAGATCCTTTGCTGTGACACTCATATTTAACTCACATGCTGTCCATTTCTTCTGATCCTCCTTGAGATGGTTCTACTCCTTCATTGGAGTCCAGCTGTGTTTTAATTAAACTGATTGGACTTGATTAGAAAAGGCACACTCCTGTCTATTTAAGACCTACAGCTCACAGTGCATGTCAGAGCAAATGAGAATCCTGAGGTCGAAGGACCTGCCCAAGGAGCTCAGAGACAGAATTGTGGCAAGGCTCCGATCTGGCCAAAAGAATTTCTGTTGCACTCAAGGTTCCGAAAAAGCACAGTGGCCTCCATAATCCTTAAATGGAAGAAGTTCTGGACGACCAGAACACTTCCTGGACTTGGCCGTCCAGCTAAACTGAGCAATCGTGGGAGAAGAGCCTTAGTGAGAGAAGTAAAGGAGAACCCAAAGATCACTGTGGCTGAGCTCCAGAGATGCAGTGGGGAGATTCCACAAAGTCAACTATCACGGCAACCCTCCACCAGTCGGGGCTTTGTGGCAGAGTGGCCCGACAGAAACCTCTCCTCAGTGCAAGACCTATGGAAGCCTGCGTAGAGTTTGTCAAAAAACACATAAAGGACTGCCAGATTATGAGAAATAAGATTCTCTTGTCTCATGAGACCAAGATTGAATGTTTTGGCATTAATTCTAACTGGTATGTTTGGAGAAAACCAGGCACTGCTCATCGCCTGCCAATACAATCCCAACAGTGAAACATGGTGATGGCAGCGTCATGCTATGGGGTGTTTTCAGTTGCAGGGACAGGACGACTGGTTGCAATTGAAGGAAAGATGAATGCGGCCAAGTACAGATATCTCCTGGAGGAAAACCTCTTCCAGAGGGCTCAGGACCTCAGACTGGGCTGAAGGTTCGCCTTCCAACAAGACAATGACCCTCGGCACACAGCTAAAATAACAAAGCAACCAACTCTGTGACCATTCTTGACTGGCCCAGCCAGAGCCCTGACCTAAGCCCAATTGAGCTTCTCAGGTTGGATGGTGAACATTGGTGGACAGCCTTTTTTAAGGTCTCTCCTGACGGAACTGGAGAGGATTTGCAAGGAAGAATGGCAGAGGATCCCCAAATCCAGGTGTGAAAAACTTGTTGCATCATTCCCAAGAAGACTCATGGCTGTACTAGCTCAAAAGGGTCCTTCTACTCAATACTGAGCAAAGGGTCTGAGTACTTTAGTGATTTCTACTAGTACTGTAGTGTTTTGGATGTCCTTCCACTTATGAAAGAGGGTGACGTTCAAAGTTTATCGATTGAGGAATTGGATCTCAAACATGACACACTGCATAAGTATGGGTATGTTTATGTTTATTATTTTTTATTATATAATTGATCAATTAATTACAAATTAATTTGCTCGTTAACCTGAAGGTTTGTGAGAACATAACCGTGACCGCTTTTCTGGAAATGACTGAACATTTTACTAAATGTGGTTTATGAAGATTTATTGACCAAATTATTAAACAGGTAAACAGATGGAGCAACGAGATATGATTGTTCTAGATCTATCTAGTTGTCTGTTAATGTTGATTCTAAAATTATATTATCAGCCAGATTGTGAAATATGTGTCATACGACCATATGCAGGAGCTGTGATCCAGAGGAGATGGGCCTATGTGTCCGTGGGCCTGTGTTCATGTTGAGAGAGCGGACAGGTTCCCCCAGGGTTCAGCCCGGGGTCACGCTGGGTAGGGCATGCCCACTCTGGAGCTCTGGCTCTCACAGTGTCAGGCTGAGAGAGAGAGAGAGGAGATATATATATATATAATCTCAGCCTGACACTGTGAGAGCTCCAGAGTGTATATATATATGTGTGTATGTATATATGTGACAATATAGACTACACCACTGTTTTAAACTGTTGACTGACCCACCCATAAATACTTGTGCAGCTCATTTATCTCTGCTCCTCTTGTTCAGGTGAAGCTGTGCTGGTCATGTCGTCTGCTCTTCTGGGGAAGCTCTGTATCCTGATGGCCACTTTGATCTCCAGTTTGTTCAGCATAGAGCTCTTCCCCACAATCGTTAGGTAACGGCACACATTCAGGCAAATCCTTACCGAAGAAGTGAACAAATTCAAAGAAGCCGCATGCGCCATTTTTACTTCAAAATGATATTCAATTAGAAGTATGAAGTATTTGGAGAAACTACCAGAAATGGGAGTATTGGCCTTGAAGTATCAGGATATTGATACTGACTGTTGTAACAATTTAGAATCTTTCAAATCCCTTTTTATATGCTGGGGGCCCCACCCTGCAGCCAGCACTGGCCTGGGATTGGGGCTCATCTGCTATTGCCTGGTGACCGGATCTTTGCCGACGTGATCCCAGCCGTGTTCATCCCCAAAGGGGTGACATGGGTCCGCCTGTGGGTTTACCACCTGCAGAGGTAACCATGGTTGTTGGCTGCAAAGAGGACTGGGCAGTAGTCGAGGGCAGACAACGTTACAACCCAGTCCACGGACACGTAACATCACCACAATTGTTGCCTAAGCTTGTGCGGGAGGTTAAGCGGTACAGGAATGAGATAGCCAAGCTCACCTCTATGCACAGATCAGGCTCAAGGACCTTACTCCTTCAGAGGGGTTGTATACACTTCTCTGGCGTTGCCACGGGAAGAGGCGGCAGGCTGGTGTGGGCTTGCTTATAGCCCCACAACCTTGCCGTCACATGTTGGTGCTCACCCCAGTGATTGAGAGGGTTGACCCCCTTTGGGTCAAGGACAGGTCTTTCACTGCAGTGTACCCGGCCTTCTTGAAATCCATCGATCTACTGGGGGACTTCAGTGGTCGGGAGGAACGGCCTGACGCAGGGCGGTTTTCTGTTATTGGACTTCTGTGCTAATTACAGTTTGTCCATAGCAAATACCATGTTCGCAAAAAACATTTTTGGAGTAAGTCATGGATAAGATTTTGAATTGATCTCATATTTGTGCATTTAATTATTTGCTAATTAATTGTTGAGACTTTTTTGTGGAAAAGAGCAACAATATTCTAAAAAACATTTCTTTCTCGTTTCAGGCAGCGTTGCGTGTCTCTGGTGAATCTCTGTTTTCGACTCGGATGCCTCGCCAACACCATGGTCCCGGCCACCTCAGACGGAGCAATCTCATTAGCTGCAATGTTGGTGTACAGCAGCGGGCCAATCGTGGGTTGCGGTTTATGCCTGTTGCTCCCGGAGACGAGCGGATTGCCACTTCCTGACTCTGTTTATGACTGTCAGCAACAAAATAAAACAAACAAAAAACAAGACCAACAACTGTAACGGCATCCTCTGATGGAGGCGGTGAGGAAGATTATCTTAGATCTCCATTAGTCCTTTAGATTTGGTAGACCGGGTTCAGAACTGGATTAGGATTGGTACAGTCCAAGCAAAGATCTGCCTTGATTTATTCTTACTTTTTCAGAATCAGAAAAGGTTTATTGCCATTGTCATTGCACATAGTTCGCAAACATAGGAACTTGTCTCGACGTTAAGGTGCAGCATAAAACAATGAATAATAAAATAATAAAAGCAACGTCTATAGAGTCACATAAATTTAAGAATTTACTAATAAAATAAGGTAAACATAAAAATGTCTCGGCATGTCTAAACTAGTGCTAACCTAGAATTAAACTAGTATAGTACCTGGATGGTGGGCTGGATTAAATCGCTTGGAAGGCCTGCTTTGGTCCCCGGGCCTTATGTTGAATAGCCCTGCCTTAAGGTATTCAGTGAATCCTGGATAAACCCATGGATAAGACAATTAAAAGTTGTTAAATGATAAATATTTGCACAGCCTTTCAGTTAAACTACACAAATGCTGAACTGAACTTGCTCATCAGGGCCCTTACTTCAAATATCCTGTTATGAATGTGTGCATTTTTATATTTTTAAAAAAGAGACAAACCAGCTTTTTGTACCGTTTTCCTCAAAAATGGTGTATTAATTAAACTGGAAATGGGGAAAAATATTTTTGATATTTTAAAGTTATGTAAATAAAATGTTTGTTGGACAATAATTTGCACAGTCTGATATTTTGTATAATAGAAGGACTTTGATGGTATGGCAGCAATACGGAAACAATTTAAGTAGAAACCTAAAGAAAATGTGTGTAAAAGTCATAAAAAGCAAAGTCAGTGCCTCTTAAAACTTTCAAAATAGCTTTATTCATTTATTACAATATTTTACTATAGACTGAAGCAAATTGAGAAGTTGCTTTGCCAATTCGTAACAATTCTCATCATCAATAGTTTAAAATAACCTTTCATGCTTAGCAAAAGCGCAGTTCTTTTAAATCAAAAGTTGTATAGAAAATAAAAAACAAGGGGAAGACTTTTTTTTTCCAAGTTTGGATATGTAAAAATCCCAAAAATGCTTCAGATTTGACCTCAAGCGACCGCTGAGAAAAGCAGATATAGAGTATTTTATTCAGTTTCCATTGCAGTAGTTTCAAGGCACTAAACTCTATCAAGGAAAACATTTTTGATATGTTTGTAACTGTACATTTTGTTCTTGTATCGCCCGCTGGTTTAAGCTTGTATTGAATGAATGACCTATTTCTTTTGAAGTCAGTGATACTAATATTCACTATTCAGTATTTATTTTAACAGGCACATTACTCGTTCTCAAGAATGCATATTGAGAGACTGACATTTATTCATGATCTATTATAAACATTTGTTTTCTCGTAATTCTACACATTTGTAGCTGTAGTTATTTTGACCCTCTGGAATTTATACGGTTAACTTGCTGCTCTTCATCAGTTTGATGATTTGAGACCACACAGTACTGGAGAAATCATGTAACATTATGATTATGTAACATTTAGACACTTGGTGGAACTAGTGCTTAGCCTGGATGCCCAAAACGTCTTCCTCGTGAAGCCCAAGTGATCACATTGGTTTATTTGCAAAATATGAAATATAATTCTTATACTTCAGTAAATCAATTCTCGCGTTAATCCTATACATTTTGCAACTTTGCAGTTTCCTGAAATGTTGCAAACCTTGTTATTACCCTCTTTTCTTGCCGTATGTAGGTGAAGAGAACAGCTTCAGTTCTTTTGGGGTGCGGCTGAAGTGTACTTTCAGTAGGTGACAAAGTTTGCTGGGAAGATGCCGGTCCTGCCATCGGCTGTCTGCCCCTCCCACCAGTCGTACTGAGAGTCAGTTTTAGTGATGACAGTAATGCGGTCGCCGGGGGCAAAGCTCAAGTCACCGGGTTGTTGTCCAGTGAACGGATGTGTTGCCGTGACGACCAGAGTAGCCGAAGAACCACCACCGCCCCACGCTGGTGCTCCTGAAGAACCACCGCTGCCCCACGCTGGTGCTCCTGAGGCTGGGGCACCCCCTGCTGGAGATACAAGATAACACTAGGCCTCCTCTGATATTATGATCATCTTAATGACAGATACAAGTCTTGCTGCGGTTTCATTATTATGGGTAATCATCTAAAAATAAACCATGTTTTTAGCATTTTCTTCTAAAGTCGCGGCACACAAACTGAAACGCTCCACACTGCAGTATGGCCTTGAATAAAATATGTAAAAATCTTAATTTTACTGTCAGCATTTTGTTGATACGGCACTTATACTCGCCATTCATCCGACTTCCTCCAATACAGACCATTCACAGTATCACAATTATGCTGCTCGAATAGGTAACATCCCTTGAAATTATAATCAAATTAAGCTGCAACAGCACTAATTTCCCCAAATGCTTTTAGAGAAGTTAATTTTAATTGACTCACCATAATTTGGCGCGTGTCTTGCTGCAAAGAAGGGAGGAAAATGAATTAAATAAAACAATTGCCATAGTTGGTTAAATTAAATAATGCCTCTTAACATACATGAAGAATCAGATTTATAAATGGAAATACTTGGATAGAGCGCGTTTTTACTGCCTGCAAAACAGCAAAATATAATGTAGTAACAAACATATTTGAGTGTGAATTATCAGTATTTTGGCAGTATTTTGAAGTACCGGTGGACTGGGCAGGAGGAGGCTGGTTCTGTTGGTAAGTACTGGCAGGTTGAGGTGATGGTTGGTAGACATTTGTGGGTCTCTTCACTGGAGGAGCGGGTCTGGATGGTGCCATGGCCGACTGTAGAGAGGAAAACAGGATAAATAATCATTTTGAGGTTGATAGAAATGAATAGTCTTATATAATATTATGCATAATTGTATTCAACTACACTACAACCCCAATATTTCACATTATAAGTTCAATAATGTGGATAAAATGTGGAATTTATCTGAGGGTGCAAACTTTTACTGAAAGGATTGGAAAGAATTTAGTAAAAATGTTGCAGTCCAATAATGTAAATATGTATGTAAAATTAGACTAGTACAAACGGTTTAAAAAAAAGGTGAAGTGGGTTAGCTGTGTGAAGGTCATTTGAGCGCTGAAATTATCATTATGAAGATGAAGGGACTTAAAAAACTGAGAACGTCAGGATTACCAAGAAATGATACCAGAGCCCTGTTTCACAAAGCAGTTTTTTCAAATACCCCTGAAATGGAATAAACCAGACTCAGGGGGAGTGACTCTAGCCTATTTGCGGTAACAGCTCTGATTGGACAGTTCACTTCCAGATGGACCAGGTGTACTTAATATGGCCTGACAAAGAGTTTGAATTAATTGACTTGTATTAATTTATACTTTACATTTATCTTACTTATGTATTCAATGTTTTGGGGGAAATGCTACACGGCACTCTTTACATGTTTAAATTACTTTTGAATGCTTTTACGTAAACAAGTCGGTGTAATCCCTCATTCGTCCAGTAGTTCCGGGAGGCTTCTCCCGCTCCAGGGCTTCAAGACACTGTTATTTACATCCAGAGGGTTGAAACTTAAACCTCCTTTACGGTCCAAAGAGGGATTCTGTGTTTTGACAAAAATGGCCTCCTTAACTCTTCTTTCACACCATCTCTTCTCCTGGTCAGAATCTTCACCTCACACTGTCTTCAACAGTGGTTTGTGGCTTTAAGATGAAGATGCACGGCACTTTATGTAAATAGGCTACAACAACATTATGTAGGCCTTTATAGTAATCCTTTTTGTGTCTTCATATAACATTTTTATAAATGTATTAAATAATAGGCGCTTTCAAGTTTAGTTGTGGCCCTTGGTCATCGAGGGTCCCCAAGCATTGCCCGTCTTGTCTGTTGGGTAGCTACACCTCTGGTTGAAGTGTCCAATGAGGGTGTAGGAAAAAGCCCAGCAGCCTCGTGCAAACCAAGAGAGTTAAACTGGAAACTCCAAAGTTGGATCTGTGCAGGTTCTGCTTGTCCCAAACGTGCCTACAATGTTCTCAACACTTCCTTAATCTGCCCAATGCATGGTCCAGGTCACATGACTTCCTGTCCCTCTAATGGCTGTGTCCTCTGGCTTATTGTTGCCATGGTGAATCCTCTTTTCTAGATTCAATAGATAAAGTCTTGTGTTCTGGCCCAGCTCGAGGCCCAGGTATGTTTTTGATGAATTAACAACATTATAACATGGTAATCTTCATTTTTTTGTTATTCAACCAGGAAAGTCACACTGAGAAGAAATCTCATTTTCGAGCCCGAGAGGAGATCCTTGTACTGAGGTCGTCAAATGTATTGGTAATCAGATCAAAACTAAAGCTAGAATTCGAAACTCGATGCCAATTTAAACGTAAAAAGTACTGATCCTAAAAATACACATGAACAGATAGATACTTGAGCGTTTATCAGAAATAGTATTTGACTACATAATAACATAAAGAAAGTACTATTATTTTGTGTTGAAAATTAAAGTGTGTTTTAATTATAATTGTGGTAAAGCCTATTCCTTAGTATCAAAATAGAGGCATGTTTTTAGTGATGGGGGAAACCTGTGTCTGTGGGATTCGGCCCCCGGACCGTCTTGCTGCGAGTGAATCTCGAAACCCCGACTTCTCTTACCTTGACACTGGGATTCTTGCTGGTCCAGTCGGCCGTGTACGCTTCAGTGTAGGCGTCTAAAATGTGGTACAGGTCGTAGCATTCAGGAGGCGGGTCCACGTCGCCGTTCAAAATGGCAGACGCTCTGATGTCTCGAGCATAAAACCTGAACAAGATCACAATACACACAGTTTTTAATGGTGGTAGCAACAGTAACAGTAGTAGTATGAAGCTGTATGGCTTTCTTGGGGGGGAAAAAGGTAGTAGTTGTAGTATTATTAGTCATATCAGTTGCAGGAATATGTATTGCGGGCGGTATCAGGAAAAAAATAGTGGTAGCAGTTGTATTTTGATGCATACTTGTGGTTGGTGTCCTTGTGTTTAATAATGTAGTATAGCAGCAGGACTAAATAGTAACAGTTGTAGTAGTCACAGCAGTATTTTGTCGCGTACTTGGGCTTTTGCGTTTAATAAATTAAAACTTGTACGAGTAGCAGTTATAGTAGTAGCGTTAGTAGAGCTAGTATAAATCGTAGTAGTAGTAGTAGCAGTAATTTGTAACATACCCTATTAAACCAACATCTCTTTAGGTTTAATAGGGCAGTAGCCGTAGTAGCAACATTACGCGTAAGGGCAGTGGTTGTAGATGCTTTGCTGCGTACTTGCGGTTGGTTTCTTTGCGCTCGATGAGGTACGACCCCTCCAATGAGATTCCAGCGAACAGCCCTCTGGATTTACAGTAAGTGAAGACAGCAGCCGGACTCCTCAACGCCACATCGGCCTCCACGTTTCTGATGGAAATGACCAAAAGATAGGAATTCCTTTTATTGTTGTTGACATTATTGTAGAATATATATTTCTGGTTTAAAAAGGGGCACTATGTAACTTTTCAGGAGGAGGGCCACGTATTCTCATGAAAATGTTATTGCATCGCTTCACAGAATGGTATACACTTTGGTGGAGTCACCGGTTGTCTCCATGGGGGAAAAAAAATAAAAAAGTTTTAGGCCGTTCAGTGTAAGATTCCAGGAAAAACAATAACATCACCATGAAGACTAGATGGTTCTGGACCTCCACCTGAAAACGTTTAAAACTCTTGGACATATATCCCTCTCTCTATCTATCTCTATCTGTCTCTACCAAAAGCTAAATTCTAGCTGATTTCTGTGGTTGTGTTTTTAAACTGTTGCTAAACATTCTAATTATAACTCAGATGACACAATAATAAAACTACTTTCTCCCCTGAATACAACACAAACGTTTCCCAACTGTTCCAAACTTTTTTTTTGTCAGAGAATTCACATCCAGCCACATACTGTGACTGAGGTGGGCATTGGGGGGTGAAGAATCTTGCTCAGGGACACAACAACAGTATGTCATCAGATGAGAAGTGAACCAGCAACTGTCAGGTTCACACGCAATGCTTAAATTAAAAAAATAAAAAGTTGGCATGTTTTGGAGAAGGGCAGATGTGCAAAAACATGGCACTGTGTTTGCCGAATTTGCATCTAGTCAAGTGTAGAAAAAAGATTCCGTTGTAGTCCAGATGACTACAACGGAATCTTTTTTCTACAATGGAACACTCCTGGACGAATGAGAGGGATTACACCGAAATCTAGTCAAGTTCACACAAAAAAAAGTGTTGGAAATAACACAGAGTTCTAAAAATTAAATAGAATTATGTTAATTATATTTTAGTGGAATAAGCAGTCGAACGCCTCATAATTATGCCATTTTAGCCATGACGCCACAGCCGCTCCTTGGTATAAATCCTCCAGTAACAGTGAACTCTCTGACCTGCCCATGGGCCCCACGGCCACAGTACAGTTGCCTCCGAGTGTTAGATTCCCCCCTTTAGTGAAGGCCTCAATGGCGGCGCGTTGGTTCAGAATAATCACCAGATCTGACACCTGCAACAGCACCAAATAATCAAACAATCAATCAATCAATCATCTTAGACTTCTACGGAAACATCAAAACATATATATATATATATATATATATATATATATATATATATATATATATATATATATATATATATATATTATATATTATATATAAGTATATATATATATATATATATATATATATATATATATATATTATAATATATATATATATACTTATATATATATATATATATTTATTTATTTTTTAAAATACTTCAGTCATATTGTAAGCAGCATTCAACTCGATCCATTTTGTTGAATGTGCTGCTGACTCCAGGAAAAGCTTTTATTGCGTTGTGCGTTGAATTACAGTTACAGTTTTATGCATGTAGTTTACTCTGGACGCATTTAGGCAAAAGGAGCTGGGGTTGCAATTTAGTGTCGTGAGACTTTGGATGGTGCGATGTCATTATTATCATTATTTTCACGCTCTAAATATAAAAGGAAAAACCTGTTTAAGCCTCACCTCTACTCCGATCTCAAATCCTCCTCCTAAACCAGCGATCCCGATGGCAGAAGGAGCCGACCAACCTGAAATCACAGACACGACGAACAGATCCTTATTTTAGTCTCACACTGAAAATTACACAATTTACTTCTTTCAAAAGGAGAACTGCAACGTGCACCAATCTTACTCCTGATTTAATGCCTTCTAGTGGTCACAGTGTGGACTTTAACATTTTGAACATTTTATTTAAAAAGGTGCAATAAATTAGTATTTTTGTTGGTTGGAATGAACATATCTAAGTAGCACTTATTAGTTACTGATACTTTTATTGCTCAAAAATAACTCGAAACTTGGCACAACCTTACTTGTCTCCATGGAGCTAGACAAGCAAGCTTAATGCCAATGCAGCGGAATATTCCAAGGCAGTAACAATTCCTCCATGGGGACAAGCAGGTGGCGAACCCCTCCACCATCGAGAAATCCTCACGTCTGTCTGCGAGTCGCCCGATGACGATGCCACTTCCTCCTCGAGCCGTGATCATGAAGCCAGCCTTGATCACAGAGATAATGGCCAAACCCTCAGCCTTCGCGATCACATGAGCTACAACATACAACAGCAACTACCATTTGTAGGAGGAATTGTAGTGATGATGTCAGAAGTAATATAGTAGCATGTGCAGCAGGCGTAGCAGCAGGAGTAGCAGTAGTTAATACGTACCTGGGATAAGTTTGTCCGGTCCACTTCTGTTGCTGAGCTCGGTGAATTCTCTGAGGATTTTTGCAGCTTTTTTAGCCTCTGATTTTAGATTGGAAGGTATGGGGTTGTTCACTGCAAAACAGGACAAAGATCATGTTCAAACTTGCCCTTAAAATAAAACAAATTGCAACGTTGAAGGCTACAAATAACAAATGAATCTACTACTTCCATCAAGATCTAAAAATACTGTCAATACGTAGTTTAAATACTCCTGTTATATCATCTATTCAAGAATCTAATCAATATATTTCACAAAATGATATACATCTGAAATAGTACTTAAGTCTTTTTGAATCCAGCCGTTTGGTCATCGTGAAACTATTTGGAACCAGTTATTCAGGTTCGTGCAGTGTGACAACATATATTACAAGAAGTATGTTGGCCTACTAATGTACATGTTAAATGGCAAGGCCTAATACGTTTCACACCGAAAGCAAGAAATATTATATCAAAGTATCGTGATTGTATGGTAACAATTATGCTCCATTATTTTTGTATCAGGTTTGAACTAAGGTTAAACAATGAATACTTTGAGGCCAAATCAGTGGCTTTCCTTGCGAAAATGCCACTTTCGGTGTAGTTTTGAGCGCAAATCGCCTCTCTTTAACACTTCTAATGACTATTACTTTCTTTAAATAACAGATAAATCCACTTACTCGTGTTTTCGGCGCCTCTGTCTCGCTGTTTACCTGCGCAAGGTGTTTCTCCTGCGGGAGCTGTCCGGTCACTTCCGTGTCACCTGAACGCAGCCTTCCTCCGACGTCACGCCCCCTTTAGAATATTCAAGTACAACTAAAGGAACTATAAAATAAAGTAGTTTTTTTTTTTACGGGAGCACAATATTATGAGGGAAAAAAAGCACAATGAACAAAATGCTAAGACATATGAAAACATACCACTATAACTTCAAATTAAAATACAAAATAGAACGTAATGTAAGTAAAATATATGTGATATTTCTTTAAATTTTAAATCCTCTTTATAGATTATACTTTTATAATCTGCTTTTAATTTTCACGTGGCCTGACCGCTGCATGGGTGCGTAGGCAGGCTGACGTCAGACGCACTAAACAGGCTTGATGTTGTCACGGCGACAAAAACAAAGAAAACACACACTAAAACGTCAGTAAAAAAACACAGTATTTATTTTGTGAGAAATTGAACGTGATCCTTATGTGCCAAGGCGATAATTGTATTGTCAAATTTATAATGACAAGCAGCTGTGAATGTTTCAAACACTTTAAATAAAAGTATAAATAAAAGACACATAAATCATTTTAATCCTGACAGCAGACATTCTATCAATAACGCGATCTTTTTACCAGTATTTCTTTAAACTCATAAAGCTCAAGTAACGGTTAGACAATTAGAACAAACTGTGACTTCAAATATATATCTATTTTTTTTTACAATAAGCATATAAATATTTGTCGAAGATTCTTCATGTAACGGAGTCAGAATACTCAAAAGGCCATAAAGACTGAGGTATCATAAGCATGTTAATGAAAAAAGTACAGTTACACATTACACAAAGCCATATGAGAAAGTTAAAAAGTAATTGGTCCTACAATAATGGAGGGTTAGGCTGTATGTTGTGTAGGTTGCATGATCATCGTGAAGGACACCTCAGTTCAACGTTGACATGTTCAGGTGATTACCTCGAAGTGCAGTCAGTGATACAGAATTCGTCCTTTCAAAACAAGTCTAGCTTTCGTGCCAGACACAAGCATCATCTGCTCCTGCCTGGGTCAAACGAAGCAGACAAACTTCCCAACAAGGGCACTTTGTTTACGCTCTGCTCGTCTCAATATGCCAACAAGCTTGTCTCAAATAGCCTTTTTATTCCAAATAAGATGGCATCCCAGGACTATTGGCCCTTTTGAAGGTTTATAACAATACTTTATAAATCCAGCAATGGCAAAATTGAAATGGAAAAAAATATGGTTTCAAATGAGAAACTGGGAGTAAACTCAGATTCAGAGGCATGCGAGTGATGTCCACGCCTGGTTTAAAGACATTTACAATTGTATTTTACTTAATTTATTTAATCACTATGATAGAAACTAAGCATTTTTTATTCTGGAAAATCCTGGTTGTAAAATTGTCCTGGACAAATACTTTATACAGTTGTGAAGCCCTAACACAATTTTGAAGCTTGAAAATAGTATTTTTTTCATCCTTTATATAGACATTTTGACTCAGTAAATTCAAAATCATCTTTGTTATTTGTTATACTTAAAACATTAGTATTTAGAATGAAGTGTGAGAAGGACAAATTCTGTAACCCTAAGATGAGGCTGGTCTGGATAAAGATAACCACTCTGAAATGCCAACATTGATAGACGAGTTTCCCTTGTTTCGACTACACAGGAGATGTGCGTTTTAGGTCGAGCTGAACCTCAAATACATGTTTGTTTGCCTTTTTGAACCCTGCAATAATAAATACATGGCAGTAAGCTCCTTCAGGGTTGGTTGTGACAGTGCAGGTGATTTTTCAAATGTGTCCGTTTATAGAACACTTTTGCACACTGTTCACACGGGATCATAAGTTCTTTGGTGTGGCTCAAACGATGTCTCGCCAACCCTGACGCGGAGCTGAAGCTTTTATCACAATATTCACATTTATACAGCTTCAATTTGTTGTGAACTCTTCTATGGTCGTTCAAACACGTCGCCCTGAGGAACATTTTACCGCACTGATCGCAAGAGTAGCTTTTTTCTCCTTCATGAATTTTCTTGTGAATGCTTAACCCTGAAGTGTGTCTAAACTTTTTATCACAGTATTCACAACGCTGTAAGGTTTTTCCCCCGTGTGAATCAGCATGTGAGATTTAATATGAAACCTATTAGCAAAAGTCATTCCACATTCGACACAGCTAAATGGCTTCTCTTGGGTGTGGATCCGTTTATGTCTGCTGAGATTCCCAGCGTCGGTAAAGGTTTTCCCGCAGGATTGGCATTCAAATGGGCGCGCCCCGCTATGGGATCGGGAATGCCGAGAAAGATCGCCGGAGGAGGTGAAGCCTTTGGGGCACTCGGAGCATTGGAAGGGGCGCTCTCCGGTGTGGATGCGGCGGTGAATACTGAGGTTGCCGACTGAAGAGTAAAACTTTTTACAAATGTCACAACGAACCGTCATCTTGTGTGCGCCGACGTCTGTGAAATGAGAACAAAGATCATTTTCAGAACAGGTTGTGTTTACGGGAGATTCATTTCAAAATATGGAGCAGAAGAAGAAGAATTCTCTGGCCGAATCTGCAGCAATATTTTTTTGAAAGGACACGTATGTTTTTTGTTGTTCTAATCTCGACTAAAGACATGTGCTGTAGAATGTATTCAATCAATTAGGCAACCAAAAGGTGGTGTAGCAAAAGCTGTTGGAACTATAAAGTGTCTCAATGATCTGAACACATATCTGAAACAAACTGCACTCCCAAGACCACAAACTCACAGGAATTCATGCAAGAATAACAATTTGTGCAGTAAACGTAAAGTAAACGAGGTGATATTGACAGATATTCATATCTCAATATTTTTGGGGATTATCGCAATAACAATAGTCGCAATAGTAGCAAAAGGAATGAAATGAATGAAAAAGGAATCACAAAAGTACAAAAATACTACCCTATACCCTTATTTAAGTTTATAACATAATGTTTTTATTTTCATATCTAATTGGTTATTTTTGTAGCATGCTTTCCTATCAACTATATACTCAATATTCAGTATTTGCATAGACTCTTTTTTTATTTTTTATACATGATCTAAATTTTTATATTGCTCAATGCCTCTCTATTCTAATATTACCCTCTACTACCCTAACGCTAAGACTTTATTGACCGATTAATCGACCAAAGAACTGGGCCTATCCACAAAAACTGGCATGAATTTCAAGGTCTTTTCTGTCAGCATAAATGAACAAAAGTAAAAGTATTTGACCACCAAAAATTAAAAAATGTCTTATTTTCTTAAATTACATTTATTTTATTTTTTGCGACAAACCGCAGTCCCACTGTTGCCCTGTAGAGGTCACCAAAAACCAGAAACAACACGCATTTAACATTCTTCATTATGTTGAAGAATGTTATCCTGCTTAATCTTGTTTTGATGCTGACTACTTTTGCAGGAAAGTGTAACTCAAGTCTGCAAAGCGCTAGTTAAAATGCTGGTCAAATGTTTTACTTCCGCCCTCACTACAAAACGTACGGCAAATTCTTTAGAAAAGAGCTTCACAACATCAAGACAAGTTACAACTCCGCACATAAATGCTTAAGTAACAGGAATACATGCAAAATGTGCAAACAAAACAGGGATTCATTACCGTAAAATGAAGAAAAGTGGAGTTTTTTCTACCGGCGACTGCGTGCTGTGGTGGTCTGCTTCTGTACGACGCGTCACCAGTGCGTCCAACGTGATTCAGAACCAGAAAAGCGCCTCTCGTCGTCCGGAGTGCAAACTACAGGCCAAACTAACTAATAACAGCAGCAGCTTTCACGTACTGAGAAAAAGAAAACCACAGGCAACACAAGTTCAGTTGGAATTACTTATTTTAACCAGGAAAAGCAACAACAACGTTGTTGGTGGTGGTGTTGTTAGTGTTGTTGGTGGTGTTGTTCTTGGTGTTGTTGTTGGTGGTGGTGGTGTTGTTGTTGTTGCTGTTGCTGTTGCTGTTGTTGCTGTTGCTGTTGCTGTTGGTGTTGGTGGTGGTGTTGGTGGTGGTGTTGGTGTTATTGGTGGTGGTGGTGTTGTTGTTGGTGGTGGTGTTGTTGGTGTTGTTGTTAGTGGTGTTGTTGTTGTTGGTGGTGTTGTTGTTGTTGGTGTTGTTGTTGGTGGTGGTGTTGTTGTTATGTGTTGTTGTGTGTGGTCTTGTTGGTGTGTATGGTGTTGTTGTTGTCGGTGTGTGTTGTTGGTGGTCTTGTTGTTGGTGTTGTTGGTGTGGTCTTGTTGTTGGTGTGTGTTGTTTGTTGTGTTGGTGTTGGTGGTGTGTTGTTGTGGTGGTGGTGTTGGTGGTGTTTGGTTGTGTTGTTGGTGGTGGTGGTGTTGTTGGTTGTTGTTGGTGGTGTGCTGTTGTTGGTGGTGTTGGTTTGTTGGTGTTGCTGGTGGTGGTTGTTGTTGGTGGTGTGCTGTTGTGTTGTGGGTGTGTTGTTGTCGGTGTTGTCGGTGTTGTTGTTGGTGTTGTTGTTGGTGGTGGTGTTGTTTGTTGGTGTTTTGTTGTTGGTGGTGTTGTTTGTTGTTGTTGGTGTTGTTGTTGGTGTGTTGTTGGTGGTGGTGTTGTTTGTTGGTGTGTTGTTGTGTTGGTGTGTTGTTTGTTGGTGTTGTTGTTGGTGGTGTGTTGGTGGTGTGTTGTTTGTTGGTGTTGTGTTGTTGGTGTGTGTTTTGTTGTTGTTGGTGTTGTTGTTGGTGTTGTGTGTGGTGCTGTTGTTGGTGGTGTTGGTTGTTGTGTGTTTGCTGGTGGTGGTGTTGTTGGTGGTGGTGCTGTTGTTGGTGGTGTTGTTGTTGTCGTGTTGTGGTGTGTTGTTGGTGTTGTTGTTGGTGTTGGTGTTGGTGGTGGTGTTGTTTGTTGGTGTTGTTGTTGTTGGTGGTGTTGTTTGTTGTTGTTGTTGGTGGTGGTGGTGTTGTTGTTGTTGTTGGTTGTTGGTGTTTGTTGTTATGCATTAAATTATCCTCAGCAAATCTTTGAACTGCAGAGGCATCCAGGTTACCACCACACCGCCTGTGTACCACCACAGCTAGAGAACCACTGATATAGATGATAACAAGACGTTATGGGCCTTTCACTCATGGTCAGATGTTGCCATTTTAGTGACAATATTCCTTTAAACACGTGACACATGACATGGAGTAAAGGTTTTCAGGCCTATCAGAATTACACATATATAAATTACATCCATCTCATTGTGGTATTGTGTTGTAATCTAAAGGTTCCAGGTTCAATCCAAGTGCACATGAATGAATTAATCTTGTAGCCTAATAGTATTATTGTGGATACATATAACAAGATTTATTTTAAATGTTCTATTAAAACCAGTCTCCTTTGAGTATTTGTTTTTTTCCCCCAAGAATCTGAACAAACTGGGTATCAAATCAACCAGGATTTTACAAAACTTGACAAACGTGTTTAAATACCTAAGACTTTAGCTTTCATTTGAACATTCAGACAATCTTTAAAGAAGCCATATTATGCTTTGTATCTGGCACTTCATATTAAACTACAACATAAGTAGATCATTTTGCACTTTTTGCACTCATTGTAAAATGCAGTATTGATTGAAGCTCCGCCTCTTCATAGTGGCATTTCACCTTATCAAGCAATTTCTTTTATATTTTTGTTGCTGTTTTGTTATTTTTATTTATTGTATTTATTAAGACGGGCTACTGAACATTTAACCCTATGTGTATAACTCTGAGTTTGAATAATCATAACTATGTACAGAGCAGTGGGTGGGGATGGGGGGTAGGTGAAAAGAGGATTTGTCTCACGCTTAAAATGCAGGTCGGCCCCAAAGAAATTCTGGCAAACCGTCCGGCGCCTCAGGAGGGGGAAGCAGTGCTTCACAAGCACCATTTATGGTGCGGGTGGAGACCAGCTGACCTCGACTGGGGATGTTGTCAGACGGTGGAAGGAGTACTTTGAGGACCTCCTCAATCCCACTGTCACATCTTCCATAGAGGAAGCAGAGACTGAGGACTTGGAGGTTGACTCATCCACCACCCAAGCTGAAGTCACTGAAGTTGTACCTGAAGTCTCTGGATGTTGCAGGACTGTCTTGGCTGACACGTCTCTGCAATACAGCGTGGCGGTCGGGGACAGTGCCTCTGGACTGGCAGACCGGGGTGGTGGTCCCTCTGTTCAAGAAGGGGGCCTGGATGGTGTGCTCCAACTACAGAGGGATCACACTCCTCAGCATCCTTTGTAAAGTCTATTCCAGGGTACTGGAGAGGAGAATCCAACCGATGGTCGAACCTCGGATTCAGGAGGAGCAGACTGCTTTTGGTCCTGGTCGTGGAACACTGGACCAGCTCTATACTCTCCATCGGGTGCTCGAGGGTTCATGGGAGTTTGCCCAAACAGTCCAAATGTGCTTTGTGGATCTGGAGAAGGCTTTCGACCGTGTCCCTCTGGGTGTCCTTTGGGGGGTGCTCCAGGAGTATGGGGTCCGGAGCTCTTTGCTCAGGTCTCTGTCCGGTCTCTGTATGTCCGGAGCAGGAGCTGTGTTCGCATTACCGACAGTAAGTCAGACTTGTTCCATGTGCGTGTTGGACTCCGCCAGGGCTGCCCTTTGTCACCGGTTTTGTTCATTATTTTTATGGAAATAATTTCATGGCACAGTCAGGGGTTGGAGGGTGTCCGGATTGGGGACCACAGGATCTCATCTCTGCTGTTTGCAGATGATGTTGTCCTGATGGCACCATCAAACCTGGACCTGCAACATGCACTGGGACGGTTTGCAGCCGAGTGTGAAGCAGCTGGGATGAGGATCAGCACCTCCAAATCCGAGTCCATGGTATGCAACCAGAAAAAGGTGGCTTGCCCTCTCCAGGTGGGTGGGGAGTCCTTGCCCCAAGTGGAGGAGTTCAAGTATCTCGGGATCTTGTTCACGAGTGAGGGAAGGATGGAGCGTTGAAATTGACAGGCGGATCGGTGCAGCGTCTGCAGTGATGCGGTCGCTGCATCGCTGTTGTGGTAAAGAAGGAGCTGAGTCAAAAGACAAAGCTCTCAATTTATTGGTCAATCTACGTTCCTCCCCTCACCTATGGTCATGAGCTGTGGGTAATGACAGAAAGGACGAAATCGCGGATATAAGCGGTCAAAATGAGTTTCCTCCTCAGGGTGGCTCGGCGCTCCCTTAGAGATAGGGTGAAGAGCTCAGTCACACGGGAGGAGCTTGGAGAAGAGCCCCTGCTCCTCCACGTCGATAGGAACCAGCTGAGGTGGCTTGGGTGTCTTCCGCTGGTTCCTGGGCGCCTCCATGGGAGGTGTTTAGGGCATGTCCCACTGGGAAGAGGCCCCGGGGAAGACACAAGACACGCTGGAGGGACTGTCTCTGGTCAGCCCTGGGAAAGCCTCGGGATCCCCCCGGAGGAGTTGGAGGAAGTGTCTGGGGAGCATGTAAGTATTATATTTGCTGTCTATTTATTCATTTTGTGTATTTATTTATGTATTTTTATTTACTTGGTTTGGTTAATTTAGGCCTACCTATTAACTCATTTTACACCACTGAGTACAACCACTAGAGAGGAGCCTTTGCGTCATGTTTCTTGCGCTGGAAATGTATGAAATATTTATCATGTGAATTGGATTTCACCGTCTTTTGTGCACGTCAGGTAAGAAAGAACATGTTTTCTGTACAATGAACGCAGGCAATAAAATAAACATTACCTTTATACCACCTTGGACACCTATGCACTGTTTTAACCGGAGGGTCGCCCCGTTTCAGCATCAACCTGAACCTGCCAAATGATGCGGAGACAAGTTTGTCTGAAGCCTCGAGTTACGCCATTAATGACAAGTAAGTAACGTTACTCTAGTGTATGCTTAAATCACTCCTTTATAGCTCTAGGCAACTGATTTCTGTTTCCCCCAGTGTAACATTAGATAATCAACTCTTACGTTGTGCTGCCTGACGTCACCAACGTGGGATATAAAGTTTATTTATAATGTACTTCAGCTGTTTATTTTACCACATCACGTGCTGTTAATACGCCTTTTATCTATTTGTTTCTTCTGTTTTGACATGCTCTGTAATTTTCTATAATCTTCTAAATGAAAGCACTTTAAATTAATTTGCCTTCAGGTTAAAGCATCCTTATTTAAAATGCCTACAGAGAATATTGAATTCTAAACCAATCAGTCTTCGAAATATGAAACTGTACAATACGTTTATTCATAATTAGGAGGCAATAGGCTATATTTATTTCCCCTTGTTCGATTATAAACATGCCCTATCGACCAATTAGTCGACTAAAAGAGGATGTGACAAAAAGTATCTCCGTGTATCTGACCCAAACTGCACTCAAAAGTCCACAACTGCCCGGGAGTTCAGGCAGAAACAACTATTTATACACAGAAAAGTACTAGTAAACGGTGTATTTGTATGTTGGTTGACGAAGACAACATCTGCAGATTAATCGACTAATAGACAAAATGACTAAAAGATTGCAGCGCTAATAGATGGAGGAGAACACAACTATCTTAACAAGGATGTTTTTTAATTTATTTTTCAATAAATCAAAGAAAAGTCAAAACAAAAATAAGATAAACAGAATTTTTTTAATAAAACATAAATTAGCCATTACTTCTTGCCATTGCCAGATTTTTTCTTGGACATTCATTTGCTATCACATGTTGCACTCTTTCCAGGTTGATGTGCGGTTACCGGGAATGTCAGAGCTGCGTACAGTGGCTGACAGCGCTCCAGGGGGCATGATGGCCCGGAGTAGCCCAGGACAGAGCAGCCCAGTGGTGGGAGACCGGCTTGTGGAGGTCCTGCTCAAAGGCAAAGCTCCATGGGGCTTCACTCTGAGAGGAGGGACGGAGCACAAAGAGCCACTGGTCGTCACCAAGGTCTGAAGTGGGATTAACTGAATAAATGCGAGATATATTAGTTCAATGTCATACTGTAGAACATTCCAGGCAAAGCAATAACATCTCCCTGGTAGAAAAGTTACATAGAGCTCCTTTAAACTGTTCTATTCGTTGATGCAAAATTAGACAACATTATTTATCAACTATTTAATCCAATCTTTATTCTGGATCTCCATTAGTCATTCTTCCTGGGGTTTATTGAGGGTAAATTTGTCAAAATGGTGCAATAATTCTCCAACTGAGTGAAACTACCTCAAGTATTCTGAGGTATTTACTTATTTACTACTTATTCAATTACCATCTTTAACGCAAATTGAATGACCCAAAACTGGGATTAAATCAGCTCCAATCCAGGACTGTAAACCAGGTCTGAACCAGACTTAAACCAGGACTGCGCAGAGACCAAACCTTTTTTTCATTTATGCATGTATTTTGTCCCAGGTGGAGGAAGGCAGTTGTGCCTCAGCGGTGCGTCTCCAGGTCGGGGATGAGCTCGTGGGGGTGAACTCGGTCATTCTCTGTGGGTCCAGACAAGAGGCCATCTGTCTGGTCAAGAGCTCGCACAAGACGTTGTCCCTCGTCGTACGAAGGTAAAAAACTAGTCTTTCCGCAAATACATTTAAAAAAAATAAACAAAAAAACCCCGCTCAGCTCAACCCTTTTCACCTAACCCTTAATGAACTATATTAAGTTGATATCAAGTTTAAATGAATAACGACTGAAGCTGTATGTAGATGATAAATGATGTCGGCTGATGAGTGCTGTGAGCGGAAGTGTTGTATTGGCGACAAAACAAAGGAGCAAAACGTGCTGTTGGAGACCTCCCTGGTGGCGGTGGGTCAAGTCTTTCATCCACACCTGGGGATCATGGTAGCCAGGTACGCCCCAATGCCACCAGGCTTCGCCCACAGGATCCAACACAAATTAAACACACACACACACATTTACATGTCTATCGGCCCTCTTCCAGGTTTTCGTGTCCCCTCTGTGCTCTTCTGACACCTCTGACCCTCGCTCAACTTTACATTTTCCACTCCACTTGTCTCAGTTTGGCTTCCATGTGACCGCTCTGCCCTGCTGTCAATACACAATTATTCCATCTGTGGCATGTTGTTTGCTTAACTATGTGTTCTATCATTTACATTTTGTTTAATGAACTTAAAGTGAAGCTAATGAAGATCACATTTTCCTCCTATTGTTCAGAGCCAAAATAAAGTATACAAAATTCTGTGGTTCCAATATAATTACAGGGACAAAACTCTCAAACATGTGAAATCGAATGACAGACGCACAAAGCCTTGCGTCGGTAAAGTCTTATCTGAGCGCTGTTATCAGGCTGTTCAGTGGAGTCTTTCAGACCCACCGCGGGCCCCTCGCTCCCATCGCTCTGAGTCTGAACAAAAGCCGCCTTTGTGCAGGAGCCAAGTGTCAGTACAGCTCAGATAAACCAGACAGCTGCTGTGGACACATTCACATATGCAGCAATGCCAGTGCTATTTACACTATGTTTGTAAAAATGTCTGATTTTAAAGTTTTGATTATCGTAGTGGTAAATTTGATGATGTCATAACCTCAGGTGGAGACGAGAGCCACTTCTCCCTGTTGATTACATGGGACTTTGGCACTAAATATCTCAAAGGAAAATGCACAAATGTTGAGCGTGATGAAACTGTCATGTACTTAAAGGTGCTCTGTGTAACCTTTTGGATATGGAGGGTTCCTCTCCTACTTGTCTCCATGGAGATGTTATGTCTGGAATGCTCCTCCACTATCTTGCATGTATTCTATTCATGGGTTTCATCTTCCTGGTATATAAAACATTTTGAAAATATTATGATAAATTGTTAATTGCTATGGCAACAGTCCTAATTCCTCATCATTCTGAAACCCATGGATTGTTTTTTGTGCTGCTAGAATTGACCTTGAAATCACACCTTCTTACTGTGGGCAGGGCTGTCTGCGGCCTGATCTATTTGCCTCATCTGCTTGTCTCCATGGAGATAGAAAAGTTTAATGCTATACTGTGAAACATTCCAAGCAAAACAAATGCATCTCCCTAGAGAAAATCAGGTCCCATCCCTACTAAAAAAAAGTTTCACCATGCACCTTAAAAAAGATCTTAAAACAGATTTAAACAATTTTGTTTCTAGGGCAGTATTATTTAAAAAAAGTAAATAAATTTTCAAAATTCACTTGCATTTGAATCGTTGGCTGACTAAACCAACATCACAAAAACTTAAACAGCAGGATATCTTTCTTTATATTTACGTTTACATAACATGCACATTACATTTCAAACATGAAAAAGTGTCGTATTGAAGCTTTAGGTGCTCCTTCCTCGCTCTTCCTCCATCTTCGTTTTAGTCCAGGACTTACCCTGCTCTGTTACTACACGGGTCGTTACTATGACCTGAACCGTGCTGCACTTGTTCCTCTGCAGCAAATGGCAACACGGACTTAAACTCTGAATCCAATTACAAGCTCCACAAGTGCGTGCTCAGCTTTACGGCCCCCCTCCACTCCGCGCAGGGGAGACACTCTCTTTAATCACAATTTGACACTGACTTAGTGAAATGTGTAAACCTTTGAGCTCACAATATCAACGCTCACACTTCTGACTTTGCCTCAAGACGAGACCAAACCATTTTGCAATGTGACTTTTGAGTTGTCTTGTTATTACAGTCGTGTGTCCCCCCTATATGAGGCCAAACTGGTACGTCCCATGTTGCCTAGGTGAGTTGACAGTGCTTAGTGGGATATCAGAAGGATCCATTGTTTCCTTTGAGTGGTCGCTCCGGGCTCTTTTTTCCATTTTTCTGTCCCGGTTTTGGACATGTAAGGATCAACACAGAACTTTTTTATTATCAGGTATGTTCTGCTTTTGTATTTATTACTTTGAATAGATCACTGAATGGATGTATCCGAAGAGTGACTGGCAATAAATCTAAATAGACAATAATTCAAGGTGGGAACATATTATAGGAAGACTTCTATAGGTTTTTATTATGTCTCAAATTGAAGTAAAAGTGTCAGAAGATATTTTGTGGAGCGTGGCTAGGTTCATTTTAGTGTTGCAAACTAAACCAATGACAGATTATGATTATTTCTGCTTTTATCTGGCTTAAAATGGCATTTTCCAGGTCACAATACATTAGATACCTCTGATTTCAATGGAATTAGGTTCATAATAATTAACACACTGAAAGAACTTAAGAAAAACAATAAATAAATATGAAGATGAGAAGATATTTGTCACAAGTTGTTCGTACTTTATGGTGTAAGTTTAATAATACTAGAACTATTTAGTTAAATGTTGTTTTTTTTTGCAGTTCATCGTCCGATACGTTTTTTCCTGTGTTTAGAACTGTGATGTTTAATTAAACGTTGCAGTATCCAAACTGTTATAATCTAGCATAAATTGGACGGCACATTTCTGAATAGATACAAGAATGCTGACTCCTCTCTCCTTTTCGAGACGCGTTAAATGTGTTTACTCAGCCGGTCACTTCCAGTTTGATTTTGTTCAATTCTCCTCAAAGCTTTCACTATTAGCACCTGTCGCTTCTGCCTGTGTTTGTCCCTGGAGTCAGAAGCTGCAGGAGTGAGTGAGGGGCCGTCGTTTTTTTTGGGAGAGGGAGTATGTTAAGCTCAGAGTTGTGATGACGATCGCACTTTCCTTTGTTTCCTCTGATTTGAGTGTCTGGACTCCAACACACAGAAAATAATGATGAATCAGCGACAAAACACAGACAGGAGTGAGGTGTCCGCGGGAGGGACAGGTGAAGGGGTCAACGGGGAAGCGGTTGCACTCTAATAAAGAATGTATAAACCAATCAGGCCTAAATAGTTTTAGTTGTTAGTAATAACTGGAGCTGGAAGGTGACTATGACATTACACAGTACTTAGTCATGCAATAAAAGTACAGAATGTCTAAGCTAAGATCTAAAAAGAAAAAAAGGATGAAACCCTTACAAAAAATTAAATGTGCCTTGTAAATAACTAGTTTTAAACTAAAGGTATTCTTATTATCTTATTTAACTCTCCAAAAGGTGTACCCAGGTCTGGTGAAACGTCTCAGATTATTTTGAATTTGAGGAGATGCCACGTTTAACCCAGATATATTAGTTTAAAAAAATAAGATAAATCGCTGAAGTTCAGTGACTTTAGTGTAGGACTCTGGCCCCGCCCCCTGCCCATAAAGCCAGTCTAAATCCCATTGTAATCCTAAAGAGCTACTACTGCGCACCCTGAGTCACACGTTTGGCCTATTTTAGACCAGGACAATGAGTCCTGACCTCAGAGTCAGCCCCGCAGATGCACCTTCTGACATGGGGGTCCAGGTCTGTCGCTGCTGCTCTGATAGACAGGATTGTTTCATGTGGGTGGATTTCAGAAGTCTGTTTACATTATGTGCATATATACAATTATTTACTTGATATGATCCCTTTTGTAGCACCGAGCTGTGGTTCTCAAGGTGTGGTGCAGGAACTTCTGGTGGTAAAGTGGGTGTTCTGGAGATCTTGCTTTTAAAAATTGGTTCATTGTTATTTATGTTTAAACTACTTTAAACCTGGTTTAGCCCTAGTTTGGCCAAAGATGAAACAGTAAACTATAATATATCTAATTGTGGTAATAGAATCAGATGTTCATAGAATATTTTGAAAAATTGTGAACAAAAACCCTTGCCATTATACCAACAGATTGTGCAGAACAAATTGGTACACAAAATGTCTATAGTGTCCTATGCCTAGTTTGAGCCTGGTTCTACAGTTTTGAGCTGAGTTAGGCCTGATTTTGATGTTGTGGTACATGGCCATAATGTTGCTGATCTGCACTAATGACAAATAACCTTAAATGCAAAGCATAAGTGGCAGTGATGTGCGGTCAAGGCAATCAGTGATTGGCCTATAAAATCTAAAATGACCATGTGTCACAACTATGTATGAATTGTTCTAAAACATATCCAAATAAGCCTGTTTTCCCCTCACTTCTGCTGCTGAAGCTACTCAGAAGCCATGGTGTGTTTTAGTGGCCTCTACAGGCTGCAGGGCATTACTGCGGGGGAAGCATGATTCTTCTTTTCTCACAGTGGCTCAGTCTGTGACCCTGTTCCGAGGCCCGTTCATGCTCCGCTCTCTAACGTGAGCTTTTAGAACCAGAGCAGAAAGCAGCTTCTTTTAGAGGTCTGCACATGTGCTCTGAGGACCACACAGCCTCAAACCCACGGCTCTATGCTCAAACCACGCTGAATAAACCTGTGTGGGAATCAAGGATGTTTGATTGCCCTAACTGAGCATGTGCAGAGGAGAAGTGAAGCAACAGCAGCGCCAAGTTTCAACAAACTGACTTGTGTTTGTAGCTAAGGCTCTGTTTGTGTTTATAATGAATAGACGATAGTTAGAAATACAGGCAGTGAGTAACAACATGATGTAACAACATAGAGTGCTAGTTTGTGTAATGAAGTAGCTCAGTCGGATGGGTGTTTGCCCTTCATGTGGGAGGCTGGGGTTAGATTGTGTTATTCACTAAATATCGAACACCCCAAATCCGCTTGCCCATCCATAAAAGTCACTGCACGCCACTGATAAATGGACATAGCACTATTTATTCTGGAGAATAATTGAGAATTCTCCATGTTTTCTTGTTGACAGCAGTTCCTAAGTTCACTGTGAGGTCCCTGTCAGAAAGCTGGGTCAAATGTGTTTAAATTTCTCCTGTTTGTGGCTTCATGAATCGCGCCTGGATTGTGTTTCTCCTGTGGATATCTATAACAGAGCAGCACGAAAGATAACATTGCCATCTCCTTTGTCCACGTGCCTGTCTCTAAAGAAACCTATCTCAAGGTACACACAGGAGGACGTCATGGCAAAATACCTCAAGTCACAAGACCAAAAATACCTTACTTGGGATGTTTCAATAGCCACAATATCACAAGTTTTACTATATTATGGACGTTACCATAGTTTACAATTTTGCAAGCGCCTTCACCTAACTACACATTGTTCTATTGCACCATCTAAAAAAATATTGGAAATTACAAAGACAAAAAGCCTTTTGTTTTAGCACAACCAACATAGAAATAGAAGGTGAACAAATAATTGGAATATTGTGATACTTTATGTGATATTGTGGGCTGCTGTAGCGACAAATGTTGGTGATTGTGTATCGTATCAATCACAAGGAAGCCCATATAGATCATTTCAAATTTGGAGGTTTTGGATTAAGCTGAGGAGATCATAAAATGTGGAAAGATTAAGGTGGTTTTGCCAGTGAGAACCACTCAGCTACATGTGCGTGATAACAAAAGAAGCTAATTACACACATTTAGCATTTTTCTTTAGAGCAGAATCTTGATAATGAGGTTCTACTGGACAATCACGTACAGAACTGTTGACCCTACATTAGTTTTTCATTGTGTCTAAGCTTTTACAACATTCTTAACCAATAAAACATTTTGTTCAGTTGCCATTTTAAAGCTAGAAAACTTCATATTTCCATTCCTTGCAACAGATCAAATTAACTGACTCACTTTTCGACACTGGAAATTCAAAATAGTAGCCTCTTGTTTTGGTGGAAATACTTAAAATCCTTACCATTTCGATTTGATGTCAGTTAATCATTAAAATTGTTGAATGGTTGTTTCACTTTTCCCCCCAGTCGCCTCTGTGCTGGAACATTCTGATGACACAACAGGTTAAAGGGTCCAGAAAAGCCTTTCCATAGCATTGCATGGAACGTTGTACAATGAGATATAGATATGCAGTTGTTATTTCTCTGTAAATTACCATAGCGACAATTATAATCCTAATTTAGACCTGATAACATTTGTTTTGTTTTATTATCTTTATTTATTGAGACAAGGACAGCGCACAATATACATTTCCCTTCAAAGGAAAGATGTGTGGTACCAGCTCGAGATGTTGTTCCACAAAAGCAGTGCGTGTTAAGCATTTGTGCGCCCACCCTATTTGTTCTATTAAAATGGTTTCATTCTAAGACAAAAATGTTGGGAGTGTCTGCACCTTTCCTGTGTAACAGAGAGACCCGTGGGAGTTTGACTTATGTCCAGTTTGTGTTGAAGGATGAACTGGAGAAAAGCTGCCAAATTCCTTTCGAGCGGAATGAACCCTCTACAGTTCAAGATGCTATCGCTAACATCACTATTACCGCCGCTTCTGCTACTACTTCTCAGGTTAAAGGAGAACGTTCAGAGCATCTTAAATGGCTCTGCAATTAATGGAACTTTAGTCATGATTGAGCAACTTGGGTCTTTTTCATGGAGAGGTCCACAGCCAATCTTCTGTCCGTGAAGCATATTGTTTGAGTTAAGACTTTGAAAGAAGATATTTGACTAACCCTAACACACTATGTCTATCTTGTTTATGTTCATTGTGTTTCAGTTGTAAAAGTAGCAGCAGCGGTTGTAGTAAATTATGGACAAAAAACCAGGACTACGCCGTGTGTTCAAGAATGCATGTAAACGGAACAAAACGTGAAAGACGTGGCCAATGCCCACCTCTCACACACGCCTTGATATGTAAAGTATTTCATTTCTTGTCCAAGTCAATCATCTTCTTGTGGTTCCCCTCTCTCCCGCTGCGTGGCGCCCCCTACAGGACTAGATCATGGTCGACGTAGCGACTCGAGCCACAATGCCGTCTGAGTCTGAGGTTGCATGTGGCTCGGAGCTTTCTCACCAAGATTTTACGAAGTTCCATGAGGTATTTCCCTCAGTGGTAGATCAGTGTACCCCCCCCCCCGCCCCCCCCCCCCCCCCCCCCCCTCCATCCTGGCCTGTGACCGTGAAAACATCTGTGCATTCATGATTTAGTTTTAGATTTAGTGAGTAGGTTTTGTTGATGATAGAACAATTAGAAAAATTGAAACGAGGGTGGGATGGAGGGGCACGAAGTCACGAAGACTGATGTGTGTGACCTGGATGCTTAAATAGTGTCGCTGGAAGGGTACAGGGTGGTGGTCCTGCTCCCGAATTTAAGATTACAAACTTATCTTCATTACATAGACAGTAGAAGTAGTGCCCGAAACATGAGTAGGCTAAACATCCAGCTATGTACTCCCAACCACGATCTAGGTTTAATCCCAGAGATTATACGTGGATAAATCAATGGACAACAAAACATAACGATATTGGACACGAATGAGGAAGATACAGTGTGTTGGAATCATCAAATGTTTTGACTATTTCACATCACATCTGAAGCATTGTTTCCAACACAATCTTTGGGCTCTACTCTCCATGTTTTATAATCAACGTAAATGTTTAAAGAGTGTATTTATGTTCTGTGGGCTGTTTTTTCTACCAACAACATATAATGTCTCTGTTTGCCATGCTTTCAAGGAGGAACCGATTCAAAGGGTATGTAAGATCAGAGGAGTTGATCAATTGTTCAACTTAAAAATATATCCCATTATAACATGTTCTGCTTGTAATAAAATACACAATATTCAAATTTTGCATGTTTTAATATACATTTTGGAGAACTTGAATGTGATATTAGGACTTTAGCGAGTAACAGTGACGTGTGAGCGGGTTTGCTTTTCCGTTGCAGGAAGCATGCCTCAGGGTCACGACCTCACTCCTGGCACTCCGTCGAAGCTGACAGAAGAGGAGACTTCTGGGAAACAGGCGTCCGCTCCGGTGTGGCAGCTCAAACATGACGCCAGGTACGACACTGGGGCGAACCCTTCAGATCAGTTTCAGAACGTTTAGTGTGCTTTTTATACCAGGGAAAGTACTGTTGTTACCAAACCCCACGTGGTTTTAGTACTGTAGTTTTGTTTGTATATAATGTAAATGCCGTGTCCTACTTTAGTTGTTCTGGCTATATTTTGTATCCATTTTGTTCATGCGAATTAGAGGTGGGCAGATTATTGAAATATTGATTTGATTGATTGATGTTGTTTTGAAAGATATACGAAGCAAATGAAATGAAAAAAATAAATAATTGTAATCTATAAAAGTTTTTCACATTTCTTCTCACCGTTTACACATTTTAGTTGTATTGACAATATATCTTGTGGTCATCCTTATGGGATAGTGAAAATAAATTGTGCCCTTTTCGTCAATATCACTCCTAATGTGCCTAATGTGAATATGTAAGTGTGATTAGTGATAGTTGGAGAGTCTGTCATTATTACCATAAACCCAAATGTGTTTTTTGTGTTTAGGCCCAAAAGCCCCTCTCCGTCTCCAGATGAGCTGGTCCAGCATCAGTCCTTAGCATCTGCTTTGAGCTCAGAGAAGCCCATGGAGCGACTCGAGCGCTCCTCTCACCCTTTTCCTCCAGGACACTTCACTCCAAAGAAATACACCTCTAACTCTGACTGTCCCACCAACAAAGCAGACACAACCATCAGTTCTCTGACAAACTCCAGCCCCAATGTCCACGATCCTCCGTTCAGGAAGGGAACTAGCACTGAGAACATCTTCTTCAAGGGTCTTTATCAGGAGAGAGGGAGGTTTCTGGGCAGCAGTGGCTGGGAAGGGACACAAGACCAGCCCATGTCACGTCTGTCGTTTGGAGGGAGGCCTAACGTTGCTCCCGTTTGGCCAATTCCGGAAAAGAAGAAATCGCAGTCTCCGCCACCTCCTCCGCCTCCGCTAAGAAGTGATAGTTTCGCTGCAACTAAAGTGTTTCCATTTTCAGATGGTCCGCAAAAAAATCACAATCGATCTGTGGAGCATTTGCTTGATAATAATCTAAAAAATCAACAAGATAAAGTAGAGCTAAGAAGGAGTTTGAATCCATTGCCAATCAATAAAGATTTGCTTCATCCAAGTTCTGCTGCAGACCCTAGCTACAAACAATTTCACCCGAGCAAACTATTTTCCCTCTCAAGTATTGATGTCAGACATTTTGGCCCTCAACCGGTTCACCAAAGACAATATAGTGACGAAAGCCCGTTGTATTTGAACACAAGAACTGTCCCTAGCGCGAAAAGTCAAAGCGTGGGGAGCTATTACCGCAGCCTACAGGATCTACCCACCAATATTCGCAAAAATCAAAGAAGCGCGACTCTAAATTCATCAGCGGTTCAAAACGTTGGAAAATGTTATAGACCAGCACAAGAGCACAAGTCGCATTGGTTAAGCAGTAATGAATCAGCTTTGCAAATGGGCTTTAAGGCAAAAGCATTGTACAGTCTACATCTGGAGAGAAATGGGCAATTTGAGAAACAAGAAGTTGTGAGGAATAAAGAGGAAAATGATTTGAAAAAACAACTTGATCTTAAAAGGCAGCAAGACCCGTGGGTGCCACAAGAAGACCACAGGATAACAGCTCAAAAAACTCCTCTGCTCCACTCTTTAGCACAGGAAAACCGTGCTGTAGCAGTCGCAGCTAGTCATGAACCACCTGAGTCTACAGGGAGTGGGAAGATTAGCCGCCGAAGCGACCGTTACGCCACGACTTTACGTAACGAAATCCAACAGAAACGTGCGCAGCTGCAAAAAAGTCGCAGCGCTGCGACTTTGTCATGTGAAGTTGAGGAGGACGAGGAGGAGACGGAAGACTGGAAGGCCGCAGAAATGTCCCATAGCTACAAGGACCACTTAAAAGAAGCGCAGGCTCGAGTTTTGCAAGCTACATCGTTTCAGAGACGAGATTTAGAACCGGCGACGACTGTGAAACCCAATGGGAGGGTGAGAGGCAGAAGGCGCTTACCATTAGCCAAACGAACGCACTCTTTTTCGGAGCCAGATAAGATGGACAAGGTCGGAGTGGAGGGAGAGCTTCAGACAGGTTCTTTTGTAGAACGCAAGACATGCACTGAAACAAAACCAGCCTTTTCTAAACCACAAGCAAAGCCCAGTGCAAGCCAGAACAATGTCAGTACTGAGGCAGAGAGTCCAAATGGTGAGGAGAAATCCAGTCTGGATGCGGGGCAAAAGCAGCTGTTGACAGAGCTGCAGAGGTTAGGGACGTTCGCAGAGTACCAGGCCACATGGAACAAGCAGAAGAAAGAAGCCAGAACTCAGGGCAGATATCACTCAGCGGAGAATATTCTGGACGCAGAGGTTGAGGAGGAATCTGTGTGTGTCCATGAACGATCCAGGTCCTCCCCGTCTGCAGACTTTTACTCCACGGTGAGCCGCTCTTGTCTGTGGCTTATGTAATGTTGCATAAAGTTATGTATTTAAATGTATTTCTTGTTTTGTCTTTTTCAGAGCAATCCTTCACCATGGACGGACCTTCAAATTCATCAAAGCAGGTGTGTAAAAAAGCATAAAAGCATTTCGTTTGGTGGGGAAGCATGCTTAGCTCACTGCCCTCTACATATTTTGCCCTGGCCTTTTTGACTTCTCATTCTTGTCACCAAAACGTAGAATGTATTTTGTCGGTGCAATTTTTGAAACCCAGTCCGCTCTCTGGATTGTATCGTGTCCCTGTTACACCCAAAAGTACAAAAATGCACCCAGTTTTTTTAGATTTACGGCCTGCGCGGCGGGATCGCTTACAGCAGACAATGAACACTTATCTGTGTCCCACATGAGTTCAGTTTCTGGAGACAAGCAGAAATTAATCCTAGACATTTGCCGTTTTGTGTAAAATAAGTCAAATCTATCTGTAAATCTGAGGTGAGATTTGCTGACAAATTCACTGTTTAGCATCATGTCATCGTAATGTGTTTTCCTTATCAAAAACATACCTGCACATCATTTGTGTATGTTTAAAGGGGCACTATGATGGAGGGTTTGGCACCAGCGTGTCGCCATGGACACGATGCTGCTTTGCCTGGAAGGTTCCCCGATTGCATTAAAAACATATCTATCCAGCATTTATTTCACTAGAGTTTTTATTTCTCATAAATATATCTAAAACATTCCCTCTTACTGTGAGTGGGGCTTGGCTTGCCACAAATCTGACCTGTAATTTACCCGGTGGCTCCACTTGCCTCTGTTTAGACATTTAATGCCATACTGTGAAACTTTCTGGCCAGAGCAATAATCCTCTAGGCCCAGATTGTCCCCCTAGAGTCTAGGGGGACAATCTGGTGGTGTACCCTCTTCCAAAGGTGTCAAGCAGTGCACCTTTGACCTGTTCAGGGACATTTGAGGTTCTAATGGAGTAAAAATGTTAAAATGTTAAAATGTAAAAATGTTATTGTTGGAAAGCTTATTTTTTGCACAAAAGGTTTATTGAATTTATTTCCTGCCACAGTGTAACCCGCAATTCACCCTGGAGAGACAATAACAGAAAGAAGCATTTAGCAAGCTTTATAACATGGGTTATTTGGCGCTCAGACCCCTGAATTTACGCTAGCTTCATTACTTTATTGTGTCTAATCCTGGGTTGATTGGATCAAAAATGAAATATTCAAACTGACATACATTCACAAAATATGGGGCAGCTAATTACTATGCTAATTACACAAATTCACCATTTTACCTACTGGTTTAAAGTCTTTATTGCGGTTGGTACTTTTGGGAACTTGGGTACTATTCCAAAATTATAATAAACACCATTTCAGTATACTTGGACCCAGAGGTCTGAAATTTCACTCAGTTGTTGAGTGTACGTGCACCCAGTTGGGAAATAACTGTAGTGAATTTGGACTGTGAATTTGGACTTCGCTAGATCCATTTGAAATTAACCTTTTATTTTCAATATCAAATAAATCAATATTTTATATATTTCATATTATATTTTATATTATATTTGGTATGATATTTAATTTAATGTAAGCACCAGAAGCTAGAATTCCTTACCTTTCAAATGGCGTATGACACATGTATTTTGAACAAAGGATACTCTTTTAATAATTTGGAAAATTACAATTAAGACATTAGGCGAGGATGGGTGAAAAGTACTTTTCAGCTCTGCTCTGTTCCATCTCTTGATAGCATCTGATGGTCCATTCAGAAGTGCTCCTCTATGTATTTAACGTAATTCGTCTTCACTAGACTCATGGTGCGAGTCCTTGCACACAGGTTTTGGACAACACAAAGGCCTCTGATACGTTTACAATAAATGAAGAGTATTTTAAGTTACACACGGATATAGTTGCCCAAAAGTAGTTTACCTTAGTTATTAAGTATGAAAATAAAGAATCTTATTACAATATTAAATGCTGAGACACGACTGTCCCCTTCATGGAGTAACGGTCCGTTTGCTGTTGGAGACTCGTTGAAAATGGTTATCTGTCAGGAGCGGCTGTGCAGGCAACGTACGCCCAGGCTATGGACACTTCCACCGGTCTAAGAGTTGAAATGTCAAATGGTTGTTTTTGGTTCGTAGCTAAACCTGTGAAGACAGAAAATGAACGTACAACTGAACCTTGAAGATGTTTAGTTTGGTAATCGAACAATTACAGTACAGTACAGCTAACAACCATTAATTATTGCTTCTGATACAAACATTACTCAACACCAAGCAGTCGGGTTAGATTGTGTAAGAGTATTCTTAATTTGAATCTAATAGTTAAGGGGTGTGTATGGCTGAGGTTGTGCCTTATACATTATTGGAATACATTGTTTCTTAAGATAACATTATTTTTAAGGTTCAGACCAGCTAAATAGTTCCAAAGCATGTTCCACAGACCGTCGCTGCAAAATGTCACTGTGGATTCAGCTGTTTTCAGGGAAATACTTGAGGTTCCTGTGTCCGATATGTCATTTTAGTTTGTTCATATTTCTGCAGAGAAGAGCCCGAGTTTGTGGTGCAACCTCCAGACCACAGCCCACAGCCACCACCCTCTGTGCCCAGGAGCGAGTGCCCTTTCCTGGACGACCACAACTCCAGCCTGAACCCGGGAACTCCTGCAACTCCTGCGACTCTTTTAGCTCCAGAAACCACGTCCTCAATCGGGACGTCTCGAGCAGGGCCTGAGGCGGAGGAAGACGCCACTCTGGCTGTCCCTTCAAACACTCGCTCTCCATCTCCAAAGCTCTGCCCTCTCAGGATCACGGACAGACCTCCAGCCGTGTCCACCGACTGCTCCCCCAGGTAAGAGGCTTATTCTGAGGCCGCGTTACGTCAATCTGCCCACACAAGAGGCTTTGAGCGAGGCCAGGAGGTAAACAAGGGCAGGAGAGCCTTCTGAACCAGTACAAGGAAAAGTCATGCAAAGAGTGAGAATGCGAAGATCACGATTGGTTAAAATGAAAAGGTCTAAAATGTGTCTTTTAAGTGTTTTAGACTGTTTGCATTTTTTTAATTTAAATGCACATAAACAAGAAAACGGATAATTAACATATGAAGTCAAATACACTTTTAAAAAGGCCAATTAGGGTTATAGATCTTTAGTCGTTTAGTCAATTGATCGGTTGATGGTTGACCAACATTTTTGTTAGTTGATCAATTATTTTGGGTGTGATTTTCAGTTATTTATATTCACGACAGCAGAACTGGAAGGCATGTAGTGAGTTATCTTGAGATTTGGGAGTGTAAACTGTGGTCTTGTCAGTGCAGTTTGGATACTGACGGTCAAATCATAGATTCTGAATTCTGAGTTCTGAGAGCTCCACACCACGCCCTTTTTGCCGACTAATTGTTGTGCATAGCAGGTTTTTAGTCGACCAAGAGTTTCTTTTGTCGACTACAAACTCAGAGCCGACTTTTTTCCTTTAATTGCCTGTTTGGTTATACATTGGACTGACGCAAGTTGGAGCTTTGAACAATCGTAAAACATTTTATACTGGAGCTATTATTAGGGATAATGATTTAAATGTGATTGGCGCTATCACGTCATAAAGTTGTTCCATAATCAAAATACCTGGACTCGTTTAAGATATGCTCAACATCTGCTGCTGTCTCCCTGTGAACTGAAAATGCTCTGGTGGGCTTATCTTGGCCTACTATGAATTTGTTTCTCTCCGCAAGGTCGGAGGGTGAGTCCGCTGAGATAAATTTGAGCCAAGTGAGGAGAGTCCCCGTGAGAATCCTCCACTCAGAGTCGGGCCCCGAGCGCTGCCTCCTGCCCGATATCTGCGCACCGTCCCTGGGCCGCATTGGCTGCTCTGCCCCCTCTCCCGCCAGTGCCTTCACCCCTCTCTCAAAACAAGACGGCCCACAAACATCCCAGAAGTCGCATGTCACGGGGTAGGCGTGGAAAAAAATATTGTGCCAAATGTGAGACCTTTTACTGGTTTACATTAATCTCATTTATCATTGTCGAGTGATATTGTGCTTTTATTTGTGTTGTTATTGTGTTATTATTTATGACTACATACAGTACTTGATTAAAAACAAATGAAATAATAAAGATGATAAATTTCCCCCTGAAAAGCATCTCTATAGAATTAAAAGATTGTAACTTTACTCTAGACCGGACCTGGAGCTGAACCCCCCAGCGCCCGCTCCTCTGTGCCCCTCGGACACCCACGCAGCGGAGGACATGAAGAGGGAGGAGCTGGCGCGCGACATCATGGACAAAGACCGGTCTCTGGCTGAAGTCCTGGACCAGAGCGGCCGCAGGACCACCATGGACCTGATGGAGGGACTGTACCCAGCCGAGGAGGGGGTTTTGGCGGGGAGCAATCAGAGAAACCGGGCCTCCACCTGCAAACCTCCAGCTTCTCCACGGAACCATGATCGGTTGGATTCACATTTATCATTTGAAATTGTTTTGCATCTAGTTTCAATTGTGATAGTTTCAATTGTGAAAATAAATCCCGACTGAGTACAAAGTGCACATTTACTCTGAACCCCTAAATAATACAAGTAACTATAGTGTTAGCAGCTTTTACACAGAAAAAGACCACATGGAGACACAGGGACACTTACATTTGTCATTACACACTGCAAGTTTTTAACGGCTTTTTTGTCAGTAAATAAGTGCATACTAGAAGTTCGATAAAACAAATTTGTGAAGTTCCAAATTGGAGCAATATATATGTGTCCTGCTCGTCTCATTATTCGATGCTAAACGATACCTCCATAACGTTTGTCCTCACTGTTCCCTTCATGCATTAACTGTTTTCAGGGCGGAGGAGGACAGTTCGTCTCTGTCGGCTGTTGCGTGTCTCGTCCCCAGTTCTTCGTATTACAGTACGTCTGCACCTAAAGCAGAGCTGCTCATCAAAATGAAGGACATGAGGCAGGAGCTGGAGCAGGACTCAGAGGACGAGCTGGACACAGACCTGGCCAGCAAAAAGGTACAAAACACGTCAGGATAGGGGTTAGCGATATTGACAAAAATGTATATTTCAATATTTTTTTAGATCACGATAATTCTACAATAACTCTAACAGACAATATTATATCAATCTAACAGAAATGCAGTACTAAAACTAAAAGCATGCAGAATCACCGTGTACCCTTAATGAAAGTTTACAACATTACTTTTTAGTCAGCTCTTTTCGTAGCTTTTTTTTTTTTTCTCATATCTTCAAAACATCATTCAAAGTATTATCGAAATTTCAATATATTGCCCACCTTGGATACAGCTGTCCAATTACACAGCAACTCTAAAACTCTAATCTGGATCCTGTTAAGATAGAGTTGAATGAGTTGACTATAAAAAAGGATCCAGTTAGATTCTCCCCTGGATCTGAGCTCAGATCTGGTGCACTGGTCCGGACAGGTTTAACCCCAGAAACACATTTCCATAGAGAGTTGCCTGTACAGGAATGTATTGTTTTTTTGTGCAGCAAGAGCTGATCTGGAGCCTGGCGCGTAAGCTGGAGGTCCTACGCGAGGCTCGAGAGTCTCTGCAGGAGGACGTGGAGCAGAACGAGGCGCTGGGGCGAGAGGTGGAGGCGACGGTGCAGCGTCTGTGTCGGCCCAATCAGCTCGACAGGTTTAGGATGTTTGTGGGAGACCTGGACAAAGTGGTGAGTTTGCTGCTGTCACTGTCCGGACGCCTGGCCCGAGTGGAGAACGCTCTGAACAGCCTGGAGGAGGATGCGCCCAACACTGAGAAGGTACGGGTGCATGAGTAGGAGTTTAGAGAGGGCATCTCGATATGAGATAAAACTACCGGTGCCTCAGAGCTAAACTGAGCTCATTCATTCTCCGTAACCACAGACACATGTATTTGCCATAGCTATCCTGGGGCAGACAGACAGAAACATGCTTTTCTCACCAGCAATTGCACACACACACACACACACACAAACACACACACAACACTCACACAGACAACGATGCATAAACTCACATGAACTATATCACCAGGGCTACATTTCATCTCGTGAGGTCAAAGGCAAAGCAAATATTCAGGACTTTAACGAGACTAACCCAGGTCTAAACTAGGACAAACCTAGGCCAGGTGCTGGCCTAAACCTTATCTAATTCTCCTCCCTTTTTTCCAGCACACTCTGACAGAGAAGCGTAAGCTGCTGATGCGGCAGCACGAAGACGCCAAAGAGCTAAAGGAAAACCTGGACCGCAGGGAGAAGCTGGTCTCCGTCGTCATGGAGACGCACCTGAATCCAGAGAGTCTGGATGACTACCGCTATTTTGTGAAGATGAAGTCTGCGCTGATCATCGAACAGCGCCGCCTAGAGGACAAGATCAAACTGGGAGAGGAGCAGCTCAAGTGCCTGCTGGACAGCCTGCCGCTGGAGCAGAGGCCTCTGCTGTGACGCTCGGACCTCAACAACATACCTGGAGTACAGTGGGGTTTTAATCCTTCTGAGAGCTCAAGCAGCGCCGTCTCAACACTGTGGTTGGAAGTCCTTTCACCTTCATTCTGAGCAGTTGTCGTCACTACGAAGCATCTACCTGTTATTTCACATCATGATTCTATTGTTGTGAAGATTTGTGGACTTGCCCTGACTCACTGTGGAATTATGCGTAAAATAAACATAAAAATGAATTCGTAAATATATAGTATTTTATAATAAATTGTTTATGTTGCACTTCTTATTCTCCTCGAGTGAGTGAAGTGAACATTTGTAATATTACTGTTTAAAGCTATTTTATCGTAACTTATTTAAGCCTTTCTGACATATTTAACCGTGTTTCTACTGAAATGAGGTAAATACATATAAACTGTGTTACTGTATAAATGTGTATTATGTGAAAGACTAAATATTTAAATATGGGATTTTGATGTGACAATTTGAACTTCTAAAAATGTTATTGGCTGAACAGTTGTTTTTTAAAGTTTAAATATTGCTTCCATTAAAATTAAAATAAATAATACAAGAATGTAATATTTTTTTATTTGAGTTATTTTAATTTCTAATTTCTAATCCACCTGAACGATGTAATTTAATCCTGTTTAGTTCACAATACTTGTTTAGTCCCATTTTAGTCCTTGATCTATGTTAGACCAAATTTAGTCTTAGACGTTTTTCCTAGTCTCTTAGAACATTTTAGTTTGAATAATATTGGGCATGAAAGTATGACCAAACAATAGCTGCTGCCATTCGTGATCATAAAAGATCAATCATTGACTGCACTTGACGAGGAAGCTGAGACCGCCTTGTAGGAATTGTTCAGTCATTGTGGAGTCAATAAAAGAATTTCACATTTTGTAGAATGATCAAGAATACAGCGTACGGATACAACCACTGCTAAAAGGTAGGTCAAAGGAAGACTAAATCCGGACTAAACATGAACTAAACCAGATCTAAACAGGACTGAAACTAAACAAGGAACCACAACCAAGGCGTGTTTGAGAGTCCATCTCTAAACTAGGACTAAACCAGGTCTATAAAGGGTCTAAAACAGGACTTCAATAGTGCAAAGGATCTAGAACTCTGAACAAGTTTAACTTAACTACCGGTACATTGAAACAAAACCAGGAATACATCTAAACTAAAGGCCTTAAGACCAGTGGTTCTCGAGGGGGTCGGGACGAAGCATGAGCTGGGGGGCGCGGGATGTTTTCAAGATATACTGTTATTGTTAAAATGATTACACTGTATTTAAACTCTTTTTTGATTGTTATCTGACACAGTGTTGTGGAAACTGGGTCAGATAACACAGAAAACCACTGGAATAAACCCATTTAACCTATTTAATTTTGATGTAGGGGTCCCAGGTCGGTTTCATGGTTATCTTGGGGGTCCTGGCCTGAAATGTTTAGGAAACCCTATTTTAGACTGACCACAATCACGTCTTTGATGTTGAACTTTCTAAAGTTTCTGTGGGAAAATAATGTAACTTTTGTTTATTAATATTGACACAGAAGATGTTGAACTTTGTGCCAGTTTTGTTTCATGTGGATAGTATTACAGAGATATGAACCATAAACCAGGTCAACAAATCCGTAATCTGACAAGTTAAACAGCAAATTCTACCATAAAACCACTGACCTGTCTCCAGCTCAGTTCTAACCTGGATTGTAAATTGTGCAAAATGTGTGTTCTGGGGCCAGCTACCGTGTTGAACTGAACAACGAGAAGATCAAGTTGAAGCTACAAAGATGGAAATCAACCGAAATTTGACTCAAGATTTAGATATATAGCGATTAGAGTAGTTTTCATTCTTGATTTAGCTCTGGTTTACTTCTAGTTTAGCCTTATTGAATTATAGGTAGCTTAACCAGGGCCCAGTGGATGGAAGGGGCCCGTGAAAACTCTGTGATGTGTAGTGCTGGCCCACCGAGATAATATGGTGGCCTAGTTTAGTCCTACTACAGACCTGATTTAGGACTTGGTTTAATCCATTTCGAGGCTTTGTTTAGTTCTGGTTTAGCTCTGGTTCAGTCTTGGTTTAGTTCTGGTTCAACCCCCTTTTAAGTCCTAGTTTAGCCCTCTTTCAGCCCTTGTTTATTCCTTCTTCAATATTTGTTTGCCCTCTCCTCCACCTCCAGATGCCGTACCTCGCTCACTCGGCTCATGCCCAGCTTGGAGCCCTCCCTCTGGGCTTGGTGGGCTGGACTCTGCTGGCCATCGCTGTCGGTCTGGTTCAGTGGCGTGTCTGGATCCTCTCGCCCGCTTGCTCTGTGTCCTCTGGGTTTGCATGGATCGGCATTTGGAGAGCCTGCTTTTACTCCCATGAACACGCTTCCCCTGGCCTTTTGATCATGCATTGTTCTTCCATCAATTTACAAGATTCCTTTATCCCTCCAGAAATTGCCACTGCTCAAATTTTAATGTTTTTATCTTTAGCAATTGGACTTTTGGGGTTTACCTGTGGACTTTACGCTTTACGAAATGCCTTTTTTGGGATCAAATCACTCACAAGATTTGCATTTCACCTTGGAGGAGCGTTGACTCTCTTGGCTGCCATTTTAGCTCTAATTCCTCTCTTATGGAATCTAGCTACAGTGTTCACAAATCAGCCGATAGAATTCCCACCTGATTTCCAACTCCCACTGGCCCCAGAGGTGCAGCAGGTGGGTGGGGCAATATATGTGGGGCTGGTGGGAGCGGCTCTCCTGGTCATCAGTGCAACAATAAACGTTTCCTACAAACTACCGACAGAAGAAATTAGAAGTTTACGAAACAGACAAGGCACAGACAACCCAGCGTTTCACGACATATGGCTTTAAGAAGAGGGCCTTGCGAACATTTACCTGTCACCACAGCCCAAATCTTCTGAGCGAATTGAAGTACTCAACACTTTTCAATGGACTTGTTTTTTTGTTTTTTTTACTGTGAATAAACTGTTTGGGAACCTGGTTGTTGGGGGAAGGAATAAAGCAAAGTGCATCTCTTTTGCTGAGCTATAAACGCAAAAAAACAAGAAGTTACTGAGTTCTGCTTTAAAGATTCTTTCATTTTGGAGCGTACCTATCCTAAAGCCCTGTTTTTGTTTTTTTTTTCACATCTAAAAACTATTTTTTAAAGTAAATCATGATCCCCACCCTAATGCTGGTCCTAACCGTAAACTCAAAACCAGGTCCCAACTGTAAAAATAATCTCAAAAGCAGCCCAAACCTTAACCATAACCCTACAATGAGGCTTTAATCTTAAATCTATAACAAAGCCTCTATCCAAAACATTATGACCAGGTATTGACCCTCATTATTAAAACTATATCCAAAAATTAAGCATCCCTAAAATGTTCCAACAACGTGGGAACATACTAAAGTGTGGAACATAGACCTGACTAATCCCATTTGAAGTTGCAGACTGTGAAGAAAGAAAAGCAAATTAAATTTACAGGAAGTGAGTTCTAAAACAGAATCTCTCCATCTATGTCATCAATGTGCGATGTGCCATTGAAAATACAGACAATTTGCACACAACGAACGGACACATTTTCACAGTTTAAACGTTATTAACAGGTATTATTATTTGTTAAATCATAACTGGTTGTGTAATTTATGTGGGTTTTGGACCTTTTCATGATATGGTTGACGGGTAACAGTTGTGGAATTACCTATGTCATATTTGCTGGCCATGTCCAACCAGGAAGAATAATATAAATGTCTCAGAAATGGTCAAATTTGGGGGGGGGGGAAAGGCAAAATGTTTAATAAAAAGTAATCATGTTCACTACATTACAGTGAAATATGTAGTCTAACCTGTCATATGCACTTTGTATGAGAGAAACAAACCCTGACACCAAAACGGTTTTAAAGAGAAAACCGGAAAATAATATGGTGGGAAAGCAAGTCAGTCAGTCAAGAAAAAATAAGTCAAAAATCTTCCACCCACAAATTACATCTGAATCATGTGTGATGGTTAATTTAGTTTAAGAACTCTCTAGAAAGGCACAAGAGATCAATTTAACTTATGTTTGTAGAAAAGTGATATCTAAACCTTTCTTATGAGACGTATCTCACATATGAGATTAAAGACCTACTTTGGAGCTTTCTATAGTCAGTCAATGATTGCAACATAAGAGATTTGTATATTCAAATGGTGCATATGAAAAACATGCAGCCTACTTTTTAATAAAGTAGCTGTGATGATGACCCACCAGAATTTAAGTTGCATTTTTACATACAGAACTTATACAAAACAGGACTAGAGAGAACTAGCTCTAAATCAGGACAAACTAGGGCATTTAAAAAGGACTAGACGTCTTAAATATAGGTATGATGAAGAATAATGATAGCTGAAGGTACACTTAACGTCTCTGCCACCTCTCCATGGTGATATTTCTTTGCCTTGAATGTTCCACTGGGGGTATTAAACTTACCTTGTTTTTATCCAATAACTGGTGTTTTATTGCCCAAAAATACCTTATAAAACATGCATTCTTCCCGTGAGCAGGCACGCCTCTCCACAGATCTCTGCAAGTTGCTCCTTTTCAACCAGTCTGTACATTTTGACAATGCTTTTGTTGATGTCTTTTGAAAATGTATTAAATAACCTAGAATAAAAAAAAGGACTAACTTCAGAAAACAACTAAATAAACACTATTTATCTTTTTTATTCAAATTTTTTTTTTTGCATATTTTATTCCAAAAGAACAAACAGCTCTTTGATTTCAAACCATCTGCACCAACATGCACTAAGTCAGAGTTCAAGTTAACAACAAAATCATCTAAAGTGAATGTTTCCCCTCTATTTTCCGCTGGAGACGTTTAGACCCAAAACAAGTTCTTGCTATTCTGACATTTTAGAATATAGTTTTAAATATTTGGAGTTACTCGCGAAATACAACTACGTTAAATTAGTCTACACAGAGTCCCAAACATTTAACACCTCAACTATAAGAAAACGGGTCATACTTGTAAATTAATCAAGTTTGGTCTTGGCCAATATTGCTTTGATATCCAAAGATAAATACCAAAAAAGTACACTTGAAAGTAGCCCTCTAAAAGAGTCCGTTAGGGTCGAGTTAAAAAAGCGACTAAACTGTCTATAGCATTGGCAAAATAGATAAAGACTTTCAATCTGATCGATTAAAAAAAATGTTTTGATTGGTTCTAAACAAATCCAAAGAGGTAATGGTCGAGGCGGCCTTTTCTCCAAAATACAGATCTAGATTTAAATAAATGACAACATACAAAGTTACATGAGAAATTTAGTCTACTACTAACACACATATACAAGTAATACAGTTAAAAAGCGACCATAGACTTGAAGAAACACTATTAATACAACATGGATTTTTACAATTAAGTCAATGCAGTGTGTTAAAAATGGCGCTAGATGGCACTAGAGTCTCCAGATGGGAATTTACAATGTATGAAGTTTCCCAGAAAGCTTTCAGATGGACACAGAAAAACATTGTGAGAAAAAATATATAAATTTAAAACGATTTTGTAAATTGTTCACATCATCACAATTTTCAAAACAAGCTCAACATATAGCTCAACATTGCAAACCAGATGAGAAATTAGGTTACACTTTGAAATATGTAGGTTACACCATAATCTGAATAACTAAAATGTATTTATAAACAAGAAAGTTCCAAAATGTGTTCCAAATTTACAAAAAAAAAACAAAAAAACCCAAAAATCTAGCAGCACACCAGAGAATATTATGGACACAGCCATTAGAAAGGTTTACAATGTAGTTTTAATAGATAATGTTTTTGAAAAGGAAAGCCCAAACATTGTACCAACTATAGCAGCCATTTTACCCGTTTAAAAAAAGAGGTGCGGCAAAAGAAACAAGGGCTTTATGAAACAGGAGTAAATATAAAAAGTTTTAGGGGGAAGTAACAATTATTATTTGAATGTCAAGTCAAAAGTCATGATTTAAAAAAAAATAAAAATTTTTTTTTACTACAACAACTACTTTGACGTAATTAATTTGCATGTTCCATCTTGTTTGTGTAGATTCAACATAAAACATTGGACATAAATCTTTCAACTATGTACCCCAGACAAGGATCGGGGTCATCTCTGTTTTAAAATATGAACAGCCGATTTTAAAAGCTATAAATCGTGTCAAAATAAAACACATTAAAACAATATGTGGGAAATCGGCCCACTTTACTGTCTGTAGGAATCCTGATGACTTAAACATTTTCTTCTCGCAAGAAGTTAGAAGAAAAGAAAAAGAAGCAAACCAGCAAAGCATGTCTATTCCAGTCCAGGTCTACAGTCCATTAGGTGAAGAATTGTCCTATAAATATGTTGTTGAGAAAAACAAAACGTATTGCTTGATTTATCCCTTTGACTTCTCGCTCCAATCTCGGAAGCCTTGACTAGAGAAACTTTGATGCAGATGGTTTGAAAATAAAGAAATGTACATCGTAATACATACAAAATAAAATACAAAATTAAGAAAAGAAAAAAAATGGGAAAAGGTGATGAGGAAATTTAATCATTCCAGAGCCCGCCAGTCTGTTCTTGATAAACCTCGATCACATCTTCATCCTCCATTCCCAACTGCAACAGCAAGACAATAGCAAGTAGATTAAATGGTGCTCCTTTGACCCTCCCTCTGCTCCTTCGACCCTCCCTCTGCTCCTTCGACCCTCCCTCTGCTCCTTCGACCCTCCCTCTGCTCCTTCGACCCTCCCTCTGCTCCTTCGACCCTCCCTCTGCTCCTTCGACCCTCCCTCTGCTCCTTCGACCCTCCCTCTCTCCTCTGATATACTTGCTCCCAAAGCTTTAAAAACATGAGATAAACAAATAAAATATATTATGAATTTAATTACCGCTTACCTCTTTTGGAGTTTGGTTATCTGCAATTCTTTGCCCTTCAAACAAAAATCTTAATGCACTCGCTGCGACGCCCTGAGACAAACACACAGATCGGTTAAGATTTAGTATAACACAAAAACTAATAATCATATGTTAGTAACATTTAATACAGTATATGTAATGGGAAGCAGGACTTTTGAATCTTATCAATTAAATTGAATATAAAATGCCAAAACTACATTACTCCCTCCTACAATCACTAAAGGTTCATAATATTTGGACAAATCACAGAAGCTGCAATTATTTAGATAAAAAAACTAAATATCTAGTCCTGTTGCATCTGTAGTTTAGACCACAACAATCACATTCATAAATTCATGGGATTCTTGTATTAGTTTATCAGTTACTATTTCAGTCTTTTCTCAAATGCTCCTGGAGTTGTTTACAATGTGCACTGAACAAAATCAGACTTTTTAAACATAAATCGCACATCCAAACACAATCGCAAAACTTGTCAGAAAAACCTCAATGAGATGTTTTACTATATAGTGCGGTGATAAAAGTAATAGTCCTGTTGTAATATAAAGGTTTCGTTACCTGTCTCTGACTATACGACTCCTTCAGCTTCTTTAGATGTGTCGTCATTTTCACCTTAAAGTGGATTTCACTGCTATCCTGTAAGAGGAGCATTACAGAGAGAAGGGTCTTTGAGGGGAAGAGTCAGACGCGACGGAAACAGACCGTGATATTCTGAATATGTAAAGTACACACAACCCCCTCGTACCTGACCAATAACTTTTAGTTTTATGTACTCTCCATCTTTCTTGTCCCCTCCGTCTTGGCTGGACGGTTTAGTCTCCTCCTGAAGGCAAACGATACGGAATAAATACACAGAAGTGGCATTGAACTAAATATTAATACAACGTTGCTGACGAATAGCAATTGCTCTGATGAACGAAAGATAAAGAAAGGGTTTTAAGCAGGAACATTTTGGATCAGCGATAATAAAATAACAGTCATATTTACAAAAGCTTTTCAGTCTTCAATTGATACCGTGGAATAGCTACTTTCTGATAGCAATACAATTGTTTGTCATTGTCTAAAACTTACCAGAAGCCACTGACAACATGTTGCTAAGCTAATAATACAACGACAGGCCTAAAGCTAATCGATAGCACAGCACAACCAACGCAAGCTAACGCAAACTGGAGCGTAATTACAGACTTGGCCGGGTTGTAAAGCATAAATGGAGGCATAAAACGGGATCTTACCGTGTCTGACATTGTGTTTCTGTGTAAGTCTGAGGAGAATGTATTCACAAAAGCTGCAGCGTTTAGCCTGAACTGCTCTGATGTTATGAAAAATCTACATCAACCGGAAGTGACGCGAGTGACGTAAAGGCGCATTTCGTTCCAGACTAATAGAGCCATGGTTCAGGCGTAGAAATATTACAGACCCGCATAAATGGTCGTCAGGAGCGACGGGATGTCGTCCCAAGATGGCTGCTGCACAAGAGAGTTGGAGGAGGGTTGCTCTTCTCTCTGGTCATTTCAACACTATAAACAACGAAGACAGGAAAATGTATAATTCTTTTTTCCCAAGTAAGGTTCTGTGTAGTTTGGTTACGAATAGCAGACAATGACTCAAAATGTAACTGGTAAAACCCAGTTTAATTAAGACGACAAACTAAACCTTTACAATAATAATAATAATCATCATAATCATAATCATATGAAGGTTATTTTGTGTTTTTATGTTTAAAATAACAAACTAAAACATACATAGTAGAAAACTATTCTTGCCATTGATGTTAGTCAAAAGTTACGCAAAAAATATTTTTTTATATCACAAACCGTTTTTTGGTGTGTCTATGGTTTAAATCCATTTTGACGGGCAGAAAAGCTGTAAGGTGCAGTTCACGTTAGCGGTCGTTGGAGGACACAATACAGCATAATGTGTCCTCAAGTGCTACAGAATTATAATATGGTGAAACTTAATTTTTTTTTTTTTTTTTTACATAAAAATCCAAATCGACTATATTGTATAAAGGCTAAACATAGTTTCTGTTCGTACAAAATCCAAACTATATGGAAGTTAGTGAAACATGACTTTTGGAGGCGCTAAAAGTACTTTGGTTCCTATGGCAGAACGCACGTGTCCTGCCCTGACATGGAGCCCGTTATGACGGAACGCGCCCTATAGAATATGTAGGAATGGTCAGGGCGGCGGGACCATCGATTATCGAGCGGGACTTGCGTTTCATGATCCATGTACCTTTAAGGTAACATGCATATTATGCTTTTACAGGTATCGAATTATAACATAAGTAGATAATAATTGTACATTTTGTTTATTGTAAACTGCAATACTAGGCGCGTTCGTGTTTAGCTGCACCTCGTATGGATGATGGACGAGAGTTGACGGAGCAACGGAGGCGGAGCTAAAAGTCTGCTGTAAAGACAACTTCAGAGCTGCTGATATCACGTTTTCTACGTACTCATCGATGACATTGAACTTGACAAATAGTCAACTAGAAACCTAATAGTTAATCATGAGCAAAGGTCAGGTATTTGAGCCACAGAAAAAGGTAGGAGTAAAAACAGTGGATAGTTTCAGATTGTTCAATGCTTAAGCCTAAGTGAAAATGGATCAAACCATTGCTTAGTTAATAAATAAAATAAATAAGCACAGGAGTTACTGCGGCTGCTTCAGCTGGTTGGTCGCGTTTGGATTTCACGAGCTTTCAACTCGTGACGTCAGAGCAAGTTGGGGTAAAGTCCAAGCAAACCTGCCCGGGGTACACCACATTCAGATCAACCTTGATTGACCCCGATCGGGTCTTGCTTATGGCTATTGCTCTAAAACGGCTTACTAATAGAGATGGATCCACTGACTTCAGTTCAAAATTGCATCTGATAACCCCTCATTTTCATATGCATTTCATAGTTGCAAGCAGCAAATGACATGTTTTTATTTTCAAAAATTGGCAACATGACATTTTAGAACCCAGCATGTATCACTTGGAGTTGATAGGCGTGTCCGTCTTTGGCTGCGGCTCGCCTTGATGATCGACGGAAGTTGTCCAATGACTGGAGCGTCGACTAATATAGCGTTTAACCAGAAACTTCACTGTCACTTAACACCGATCGGATCTGCCCAACACGCCCATTTTATTTTTTTAAATAATTGCAAGTACAGAGCAATGGGCGGGGATAAGTGGTAGGAGTAAAACAGGGCGGAGATAGGAGGGAGGTAAAAACAGGAATTTTCTGAGCACTGGAGTCTCAGTTGCAAGGAAATACAGGATTACTAAAATATACACAAATCAATCAAAATTCTTCTGAGACTGATGAGGAAACACCGTGGTAACCATGGTTGTTAAATGCTCAAAAAGTTGCTTTTGCATATTATGTCCCCTTTAACTAAATGAACTGTTCTTAAACATAACCTTAACCTGGCTGTAGATGAAATGATAGTTGAAAACAAACATTTGCTAAAACCCCAATAAATAAATAAAACATTTTAGGTGCAGATTTGAAAACAACAAATGAGTTGTTTCCAGGTGACAGCATAGGCCTTTATGTTGAGAGAGCAAAGTTATTCAAAATGAAGAGTTTTGCCTTAATGTTTAGAAGTCAAGTTTTAATTTACCTTTAAACAAATCAGCACACAAATACTGATGGATTGATAAAAATTGAGTTCCCTGGCCAATCTGCTCTTATTTTGGTGTTACTTGCTCTAGTCGTAAATGTCAATGCAGCTTGACGCATCTGGAAGCAGCGCTCAGCGAAGCTCTACAGTCACAAACAAGGCTGAAAAGTGCATCAAAATGTGCACTTAGGTCTAACTTCAGCCTCGTATGACCCCGCAAACATCCCGACACTCAGCTGGGTTCGTCGGGATCACGCTGCAGCTCTGTCCTGGAGGTTTATAGCAAGATTTGACTGTCCACGGCTGGGCCTCTTCGTCGTGGCCCAGCGGGACTCGAGTGAAGTTCGGGGCCAAACTTCTGCGTCTATCTGCGGCTGTCTGCGACTCTGTCCGCGGGGCCCGGGGCCTCTGTCACCGGCCCTGTGGATGAGGAATTAACACGCAAACCTGAATAACACCCAGGTAAGTGCACACCGGGTCCTTAAATGTCACCAAATTATGAAAAGCATTCGTTGTGGAGCGTTTACTGTCGTTTGAGTGTCATTAGCATTAGCTTAGCTTGACAACTTCCATGTATACGGAACTCAAATTAGCCACTTAGCTCGGCGCATTTCCTGTGTTTTTGGCCATATTTCTAAATTCTACTTAATTTTCTAATGATTTACGTGAACACTAAATACAAAATACGCTGTTAATGATTTTGTGGCGGTAGGAACGAGTACAAGCCCGTCATTGAACGGTAATTACTCGCTAATGAGGCCATAACAAGTGTAGTGTTGTGGCTGTCAAACTCCGCTGCCGCCGTTCACACTCCGGGCTTTGATACGTGCTCATGAACAAAAATAAAACGATTCTTACTGTATGCATGGAACAATTTTACATTCAGAGACTTGTTTATGATTTGCTCAATGATGTATGTTGCAAATCCGCATTTGCGCCTCAACATTCCGCAATTATGAATTGCGCATTAATTATTAACTGTCCGTAATGATTGGCATGCCATGACTGTAAGGCTGTAGTCGACTAAAGATATGTGCTTTTTGCATTGATTAGTCGACTGGCATAATCTCTCAAAATTATTATGATCTCACGTCAAAACTATATAGAGTTCTATTAAACAGCTGTGCAAAGGTAGATTAAACTTCCCCAGCCTCAAAACTCCAGCTAACTCACTCCAGATTTCCTTTCTGCTGTTGTCCATACAAATCCTTATAAACCCAATCAAATAATATGTTGACGAATAAAATTGTGGTTGACTAATGCACTATCCACCTCCTCCAGGCCAAACCGTATAAGAGTCAGGATTGTGGATGTAGTCATGCTCACAGTCAGGACACATGTTATTCTATGTTTATCAGTGCAATAAGAACAGCCAAAAGGAAAATGAAAAAACATGCTTAGTTAATTTTTGGCCAAAGCAGTATTTCAGTTGTACTAAACATAAGAGTAATAAGTACACGAGAAAAAAGAAAACTACTAGTAGTAGTAGTTACTAGCACCTGTGTTGTAGGTTCACTGTATTTGTCATCTTCAGGAGAAAGAGTCCCGTTAATGGGAGAATCCTCTGTCCTGGAGTCCTGGGTCAACCGCTGTTCCACAATGATGGGTAAGACCACATATTTTACATGTCATCAGCCAAGAAAAAATACTTTAATTGATTCCTTATTAAGTGTGAGTTCGAATGTGCATGATTACATACATTCGTAATTCAAACAATCATCCATTGCAACTACTTTTGTTTTCTGCCATTTTCAATTTCTTTTATCTGATGGGTCTTACTTATATTTTTTACATAGTCAACAGAAAATGAACAAAACTAATTTGACTGTAGACTGACAATTAGTAATTGTCATTATTCATTTTGGAGATGTTATTGCTCACAGTATGGAATTAAATGTATCTAACTCTTATTTATCAAGCGTTTTTATGGTTAAAAATACTAGTCAAGACACTGAATCACAAGCTGTTTAAATCTCTGTTGTTGATGTATTTCGTTGCAGATGAGCAGGAGGTCCTGAACTCGATCATGCAGGACTTGGCTGAACTGCACCGCTCCAGCCGGCCTGCCATGTTCCTGTCTGACCTGGGCAAACCCAAAGCCTCGTCGCCAAAAAACCAGGTCAGGAAAAACACGTTATCAGCAATAATGTTTAATGTTCTTCTTTGAAATGACAAAAATGTGTTAGGTTTGAGTAGGTTTGTGAGTTGTGGTCTTGCTTCAAAATATTATCTTTGTGGAAGTAATTCATCCGAGTTGTTGGTCAAGAAAAGGTAACGTGATTTGGCTAATTCAAACTTGAGCACTTAAGAGCTTTGTGAAGTATAGACATTAAAGAATGATTAAAGCGGGGGGGGGGGGGGGGGGGGGGGGGCAAATTGTTGCGTTACAAAAATAAATTGAAATTGAACTTCTCTTTAACTGTTGGGAGAGAATCCTTCTTTAGAGTGTGTTTTAGTTAGTCCATCATCCAACAAGCTTTTGTTGAAGAAGCTATAGTCCTCTGTAAAGTGGTATTAAACAAAGCACTTTCTTTGATGGTGGTCTGTCACTGAAACAATTCTAGTCACCTTTCCCTGAGTTGCCTCATTCCTGGAAAGCGTGAAAAGAAGTGTGTATTCTGGTCATTCAAATGCGCTTTCCGTCTTTTTTAGGTCCATAAATCATTGCAAGACTTGTTCTGAGCATTTCTGCCATCAAATCACAATCATTACAACTGCGTCCTTCCTTTGCATGTCGCATTGTTTAGCGCTCCTCTATAATTTGCTTTGCAGACAGTAGATGGAGTCCAAAGGTCAGTTCCTTGTGTGGAAAAAGCAAGAGTGACATGAAGTTTTTTTATTTCTAAAATATAAGATGCCAAAGTAAAGTTACTCAAGAGCATGTTTTAAGGCAGATAAGCATAAGACAAATGTTATGCATCATTTGTATTTTTATTATAGCATATAAATGTGCTTGTAACAAGTATAGTAGCCGAATTCGAATCGTAACTAATTGCGGCCCTAATCATCCTGTACTCATTGTTTTCTATGTGCATTTTTTTAACAGAACGATGTCCGGGTAAAGTTTGAGTTCAAAGGAGAGAAGAGGTGAGATTATTAGTTAGATTTTGTTACATTACACGATGACCTTTTAACCTTTTTAAATTTTGACCCGTCTTTGTCTAGGATTCTACAGTTTCCTCGACCGGTCATACTGGACGAACTCCGAGACAAAGCGAAAGTGGCTTTTGGTCAAAACATGGACCTTCACTACACCAACAATGAGGTATTATAATAGTAACTGTTCACAATATGTTTTTGAGATGAATATGTAGCAGATGACTCAGAGAAAAGGGCAGATGAGTGGAGAATTTCCAGTGTAGAAGAAGTCATTACTGAATGTATTCTTAGTTTTGATTGGATAATAGGATTAAACAGCTTCTGTATTTCCTTCACAGTTGGTGATTCCGTTGACGACTCAGGACGACCTGGACAAAGCCGTAGAGCTGCTGGACCGAAGCGTTCACATGAAGAGCCTGAAGATCCTCCTGGTGCTGCAGACAAACTCCCAGGTCTGAGCCACCACAAGCTAACGTCTTTTAAAGTGGGATATATCATAGAAATGATATTACATAAACGATGATAATGAAGACCACTTTATGCCACTGATAATATAAACCTACAGTATTGCCTGATATTCCCATTGAACACGTGTAATTAACGCAGCCTGAACTCTTACTGGTCTATAAAAGGAACAATATTTATCTTTACACATATAAGTTTCCTTCATTCTTAGTATATGCACTGACCATGTCTCATGTTCAGCTCAAAACCTGCAGAATTCCTTGAATACTGAGCTGCAGATTCTGCACTAGCACTGACTCAGGACTGGCTGTAGGTGCTAAGGTTTAGGCCACAGGGATTGCATTAACATGGCAGTGGTTAAGTAAATGTGCGCATCTACACGGGTCACTCAAAACACGTATACCAGGCCTGAGGGTTGCGCTGTGGCCAAAACAGGAGAGCTTACATGGGGCATTCTTAGAAAACTTTTAAAATCCAAGCATTTTAATTAGTGGTGTGCCTATATGGAAATTTGAGGCCGGTACGATGTTACTGGAAACACGGGCCGATAATCGATATTAGGCCGATATTTTCTTTTAGATTCCTTTAGATTTTTTACTTTATTTGGTCATTTTAACACTTTACATTTTGAATAAAGAAATATTGCTGTATTTTAAAATAAGGATCATATCTATTTTAATAATGTTGAGTTAGAACACATTATACCCTTCATTTGGGGAAAAAGGATAAACTTTCATTTAGCTCTGTGCTTAGATATAGATAGGCTGTAGGCTATAATATATGATTAAAATTACCCTTCACACCTTTCCATTCCGTGAATTTGTTTTATGAAGTCCATTTCTCAGACTAAAGTGTCTCTCTGAACCTCTGCAGTCCGTGTGTCATCATCGCTGTCGCTGTTACAGCAGCTCCTCCTCAGTCTCTGTGTACACTCTTCTTCAAACCTCTCACATGAAAGTTATTTGGAGTAAACATGTCTAAGCTGATCGTTTAGGAGGAAAACTAGTCAAATAATGTCTGAAAATAAACATTGTGTTTATCGCGGGTCACGAGTGAATTAAACATGCTTATATTTAATGATTTGGTTTGAATGGTTTTGTCTAAAACTTTTCTAGAGGTTTTAAAATCTGTAACTTTGTCAATTCTGGGTCTTTTGGCTGGAGTAAAGTTTACAGTCTGTTCTGTTAGTATTGTTCTGAAGGGATGGCTGAGTTAACTCTTTCATTACCAAGGCATCACATCATGGACTGATATTGGTGGTTTTGGACTGAAACTGATATTACTCGTTATTGTTATCAATACTGGGCCGATATATCGGTGCACCACTACTTTTAATTCATTACACAACTATAAAGTCATTAAACATACATTATTTATTTCTAGAATTCATTGTCAAACATGGAGCTGCTACCGTCTCATGAGGAGCTGGACAACACTGGCTTTAGGGGCACAGACAAAAGCATGCTCGCTCTGATCGGTGAGAAGACTTTGTATAAAATCCCAGTCTTTTAAATTATCTGTTTAATTGTATATTTGATGTCACCATACCAAAACAAATTATATTGTGAGAAGATGGATTACAATTTTAGGAATGTTACAATTATTGTTTAATTTGTGTAGATTGTTTTGAACCCCTTAAATATTCCATTAGTTATATTAATAATATTTCCAGATAGGGTTATGTTTATTTTTCAAAAAAATTTCATATTCTTTGATATTGAAAACATAGTACACAAGTACACAATAATCGAATATCATAATGTTAAAATGAAATAGGACTTACATTGCAAATAATAATTTTAACTATTTTAATTTAAATGTTGTTATTTTCCTTAGCGTCCCAGTCGGACCGCAGCTCTCCTCCTCCTGGCTACATTCCCGACGCTCTCCAGCAGGTGGCGAGAAACGGCTCCTTCACCAGCATCAACAGTGAAGGAGAGTTCATCCCTGAGAGCATGGACCAGGTAAATGTACACTTTTGTTGTACACTTTTTGGTAACTTAACTAGTCGGCTTGGTTTAGTTCTAGTTCTGTAGTTTGGTTGTGATTATTAGATGGGCCTGGTTTAGTCTTTGTCTTGGTTAAGACTTTGTTTATTTCAAAAGTCTTACTTTGAAACTTACTATGTGCAAATTGTATCTGTATACATTTCTTGAACAAGAAATCTGTATACACGTCAGTCCAAATTGTTCTGTATACAATTATACCTATATTATATATATCACTGTCAAAGGTTTAGTAAAGTTTAACTTGTACTTTTGTTTCAGATGTTAGACCCTCTCTCAATGAGCAGTCCAGAAAACTCAGCATCGGGAAGCTGTCCGTCACTCGACAGCCCTCTCGATAGGTCAGGCCAGTTTATGATTTACAGGATAAAGATTGGACTTTTCAATTACTATTGTTCTGTTACTATTATACTATTAAACTTGTCCTCTTTCACAGTGATTACCCGAAGTCAAGGATGCCTCGAGCACAGAGTTACCCGGACAACCATCAGGACTTTCCAGGTATATTTTCTGTTTTTCTGAGATTTAAAATGATGAATGAAATGACATGCCAGGAAATTAAGGAGACATAACTCGGGTATTAAGACAAAATGATACAATAAATATTGTAGGGTTGTATGAGGTCTATGGCCTGAATATAAGTGGATTTGTTCGAAATCCCAGTGATCCCTGAGCAGAGATCCTCTCCTGCCTCTCAGTAAGGAGGTTGTGGATGAATTGGCTAGAATTTTAGGGCAAATGTTTTCTGGAAAAAAAGGAAGAAAAAAAAACCTATTCCAGTCACGAGGGCTGCAGCTATCGATTCTTTTAGTATTCGAGTAATCTATCAATTATTGTCTTCGATTACTCAAAGTCATTCATTAAATAATTTACATTCAGCAAACCATTTTTAAAAGCATATTCAAAATGTTTTAAATAAACTTCATAGTCAATAGTAATAAACAAATAAGGAGCTTCTGCTTAAAATAACAAATTGTATCGTCCACAATGTTCTGTTAGAATATATCTATATAAAGGACTTATTAACACCAGACTCTGTTTGTAAACAGTCACAGTAGCTATGAATCAATTGAAAATATGAAAAATCACTTAAAATAAGAAACTTGTGAGACCAGTGATCCCTGGGCTGCGTCCGAATGTCCACACTTGTCCACTGACCCCCATTTCAAACTGAAGCTGTTGCTGAACCTCTGGAGCACAAACAGTTGGCTGGAGCCTTTGTGAAGAGACTCTGTAGTTTTGGACTCTAATGTCTGTTTACTCTAATCATTAGTAGAAACAAGCTCTGCACAGAGGACTGCAGATTTTAAATCCCGCCTAGATTTTCTTTGTTAAATGTATGAATGAGTAACGCTGGTTTCTGGAGGGATCGGCTGATTGACACTAAAATGAGCGTTTGTTGGGTTTTGACAATTGTCTTTAAAAGCTTGTAATAGAGCAAAAATGTCCAGGCAGAATCCATATAAAAGTCAGATACATTTTTCATTTTATTTTAGTTTTCTTTTATTTGTGGGTTTGGAGTACAAATTGACCCTGATGCCTAATAAGAAGGTTTCAGCTTTATTGTTATTTACAGCATATCAAGCAGTTTGAGAGTTCCCTTTCAAGACGCCCGAAGCATAAATTATTGCTTCAAACGTATGGCCAATATACTGACCACGCTGTTGCGCTGTCCATAAATATTTGTGAGCTAAGGAACAAATGAACAAAAGTGTGTTCTTTATAATTAATGTGTATATGTATGTGTATATGTATATGCCAAATAGTACTTCTATTTTCCCCTCAATCTGACGTCCTAAAATATTTTATTATCTAAAATGCACTGAATTAGAGGAAATAAGACTGATTATTTAAAAACGTTCCTGGGGTTGTACACCCACCTTATTAAAGTCTCTAAATTGAGTGTTTCTATTCATGCCAATTGTCCTGTTAGGGATTATAGTGGTCATAATCTGCACCCAAACAATTTTCCCAAAATGTTCAAGGCTAATTTGACCTGTTTTTTGGTCATTTGTCTGCTTCAGAGTACGACATCCCGGTATTTGAGAAATCGGGGAAAGGAGGAACGTATCCTCGGCGCTATGGCGTTCCCTTCAGCCCTCAAGACTACAGCGATGGTAAGTGTAATCTGTCAGGTAAAGATAGTTTTATCTGTTTACACCATTTGACCAATATTAAAACATGAATAGACTAAAAGGTTACAGGCGTTTTATAGAAAATGGTATGACTACTGTTAGAGAGCAGGATTGGCTGACACTTTTAACAATTTGCCCCAGGGCGACCTCCTAATAGGACCTATTCACTGTATTCCAATTCCTGAATCCAAAACATTCAGAATGGTGACTGCCTCAGATTGATCTATTGCTTCTGCTCTTTGGTTTCTGTCATGAAATGTAATGTTTTTGTGAAAGTACCTTTACCCGTGTATTTCCTGTAACAGGCAGGAAGACGTTTCCTCGTGCGCGGCGAACTCAGGTGCATGGCTTCAGGTCTCCCGTGAATTTCAGCCCGACAGAGCAGTCTCCCAGCACCAGCAGTGGCAGTAGCGTCTTCAGCCCTGATGCAGAGGACAGCGCCACCCGCAGGACACGCAGAGGAAGTGACATCGAGCCCAATACAAGCGCAGCCCCCACACTGTCAGTCATGGACATCAGCCCGCCCAGCCGCTGTGAGTAATCAACTGCAAAAGCATCATTCTTGTTTGTGAATTTTTGTTCACTGACAAAACTGATAAAACTCACACGCTAGAGTTCCTGCACCCATGTCACCAAAATTGCTGAGGATGCCACATTGGCTGCCTGACCAGCCAGTCCCTCCTACATTCTGTTCAAATGCAGAAGGGTCTGGAATCAGAGCATGGAAGGTGTCAAAAAAACATTCCAAGTATGGACCGCTCCAATCACTGCCGCCAATTTGTGTCGCATGTCTCTCAAATACGGAAAACGTCTCCTCTCAAATATTTTCGGAACATTCAGAACAAAATATGTAACAAAATTTACCTCTGATATACAGAGTTTAGTGTGTCGCTTGTGACGTTTCTCAGTCCTCTGTGTTATTTCAATAAAATGTTTTCCTCATAAGCCGCCGTGTTTGTTTAGACACAAACGGACCATGTGTTTCTCTGGTTGGTTAATCCGCCTGTCAATCATGCCCTTTGGAAATCGGAGCGGCTGTATATGATTCCAGGCCACAACGTCTTCGTAAAGTATTTTCAAAGCGTGTGATCTTGGCAGGTCAGGCAACCACTAAGGCAGGGGAGAAATAGTTGTAATAAATGGCAACAAGCCTGAAGTATTGCTTTTGGAGATTCTTTCATTTAGTCATTAAAGCTGCGAATAATTATACTTAGAGTTATAAAATTAAGATTAGACATTGGCGACCTTTACCTGCAATAGGTTGGCTTTTTAAAGAGTCCAGAAAGAGTCCTAACTTTGCAGTATCTGGGTATCTAATTTACGTTCCACTTGGGTATAAAAACAAGGAGCGCGACATCGTCCGGTATGGCACAGCTGGGGCCCCACCCTGGAGCCAGGCCTGGGGTTGGGGCTCAAATGCAAGGTAGACTTGCTCATAGCCCTACAGTTTAGCTGCCACAAGTTGGAGTTCACCCCAGTGAACGAGAGCGTTGCGTCCCTGTGTCTTCATTGGGGACAGGTCTCTCACTGTTGTGTCGGCCTACAGGCCAAACAGCAGTGCCAGAGTACTCTGCCTTCTTGGAGTCCCTGTGAGAGGTACTGGATAGTGCTCCAAACGGGGTCTCTTCTGCTTCTGGGGGTCTTCAACACTCATGTGGGCAACAACAGTGACACGTGGAGAGGGGTTATCGGGAGGATCGGCCCCCCCTATCTGAACCCTAGCGGTGTTTCGTTATTGGACTTCTGTGCAACTTATAGTTTGTCCATAACAAACACATTTTTTAAGCACAAGGGTGTCCATCAGTGCACGTGGCACCAGGACACGCTAAACCAGAGGTTGATGAGCGACTTTGTTGTTGTGTCATCTGACCTTCGAGGGCGGCATACAAATTCTTGCAAACCGTCTAGCGCCTCAAGAGGGGGAAGCTTCACCAATACCGTTTACGGTGCGGGTGGAGAGCTGTTGACCTCTACTGGGGATGTTGTCGGACGATGGAACTCCCCAATCCCACTGTCACGTCTTCTGAGGAGGAAGCAGAGAATGAGGACTCAGAGGTGGTTTCGTACCTGAAGTCTCTAGATGTTATGGGAGTGTCTTGGCTGACAAGTCTCTGCAACATTGCATGGGGTTTGGGGACAGTACCTCTGGACTAGCAGACTGGGGGGGTGGTCCCTCTGTTTAAGAGGCCGGTAAGGTCTATTCAAGGGTACTGGATTTATTATTTAATCAACAACCACTTATTGCACTGTTCACTTCTGCACTACTCCTGTAAATTTCACTGTACATTTTGTGTACATTCTAAGTCTATTTTTATCTGATGAGTAAATTGAAATAGTTTTTCTTTAATACATGCGTTATTTGATATATTTAGCCTCATTATTGTTCATTGTTATATGTTCCACCGCATCACCAAAGCAAGTTCCTAGCCTGTGATTTTTTTTCACTGACAATGCCAATAAACCTTTTCTGATTCTGATTCTGAAGAGGAGAATCTGACCGAGTGTGGTTTTCATCACATCGTGGAACACTGGACCCAACTCTATTAGGTGCTCGAGAGTTCATGGGCGTTTGTCCAATGTCCACATTTGCTTTGGGGATCTGGAGAAGGTGTTGGGCCCTTTGCCTCAGGGTCATCTGGTCCCTGTATGATCTGAGCCGGAGCTGTGTCCGCATTGCCGACTTCGCCAAGGCCGTCCCTTGTCACCGATTCTGTTCATTGTTTTTATGGACAGAATTTCTAGGCGCAATTGGGGGCCGGAGGGTGTCCGGTTTGGAGACCACATGGATCTCATCTCTGCTGTTTGCAGATTATGTTGTCTTGATTGCTTCATCAAATCAGAACATGCAACCTACACTGAAAAGGTTTGCAGCCGAGTGTGAAGCAGCTGGGATGAAAATCAGCACTTCCAAATCTGACGCCATGGTTCTCAACCGGGAAAAGATGGCTGGCTCTCTCCAGGTGGGTGGGGAGTCCTTGCCCCAAGTGGAGGAGTTCAAGTATCTCAGGGTCTTGTTCACGAGTGAGGGAAGGATGGAGCGTGAGATTGAGCAGATGGTGCAGCGTCTGCAGTGATGTGGTCGCTGCATCAGACGAAAGGCAAAGCTCTCGATGTTCCAGTCAATCTACGTTCCTACCCTCACCTATGGTCATGTACTATGGGTAATGAACGAAAGGACAAGATCACGGTTACAAGAGATCGAAATGAGTCTCCTTTGCAGGGTGGCTCGGCGCTCCCTTAGAGATAAGGTGAGAAGCTCAGTCACACAGGAGGAGTTTGGAGTAGAGCTGCTGCTCCACCTCGTTGAGAGGAACAACCTGAAGTGTGCGTGGAAAGGGAAGTTTGGGCCTCCTTACTCAAACTGCTGCCCCCAAGACCTGGCACAGGATAAAACGGGCATAAATGGATGGGTGAATGTTCCCCCTAGGGCTGTGCAATTGTGAATGCACGTCTGCCACTCAAAACCTGGCGCAAAGGCACTTTTCTAAAGCATTACTAATACAATATATTCGTATATCCGTATTTGACATAATTTAGCAGCCTTTGTTTCCACCTTCTGATGTGAAAAAGTGTTTGAGAACATTATTATAAAGCCATGTACCACATCATGTTTACTGCTATTGAGAGTTAACATTTTGTGATTTTGATAAAACAAGGAATATATTTTGTGCTTTAACTAATGAGAAGCGAACTAACTTTAGTTTGTTAATTTATTTTTCTACAATCAACATTTCAAAGCAGTCAAGTATGTAAAAAGTATTATGGGACTTATTAATTAATATTTCAGATTGACTGCAGCCGGTTTAGTTCCCAAATCCACTTCTTCCGTCAGTCTGGAGCTTTGTAAATCCAGTCAAAGGCTTCGTCTGCCCTTGAACATTTGTACGTCGCGCTGTGCAACAATAATCCACGTTCTTTAAGTTTCTCTCATAATTATTGGCCCGTATGGAGTTTGTGGGTCATGCCGGGATTGTGTGACGACATCTGAGGGCATCAAGGAGGTTGGTGTCTGAAGTAGTGATTGAACTGTCCTCTCGTCTCAGCTCCTCGCGCTCCCACAAACTGGCGGCTTGGGAAGCTGCTGGGACAAGGAGCGTTCGGCCGGGTTTACCTCTGCTACGACGCAGACACTGGGCGAGAGCTGGCCGTGAAGCAGGTGCAGTTTGACCCCGACAGCCCCGAGACCAGTAAGGTGAGACCCCGATCAGTATACTGCACTCTGATATTGTGGGTAGGGATGACGCAATATCAAATGCGAGTGACAATTCCTCACGCCACCCTGAAAACATAATAGAATCAAACTTTCTGAATCAGGGATGGGCCAAAAAAATATCGACCCTTGTTATTTTTTGTTTTATCATTTGTTTTTATGTGATTATTATTATTATTATTTTTTAATCTCTGAAAATCTGTCAATTTCACCCGATACTGGAACCGATATATTTCCCATCCATATTCTGAAGAATGAAGTTGATGTGACATAAACAAGACAGATAAAATTGCACTTTATTTTTATGTGAACTTCTTGGGCGAGTAGTAGTAGTAAAAGTTGCACTTGACTTATTTCTTCTGCAAATGTATTTATCTGGGAGATAGAATAATTAGTTGCAGGATTTTGGAAATGCACAGACTTTTTTTTTTTTTTTGCCTATTTACTCATTCCATTTTGACTCATTAGTGATTTCATGAAGACAACTGATGCACTGAGGACAAACTGAGAATGACACATGGGCAGCTTAGAAATAATATTGGTTCCAAATGTCTCAATACGATATCTTACTGATATTGGCACCTTCAGTATGTTCATCTACTGAAATCCTTTCAGTCTGCCTATTAAGTGACCATACCAACTTTACAAAAGCAAACTTTCTGGCATGTTATTCTTTGGGGAGTAATTTAGAAGGAGAGGCAGTAGCAGCAGTAGAAGCCTGACCTGGCTCTGTTTTGCTTCAGGAGGTGAGTGCTCTGGAGTGTGAGATCCAGCTGTTAAAAAACCTGTGCCACGAGCGGATCGTCCAGTACTACGGCTGCCTGCGGGACTCCATGGAGCGCACTCTGTCTATATTCATGGAGTACATGCCTGGGGTCAGTGCGCCTGAGCTTCTTTAGCCCTTTTCTAGAAAGAATATTTGTTATAATTATTATGTGACTTGTTTCAGGGCTCGATAAAGGACCAGCTGAAGTCTTACGGCGCACTGACAGAAAACGTGACGCGACGCTACACCCGACAGATCCTGGAGGGGGTGTCATATCTCCATAGCAACATGATTGTACACAGAGACATCAAAGGTCTAACGCTCAAACTCAAATTATATTATCGTATTTAAAATGGGGCTGGTTAATGTTATAATACTTGATATACTGTATCATACAGATTGAGCTGGATTTTTGGTTTGATTTTTGTTTAAAATAAAAAATAAAGAGGTTTTCAATATCTAATATCCTAAGCAGAAACAATTACAGACTCCAGACCTTTATTAAAAAGCTCCAAGTTGATCATTGACCATTTGAAATGAATGTCGATTAAAATTCTATGTATTGCCCAGCCCTAATTTGAAAAGGTTTCGTTTTAGTTTGTAATCAAATGTAAATCTGATTAAACCTCAGGCGCCAACATCCTGCGAGACTCTGTGGGGAACGTGAAGCTGGGCGACTTTGGGGCGAGTCGACGCCTTCAGACCATCTGCCTGTCGGGAACAGGCATGAAGTCTGTCACTGGGACGCCATATTGGATGAGCCCGGAGGTGATCAGCGGAGAGGGCTACGGTCGGAAGGCAGACATCTGGTACCAAAGCTCTCTTGTACTGCTGCTTATTTAAATGGAGTCATTAATTATGTTCATGTAGCAAAAAGAGAGGAAAAACAACAGTAATAATAATATAATATTTCTTGCACATTTATACTACATTTATTCTGAACATTTCACACATACATTTCAACATATCTCAAAGGGAATGATAATTGGAACAGCGCAATTCACTGTTTTGAGGTCACGGGACGATCATTTTAATTAGAAGCCCCTTGTGCACAAATGATCGTAATGTTACACACCTGTGAAGTCAGCTCCAGCGCTCACTCGCTGTGAAGGAGCTGAGAAGACACTTCCCCTCACTGCTCGCTCCGTTTCAGACAGAACTCAATATCGCGGCTCCTTCACGGGAACGCACAAAAATGAGGATTAGAGCGTCGGAAAAGGGAGGAAGAAGCGGTTTCAGAAAGACTTAATTGATTCAAGCATACCATTCTTTTTCACCAGGAGTGTGGGATGCACCGTGGTGGAGATGCTCACACAGCGCCCCCCGTGGGCAGAGTTCGAAGCAATGGCGGCCATCTTTAAAATTGCGACTCAGCCCACAAACCCGGTCCTGCCGCCGCACGTGTCCGACCACTGCAGGGAGTTCCTCAGGAGGATCTTTGTAGAGACCAAGCAGCGGCCCTCTGCAGACGACCTGCTCCGCCACATCTTTGTACATTAACACCGACTGTAACCTTTGACCTGCAACCTGCCCTGAGCCGCCTTACTCCCACAGCGCCCCCTATGGACCAGGAGCCGCTACTGTCAGGAGGAGGTGCCTCTGCTTCAGGCCTGTCACAATTGGACAACTAACAATGATAATTAACCAATAGTTTTTAAGTCTTCACAACGAAAAACACAAAACAAAATTGGGACGGCTCGTCCAAGGCACGGTCCCGATCTTGCAATGGAATGCAGTCCCTAGTGCCCAGACCTGGAGTCAAACACGTTCGTTAGGTTCAGGGCTAAATGCTCAAGAAATCCACGCAAACTAATGTTGTTGACCTCTAGTGACTGGTCTGAGTATCAACATTTCAACATTTCAACATTTCCTGAACGGACTTTGTTCTGATTGTGACAGGCCTTTGTTCCCTCGTCTCTGTTTGTCTGAGACCGCCATAGAGAAGATATTTTAAGATATTTTTTACTTTCATTGCACCTTAATTTTTGACCTGGAGGAGTCACGCACTCCTCCAGAAAAATCAGAATCTCCTAACTGTTTGTTTTGTATTTTGTCGTTTCTCTTGTTGTTGCGGACCTACCGTTCGTGTGGCCGTTTAAATCAAGAATGTAAACTCCTGAAAAAAATCTATAGCTGCTAAAAAAGGAGTCGGATATGAAATATTGGGGCTATTGTTGAAGGAAAACTATTTGTTGGTATCAAAGTATAATTAGATGCTCACAAATGGGCTTCCCAACATAATATGCCCAGAGCACTCCCTTGGATATCCAAAAATCACAATTTTAAGCTTCACTTTTGATGGAGGTGTCACTAGAACTGGAACTAGAACTGTTTGTGGCACCGCGGCAAGGTTAATGTGCAAAACACATCGATACACAAGATTTTAAAAACAATGATTACCAATGGGTTACTTCCCGTTTTGGGCCACAAGTACTAATGTCAACCTTCCCCCCCCCCCCCTAAACCCTCCCCCCCCCCCCCTAATGGACTTTTTCGGTACTGCAGAACAAATGCATTTAGCCTAAGTTACCAAATAATGCTAGGTGCCAAATCTAAACCAAGGCAGTGTCACTATCTTGCAATTAAGGTACAGATTAAGTGCTATCCATTAGGCCAGTGGTTGGTGTTCACGACCCCCAAACAGAAAAAAAAGACTCCCTAGAAATGGAAAAAGTCTTATTTCTTTTGTTTGGTTTTATTTCCAGGGCGTTGGTCTGCTGCAGATGAATACATTTGGTAGGCCAGTACAGGAATCTACATTTACCACTGCATTTCAAGACATTTTGTTAATATCTCTTGAAAGTAAAATCTTCGTTTAATGACAGTAATGGCTCAAATGGTTCTCTTCAACCCTATCTTGGAATACTACCTTAAAGAAATACTGTTTCCTCACCAAAAAAAGTTATCCATCAAATTGTTGCTGCATAAACCTATGACTATAAAACGTTGTTGAGCTTCTGGGATCAGTTCTAGTTACACATTCATCCTTCTCCACCTCCTGCTTGCTCTTCCTCGCGCTCATTCTTTGTGCCTTTTTCTGTTATTTCAAACGTAAGAATGCGCCTCCGTTTTTGGCTCCTGGATTCAACAAAAACAACTGCCTTCGCACCGTTTTGCCGGTTATAGCTGGTCTCTTCTCAGCCTAAAACTACTACTTCTGCCTTCAAAACAAAAAACACCGAGAAACTTTGCCTTTTGCGGTACTTGGAAAGAAACGGTTCATCCTAAACTTGATCATATCTCAATAACTGTACCAAACAAATTTAAAAAAAAAAAAACATCACTGGACAGGAAGTTGAAAGCTGATTGGCCTTTTTTCTTGGCTGTTTGACGCTTTTGTCCAATAATAACCTGTTTTTCAATGATATACTGTATATGTGATACTACATGCTACAACTGTTCAAATCATTGCCTTTCTTTTGCCATAGGGCTGGGCAGTCTCAAAGAAGCCCCATCATTTTGGAGCGTATTGCGTTCTTATTAAATGATGTAATCATGTACACATGCAAAAACTAACAAGTTAGCTTAAAGAATCACTCAGTCTACAAAACCATGCAACTTGGATTGTGCGATTATTGAGTTATTAGGCCGATAAGTTGTATTTTAGTAAGAATGATATTGACTGTTTTTATACCAGGTCACACCAGGCACATTCTGGTTGAGATCTACGTTTTTAAATGAGAAACAAATGAGTGCAAATGGTTAATTAGTCATCCACTTTTAGTACTATTACTACCAGAGGGAGTTGACATTTGGTATTGAAATACACTATTGTTGTGTCATTTCGATCTGTGTAACTCCAGCTATTTTGTTTTTGGATATCGCTGTGTCATAATTCAGTGCATATGACTGCTCATTTCACTAAGACATACTTAACATAAGTTTACATAGTTTAAATCTTGCCTAGTCTCCTCTATTTTGACCCTTTTGGTGATGTTTCTAATGTTACTTCCTGGTTGGACATGAGCAGCAGATATGACAAGTGCTTAACTGTTACCAAGGGCCAAAGTTATGGTTAGACTTAAAAATAACAACACCTTTTGTTTTCTTAAATTAATTTTTAAACTTTAAAATATGTTCCTGCATTTTGGATGCATTATGTATTGATAACATGCATAGAGATTTCAAAATGATTTCTCCAACATTTCTCTTAACATATGTAAAGGGTTAGGGTTACGATCACAGGTCCTATTCCACAAAATTAAGTAACAATTAAACAAAACAAAACATGAAATCCTGTCGTACGCACTTTCCCTCAAAAGCAATATAAAGTTTACATGTTTTGTGACGTGGAATTACCGCCCTCGTTTATGATAAAACCGCTTTTCCACAAGAATTTCAGTGCATTTTTAAGTCGAGCTCTTAAAAGTTGAGAGCTTGCCCAGCCCTACTGTCTGTCCACAAATGCACTCCAAATGACTAAACGTTCACACTCCTTTTATTTTAAGCCGATTCAGCTATGCATCACACTCACACACAGCTCGCATTCATGAAACTGTATTGAGCTTTTATATTGCAGAGGATAGCGCCCTCTGCTGGCACTGGTTGAACCTCAATACGCACTACCATTATGCACTATCACTGATGCTTTGATTCCTCCACTTTTTCTTTGCACATTTTTGTAATTTTTGGTGCGAATGAGTTGTAACTTTTAAATTCAACTGCATCATTTATTTTGGCAATATCTTGCCTTTTCTAACAATAGTGTCCTCATGAAAAGATAGATTTTGAATGTATAGTGTTAATTTCACCATCAAATTGCCTGATTCTGAAAATTGCCATGCTAAAACTGTTGGTTCAAGTTCTCAAACGTTTTTTTTTGTGTGTGTGAATGACTGTGTCCCATAGGCTGTTTTAAAAAATGAAATTATAACTAAACCAGATCAGAACCAGGGCTAGAACGGAACTAAACCATGACTAGATCAGGACTGAACCAAGACTGAACCAAGACTGGACCAGGATTAAAGACTGGACTAGTCCTGGACTAGACAATAGATTACAATTCTACGATAAAAAAAAATCTGATGCATCGATCTGTTTATTTACTTTTTAAACAGTCTATGGCGTGTGAATTTGCCTTTAAGAGTTTTGACTGTAGAAAGTGACTATATGAAAATAATAATAATAATAATGGAGAAAAAAATCTGTACAGATGTAAAAAGAAAAATTGTACCCTCTTTTGTTTTTTAAAGAAAAGTATAAATCTGATGTTGTGTCTTGTACGAGAAGCCATTTATAATTCTGATTGGTTTGTGACCAATGCACCTGTTTATATGATCTGTATATCAGTGGTACGCATAATTTTTTAATATATATTTTTTATTTTCTTTTTTTAAAACAAGGAGATTTATGCACGACACGATGCAGCAGTGCATTTTGACCGTTAAATGCTGTTTTTTGTTTTCCTTTTGGCAGAAGTCTGGAGGATTGCTATGTGTCCAAAATGACGATTATGATGAAAACAATAAATATATTTATTTGCAAATAAGATGTCATGTTTTGGTGTTGTAATCCAGAAATATTTGTAATAAATAGACAAAGTGTTTACTATCCATTGTACATGCCACATATTCTGTGTGTACCGGTAATGTACTAGTAAAGTACAACTATAATTTGCACATTCACGACAAAGAATTGGTACTAAACATCTGGAATAAATGGACTCAATTTAGGATCAAATAATGACAAGTGTCAAAACACCTTATTTTATTTATACAATATCTTTCTGTCTTGCCCATATGGTCTGGCCATAAGACACAACAACATTGTGAATTTTGTGACGTGGATTTGAACCGCCAACCTCCTACATACAGGTTGATCACGGAAGGCTGATTAATGCTGATTAATGCTGATTAATGCGGTTGACGGAGACAAATAAGCCTACAGTCCACACTTTACCAACTGCGGAGACAAAACGCCCTGCAGCCTTGTGCGCGCCAATCGGGTTCAACCAGAAACTCCCGATGTCAAGCGACACCGAACCGAGGTGAAGTTAGTTTCACATTGGACGTTGGACATTCGCCTCCGCCTCCGTAACTACAGCGGTAGCTTCGTCTAAGTGTGCCCCGCCTGTAGTAGCACGGTATTTTTGTTCAAAAATCAAGGATTTTTTTCAATACCTTCTAAATCAGGTGACCTAGAAAGTCAAATCCAAGTTTTTATAGTAGTTTTAGTCTCCAGGTAACACGCACACCTTTTTTGTTTTTCAATTTAACCCTTTATAGATTTTTAAGACATATTTTTCTTCAAACATCAAGGACTTTTTTCAATAGCTTCTAAATCAGTTATCATAATATGATATCATCATTGAATCAACATTAACTCCAACACACAGCGAGATAGATCTAGAACTATCATGTCTAGCGTCTCCATCTGTTATCGATTAATATTTATTTCGATTAAATATTCCATATTCATATTCTGTTCATATGTTGGTCCATAATTATTCAAAACCACATTTGGTAAAGTGTTCATTCATTTCCTGAAAAGGGGTCAATGTCAATGTTATGAGCAAATTAATTTTTAATAAATAAATACATTTTGATATTTGATTATAGAATTGTTTATAAACATACGTGGAGGGCATGGATGACATTACAGTACTAGTAATAGTAATATCACTTTGAGGTGAGTATTCACATTTTGTAACATGACTTTAGTGATTTCCTTTGAAGTTGAGGATATCTGATATTTTATTATTGGAATATACCTACATTTTATACGTGCTACTGGATTTGACAGGTTGTATACACTACATAAGTTTAGGTGACATATTTCAAATTAATTATGTTACCTGGAGACTAAAACTACAATAATAACTTGGAATTGCCTTCCTAGGTCACCTGATTTAGAAGGTATTGAAAGAAATCCTTGATTTTTGAAGAAAAATATTCCTTAAAAATCTATAAAGGGTTAAATTGAAAAACAAAAAAGGTGTGCGTGTTACCTGGAGACGACAACTACTATAATAACTTGGAATTGACTTTCTAGGTCACCTGATATAGAAGCTATTGAAAAAAGTCCTTGATTTTTTGACACAAAATATTTCTTAAAAATCTATAAAGGGGTAAGTTGAAAAACAAAAAGGTGTGCGTGTTACCTGGAGACTAAAACTACTATAATAACTTGGAATTGACTTTCTAGGTCACCTGATTTTGAAGCTATTGAAAAAAAATCCTTGATTTTTGAAGAAAAATATTCATAAACGACCCATAAAGGGTTAAATGTTGAACCCAAAAGGACTATGGCGACTAGGATTAACAACTTAGATTGATGCTTAACCTTGTTTACTTTTATAAATATAAATATGTTTGATATTTTTCAAGTAACACATTTTTAAACAAACGCTCGCCACAGCAACAGTCATTTAGAGACGGTCCCTAACTGGCGTACCAAGCGGCACTTCACAGCGCAGCTCCCCGCACCGTGCTACTGCAGGCGGGGCACACTTAGAGGAAGCTACCGCTGAAGTTACGGAGGCGAATGTCCAACGTCCAATGTGAAACTAACTTCACCGCGGTCGGTCGACAACCAATGGATCTGCGCAGGTCTTGCTCATCAAAAACAAAAACAAACAAAAAAAAGGTCTTTCTTATCCTGACCATGCCTACTGAGCTATTTGAAGTGCATATCAGACCGCGGGGAAGTTAGTTTCACGTTGGACATTCGCCTCCGCCTCCACTACAGCGGGAGCTTCCTCTGAGTGTGCCCCGCTCAGGGGCCCAGGGTGCGGGGAGCTGCGCTCTCAAGTGCCGCTTGGTAGGCCAGTTAGAGACCGTCTCTAAATTACTGTTGCAGGGGCAAGCGTTTGCTTAAAAATATGTTATGACATATTTATAATTATTAAAATGTACAATATTAATCATAAATCCAAATTGCTAGTCACCAATCCTAGTCTTTTTGATTTCTCAATTATACCCTTTATATAATTTTTCTTTTTTCTTTTTTAATAGCTCCTACGTTAGCTCGCATACAAAGTCAAATCCAAGTTATTATTGTAGGGTTATCCTACAGGTATCACGCACACCTTTTACTTTTTCAATTGAATCCTTTATAGATTTTCATGGAATATTTGTCTTCAAAAATTAAGGATTTTGTTCAATAGCTTCAAAATCAGGTGACCTAGAAAATCGAATTCAAGTTATTATGGTAGTTTTCGTCTCCAGGTAACATGCACACCTTTTACTTTTTCAATTTAACAATTTATAGGTAATTTATGAATATTTAACTTCAAAACTCAAGGACTTTTTTCAATAGCAGCTAAATCAGGTGACCAAGAAAGTCAAATCCAAGTTATTATAGTTGATTTAGTTTCCAGGTATCACGCGCACCTTTTACTTTTTCAATGTAACCCTTTAGAGATTTTTTATGAATATTTTTCTTCAAGAATCAAGCACTTTTTTCAATAGCTTCTAAGTCAGGTGACTGTTAGGAGCTGTCTCTGACTGTGGTTTTATCCATTCTCCATCAATCCATCCATCTTCTTCCGCTTATCTGAGGCCGGGTCGAGGGGCCAGCAGTCTAAGCAGGACGGATTTCCCTACCTCAGACACTTTTTCCATCTCCCCTGGGGAGATCCCGAGGCGTTCCCAGGCCAGCCGAGAAGCATAGTCCCTCCAGCGTGTCCTGTGTCTTCCCCGGAGCCTCTTCCCAGGGGGACATGTCCGAAACACCTCCCCAGGGAGGCATCCAGGAGGCATCCGGAACAGGTGCCCGAGCCATCTCAGCTGGTGGAGAAGCGGCCCTACTCCTAGCTTCTCACCGTGTGACTGAGCTCCCCACCCTATCTCTAAGGGAGCGCCCAGCCACCCTACGGAAGGAACACATTTTTACCACTTGTATCTTGTGATCTTGTCCTTTCTGTCATAACTCAAAGCTCATGACCATAGGTGATGGTCACTCGAGAGCTTTGCCTTTTGACTCAGCTCTTTCTTCACCACAACAGTCCGATACAGCGACCGCATCACTGCAGACGCTGCATTGAGCCGCCTCTGAGTGCACTGGATAAAGTTTTTTCTTCTGAAATTTTTTTATCCAATGCACAAGCAGTAGAGCAATAGAAATACTGCTCCAGGAGAAGCCAAATGTCCTGATGGTACAGACGCGGCGGGGTACGTACGGGACTCTTGGAATAAATGGCAGGTCCTATGCATGGAGCCCTTGCTCATGGAAGATGTAGAAGACCTATTCGTATTTGGATTTATGATTGCGGGATTCCTTCTAATTGGGCTTGGAGTCGCCTTGGTCTATCGGAAAATTGGGAAGACAGGAAAATTCACCCAGATACTGTCTTGACAACTACAAAAAGGAGTTGGTGGAATTGAGTGAAAGGATGAAAAGACTCAAACAGAGAATGAGTACAGTATGGCACAGCTCGTAGAACTGGACAAAAATATCTTAGTCCGGATTACGGACTGCAGAAGACCGTGGGACGTGACCAGGAACAGTGAACTTTTTGAACGATGGAGTAACTCAAAGGCACAAACGGATTGCCACACAGAGGACCAAAAATGATTGGACAATTTGATCTGGCAATTTCTGATCAAACAAATGTACTAAAAAGTATTTTGCTCCATACTCGTGCTCCTTCTCCTTATCTTTTCTCCCGGCCTTGGCTTTGAGACCAGTTGGACAGCCAGCGAAACCGAGCGACACACACACGCACAAACAACAGATATTTGGCCTTCATATCGCCGTCTGCACTACCTCAGTATCTACTTCCCCTCTTGTTTGTGTCCCTGGCCCGAAATCCCTGAAAAATTCCGCACATGAGCTCGTGCAAACGTATTCATTATATGTGTTGTATACTGTGTATTATTGTTATGCTTATGCTGAACCTTTTCTCAAACCATCCCAGTGCATGGAGCCATAAGAACATCATCTGCATACAGCAGAGATGATCAGCGGAGGGATCCTGTGCTCCCCAAACCGGACACCCTCCGACCCCTGACTGCGCCAAGAAATTCTGTCCATAAAAACAATGAGCAGAACCGGTGACGAAGGGCAGCCCTGGCGGAGTCCAAAATGTACTGAGAGCAGGTCTGGATTACTGCCGGCAATGCGAACACAGCTCCTGCTCCGGTCATACAGGGACCAGACAGCCCTAAGCAAAAGGCCCCAGACCCCATTCTCCTGGACCCAAAGGACACCATGAGGGACACGGTGGAAAGCCTTCTCCAGATCCACAAAGCACATGTGGACTCCCATGAACCCTCGAGCACCCGATGGAGAGTATAGAGCTAGTCCAGTGTTCCACGGTCGGTCAAATTCCCCTCTCCAGTACCTGGAATAGACCTTACTGGGGAGCTGAGGATTCTGATCTCTCTATAGTTGGACCACACCCTCCGGTCCCGGAGAACTTGAGTAATTGTTATCAAGAAATAGAATAAACAATCGGACAGCGTTGTCTTGTCTCAAAGTGAATGGTTTAATTCAGTGTACAGTTTGAATCAATCTCCCCCTAACAAAGATGTCTATCCCTCCCTGGTCTTCGCAACACACAACGGAATCCTGTGTCCTTTTATAGAACACACGTTGAACAAATCACATGACTTTACAAACTTGGATATTATTGCCCCGATGGGCTAAATGCGAAGTACAGCAACAGGGTGGGTGTTTGTTGATTGCATTCAAACGTTGGCTGTCTGGTTGCTGTTCAAAAAACAATGCCCTGGCAGCAGGCGAGGTGTTTGCAAAGATGCCCATCCTGGACCCCTGTGGTTTGAGCACACCTGACAGGAGCCAGTCTTTGAACAGTGCCACCAGGGCTCCTGGTGGATTTTGCATTTGTGTGAGGGAGAGCATGGGGGGTCATTTTACATTCTTGCCATAACACCACCACTCCGGTCTGCCAGTCCAGAGACACAGTCCCCGAACCGGATTGAAGAGGTCCTCAAAGTATTTCTTCCACCGTCTGACAACATCCCCAGTCAAGGTCATTATGCCTCCACCTGCACCATAAACAGTGTTGGTGAAGCATTGCTTCCCCCTCTTGAGGTGCCAGATGGTTTGTGAGAATTTCTTTGGGGCCAATCAATAGTCCTCCTCTATGGCCTCCCCAAACTCCTCTCAACCCTCTGTGACAGCACAAGCTGTGCTTGGCCTGCTGATACCTGTCAACTGCCTTAGGTGCCTAAGGAGTCCCATAAGCCAAAGAGGCCTTATAGGGTTCCTTCTGCAGCCTGACAGCATCTCTTACATCCGGTGTCCACTGACGGGTTTGGGGTTTTCTGCCGCGACAGGCAGCTGAGACCTTGCCACCACAGCGCCGAGCAGCCGCATTGTCAAAGAAGCTCGAGAACATGGTCCACTTGGACTCAATGTCCCCAGCCTCCCCCAAGATCTGGGAAAAGCTCTCCCGGAGGTGTGAGTTGAAGAACCTCCTGACAGAGGGCTCCACAAGATGTTCCCAACAGACCCTCATGATGCACTTGGGCCTGCTAAGTCTGTCCGTCTTCCTCCTCCAGCGGATCAAACTCACTACCAGGTGGTGATTGGTTGACAGTAGGGATGTCAAGATTAACTGGTTAATCGATAATCGTGATTGTCCTTGATTTTTTGAAGAAAAATGTTCCTTAAAAATCTATAAAGGGTTCAATTGAAAAAGTGAAAGATGTGCGTGATACCTGGAGACTAAAACTACTAGAATAACTTAGCTTTGATTGTAGAAAAAGATTCAGTTGTCGTCATCTGGAAAAACAAAACATTTCGACTCTCATCCAAGAGTCATTCTCAATCTGTGAAACAAGTATGAAACTACTCTGTGTAAACCCTGCCCACAGGGCGGGACCTCCTGATAATGGGCCATTGAAACTACCTGAGATGGCCCATTAACATCCTATTGTACACTGACTTTCTCTCCCTCCTCACTGAGTACCTGAATAGCATCAGAATGCCCCAGGGTTTCAACAAACCATTATAAACAACAGGAAGGTTGAATCTTAAACCTCCATTATGATTTAAGGAAGGATTCTCTTTTTTAACAAAGATTGCCTCCTTAACTCCTCTTTCAAACCATATTTTCTCCCTGCTCAGAATCTCCACTTGTGGTTTTTTTTTTTTTTTTTTTTTTTTTTTTTTTTTTTTTTTTTTCAAGATAACACATTTTTAAACAAACGCTTGCCCATGCAACAGAAATTTAGAGACGGTCCCTAACTGGCGTACCAATGGGCACTTGAGGGCACTTGAGGGCACTTGCTCCCCACATCGTGCCACTGCAGGCGGGGCACACTCAGAGGAAGCGAATGTTCATCACGGCGCAAAACAGTCCTTTTTTCCTACAGGTCAATTTTAATATTTATTCAGCAGAACATATTTTAAAACTAGTCCAATATTTAGTCATGTAAATAGTGGGTGTGTTTTTATAAATAACACGCCCCGTAGAAACATGCGCAACAGGAAAACACCGTTGGATACACCACTGGATACACCATAGGATACACCATTACACATAGGATACACCATAGGATACACCACTACACTATTACACATAGGATACACCATGAGCCCAGCGGCAGCAGTGGCGAGCTCTGTCCGTCTCTCAGCGCTAAGAGCCCGGGAACTTTACCCAGTTCGGCTCGGGCTCTGGTGCTCCTTCAGCAGAAACCTGAACGTGCAAGCGGGCACTTCGGAAACGGAAAAGCTGAAGACCATCGAGGATCTTCCTGGACCGAGTTTTGCTCAAACTCTCTACTGGGTTTTATTTAAGGGATATGCTGACAAAAGCCACTTACTGCAGGTAGGCTGTTCTTTTTTGTAAGCCACGAAGAACATAAAAAGTGACTAGTTGTCTAACTAAAAAAAAAAATCTAGCCTAAGGGAATCAGAACGTTTTATTGCTATTGTTAGTGAACAATTCACAAACTGGGAGATGGAGGGTCAGTGAGAGGCAGAGGCAGACAGAAAGAGGGGAAGAAGTTGAGAATTTGGGAGAGGAAGACTTTGTTTGAGGTGTTATATGGTGTAAATATGTAAATAAGGCATTTTAAAGCCTTTATTATCACATGTAACTTTTAGACCTTTTTGAGTGCCTCAGCTTCGTTCTACTTTTCCTCCAAGACTGACCCCTGCACTGAAGAGCACCAAAAGGACAACTTTATACCACCTAGCACTCCTGCCTTCTATAAAAAATGTCTATGTAAATAAGTAATCTATTATTCTTAATAAGAGCAATAACATTATTATTTTTTTATTTTTTTTATTATTATTATTTGAGCTGTATTATTATATATTATCACACTGTTTTATTTTACTATTATACACAACTATTTTATATAATAAGATTTACACATTGTTCTAACTTGATGCTGGTAAAAACAAAAACAACAACAACAACAACTAAAAGCTTTGGGTGTTTACAGAATGACAGATCAGACAGTAGACCAGATCTTCCTGTGGAGTTAAAGCAAGTCTTGTTCAGGGTGACGGGAATGGGAACGGTTGTAACATTTGTCCCATCCCAGCACATGTAGGCGCCCGAGGCAATGAACATGTAAAGGAATCTGTTAAAAGATCAGTCATGAATATAGAAGTGAAGTTAAAGTCAAATGCAAGCAAAAGCTAATACAGCAAAAAAAAGGCAGAAGGACTAAGATGTGGAAAGGAAGGTGATGCAAGAAGACGAAGAAAGTGGTGAAATAAGATATGCACGCAGACACAAGAATTTTTTGCAATTCTTGACGAACGTGTTCCAGTTGATGCTCCTTATCAGTTGATTGTTGTTTTATAGCTAGTCCCTCCATTTCAGCAGTTGAGTATTTCTTTACCCGTTTTTGCTATGGAAATGGTCACAGAGCAGTTGCCAGACTACTTGTGCAGCTAGCATTCTCGCTGACCATTGAAGCGTGCAAGATAGACGAGATTCATGTGATAGCGTAGAACAGTTGTCGTGGAAAAAAACATCTTTAAAGGTTATCAAGAAATAAAGTAAAACAATAGAACAGAGTTGTCATCTCTCAAATGTTGTAAAATCAGAATTCATCTCTGTCCCTACTTCAAACATCCCAGAGATGTTACACTTTCCTGTCCCTTCCTGGTCTCAATGCCTCCACAAGGGATTCACGTTTTATAGAAAGGTCATTACAGGTCATACAGGTCATACTGGTCAAACAGGTCACATGACATGCATCACACGGAAGATTACTGGCTCAAGAGGCAAAATGCTGGATATGGTTGTTGAATATGTTTGCATTCTGACCGTCTGGCAATGGAAAAGAACAATGCCTTCGTGTGAAAAACCAAAACTAGGCTTGGCCCAAGACTTCCTGAGAACCCCAGCAAGTCCCCCAAGCAGACAGAGATAGGTCTTTGATAAAAAAAAAAAAAGAAGAATCACAGCAGACATGTAATTATCAGGAATACGCTAACAGTATGGTCCAGGTTCGAGCTGGGCCAAATGGTATTTTTCCATAACACTGTCCAAAGCAACAGCAGCATATCCACGGTGACAACAGTGGTCAATCAGAAAATATTTTAAATGTTTTTTTTTGTTCTGGTTCCAGGATGTGCAGAAGAGCTTGTACGGTCCGATTTGGCGTTCGCGGTTCGGGCACTATGAGCTCGTAAATGTGGCATCGGCAGAGCTCATTTCACAGGTAGATAAATTACTTGGGACTGCAGTAAATGTTAAAGGTGTTTTCTCTAAAATGTTAATTTAAAGACACCCGTACTCGCAGGTGATCCGACAGGAGGGGCGGTATCCGGTCCGAATCCTCCTGCCCCACTGGAAAGAGTACAGGGACATGCGGGGGCAAGCCTATGGACTGCATGTGGAGTGAGTACTGAACCGAGACCAAACCAGTACTAAATCCAGACTGAACTAGGACAGAACCAGTGCTAAATCAGGGCTAAATCAAGACTAAACCTGGACTCAAACCCTGAGAATGATCCTGTGTGGCCCCCTTCACCTGGCATTTGGTATTTACTTTTCCCGGTGAGAGCAGCGGGGCCTGAGCAAGACTGGCGAGACGGACCAAGCCTGGACTCCTGTGTTTATGTTTGGTTAAGAGCAAAGTCAGACACCAAAGAGGGGTTTTTGACTGGACTAGGACAAAATCTAAATTAAACCGAAATTAAACCAGGACTAGAGCCGGGACTAAACAAGGGCTGCAACAATTAATCGCAATAATGCTGACTAATCTTCTTTTTTAAAATTAGATTCAAAACGGAAAAACTAAAGAACGAACCATGCACGGATTTAGTCGACTATTAAAATAAGAATCATTTGATCATCCATCCATGATCATCAATTGTTTTCTGGACTATACAAATTTTAAAACACATGGACGTTTTAAAAAATCAAATAACGCTAGCATTATTAAACCCAAATGTCAATTTCTGATTATTCTACATCCAGAAGTCCTCAGTCTTTACTTGGGTGAAAAGGTATATAATAATCAGTCAACTAAACAAAATAATATCTCTTGCAAGTCAACTACAAAATGCTATGCTCCTAGAATAAGCCAGAACAAGATAAAGGGTAAACCAGTTATGCTGGCTTGTCAACAAACACCAAAGACACAAATAAAGCAAACAAAGCTAATATTTAGCTTTGGCACCTTTACATATACACACACAAATTGCATGTATTCACAATATGCATAACACTTTGTCCTGTTAGTTATACATAACACTTTGTCCTGAAAACTTGGCATTTATTACTTAATTCGCTACTTAAATTGCGCTGTGCCGGGGGTCCGACTTCAACCAGAGCATCTTGAACCGTAAGTAGTTGTCGTGACCCCAAACTTTACTTGAAGGAACTTAACCTTTTAATATTGCCCAAAATAAAATACTTATTGTACTCATAGCCTTATACATGACAAATGAATTAATAGGGGAAAAAATATTAAAGGGTCCATAAAAGAAACAAGTCAAATACACTTTCGTACATGTATTCCAAATACATCAGTGCCATCTAGTGGTGAAATAAATGATCACCAAGTTAAACTCAAGAGTCAAGACTCACCCAGACTAGCCTGAACAATGTAATTTACAAAACTAAGCCAGGACTAAACTAGGTCTAAACCAATACAAAGCTATCCAAAACCAGTAATCCCGCCTGTCATTCAGCACAGGCTCAAATTGGTACCGGATCCGCAGCGCTCTGAACCCAAAGATGCTGAAGCTTCATGAGGTGAAGTCGTACGCGCCCGTCATCCACCAGGTTGTGGACGATCTGCTGCAGAGAATTGAACTCCTGCGAGAGAGGAGCCCAGACGGAACCACCGTTCCCGACATCGCTGCGGAGCTCTACAAGTTTGGGTTCGAAGGTCGGATTTCATCATTTGCACAGAAATATTTGCAAATTAACTGCTGTGAAGAGAAACTGCATTTGCACTAGTATTCATAGAAATGTAAGACTAAAAAAGGTTAAACCTGAGGGGGACCTAAAAATCAGGACTGAACCAGATTTCAACCAGAACTACACTATTACTAGCATGGTATCAATTATTATAAAAGGTTGTATTAACTAAAATAAACCAGGTATACATTTGGATACACAGCTAAACAAGGATTAAAGTGGGTCTAAACCAGGTCCAAACCAGGAAACGACCAACTCTAAAGCACCAAACACATCAGAGACTCATCCACTCTCACCATCTTCAAAAACTCAAATTCACCTGTTCAAAATTGCCTTCAAACAACTGCATCTTCTTTTTACCTACCTCCTGATTTGGTTTTTTGTCTGTCTTGAACTGTGAGTGTCATGAATAGTGCCATACAAGAGTTTTGTACTATTATTTTTAAGCAAGACTAATATCAGACTAAACCAGGGCTTAACCAGGACTCTCTTGCAGGTATTTCATCCATCCTGTTTGAGACCCGGTTGGGCTGTCTCCAGGAGGAAGTGCCCACAGACACTTTGCGCTTTATCCGTGGAGTGAATGACATGCTCTTCTTGTCCAACTTTGTGACGCTGTTTCCTCGCTGGACTCGCTCCTTCCTGCCGTACTGGAAGCGCTTCGTTCAGGCCTGGGACGACATCTCTGACGTGGGTGAGAAAATCATGATGAATTGTCATGGCCTGATTTGGCCCCCGGTCCCGGCACCTTTTTTATTAACTTGTTTAACTCTTTAAATTGTGTTTAGTAGCAGTAGTAATCATGTGTTTTGTACGCTGTAGGCCCAAGAAGTGCTCAGGTTGAATGTAAAGATTTTATTCATTCCTTGAACTATGGAACCTACCTGGACTACTGAGGAATTACACAGACAAAATAAAAATGTTAAGTTGCAAAAATAGCAACGTAGGAATAATTAAAAAAAAAAAAAAATCAGAACTCACATTGTATGATTTTTTAGTAATTTATGTTATTGCTGCAAATAAGTATTTGAACACCTGAGAAAATCAATGTTAATATTTTGTACAGAAGACTTTGTTTACAATTACAGCGGTCAAACGTTTCCTGTATCTCTTCACCAGGTTTGCACACACTGCAGCAGGGATTTTGGCACAGATCTTTTCTAGATCTGTCGGGTTTGAGGGCTGTCGCTGAGCAACACCGAGTTTCAGCTCCCTCCAAAGATTTTCTATTGGCTTTAGGTCTGGAGAATGGCTGGGCCACTCCAGAACCTTGATATGCTTCTTACGGAGCCACTCCTTTGTTATCCTGACTGTGTGCTTCGGGTCATTGTCACGTTGGAAGACCCAGCTTCAGTGCTCTGACTGAGGGAAGGAGGTTACCCAAAGTCTCACAATACATGGCCCATTCATTCTTTCCTTAATACAGTGCAGTCTTCCTGTCCCCTGTGCAAAAACCACCCCTAAACATGATGTTTCCACCCCCATGCCTCACAGTAGTAGTGAAGTAGTGCTACAAGTGTTCTTGGGACGGTACTCATCCTTATTCCTCCAAACACGGCGAGTGAAGTTTATACCAAAAAGTTCCATTTTGGTCTCATCTGACCACATGACTTTCTCCCATGTCTCCTCTGGATCATCCAGATGGTCATTGGCAAACTTCAGATGGGCATGTGCTGACTTAAGCAGGGGAACCTTCTGTGCAATACATGATTTTAAACCATGACGGCGTAGTGTATTACCAATAGTAACCTTTGAAATTGTGGTCCCAGCTCTCTTCAGGTCATGGATCAGCTCCTCCCGTGTATTTCTTTGCTGATTCCTCACCTTTCTTATCATCATTGAGACCCCATGAAGTGAGATCTTGCCCCCAGTCTGAGGGAGACTGACAGTCATCTTTAGCCTCTTCCATTTCCTGACAATTGCTCCAACAAGCTGCTTGCCAATTGCCCCGTAGCCCATGGTTGTAGTTGGAGTCTGACTGATGTTGGGGTGGACGGGTTTCTTTATGCAGATAACGAGCTCAAACAGGTGCTACTAACAGGTCTTCGAGAGACAGAATTCTTGCTGATTGGCAGGTTTTCAAATACTTATTTGCCGCAATAACAAATAAATTACGCATACTATGTGATTTCTGGATTTTTTTCTTCTCACAGTGGAAGAAGAAACTTGTCAGGCTCCTCCATAATTTCTATGTGGAAGAACTTCACAGGGTGTTCAAATACTTATTTTCTCACTGTACAAGTAGAATAGTAAATAAAATATATATCTAAATATACCAAGGTCATATACAAGAGGAGGAGTAAGGATAGTGCAAAGATAAAAATGGTTCTTTAACATAACATCCCTGAAAAGAGGGTCAGTTGTTGTACAGTTCGGCATGTGTGTCAGTTGTGTCAGTTCACTGTGGGAGTGGAGCTGTAGCAGCCTGTTCCAGTGGCGTGGGTGAGTAGGAGTGTCCGTGATGGAGAGCAGTTTGTCCAGTGTCCTGTCCCTCAATGTGCCCTCCTGTCCCTTATTGTGACAACTGTTCAGCCGATCATGTGACCAGCTTTATGGATCATTTTGTCAATACAACCAGTGTCCCTTTTGCTGGTGCTGCTTTCCCCAGCAGACCACAGCAAAATACAGTCTTTTACACACACTGGTAAAAGATCTCCAGTAACTTGCTGCAGACGTTGAAAGACCTGAGCGTTCTGAGGAACCAGAGTCTTCACATGCCCTTTTTGAACACAGCCTCAGTATTGTCCCTCCAGTCCAGCCTGTCGTTCAGGTGAACTCCAAAGCTGATGTTGCAGTCCACTACTTCTACCTCATGGCCCTAGATGGTGATGGGCTCCTCTGGTATGAACTTTGGTCTTGTCCGCATTCAAGAGTATATAGTTTGCGCGGGAACACTTGCAATCAATGTCCTCAGCTCCTGTCCATCTTTGATACACCCAACCACCACTAAGTCATCAGAGAACCTCTGCAAGTGGCAGGAGCCAGAGCTGCTCTGAATGGAGACAGGACAGTGCCCTGAGGAGATCCCACATTAATTCAATTTCAATTAAATTTATTTTTGTGATTACATTACTGACCACGGCATCAGACATGGTGCTCCTAGATGAGATAGACTTCTTGAGCACCAGCACGATGCAGGAGGATTTCCATAGTAACAGTATAAGTCTTCGATCAGAATCTCGATCTGGAAAAAATCCCTTTGCAGTGATGACCAGTTTTGGTGAAGGTGGACAGACTTGAAAGGTTTAGCTGCAACTGATACAAAGGAGGAAAGGAGAGTGTGTTCTTTACATTTGTATGTTTGTGTTTTCAGCTCAGAACCTGATTGAGCAGAAGATCAGAGACATGGAGGTGCAGAGCGACGCCCCCACTGATGGACTGTACCTGACCCACCTGCTGAGCAACGACAAGCTGAGCATATCTGAAGTCTATACCAGCATCGCTGAGCTACTGCTGGGAGGAGTGGATACGGTAAACCAGGACGGAACCAAAATGTGACGTTTATCTCGATAACATTGTTTTAACGGTCGTGTGTTGGTAGAAACTTGGCTGAAATGATCACACAACTAAACACTCTCTGTCAAGGCAATAGACTGACCTAGAGTTGAAGGTATATTTATCAGAACCAAACAATACCATTACCAGAACAGTAAATACTTTCACACAACGTCACCTATATCTAGTCCACTCTCCTGCAATGTCCGTGTTTTTGTTTAGGATTGTTTAGGATTTGTTATGTTGCCAGTAAAAATTGACACATCATTAAAGAATAACTAAAGCTATGGTACTGTAAAAAGCTATTGGCCTGCACGGATCCCCCCGGTCGTATGAAATCTGGAGCTTGCACATGTTCATGGGTCATTGTGACGCATAAGCAGTGTTCTTTTTGTTTTGTTTTTCTATATCCAATTGTAAAAATGTTGTCAGATTCGTTTGACTTCCACGTGTGGGTAAGATTTCTAAGGCGTTAAGACTTCTTTGCTAAATGGTGGTTAAATCCACTGCCAGAGTGCTTGGTTGGAGTGCATTAGATGAGAGTGGCGCACTCATCCGGATTCTCTGCATTTTTGGTTCGTCAGGACTTGTCTCAGATTTCTGTATGGGTTTTTACAAGAGATCTCAAAGGATTAAAACGAGGTCAGGATCTCGTTGCAAAACCTAGACTTAACCAAGACCAGAGGCAGGCTGACCCACTCCTGATTTTAAGTTTCATAAACTTGACCATGTCAAGGAGTAAACATGTTCAAATCAGATATACTTATAAAAGTTATAATGTTGATTTATTTTTCATTACAAAAACATTGGACATGATGAACAAATTGTTCATCTTTTCTTTAGGTGTTTTGTTGTCAAGAATTGCCACATACAGTTCCTTTCAATCAACTAAATGGACTACAGCAGACTAAATGAAGCGTAAACTAGAACTAAACCAGCAAAAGGGAAAAGGTAAAGCGGGGTTGGTAAACATTCTTTTCATAAACCGGAAGAAACAACAGTGCAGCAACTTCCTGTTCATAAGAGGAGGGCAGATTACAGGTTACTAACGGTGAAACCATAACTAAAATAAGTCTAAACCAGAGGCCTTTACTATAAAGCTGGCTGAACTTATCCTGAATAAGTTTCTCTTACCCATATATGAGCGTCTCTGCTGGGGGCGGGTTAGCACCAGCTGACCAATCAGAACGATGGAGAAGGAAATCATAATCTTAACGAAGATCCATGATGTATATAAGGGAATAAGAGAAACTCAAGTTGATGTGGAGTCGGCGCCTAGGGACCAATCACGGAGTTACATCACAGAGAAAGTTAATCATTCATCGATAAAACAGACGAAACACAAATGTGCTACAGTGATGAACTGGATCATACAGCGCCGAGTGAATAGCTCTGATGTTTATGCAAATGTGCAAAGATAGCCTACATGCTTTAAACTTTACATATTTTAAAAGTGTAGTTTATTACAATATCATTCCTCCTCTTAATCCAGGCGCGCTGATATAAAAGTATACACGCTGCGCTGACGTTTAAGCATTTCAATAGAATAGACTAGACCTCAACTAAACCGGGACTAAGTCAGGAATTAAACTGAACCAAACCTTGACTAAAACCTGACCAAAACAGGACCAGATTAATTTAGAATACATTTAAGCACTAACAGGGGGACTCAATCAGTACTAAACCAGGACTTCTGTAGATAAACCTTGAACTAATCCAGATTCAGGTCAAACATAGGACTAAATCAGGACTAAAGATGAACTTAACCAGGACGAAACCTGATTTAGTGCTGTCTCGCTCCAGACTTCCAACACTCTTTCATGGGCGTTGTACCATCTCTCCCGGGACAAGAGGGCTCAGGACCTACTGTCCAGGGAGGTGCAGGAGGTGTGTCCCAATCTGAGAGAGCCCTCCATGGACGATTTAAAAGAGATGCCCTACCTGAAGGCCGTTATCAAGGAGACTCTGAGGTAGGTTCAGAAGGTTGTTTATTATGGTCCTGTTTTGACAGAGGTGAAAGATGGAAAGAATTTGTATTTGTTGAAAATACTTCAAATACTGAGTAACCTATCAGACATTACTGATTACTGACTTCTGTTAAGACCCAAAGCTTGGTGGTTTGAGGCCAACTCCGACCATGGCAGTGTGACACGGATTAGCTGCCACACCTTTGTCAGTCAGCCTCAGGGCAGCTGAGTGTGGAGACCGGAGTGCGAACGGCATCAGAAAATGGAAAAACAACTTTTAAAATGCTTGCAATATTGTCATAATTATTAGAAAGGATATGATATAGGCTACTGATTTCCTACATTCTACTATCTTTAGAAAGACATGTACCTTTACATCTTGGTCAGTATGGAGTCATTTTAACTTCCAGGATGTATCCAGTCGTCCCGGGAAACGCCAGATTTGTGACAGAGAACGACGTGATTGTGGGCGGATACTGGTTTCCTAAAGAGGTAACTCCTTCACTTTGCGCTGCAGAGCTAATTTATGATTGAACAAAGGCACTGATTGCACACACAGTCCCAGTGTTATTATTCATTAATTCAATGATCTGACTGTTGACTGTGACTTTGACCTTGACACACACAAACATCTGCAGGAAGGATCAGTGTGTTGGATGACTATCGAAACATGTGCCAGAGGTCATCTGACTACCTAAATGTACTACTTCAGTCAATAATGATGTCACAATATTCAAACCTCTTTAGCTGGTGTATACTTAGGATAAAACTGTTAGGATCTGGCCACCTAAAGTGAGCAGGTCTTTCGGTCAGATAAAACAACATTTCTATTGTAAATTGCAAAACTGAATGGGCTGTAAACATTGATCAGAAAAATAAAAGAGATATTCATGTACACACATATTTGAAAGATTACATTGCTTTTGTCAGTTTTAATATATGTTCACTTTCTGTTGTCTAGACTGTGTTCCACCTGTGTCACTACTCGGTTTGCCACAATGCGGAGGAGTTCCCGAATCCGGAGAGCTTTATCCCAGACAGGTGGCTGCGTCCGGGGAAGACCGGAGCGAACAGACAGGCCCTGCCCATGGTCCAGAAGCACCACCCGTACAGCTACATCCCGTTTGGAGTCGGAGTGCGGGCATGTGTGGGCAAACGCGTCGCAGAGATGGAGATGTACTTCGCTCTGGCAAGGGTTAGTTGTAGAAATATTGTACAAAGAATAATCCTGGCTTAAACTGGTCTGAGAAGCGCCTAACTAGACCTATACCAGGCCCATGCAAGAACTAAGCCAAGACTAAACAAGAACTAAACTCACACCGACTAGAACTAAGCCAGAAATGAACTAGGATTTTATTTTATGTATTGATTATTATTATTTTCATGCACTTTAAATTTGACAAATGTATTTATTTTTGTTATAATGTTTAGGCCGGTACAGATCAGCACAGCATGGAATGGGAATGTTGTTTTATTATTACTCAGTGTTTTATGTTGCACCTTAAGGCCGAGACAAGTTCCTATGTTTTTGAATTTTGTTCATTGACAATGGCAATAAACTCTTTCTGATTCTGATTCTGACACAGGCGAAGGACATTGTAGGACAAACTGTCGAGAGCCACCGAGCTGCACTAACTTTTAAAGATCTTTCAAAACATGCTATACTAATTTCTGCAATAAAATCTACTTTTATTTTTATAGAAACTGAGAGTTTCCAGATAATCTTGACAATATTTGCATATTGTATTCCTACATGAGAGATAAGGACTTTATTTTTGATTGAATTGTTGTGCTGTATTCCAGTTGATGCAGCAGTACGAGGTGCAGCCTGAAGATGGCGCTCCTGTGATAGAGGCCAAAACCAGGACCCTGATGATCCCTGGGTCCCCAGTCAACCTGCGCTTCCTGCATCGGGCCTGAAGAGGACGTTGCACACCAGAGAGGCACTTGTATACAGCCTCAGCTCCAAACACACTTAACAAAGCCACTTTCACATATTCCTATGAATGAAATAACTAACGTCAACTAATCTTGTATTTAATTATTCGTAAAGTTGATTTTAAGGGATGTATAGAAACAACTACGGGCAACAAAATCTTTAAAAAACAAACAAAAAAACTTGAAATATGTTTTATGAATATGTTTGAGATTGCTCATACAGCAGGTTAGTGTACCCCAAATGATCTGCCATCGACTGTGCTACACAAGACATTCAAGTCCTGTTTTTTAAATAGTATTTCACACAATTCACTGGGTATAATTGGACTATTCATGGATTTCAGCTTCCTGTTTTATGTAACATTCGCATTCATTTGTTTAAAATAAATTTATCGCTATGCTAACCCATTGTTAGAGTTTAGGTTCACAATAATAGATATATTAAACCCATTACTTTCAAGTCAGTAAGTTTCAGCTTAGTTAATTTGTGTGGACTTTGCACCAGTTTTTCCTTCATGTCTATAGGTCCAGTAGATATTAGGGTTGGACAAAATCATCTGCACAGGTGTGGTCGATCCCCCCCTCCCATGTTTTTACATTTGGATTTGAAAAAAGAAGGGTTAGGTATTTACAAATAAGGAGTTATTATAACCAAAAAATTAAACAAAGTAACGACCACTGTAACCCTCCGATTTTATTAATGCCTATAAATCAGAACTTACAAGGGAAATAATATCTAAACTATATCAATGCATTACTAACCTGGACAGCTACTCTAAAGAGAAGGTCATTTTGTTTTGACGGATGAGGAATGGGAAGCTGTTTGTATATCGCAGTGGAGAACCACAAAATCACATGTTTGGAGAGAATTTTGTTGGAAAAATGTGTCACGTTATTTCATAACACCATGTCAAAGTGCCCATTGCTCACAGGGAAATGCTGACTTGGAGAAATTGTGGCAGCCTGAAGGCAAACCACAATTTCACACCCCCCCCCGACGATCAAGGACTAGACTGACATGTGACAGACATTAGAAAATTACTTTGAAACGACCACATTTGCACAACTTTGAGCGAGATGGGATGTTTATGTTGGACTTGGTATGCCGTAACTTTATTTATGTTTAATCATTTGGTGCCATTATTATTATTTCTCATTACTTGTATTATTGTTCTCAGTTTGTGTCCCCAGCTCTTGTGTTTTGTGTGTCTGTAAAATCAAATAAAAATTTTAAAAAGTAAAAAAAGAAGGGTTAACGTTGCTGACTTACACCTCAGGCCATAGTTTGAAAAAGCAGTGCTACATATGCAAAATATAAAATACATTTTAAAAAGTGAGGCCAATAGTGCAAAATGTATTTATTGTAAATGATGTCAAACACTTGTCTTGTCTCGTTCTTGGGGACCCAGTCTCGTGTCTCGTCTCCCATCTCTACTAGATGTATTAAAGGTGTACTATGTGACTTTTTCTGGTGGACCTGCTGGTCAGGAGAGGCGAGCCCGCTCACCGTAAGGATCAATGTTTTTCAAGGTGTTTATTGGCAGTAAAGCCTTCCATGGAATAAACGCAAGATAGATATGTCTATGACCATACTGTGGAACATCCAGGCAACACAATGACATCTGGATGGAGATAAGCAAAGGGCGGGCCCAGAAAAGTATTGTGCACTTGAACCGTCACCCAGCTACTATTTAGGGTGTTGTGACGTCACAAGAATAATGGCCAGAGAATTAAGTACAGTTATGTACGGTTACAGTTATGTTAAGCAGCTGGTCACCTTTAGACAGAAGATACATGTTCTCTCGTTTCATTCCATTTATCATAATGTTAGCACTAAGACTACTGCCTTTCTCTGTCATGCTTACAATGTTGAGCACTTTCTGCACTCAAAGACTACATTTAAACCAAGCAAGCCTTAAAAACCGGATGTCTTACAAACATACAGACTGCAAAACTTCGACAATATACAAAAACTATGGCATACAGAATGATAAATAACTTTGCACCTGCACCTCTTCAGCACTTTGTTCAGTTCACATCTGTAGTGACTTCCAGAGCCACACGGGCCTCCACCAGGGGCCAGTGTGTTGTACCATAACGAAATAAAGGCGCGGAACAATGTCCCTACTGAGCAAAAAAGTCAAACTATTCAACATTCTCTTTGGAACAATCAAACTTGTCAGTATTAACGATTTATAAAATGTCCCCCTCATAATAAGCCTAATGTAGCACCCTGTTGTTACCCGGACAATCAGGGACTGCAGATGGAAATTTAATAAAGCTTAAACTAAACTATTTCTAAAGTTGGTAAGTTGCTAATGAAAGTAATGCATTCTCAACCCCAAATATCTAAGCAAGTCATATAATTCTATGTTGTTTGTGGATTTGGCAGTTCTTATTATTGCTTAACATTTTATAATTGGTTGCAAGTTGTACTCAGACCAGAATGTTAAGTACTGTTCCCAAACAAATGTATAATCATTTGTCATAATTTTAGCACATAAGAAAGAAAAGAACAAGCTCGTGCTTCAACCACGGGCTTCTCATGTCCGTCCACTAGAGGGGGCTGTGCGCGTTCCCGCCTGGTGTTTGTCATTCCTTCAGATCCACAGGCCGCTGCTCTCAGACAAGTGTCATTTCACCAGCGGCGTGATGTGATGTGTCCCCACGCACCGCGCAACTCCTCCGCGTGTCCCCGCGTCTGCCCGGGCCTTTAAAACCGCGCCATGTAACCGCTGCGCCGGTTATTCCTCCTCGGAGACGGCGTTACCGCGATCGGATCCAGCTCCGAGCGCCGCACACAGGCTTCCGCGCCGCGGCTCCTGGCCGACATGAGCGCACCGGAGAGCGGATAGAGCGCCGCCAAGCCGAGCCTCCGCTGCCGTTAACGCACCGGTGTCCGGACGGTCCGCCGCCGGCATCACCATGTGAATGAAAGATGCTGAAGATGGAGGTACGTTCTGCCCTTTTGTCCGTGGGCACCTGCTGTGACGCGCGCGCGGACGCTGGGGTTTATCTGGGAGGGAAAAAAAGGGGAGAAAAAAACAGGCCTATTTTGGGTTGAAAGCGGTGCGCGTAAAGGATGAATCGGGGTCATGCGCGCTTAATGGAGGCTGGGACTGTGGCTTTGTGAACGGTGTGGTCCAAAACGGAGTCGGGCCTGAGGGTCTTAGGCTGTGATCCAATGGAAAAACCCTGTTATGGGTAAATTGGAGCATATTATGAAGTAGTAGTTATGCAGGCTAACAAAATGGCCTCAGCATTGCCTGCCAATCAATAAATCATAATATAAGTAGCTTAGCAATAATTCCACATATCTGCTGCTGAGAAATGTCAGTGCTACATTGAAGTACTTTTACTCTTATTACTAATAACAGCGGAGAGAATGAAAACCTTGGTGTGACTGTAGCACTTGTAGGGCTAACCTCAACCTAACCTGAATAATTCATAAAGCCTAGTTTACAAATTGACTCACTGTTTCCATAACAGTTTTGTTAAAACGTTTGTTTTTTCCTCTGTTCTTGATTGCAACCGCCTCAAGCCCAAAGTAGACGGGAAAGGCTTCAACCACCAGCAAGTGTAATCGTTGTCTGTGTGGAAATGCTTAAGACAAAACCAGTATGATAAGAACACATGGGCCAGGACTAAACCAGGACTAAACCAGGACTAAACCAGCACTAAACCAGGGCTAAACCAGGACTAAACCAGGACTTAACCAGGACTAAACTAAACAGGACTAAACCATGATCAGGACTTGACCCATCCAGCCTCAGTGTTGGAAGTAATGTAGAAACCTAACGAGACAAAACTAAGACTGAAACTAACTAACCAGGGGTAAACCAGGATTAGGTTTAGTGTGGTGAGTGTTTCGGGGGTGGGCTCATTGATATTCATCTGAGTGTTCCTCGCTTAAGAACTGCAGACACTGAGACTCTATTAGAAGAAGAAGAAGACGAAGAAGAAGCATTTAAGATCAATAAAAATAACATTTCACATGACAAAAGCTATTCAATTTGACAATAAGGCATCATATCTGTTTTGGGGTATCCGATGCCCTCCTCCAGTCGGAAGTTTATATAGTAGTGGTGGTCTGGTGACATTTGAATGATGGTGGTCCGTCTGTGAGCATCTGTTAATCCCAATCTCCTCTGTGAAACGACACACAAAAATAATGAGATTGAACTGAATCCCGCCGCGCTCCGGATTACCCGCCTTTTACCCACCGCGTACAGTATTTCTACTGCATGTATCAGAGGAATACTGTGTCAGCGCTTCACAGGAGTACTGCGCTGCGCAGGAGTACCGCGCTGCGCAGGTGTACCCGCGCTGCGCAGGAGTACCGCGCTGCGCAGGAGTACAGCAGCGCAGTACACCTGCGTTTTTGGCTTTAAGTGACAAAAATTTAAAATTGGGCGACATGACAACGACAACAAAAGAAAAAAAAAATCTATCAGGATTTTTTTAATTTTTGTTTGTTTTGTCTTAATAAAAACAAATTAAAATGACTTTCAGTACTCCCAAACATAAACGACTTTTAATAGATTTAATTTAACATCCAAAATGGTTTAAATTCAATTCAAAATGACAGAATCTCTTGTTAAAGTGTGATTCATTTACAGTTCTGCAGAAACAGAAAGAATATTCAAGACTATTCCTTTAGTATTAACTTTTATAATAACAATAATATTAAAGCAGATTTTTATGGATTGTTATAAATTGTTTTTAAGAAGATCCCAGAAAATATCAAAATATACATTTTTGTCAAAACAGCCTACTGGCCCTACAGCCAGAATTTAAAATATTATCGCTCAAGTCGAAGTAGAACTTGTGAGTATGTCTACCAACTACTACTACAACTAACTACTACTACTACTACAACAACTAACTACTACTACTAACTACTAACTACTACCACTACTAACTACTAACTACTACTACTACTACTACTACTACTAACTACTACTACTACTACTACTACTACCACTACCACTACTACTACTACTACTAGATGAATCCCTCATCAGTACATACAGTATGTTGTAATAACCCCTCTTCTTTAATTGTGTCTCATGGTCCGACCTCAGGCTTCTCCAATTTGAACCTGAAATTGATTTGACTTTTATCAATACATATCATTGATTTTTGTGCCCATGTGATTGGCGGTAATATAGGATGAATATGACTCTCAGTGTCATTAAACCCTGAGGAAACAATTAGATGGTGTTTAACTCATACATTTCCATTCCCACTAATGGATTACTGAACCGTCATGTGACAAATAAAATCGAACTGAGTGAGTGAAATAAATAAATAAAATAAGATATTGAGTCACTGCCATGATGATTATGAAATGCCTTTCCATTATTCAGCTTTATTACACATACATTACTTTGTTATATTAACTTTCTTTCTTTTCTTTTTAATGATGGTAATCAAGAACATGTCCCCCCCTCTTATTTCACCTGCAGGGTCTTGCCTCTACCCCATTAACATACTGGACAGCTGCTGTACGCAAATACTTGAACAATTATTGGATCCGTGTGAAATGAATGCAAATGTGGTCCTGACATTTCATCAAAGAGCAGATGGTTGCTGGATGTTGCTCAGCTTGAACCATGACTCAGACCCGTGTTGTTCTTATGTAACTGCAGTCGGAGGAGCTGCTGTCTCCACCTCTTCATCACGCTTTATCTTTGACTCCTCGTCCTGTTTGGCCACGTCCCATTGAAGTGTTACACCATGAACGGTCTCGTCACGAGTTTGTGCCCCGGGTGGCATTTTCCGTTTTTTTTTTTGTTTTTTTTTGGGACACAATTCCAGTTCTTGCACTTTGCGAGCTCAGTCAAACTACAGTTACTTCCAAATGGTATTACTCAAGTGGAAGGGCAAAGTCGTGGTCAAAACTGAGTAAAAAGAAGTATTTGGGAGAACTACCGCTCAAGTAAGAGTAACTGTCTGGACGCAACATCTGATTTATATATATTTTTTAAACAAAACATGAAATAAAACACAAAGTACTCATATATTTACAATAAAAAGCATTTGTCACTCATAGATTTACTCAAGTAGGAGCCTGTTACACTTGTAGAGTACATTACTCAAGTAGAATTTAGTTAAACGACTCAGAAGTGTGTTTGTATTTGCTCCAAGTATCTGAACTTGTGGTGTGAGCTCAGTTTACTCCAGTAGTAGATTTGTTTGGTCCTGTTGTAGTCCAGGTTTAGTGCCGTGTTTATTCATTTATTCATTTGCCTTTCGAAACACTCAAAGTTCCAAGTGTTAAACTGCTCCTTGTGTGAAAAAGAAGCACGAACCATTTTCTTTCTGTGACTTCAATCATATTCGTTTAATCTGTTTTTCTTGTTCGAGCGTGGACTTTTTAAAAAATTTTATTTTACGAGCGGCTGTTATTTCGGACGTGCACGTTGCCCCTCGCGTGTCCTGTGGCGTCCTCGTCGGCGTGGTTCTCGTCGTCACATTGGCGTCAGCCGTGGTCGTGACTCAGACGCGTGCCTGCGCTCGTACATCATCCGAGTACTGATACACTTCCGCTGTTGTCAAGCTGTCCCTGTAGTGTAGATCCTTGGTTTGGTCATCGGTCCTTTTGCGGGGCACACTTCCACCAAGAGCAGATTATGGCGCCCGTTCACTTCCACCAAGAGCAGATTATGGCGCCCGTTTCAGTCCTGGTTTCAGTCTTGGTTTGGTTCAGGTGCAACGAGAATGTGATGTTAATGTTTCTAAATTAATCCCATTTCCAAGAAGGCTGTGGCTGCTGTGCAATTGCATTTTTTATTGATATCTAATTGTCTTCTTTATGGTTCATATCTCTGTAAGTACCGAACGTATCCACATGGAACGGAAGCGGGCACAAAGTTTGGTGGTCTCCGTCAGTATGAATGAAGAAAAGTCAAGTCTTCGCTCGTTCTGCGGCAGCGTCGGACAGTGGTGCCATTATTCAACTTCAAAGGCGTAATTGTTGCCGGTGGAAACGATTTAAAGCCGTGAGAGGACTATGAAAAGGTTGTGGAGCCGGTTCCAAAGCAATGCTGAGGAGGAGAAACATGTGTGGATTTATTATTGTTTTCGTATATTTCGTTCAAAAGCAGTAAATCCCCGCCCACCATGTGAGATTATGAACGACATAGCATAATCTATTTAAAATTATTATTATTATTATTTATTATTTATTATTATTATTATTATTATTTATTATTATTTATTATTTATTATTTATTATTTATTATTTATTATTTATTATTTATTATTTATTTATTGCCATATTGCGCAGCCCCATTTCCAAGACAGCAGGTGACACAGTGTGCCCGGAGGTAAAACCTGTGGCTCGGTCTCCTTTTCCATATCCATCCCCACGTCCCCCCCGTCCCCCCCTTTCTCCACCTCTCAGACTGCAGAGGCGTAGACTATATATAAATCACACATAAACAAACCTAAATGAGTCAGGCTTATGAAACACTGGGAACAGGAGGACGGCAGCAGGAGATCTGGCTCCAAACAAACTCATTCACAACATCACGACCAGAGCAACATGGAGGTCCTCAATGAAAAGAGAGTGAATGCTGGTATTCTGTGGCCAAATACATTTTCAAAGTATAAGTACCGGCAGTGGTTTGTCTGTTTACTGCGGCGCTATTGTCAGATCCACTTCAACGGAACCGTTTCCAAAACGCTGCACGGACACAAAACAATACCAAAAAAAAAATTAAGTCACCAAAAGACAGTGTTGTAGAATGAACGGAAGAAGCTCGAGAGTTGAAAATGTGCGCCCCCCCGGAGACATGAACCCTAAGACATTGTGATTGTGCACGTTCCAGTCTTGATTCGGTCCATTCTGTTCAGTCTTACGTCTTAAGTCTGAGTAACGACGGCGGATCGTCACTTTCTGGCTCTAAATGGGGCTAATGACACTAACCTTTTGAGGCTGAACTCTTTGTGTCGGGTTCAGCTCGGACCGGACCAGGTCAGGACACGATCGCTGCTCATTTAGGTCGCTCCAAACACGCTCAACCCCCACTTCACCTCCTCTCATCTCCTATTGCCCCCTTCTGCCCTCGCATCCCTCTCTCTGCTCGCTCTTTCTTGAACTCTTTGCACCCTCTCACCCTTCTGCATGTTCTCTCCCTTTCTTTTCTATTCGTGCCCCTCTCTCTGCCCCCATCTCTTCCACTTCTTTCTGTTGTTTTTCAGCCAAATGTCCTCCTCTGGCCTCACCCATCCCCCTTCTCCTCTCTTTTCTTTTTTATCCTTTCTCTCTCTGCCCTCCCTCCTCCTTTCTCTCCTCCGTTATTTCTCTCTCTCTCTCTTTCTCCTCCCCTCCTGTCTTAATGTCTGTCCCCCACTCTCTCTCCTCTCTCTATCCCCCTCTCTCCTCTCTTTCGCTCCTCTTTCTCTGTTGCCGTCGCTTTGGGAATGTTGTTTTTCCCACTCACACGCACAAATCTCCAGGCCACAAGTGGCATTTACATGACATTAAGGTGGAACATCGCGATTGAACGATGCCTGAATGTAAAAATGCACTTTGGGTTGGGTCAAATGTTAGTCCCATTTTCTACTGGTTTAGTCCCGGTTAGACAAAGTTTCCTGCCAGCTTGTATAAGAATTATAAATTGCTAAGTACGATTATTACTATAGCTAGTCTGTGCTCCCCCTATAGTATTAAGGGTGGGCAATTTTTATATAACATGTTTGCAACGCATCCGAAATGTGAATGGACTGTGAAATTAACAAAAAAGTGCAGGATTTTCACTTTAAATCCACATTTATTGTTTGTTCTTTTTCCTATTCTTTGCTTATCTTCAAAACAGTATTTGCACAAAGTATTTCCTGACCTTCATGATTACAAATACTGCTATTACTTGAGTACAGGATTACTTTTTTCAGTCTCCCTTCATCTCTCACTTGTTGATATCGTCCCCCTTTTCCCGTCACGTGGCCCCCGCATGCCGCTCTCCGATTGGCTCTTGGGCCGGAGCTGAGAGGCTGTTGCTATGGGGCTGTGAGCCGCCTTCTGATTGGCTCTCTCCGTGTCCTCAAGCGTGTCTGCAGCCAGCATCCAGACAGACGGGAAGCGCGGACAAGACCGAAGCGCAGTGTTTGTGTTTATGAATATCTGGGACGAGAGAGAAACGACCATCAGCAGAAATGTGCTAAAACGTGTGTAAAAGTCTTAGCTGAGGTTCAAGGATTGTACAACAAAGAATGGACAGTAAATAACCTCAAAAGGTGCAGAGATATCACCTTTATAATACGCTGAGAGGTTCTGTCCCGCTATAAAAAGTACCATTAAGTGTGAGAATATGTGAAAGGGCGGTAAAAACACAAAAGTGGAGCAATATCATTTAACTTTTAATGAGTCTATGTAGTTTGCAAAACAGTTTCAGTCCTGATTCAATTCTGGCAAAGAGCTTTTTTTTCCATCTTCCATCTTTTGTCCATCTTCTGCCCGGTTAGTTCGTTTTAAGATGGCACTTTTGTCCCGTCCCCAGAACGAGCCCCAGACAGACCTTTTTCCGCCCCGTCTGCTTTTCTTTGTTTGCCCAGTGAGTTCTTGTAAGTGTAAGTTGTTTGTCCTCCGGCGAACTCTTTGCCCGTCAGCAGTGGAGGGATGAGGACGGAACCAAAACCAAAACAGGATTCAACCAACTGAATGTTGTCCCCGAAAAGATGCTCCATGTCCTGGTTTGACCCGGTTTTGAAATATTGCAGTAATTTCCCGTGATGTTCAGCCCTTTACCGTTACCACTACTACTGCCTTCTTCCACCACACTACACCATTACGTTGCCTTGTGTCCTGGGGCAAGACACTTAACTGTTGAATAAAATATTGTCCGCCCATCTTGTATATTTGGGATGTTTGTCGTCTGACTCTGGAGCAGGAGGTCAAGGCAGGACGGGAGGAAAACCCAGAGACCGGCGACCATGAATAAGAGAACGGTTACGTCATGAACCGACAAACCAACGACCCGCGACCTGAAGCGGAGACCGGGCAATCTGCTTTCACTTAAGGACGCTTCATGAACGAGCTTCCCAAATGCTGAACAGGAATAAAGGAAGTCATGATAAGCGATGGACTAATATTGACTCAGAAGCGAGAATTGCTCTTTAAGCTGCCGTCCTAAAGGCTGGTGTTTTTCCCTCAGATGTGTTGTCTTTTCTCCGTGTTCTTTTGCAATGCAGACGCGACATGTGGAACAGAGAGAACTACTTCAGTCGTTGTTTAACTTCTGGTGCAAGTACAATCTAATGCTTTTGAAATGGAATAGTCTGGGGGGGGAAACAAACCTGGGACTTGTGATTTGTAATGTTTTAAGTAAATTCTCTGTTAGCGCTTCTTTTATATTCAACCTGTGAGGCGTTTCCGTCTTCATAGGAACGGGAAATGACGTCAAGTTTACTTTCATGAGCTATTAAGCATGTTATAACAGCATTACATTGTCATAAACTTACTCAAAACATGCACGAACTATTTTAAAAAAAGGCTGACTCAGAGTCATAAAAGGTGAGGTTAAAATGTTTTAATTTTCAACGATTAAAACAGATAAATTAAAATCTGCTTCTCGTTTTGGTTGAAGGTCACTTCCACTTTCAGTATATTACAGTTTACAGTGAATATACACGTGTTAAAGTGTAATACTACGCTCCGAAAAAACAGAATATGTCGAAGAACATTTTTTATTTCTTCTCTCTCTCTCTCAGGTGTGTTCTTGGCTGGAGCTCTATGGCGCCCCCTGTCCATCTCCGTCCTGATCTGCACTTCCTGATTCTCCTCCTCTCCTGCCCTTTGACACTGTGACCCTGACCGGCCGTAGCCATGGAGACTACCCTGGAGCCCCTGGACCCGGCGCTGGTGAACCCCGTGGTGAGGCCGGACTCTCTGGATCCGTGTCTGGACTCTCGAGGCCGGTACAAGGTGGTCCCGTCCGTGGTCTGCTCCATGTGCTGCCTCTTTGGGATCATCTACTGCTTCTTTGGTCAGTTCTGGACTTGGACTTGCTTTAATCCTAGCTTAGTTTGAACCTGCTTTAATGACTTTGACTTCATGATTACACAGATTCTTATTGGGCAGTGTGGAAAGTGTTGACCTAATATAAGTGATGTTTTGTGACACAAGCCTATATAGATTAGAAAAGTGGCCACATCTCCACAAGGGGCCCAAGAGCCAGGCCCCTGCAGCCCAGGATCCTGGCTCAGGTCTGGTCCAGAGTCCAGAGTCAAAAGCAGAGGACAAATAAAGTCTATCTTAACTATAATGTATTTATTTTTCTTTCATTTGTTTGTGTTGATGTCGTTTTCGTACTGTATTTATTCGGTATAATGATGTCGTTTTTAATGTTCTACAGGATACCGGTGCTTCAAAGCGGTGATGTTCCTGACTGGCCTGATGTTTGGCTCCGTCGTCATCTTCATGCTGTGTTATAAGGAGCGCGTCCTGGACACTCAGCTGAGCGTGGAGGCGGCCGTGGGCATCGGGCTGGGCATTGGGACCCTCTGCGGCCTGGTTACTATGCTTGTGCGCTCTGTCGGCCTCTTCATGGTCGGGCTGCTGCTCGGGTTGCTTGTTGCTGTAGCAACGCTCGTGTGCATGGAGGAGCTGTCCAACGCCCCGCCCAGATCTGTTTGGGTAAATGTTAACTTTTACATTTTATTGAATACAGTAAATAGTTCAAAAGATTCAATTGTAGTCATCTGGACTGTTGGAAAAGACGTTTCAACTCTCATCCAAGAGTCATGTCAGGAACTCGGATATTTATCCTACTCTAGCTGAAGAAGCCCTGCCCACCGGGTGGAACCTACTGACTATATAGCCTGTCCTGTTTATCCATTTGTTTGCATTGTTTTAAGTTTACCCTGAAACTAATCTTCTTTGTTCCCCCAACAGCCCTGTTATGGGCCATATAAAACCTATTGTTGTCTGACGGCAGCTCCCTCATCACTGATACCTGATTAGCATCAGAATGGCCAGGGCTGATACCACCCCATGGCTTCAAAAGGCCGTTGTATATGACCGGTAAATTGAAACTTAAACCTCCATTAATGTTTAAAGAGGGATTCTTTCTTTTTTAAAACAAAAATCGCCTCCTTAACTCTTCTGCTGAGAATCTTCACCTCACTGTCTTCAAGGGAGTGGTTTGTGGCTTTAAGATGAAGATTGGTTCATAGATATAAAAATGCAAAGACTTTTTCCAATATGCCAAGATAAGCATTCGATGGAGAATACATTTCACATTAGTTTTTGGGCCATTAAAAAAATGAGAGAGAAAAATGCAATCAAATATACACGCGTCTAACTCGCCCACAGAACATGCGGTGCTGTTCATACTCAAACCTTGCTTTGAAATGATCCATGAGGATGCATTTACTTCTTCCATAACAAACGCTCTGTACATCTAGGACCCTCACACACATACATACATCACAAACCCAATATTGTGTCTCATCCCAGCCCTAGTAGACTTGTTTTGAAACGTTCTCGTCATCTCCAGATCCCGCTGGGCATCCTCCTGGGCCTGGGCATGCTGTTCGCCGTCCTTACCCTCCAGTGGCAGCGTCTCTTCACCACTCTGTCCACGGCAGCGTTCGGTGCGGCTGTGATCACGGTGGCGGCAGATTACTTTGTGGAGCTGTTCGCGTTGGTCCTGTACATGTTTGAGAGGCTGAAGGCGGCGCCGGGCCAGCCTGTGTGCTGGGTCACGTGGGTGGTTCTGGGGGTGTGGCCCGCTCTGACCGTGCTCGGGGTCCTGGTGCAGTGGAAGGTCACCGCAGAGGGGTACTCGCACACTAAAGGTGAGTGTAGGATATTTGATTACTACTACTATCTCTGGTTTAGTCCTGGTTTGGCTTGGTTTAGTCCTTGCTTACTCCTGGTTTAGCCCACATTTAGTCCTGGTTCAGCCCACATTTAGTCCTGGCTCAGCCCACATTTAGTCCTGGCTCAGCCCACATTTAGTCCTGGCTCAGCCCACATTTAGTCCTGGCTCAGCCCACATTTAGTCCTGGCTCAGCCCACATTTAGTCCTGGCTCAGCCCACATTTAGTCCTGGCTCAGGCCCACATTTAGTCCTGGCTCAGCCCACATTTAGTCCTGGCTCAGCCCACATTTAGTCCTGGCTCAGCCCACATTTAGTCCTGGCTGCAGCCCACATTATAGTCCTGGCTCAGCCCACATTTAGTCCTGGCTCAGCCCACATTTAGTCCTGGCTCAGCCCACATTTTAGTCCTGGCTCAGCCCACATTTAGTCCTGGCTCAGCCCACATTTAGTCCTGCTCAGCCCACATTTAGTCCTGGCTCAGCCCACATTAGTCCTGCTCAGCCCACATTTATCCTGGCTCAGCCCACATTTAGTCCTGTGCTTAGCCCACATTTAGTCCTGGCTTAGCCCACATTTAGTCCTGGCTTAGCCCACATTTAGTCCTGGCACTTTAGCCTCAGCCCACATTTAGTCCTGGCTTAGCCCACATTTAGTCCTGCTTAGCCCACATTTAGTCCTGGCTTAGCCCACATTTAGCTGGCTAGCCCACATTTAGTCCTGGCTAGCCCACATTTAGTCCTGGCTCAGCCCACATTTAGTCCTGGCTCAGCCCACATTTAGTCCTGGCTCAGCCCACATTTAGTCCTGGCTCAGCCCACATTTAGTCCTGGCTCAAGCCCACATTTAGTCCTGGCTCAGCCCACATTTAGTCCTGGCTCAGCCCACATTTAGTCCTGGCTCAGCCCACATTTAGTCCTGGCTCAGCCCACATTTAGTCCTGGCTCAGCCCACATTTAGTCCTGGCTCAGCCCACATTTAGTCCTGGCTAGCCCACATTTAGTCCTGGCTTAGCCCACATTTAGTCCTGGCTTAGCCCACATTTAGTCCTGGTTTAGCCCACATTTAGTCCTGGCTTAGCCCACATTTAGTCCTGGCTTAGCCCACATTTAGTCCTGGCTTAGCCCACATTTTAGTCCTGCTTAGCCCACATTTAGTCCTGGCTTAGCCCACATTTAGTCCTGGCTTAGCCCACATTTAGTCCTGGCTCAGCCCACATTTAGTCCTGGCTCAGCCCACATTTAGTCCTGGCTCAGCCCACATTTAGTCCTGGCTCAGCCCACATTTAGTCCTGGCTCAACCCACATTTAGTCCTGGCTTAACCCACATTTAGTCCTGGCTTAACCCACATTTAGTCCTGGTTTCGCCCACATTTAGTCCTGGTTTAGCCCACATTTAGTCCTGGTTTCGCCCACATTTAGTCCTGGTTTAGTCCTGCCCACAGTTTTAGCCACATTAGTCCTGCTTTAGCCCACATTTAGTCCTGCTTTAGCCCACATTTAGTTCTGGTTTCTCCCACATTTAGTCCTGCTTTAGCCCACATTTAGTCCTGGTTTAACCCTTGAGTGGCGTTCTTCAGTGATCATCAGTCGGCAGCAGCGGAGGATGCAGGTGATGCGGATCAGGCAGCGAGACGACCGCTATCGTCACAAGAAGAAGAAGAAGACGGCGGGCGGGGCGACGAGCCAGGGGAAAATGGCTGCCGTTACCGAGCCAGTGTACAGGAGGAAACCCAACCCCATCCGCCGCTACGACACCGACGTGCTTTCACCTGTAAGACCTAACGCCATATGAAACTAAAGTTGAATAGCCACAGATGCAAATCCCAATGTCTGCACTTATTTAAGTCAGAGAATGTCTTTCAGAGATGTTCTCGTCTCTTTGGAGTCCTATTCTGTGTAAAAGCTCCTCGACTCTGAAATGTTTTGGATTCTTGTATTAGTTTAACATTTGAGAGATTAACATCTGAACTGCAAATGTTCCTGGTCCTGGATGGGTTTAATCTTTATTACTCTTGCTCTGAGCCTCAGTAATTCTCTGTTTCAATGTTCCCTGAACCATTGCGTCAGAGGGAGAAATTCAGCAGTTTTTAATACCAAGACATTTAAGAATAATCGCCAGACTGAGCATTTCAAATGGCCTTCCTTACAATGGCGTGCTTACATTGGCGTGCTCTGAATAGGTTGCTTAATGGCTCGCCTTTTTTCCCTATGATAACTGTGAATTTCTTTTAATCGCGATCAGTACAACTGCGTTGTGAGACCAGGAAGTAAACAGGCCAGTCCGACCTTTGTACCCAGTAGATGGCACTAAAATATAGGTAGTCCCTGGTTAAACAGCAGAGATCCAAATGCAATTGTGTTTGTTATTTTAAAAAAATAGTTTGAGTTCTAAAATATGAGCTGCCAAACTAAAAGGTAATCAAGAGCATATTTAAAGGATAATAACAATACAAATAATGCATAATATTGTTCAAATGTGCACTGTGAACTTAAGCTTGAATATAAAATATTTAAGGAAAATTTTAACACTTTTGTATTTTTCAGAAAATTGCAATTAGTTGTCTAAAAGTCAATATTTGATACAATGAACTCAATTCCTACTTCTATGTTACTACTGCTACTAATATTACTATTATTACTAGTAACTACCTCCTTTTCTATCTTCATTTTCCAGAGTTACATCCAGAGTTTCCGGGACAGGCAGGTGCAGGCCCAGCCCTTCCCCGGCCACCTGGTGGTGGATCTGGGCTACGACTGCAGCGCAAACACCCCCCTCACTGGAGCCTCTGGACCCCAGCTACGAGTCTAACCACTACGGACCAACTAAAAACCCTCCAAAAGACTATAATACTGAATAACCAGATTAAATGAGACTGGATTAACCACAATGCAACTCTCCTGGACGTTTTGATGGAGGCGCACAGATGCATGACGCACTTAAAACACAGAAGTACTCACACTTTTGAACAGGAAAGCGAACATTTTGGACTAAATTCTGTAATATAAGCCTTTATCTTATGTGCCATGATAACTCGTCTCTTAAAAGGGGCGGTCTCGGTGCTGGAGTTTTGTTTTCATTTTGGGTGCCTTGCCCTCATCAGGACCGGCTGAAGTGGCTTGATTTTTCAAACAATGTGAATACGACAAGACTCACAGGGTAACAGTTTATCTAAATACATTTGTGGATGTATAGAAAGTGGATATTTATGTTGACACCTCACTCTAAAACTACAAATATTTATAGTGATTTTATTTATATTTCAGATAAGGTTTGACCATCATTCAATATTGACTAATAGTTCTTGTCAGTCAACTATTTGGCCAGTAATTGTAATCACACTTGCCCTGGTTTGGTCTTTTTCAGGTTCTAATTTAGTCCAAATTTTGATGTGATGAGTAACTATGAACAGATATTTGACTCAACTAAATTAAATAATAGAAAAAATGATCAAATATCAATCTCTTACTGAAATGTTATTTATGTTTTACTTCACAAGAGTGACATGTCAACATAAATACAACATTTCAAATCACAAATTGTGGCTAAACTTTTCTAGACCTCCACTGCGCTACAATCAGGTCAATGTGTCACTTTTTAAACCAGAAACGCAGATAAATCACCAGTGAAATGTGAATATTATGTCTTTTTTTTTTTTTTTAAACAGAAACCGCATGAACCACGTCAGCGCCAACACTCACAGGCTCCTTGCTGTGGACATGCAAGGTACTGCAGCAAATAGATATGCAGAGCCTCCTCTGTGGCCCAGAAATATTTGAACTATTTAAGATTAAGTTGCTCATTTTTAAATGCATCCAGGAGCATTACATTTTGAGAAAAGACTGAATCCAAGCTGCTAAACTAAACCAATCTGTATAGCTAGAATAGGTTCTAACAAAAGAGATAAAACGACCACAAAGCTCTGACACTGTCCAAATATTTCCGGTCCAAAACTATTTTTTAAATTATGGTCAATAATTACCACTTCAAAGTGCTACAAAAAGCCAGAATAATCTCAAAACTACCATTGCATTTCCAAATGTAAAGAAATATTTAACTGATTAAATTCAGATCTCTTAAAACGTGTGGCATTTCCCTTTGTGTGAAACCATTAATGTGAAATCTGTACATTAAAACACTAACTTTTGTATTTTTGACCTGTTCATTTGTATTTAATGATTTTATTATTTTTCTTTGAATTGTTATTCGTGTGACTTTCCTCCAGTGTCTGTATTTATTTTATTTAATTTTTGGTGCGACGTCTTCACTGTTGGCCGTGCTTTTAAATATTAAATAAATTAAAGCATGTGTCTCTATCGAGTAGTGTTGTTCAGAGTTATTAATTTTACATAATTTGATTTTATTAAAAACAATGAAATCGTCTCTTTCCATTAAATTAACTGAATCACTTGTGATGTAACTTTTTCTTAACTATTAAATATAAACTATATAAAATTGAACCTGAAGTATAATGAGCTGGCCTGAACCGTTCCTAAAACGACATAAATCAGTCAAATCTATTACCCAATTTACTTTATTGTAGAGCATTGAACTTTGTATAAATGCAAGAAATGTCAGAATAGATTTGTTTTGATTTGCGAATATGAAAAGAATTGCCTTTTACCTCAGACAAAGATCATATTTTTCCCAACGTGAACCCTGTGTGGCTCATGTGCGCCCTCGTGTGGACACAGATGCAGTTACAATACCTTAGCTTCTTTACCAGCCTCTTTATGTACAGTATAAGCAAATATTAGGCAAAAAAATAAAATTTGCTATGTTTAAATTATATTGGTATTCAGGATTGGACAATCCAAGTGAAAAAATAAAGATGTTTCACTTTTTCGTGTGAAGTAGTTTTAAAGTCGTGTCTAGCATAGGATTTAGCGGTATTTGGCGCGCTCATGTGGACAAAAGAACGAACTGCAAAGATGCTTGTAATTCCTAACTGTATCCACCAGAGGGAGTGTTAAATGGTAACAGTGTATCTGTTATTGTGTGATGTTTATTTGAACTAAAATATAATGATTTGTCCAGTCATTATTTCATTTTTTAACCGCAGTTCAGAGGGAACTCCAGAGTGTGTATGTGGTTGGTTTATATTGTAACTAATTTACTGATTAGATAGATGAATTGATTAAAATATTTGTTAGTTTCGTTTATTTATTTAGTTTCCTGCTGTTATGGTCTGTGTCCACCAGAGGGAGATCCCATTCCGTATTTGAGTTGTGGACAATGTTTGATCCTAGTTTATAATAATTTCAATATCTTTAGTTGATGTTCTTTTTGGACATAACCAGACACGTGTTATTCCAAATGTCTGGATAATGTCATAATTATTCAGGCAATATATTAATATATGTATTTTTAAATTAAATAATAATCCCATTTTAATTATTTCATACGGTTGTGGTTGGTGTCCACCAGAGGGCGTGTGTGGAATGTGGAAATCAGATCAGGATTTTTTCAATAAGAATCAAAGGACATAAAACAAAAGTCCCTTTACACTCTTTGGAGTAAATGGACGGTTCAGTCAGAAAACAGAATTCACAAATAAGCAATGCACTTTTAAGTAATAATAGTACTAATTATAAATTATAATGTTTGATATGCATGGTGAAATAAAAACATGGTAATAAGGACATCAATGCAATTAAAAAGCAATGCTTAAAATACTGCCGTTCATGAAGATTTTATTCTATTAAAAAATAAAAACTTGAATAATGAGTAATAATAATTGAATAATAATTTTTATTATTAATATCTGTCTGGGCTCAGGTCTGATTCCTGGTCTAGACTTTGGTCTGGTCTGGTACCTGGTCTGGTACCTGGTCTAGAAGACAGGTCTCAGTTCTGATCTCTGTTCTCCAGAACATTTCCGGAGAACTCCACTGGGGGGCGCCCTTTCACCCCAAGCCCAGAGACCTGAAAAAGCATATGTAGCAGCACAATTTTAAATAGTTAGGTATCGGATAAGCATTTGACTGGATTCATTTCTAACTTAACTAAGGTTTGATAAGACTGTTGTAAACATCAGCCCATTTCTGTTCAAAGTTGAAGGTCAATTTCAAGCCCAAATGTTAATGTCTTCTTGTCTCGCCAATGTAACGCTCATTGTTGCCGTTTCCCCACAATACTTGTGTGGGCATCTTGTCCAGGAAGTGGGGTTAATGCCAAAGCAAGTTCCTAGTTTGTGAATTCTGTTCCCTGACATGGCAATAAACCCCTTTCTGATTCTGATCACAGAACACAGGAATCCTCCTTGGTGCCATTTCCCTTCTGTCCTATTTTTATAAAAGCTCTTATGTTTTGTTTAGACCTTTGATGAACTTATATTTGATATAAATATATTTAAACCGAGAGCTTTTAGGAACTCCAGCCCGAAGGTCTGCAGCTCCATCAACTGTCCCTGTGTCCTTGGGCAAGACACACATCTGCCTTGGGGGCCACAGGAGTGATTTTAACAAGGTTATATACCACATGAACTCACCCTGAAGGTGGCGCCGGCGAGGGGCTGAGTGCGGAGTTCTGACTGACTGAGGCCCAGAGATGCAGAGGTCACATAGAGGTCACTGTACTGAGGCCCTCCGAAACAACAGGAAGTGGTCTTTGAGACAGGAAGTGACACGGTTTGGAGCCGCACACCTGAAACACAGGGGGGAAACAGTCAAGCTCTGACACACAGGGGGCACTTGTACTCAATTACACTCAACAAAAGTATTGTTACTTCAAAATAATATTACTCAAGCAGAAAGTACTGGTCCGAGAAGTATTTGGGAACTCTATTACTCACGTAAGCCTAACGTAGTCGAGTAGACCACAAAAATGAGAAAAACTAAATCCTTTCCAAAAGGAGTGGTGCAAGAAACAAACGCTCAAATAATTGAATATTGTCACTTGTAGATTTACTCGAGTTCTGTTACAAGTAGGCATAAAAGTATGGAGACCGAAAACTACTGAGGAGTACTCAAGTAAATGTAAGTAGATGAGTACTTCCCACCTCTGAGCAAGTTTAAATAAAACTTGTACAAACTAATAATAAAAAGCATGAGTCTTTTCCAGGGGCTCAAAGTTGCTTCAGTTTAAGGCCTTGTCACTTCACTCTGGGGGGGAATGAGGACCCAAGAACGCCACAAACACCACATTCTTACACCAGCAGGGTGGGTGTCTTGCACAAGAACAAACTCCAGCTCTGTCTAGTGTTTCCAAAGAATGAGCCACAGAAATGAGAAAAAGTAAATCTGAAGGGCCGGTGCAAGATATGCAAATAATTTAACGTCAACATAAATATACATCAGGGGGAAGAGCAACTATAAAAGTCTAAAATATTCCTCATTTAAATGTGCAGAGATTCTGAAACGCACCTTCGCTGGGTTTAATAATCAACATTTGAGCAGAAGATGTGGGTCAGGGGTCAGGCCACAGTGATACACTGAAGACTCCATTCCTGAGGTTGTAGGTTCAAATCCAGTCTCTAATGTCCTCATGTCTCCTGCCCATTCCACCCACATAACGCCTATGATCCATTCAAACCTCATAAAAATCTAAAAACACATGCATACTCAGGTCTGACTAATGTGTCTCAGCGAGTGGCAATCGAACCAGAAACCTCGTGATGAGAGGCCGAACACTCACATAATCCAGAACATTTTTATGGCCAGTAATGATGAGATACCCCAATAACGATCGGATCATGGTTCTGTTCCCAAGAGAACTCAGATCATCAAAAACAACTGGTTATAAGTGATTTTGTAGAGCAACTGTTATATTTGGGAAGCAAAGTACAATTCATTTCATTGTTTTCTTTGCCCTTTTTTGTCTCATTTTCCTCAAACCCTGCAAAAGGTGAGAACAATCAGAAAGCAATCCGATTACTCGCATCAGATGTTAACGTGACGTGTCAATAACGTGGCAAGCTCAGCACGATGTAAACACCGCCAAACAAGACCAACACAAATAAAATAACCTCAGCGATGGTGGTAGTATTCTGTCTAGCATCATTTATAAATCACCAATAACTGTGTATTATCAGCCAAAAAATACTGGGAATACTACAAAATAATTCATTCAACCACAATAACATTACAATTTTCCATTTAAACGCGTATAAAATGTCATTGTAGTCGTTTTTGAACATTATATTTGCATGTATTATTTCCAAAAGGCTTTTTACAGTATATTGCAGTCGTAGTATAAGTAGTAGTAACCTGTCTGTGGGTCTATACGTAGGACCCTCCCTCCGTTGTAGCAGGTGACCCAGACTCTTCCCTCTGCGTCCACAGTGAGCCCGTCTGGAAGCCCTTCGTCGCTGCTCAGCTCGTACACCACGCGCCGCGAATCTGAGCACAAGCGGTCCCATTAAAAAATAAAAATAAACTCTTGGCAGCTGCGATTGGACGGGCAGTTGCTGTGGAAACGGACCCATGCGACCCGTTGCGACGTCATAGTCAAGAACATCAAGCGTCTTCTTCAAACTGTCGACGTAAAAGAAGAGCTTTCCGTCCGACGACCAGTCCAGTCCGTTTGAGATGTCGACCTGCAGCGACACAGACTGACCTGAGACCTGCTGGTGCCAACGTGGGCGTCGTCACACCACTATTGATCGACTATCAACAAACACCATTCCGACGTCAACTCCATGATGATTAACTGTGAGTATGTTCATTAAAGGGCTCCAAAAGTGAGTTTGAGCTGCATTTGAGGCTAAAGTGGTCAGAAAAAAGGGGCTTTAACCTTACAGCACAGGGAGAGAGGGTTTGTACCTGGTCCAAGTGTTGGATCAGAGTCAGATCTGAGTCTACAGAGAACAGAGATCCCTGTTTCCTCTGGACCTCCCCCGGACTCTTCTCCAGGCCCATGGTCCCTAAAACGCAAGGATACAACATAATATAAGACTACTTCTGCAATATAACGACATACTTCTACTACTAGTCCACAATACAAACTAAAACTGACTGAACCATCCAGCGTAAATGTCTGGGTCTCGTCTGGGTCTCGTCTGGGTCTCGTCTGGGTCTCGTCTGGGTCTCGTCTGGGTCTCGTCTGGGTCTCGTCTGGGTCTCGTCTGGGTCTCGTCTGGGTCTCGTCTGGGTCTCTCTGGGTCTCCTCGTCTGGGTCTCGTCTGGGTCTCGTCTGGGTCTCCTCTGGGTCTCCTCTGGGTCTCCTCTGGGTCTCCTCTGGGTCTCCTCTGGGTCTCGATCGGGTCCTGGTCTGGTCTTGGATGGATCTCGGCTCTCACCTGCGAACAGTCGTCCTGTTGGATCCACTTTCCCGTCATTCAAGCGGGTGGCTTTGTCATTGTCCACAGTCACCAGTGATGTCACTGCTCCCGTCGACCAATCAACAGCAGAGAAACTGCGGCCCACTCCCGCCACATACCCGCCCCCGTGTGCCGGGACCGTAAAGCCCACCGGGCCATCTGAAACACAGGACAATAGTGATGTTGTGGAGACACATTTTGTGCTGAAAATCTCTCCAACCACCTCCACATTCATACTTAGGCGAGGTCAGTAAAGTGAGTAAACACAGAACCAAAGACCTTCTCGTTGTGAGGCGATAGTGCCAACTACTGTGCCACTATGTCACCTATAGCTAATTGGTCACCTGTGCTGATGGAAGCGATTTGATTGGTGGTGGAGTTCCAGCGGTGGATGTTTTTTCCCATGATGTCTACGAATAACAGCGTCTGCTCTGACTCCTCCCACAATGGCCCTTCTCCAACCAGAGCGCAGAGATCCACCACAGGCTCCACCCTCACTGATGACATCATGCACACCTATAGGTTTTGTTATACATTTAGTATTCCATCCTTTTGGCATTAAACGTTTCTGAAGTGAGCCACTGAAGCTTTGACACCACTCATGGATTCATTTTGTAATCATTGAAGGACTTTTCACGGATGAGCGTGACGTTTAGCACGTCCACTGTTGCTTTTCTTTTGGCACTGCCCACTTTCAACCGGATGAAACCGTCCCTCTTGTCGAGTTTTGTCTGTGGGAAAAAGAGAGCACACAACCCAGACAGCAGGCTAATGTGGCCCGTACCTGGGCTAGTATGGCACGTGGCATTAGTCCAGCCCGAACACGCAATGGTTAACCAGAAGTGGGCCTTATATGGTATCACCAAATATGGTCCAAAATGCATATGGGCCACTATATGGCAAACATGTCCATCCGGCTGTCGGTCTGTCTATATTATATCTGTGGTCCTAATGCAGAGAACTTGAGCTGTGTAAAACACGGCGTGGTGGTCGAGGTGGGTGAGGCGCCTGAGCTTGAGGAACATTAGACGATGCTATAAAATCACCATGGACACAATTCAGTACAAAAAAACCTTGACTTAGTGTGAAGCAGATCCATGGTGTGAAGTCCCACTTTAAAGCAGACCGTGCCGAGCTCTGCACTACGCAGGCGCAGTGCAGACTGAAGTTTACTCAGTGAGTTTAAGTGGGTGAAATGGCTCCTACAAGTGCGGACTAAAGCGACCCGGTTAAGCGCGGACTCACCTGCAGCTCGACTCCCGGTAAACTGCAGCTTGTTCGTCACGTGATTAGAGGCCAACGCACACGGACACGCCCACACACGCGCGCGCGCACACACACACACAGCAGTACACGCACACACAGCAGCGCACAGCAACACACATACACACAACAGCACAGCACACACTCACACACAGCAGCACACACACACAGCAGCGCACAGCAACACACATACACACAACAGCACAGCACACACTCACACACAGCAGCATCAACACACACAGCAGCCACACACAAGAGAAACACAGAACACACACGTCTCACACACAGCAGCACACACACACACAGACAGCACACACACATACACACACAGCACACATCTCTCCACACACACACACAACACACACACATACACACAGCAGCGCACACATACACACATACACACACACACACACACACACACTCTCAACACACACTCTCTCACACACACACACACACACTCTCACACACTCTCATCACACACACAAGCACCATCACACACAACTCCTCACACACATCTCACACACACACTCCACACACACCACCCACTCTCACACACACTCACACACACCTCTCACACAATCTCACATCACACACACACACAAACACCGCCCCTTCGGAGTGCCCAGGACACAAATGCACTCACGCCCCTTTGAGGCTTATTTTTGGCCTCCATTAAAACAGGTTCAGAACATCTGCATTTGGAGCTTTGTCTTACTATTTTCTTCAAGTTTTAGAGTTGTTGTTCCCAGTTCCCAAAGTCGTGTCTGCCAGAAGGAGCTCCTCGTTAGTTTAACACACACACACACACACACACAGCGGGACACACACTCACATAGGTAGCCTGTAGCTTGAAAAACAACAGGACAGAAAAGTGGGGTAAAAATCCATAAAATATTTAATGTAAAAAAAATAAAATATGCAAACAATTCATTACCATAAGAAAATCACAAAAAATCAAACTCACCGTTTTATATAAAGTAGTCTTTAGTTTACCAAAAAGGACTGAACAGAACTATGCGGCTTCAGGAGTCGGACAGTCACACCGTTCAGAGTACAAAGTACAAAGACGCAGTAATTAGTTACTTAGTTATTACTTTGGCCTCAAATGACCCAGGTCTAACCAGGTCTAACCTGGTCTAACCTGGTCTAACCTGGTCTAACCTGGTCTAACCTGGTCTAACCTGGTCTAACCTGGTCTAACCTGGTCTAATGTGCCACAGTGAAAGAACCACTGAGCTATGCAGATCAACCCATCACATTATCAAATGTCTTTTAAGTGTCATATACATCAGTTTCATACATTTGTTATATTTTCCAAATAAATGTATTCGATAATTTGTTCATTCAAAAAGCGTCTTTATTATTATTATCATAATTATTAAAAAAAAAATGAAAAGGGAGATTTTTGAAAATATTCTCTTTGAAATTGTACTTCAGAATGATGAAGTTCTTGTACATTTTGGACATGTTGACATTATTCCTCCTCTTGAGACCCTCAGAGCCGTTTTGAGGTCAGAACAATGATGAGATTCTTCAAAAACGAAAAAGCCAGTCTGAAATTCTGTCATCAAACACAATATGAGAATCAGTGTTTTAATAAAACATGTGATATATATATATATATATATATATATATATATATATATATATATATATATATATATATATATATAATCCTGCAGATCTCTACGAACAGTCTGAAATGCATTTCTGTCTCCTATTTATGCAGTAACTTGTATTGTAACTGGGGTTTTCAAGATAATTCAGCTCAAATAAGCAGGTTGTATAAAATCCATATCAAGATAACTGATATTAAAACTAATCATTTTATCAAATATAAATAAATAAGACAAACTTTCACTTTTCCTGAAGTTTTAAAAGGGTCTTGACTTTTAGCAGAATTATAAGACCACATGAACCTACTCTTATTTTGTGTTGAAAACTGCATTCAGTTGTTAAACTCTGTATTCATTCATTGTGGTATCAAAATGAGTATCGAGTAGAGAAGTACTTTTCTCCAGTAGTACATCGAGTATTGTAACAACACTCTCCCATTCTTTTCAGCCATTTAAAAAACAGACACACCCTTCTCCAGAGACGACCAGCGCTGGTGCAGGGGCTCAGAGCAGCACACAAGCCCCAGACGTGGTGTTCCTTCTTGGGAGAGTTCTTTTTGCCGGCCCCCTGCTCTCCTCACCTCCAGCGGGGGGGGCCTGTGCTGGCTGTCTGTCCCCGCTGACTGAGCTCTCCGCTGGGGCCGAGGCGGGTGCAGGAGTGGGGTCTGGAGCAGGTTGGTCCTTATCGTTGGACTGCCTCGACCGGGAGAAGGAAAGCTTTCTGAACAGAGAGAGCTGGAAGAGAAAATACACCTTTTAGCACTCATTTGAACATAATCCTGTTTTAATCTCCTGCAAATGTGTTTTTATGCTGCTGCAGTCCATGTTGGCCCAGGTCTCTCTTGAAAAAGACATTTCGATCTTAATGGGGTTAAATAAAGGTTGACCAAAATTAAAAAAGTTAAAACAAAAAGTACAAGCTGATTGCTGTAGCAGTTCCATTCGCTGTCAAGCCTGAAGACAGAGCTCGTCATAACAATTCATTTCATATATTGATCTAGGTCAATTGTATGCTAATTGGAAAGGTTTAGCGCGGGTCTAGTGTAAATAAATTTAACCAGCAACATTTCGAGAAATGTACCTTTTTGGAGAGTCCTGATTGGCTGTTGGCAGAGCTCTCTGTCATACCATTGGTCGGTTGGACAATCGCATCATTCTTCTCTTCTTCTTTGCACTTCACTTCTTCAGAAGCAGTTGTTTCTAAATACGAAATTATCTTTTTATTCTTTAAAATTATACATTTTTTCAACAGTTTCCAACGATAGAAGCAACTTTACCTTTCGCCTCTTCCTCTGGAGTTGACTCTTCCTCGTCAGATTTCTGCTGAAACCACAAAGTAACTATCAATGTTTATTTAAAAGGCAACTGAAAATCTACACGCACAATAGCTATGAAAATGACAGGAAGTAGCGTTGAGATCTGTCACTACATTTGTCATCAACACTCCATTCAACAGTAACTTGACTAAATAAAAGTGTTTTCATGTATTTTTAATTATCAAATCGTAATTTTTGTGTAAATTAGACAAGCTTTGGCTGTTGTTTGCAGTATGGTTGCTAAGTGACAGTCATGGAAGCACCTAACATTTCACTAAAAGGATTAATTATGGAAAACTAGGCTTATTTTTATGAGCAATATCTTAAATACAATTGTTTTCGTGAAAATCCAACCCACTGTTTCCTGGACTGGAGTTTCCTCTGATTCGTCCAAACTCTCATCTGTTCTGGACTCATCTTCATCTCTCTCCTCCTTCTCCTCATCCTTTAATTAAATCAAATAGTAAATAATGATCAAACCGTTCTTTGAAACACTGAGCAAAAGACAGACAAACATCGTAAGCAAGCGAACACGGGCTTAAAGTGTTGTTAACGAACCTCATCTCCCTCCGTCTCATACTCTTCATTCTTTCCATCCTTTTTAATGGAAACATGAACGCAAAATTAGGATTACGGTTATTCAAAACTGAGCGAATGACACACATGAAAAACATTACACGCAAACATCCATGGAAACGAATGCATGAGAACTAGCGTCATTAACAAACCTCTTGGTCCTCCTGGTCTTCTCGTGACCGTTCCTGTTCTTCTGCATCTCTCTGCCGCCACCTCTGTCAAGCACATGTATCAACAACAACAACAACGTCATTCCTGTGTGTCAGATGCCCTTCCATCTTCCTCTGGCTCTGAGGTGTTTGGCTAACTAACTACTGTGAGAGTCTTAAGGGTCTTAGAAAGGGTCTCTCTACATAGGAAAGGTCTACTAGATGAAGATGGGAAAATAATAGAAGTGTTGAAGTCCGTTATACTATATCTAAAAAGGGTTTCACAAAAATCTATAGGTAAAAAATAAATAAAAATAACCCACCTTTTTAAATCCAAGAGGCTTCGATCACGGCTCGGACCAATTCAAAGCAAAACTGGCATTTTCTTAATCATCATTAAATATATATATAATGCGGTAAAAGGAACAGCAAAAGTTAGGGGTCATTTATTTTATGTTTACTCAAGTTTCATGGTCTTTGAAATGTACAGGTTATTAGACAGTAAAAAGAGTCGAAATATTGCCAAATACAAAAGAAATCAGATGGAAAACAATAGAAAAAGAAACAGAAAATCCAAAACAGTACAAATAAAAACACAAACGACCAGACACAAAATGTTAAAAAAGTACGTCGTAGTTGTGATGAATGGATAAAGGCTGAAGTAGAAATGTAAATCGATTGATACGTAGAGATGTTCTGCTGAATTTAAATCATTCACCGGATTCTAACTTCAGTTAACCCAACAAAAACATGCTTAAAATTGTGCCTTTTAACAATCCTCCGTATTTAAAGCAGACTTGTTGTCTGATTTCAGCAATAAAACTATCAGCTATTGTTTGAAGCCTAATTTAAACTGAGCTTTGAGGTACATATTTAGTTTATCTGAGAGTGAGATACTGCGGTAGCACATCGTCCCAAAACTCCTCTGCCTGTTCTACGGCCTGACCTCTGACCCCTGACCTCCGCGACCTCTTCTTCCTCTGCTCTTCCTCGCTGCTCTCCTCCTCTTCCTCCTCGTCGCTCTCTTCTTCTTCTTCTTCTTCCTCCTCCTCCTCTCCACTCGTCGTCTCCTCTTCTGAACTTTGCTCCTCGCTGCTCTCCTCCTCGCTCTCCTCTTCTGATTCCTCCTCCTCTTCTTGACTCTCCCCCTCCTCTTCCTCACTCCCTCCTTCCTCCTCCTCGACATCACTTCCCGTTTCTTCCTCCTCTTCCCCCTCTTCTATATCACTGCTTCCATCTTTCTCTTCAGATTTGCTTTCTTCACTGCTCTCTTCTTCTTCACTTTTGTTATTGGTGCTGTCACTCCCTTCTTCTTCTTCTTCCTCCTCCTCCTCCTCCTCCTCCTCCTCCTCACTCTCCTCCTCTCCGCTTTTACTTGTAGCGCTTTCACTTTCTTCCTCTGCACTGTTGTTATTGCTACTCTGTTCTTCCTCCTCCTGGCTTTCCTCCTCACTCTCCTCTTCATCTGATTTTTTAACAGTAGATTCACTCTCTTCTTCCTCCTCCTCCTCCTCCTCCTCCTCTTCACTTTCCACATCTTTATCTGATTTCTTAATTGTACTTTCACTCTCCTCTTCACTTTCCTCATCTTTATCCAATTTCTTAATTGTACTTTCACTCTCCTCTTCCTCCTCTTCGCTTTCCTCTTCTTTATCTGATTTCTTAACTGTACTTTTACTCTCTTCTTCTTTATCTGATTTCTTAACAATAGATGCACTCTCTTCTTCTTCCTCCTCTTCCTCCTCCTCGCTTTCCTCTTGCGTTTATCTGATTTTCTTAACTGTACTTTTACTCTCTTCTTCTTTATCTGATTTCTTAACAATAGATGCACTCTCTTCTTCTTCCTCCTCTTCCTCCTCCTCGCTTTCCTCTTCTTTATCTGATTTCTTAATCGTACTTTCACTCTCCTCTTCCTCCTCTTCCTCTACTTCACTAACATCTGCACTCGTTTGCTGGTCTTCTTCACTCTCCCCACTCTTTTGCTTTGTTCCTCTTTTCTTTCTAACATCTGGACTCTCCGATATGACGTTGATACTTACCGCGGACTTATGACTCAAGCCTGCATCTCCCTCAGACTGTGAACTCATCGCGGTGTGTTTAGGGGTCTCGGATTGCGTTGGCGATTCACTTCTTGACAGGATGGTGTGCACTAAAGTAGCTCCTGCTGCCAGCGTGGCTGCTCCAGCTAACAGACCCAAACCAGCCGCGCTCTCTGATTGGCCAGTCTGCGCTTCGTTCAAATCATTTTTCTCATTTTTGGACTTTTTTACTTTTTCAGATTTTTTTGACACATTCACCTTTTTGCTCATGTTTCTATCATCTTTAGCTGCTGCTTTTTTGGAGACTTTTTGAGGAGTTTTTAACACTTCTTTAGATTTAGATTCAGTGAAACTAGTCCCCATGCTGCTGTCCTCAGAAGGTACTTTTTTAACTTTTGTTGTCAATTTCTGATGGCCTAAATGAGTGGAACTGGTCACACTACTTTCTGAACTTAACCGGCTTTTTACTTTCACAGGCTGTAACTCTTTTTTAGATTCAGAGCGCACATTCAAAACGTTTTCACCTTTTCCTTTCGCTTTGGAGGAGTGTGTTCTCCTCAAGATCAGCCTGTTCTCTTGATCTTGTTTTTGATTGTCTGTCTTTGGCCCGGGTGAGCTCTCAATGGACCGTTTGAGTTTCTGGGCTTTTTTGGTTACACTGGATGCAGTAGAAGTAGATTTTTTCTCATTTTGTTGTCGGTCTTTCTGACATTTTGCGTCCTTACCACTTTTAACTTTCCTCTATCCAACGGCAGAGAGCAGGAATAAAAAGAGGTGCATGCATTAGAGAGGAAAAAAGCAACAGAAATAGCACACAAACAGAAAATAATTTGATGCACACATAGACTGAAAATACCAGTACTTATAAATATTGACCTACAGTTGAGTGCCCTAGGTATATATTTCATCCTTCCTGACCACCAGAGGGCGGTTCAAAGCACTGAATGTTCCCTACACATGTGTGAAGGTCATCTGGGATTCATAGAACCGTAGTTACACACGTAACTTTGGATGAAATTGCATTTATGAACAAGATGTCATTTCTGATGGCGCAGGAATATGTGGAGGTTATTGCATTGCCTGGAATGTTCCACAGTATGCCATCAAACAGAACAACCTACGCTTTATTTCCTTACAAGTTTGTTTAGTGCTCAAAAATACGCTGAAAAATATACATTCTTTCGATAGGCGTGCTCACCTCTCCCCCGATATGACTTGTAACTTGGACTCTTGGCTCCACCTGCTTGTCTCCATGATTATATACAACTTTAATGCTATACTGTGGAACATTTTATGCAAAGCGAGAACATTTCCACGGAGTCAAGAACGTTACCACCCGCCATTAGAAAAGTTACACGGTGCAACTTTAAGTTTGCCAGAAGTGTGAATTACAGCAAAACATTTCATTTGTTAAACAAACAAAAGGCTGTGCATTTTTAGTGGATTAAAATATGAAAAAGACTAAGTTTACCTTCTGAACTGGAGACAGGGTGAGTGTTTTATCACTGCTGTCCATCTCCATCACATGAGTCTGAAGTGAAAGGACTTTTTATTAAGCACTTTCAAATATCAGATTTGTATCAATATGATTGAAAATACCTCATAGGGGAATATATAACGATTGTTGTAACTAAGAAAATCAAGGATGTTACTAACAAAAGAGATTTTTTTTAAATATTGATCCTCAGCAATATTCTCTCTGAACCTAAACAGAGACATTTACGACCCTATTTTGATGGATAAAAAAAAAAACCTTCTTTGTTCTCTCACCATGTTGAGGAAGTCTGTGGTGTCTCCCAAACCAGCCACGCTCTCTGTGTCCGTCATGCTCTCGGCGATGCTGGCAGTCTCCCCTGAAACAAAGTATTTAGTCCAAGCTTAGTACAAATGTATAGTGTAAAGTGTCTTAAAATATTAGCGTTAAGTACAAATTGAAAAAGGGGGCTGATAATGATTAGATTGCTCTTCTTTCTGTCCCTTTTCATTCATTTTGTTTATGCTTAACTGTATGCTACTGATGATGTCTTTTATATGTTCAATCGAATCAATCAATCAAGCAATCAATAACAGTCCTGGTTCAAACTTTGTTTAGGCCTAGTTTACTCCTAGTTTGGTCCCTGATCCAATCTGGACATAATATAGTTCTGAGTTTTATTTTCATTTAGATCCTGTTTTTAAAAAATAAAATCTCCAATAGTTTAACTTATGAACTGTTGGACAAACTTGCTGATAAACGGTCACATTTCAGATATTTTGTCTCTGTAGTTATTGGTGGGCACATGAAACAAAAACTGACTGTAACAAGGGGAGTTTGTGGACCGAAATTTCTAACAATTTACGATAAGATTAAACATTTCTCGATTTTCAGCTCAATTACATAGGCCCTCGTTATAGTCCAGTTAGTTCTACTTTGGACCGATATTTGAACAGATTTATGTGTATTTCAGATTGGTTTTACCTTATTATTAACCATGGTTTGTCTCAAGTGTATTTTCTTGTATTTCAGATTTTCCATTCATTATATTCAAAGTTTATTTGATGATTGTTGTGGAGTGTGGTGAGGCTTGTACCCTGCTGCCGTGTGCCGCTCTGCACCTTGCTCTTTTCCTCTGGCAGCGGTCGGGGCCTCTGATTGGCTGGTGGGGGATGGAGATGGGTCCGAGCGGTTGAAAGTGGCGGTAGGAACCCAGTCGTGGTCACAGACATGGGAAGACTTCGGAAAATGGATCCAAACTGCTCTGGGGATCTCTCCTACAACAAAAAACAAAATGAACAATAGAAGAAACAGATCTGAGGCACTTCAATTACCGTAGTATGATGAAGTCTTAGTTTATTAAAAGAGGCTAGACCAGGACAAATCAACTTAATTTTCACATGTTGTGCACAACACGCTACTAACGCTGTAACAACATTCTGGGTCACACAAAGCACTGTATCATTAACTGATAGATTTGATTTTTGTGAGAAATTACATACAAAATGCTTGACCAACATTACTTTGCAAAATTGCCCATCCAGTACTGGAACAGATTTAAACAAGGACTAGACTAAGACCAACAAGGCCTGATGTAGACTTGGTTTGGTCCTGCTCTAGTCCTGGTTTAGACCTAGTGTACCAAGTTGTAAGGGCCAAACCACCTAAACCAGGACAAGATTAGCTCATAACTGTCTTACTAAGGACTAAACCAAGGAATCAGAATCAGAATCAGAAAAAGGTTTATTGCCATTACCAACAGAATTCACAAACATAGGAACTTGCTTTGGTGATTCAGCGCAACATAAAACAATGAACAATGATAAAACAACATTGTATGAAATCAGTTTTTACAGTAAAATGTACAGTTGTAGTGCAGAAAGTGAACAGTGCAGTGAGTGAGTTTGGTTAAATAGTTAAAGTGGCAGGTGTTTAGAAGTGTTCATGAGTCCAACAGCAGAGGGAAAGAAACTGCTCTTGTGGCTGGAGGTTCTGGTCCGGATGGACCGTAGCCTCCTGCCTGAGGGGAGTTGCTGAAATAGTCCGTGTCCAGGGTGAGAAGGGTCATCTGTGAGCCGACCTGCTCGTCCCAGAGCCCTGGAGACGTACAGGTCCTGCAGAGATGGAAGTCTGCAGCCGATCACCTTCTCAGCAGAGGCACAATGCGCTGTAGTCTCTGTTTGTCCCTGGCTGTGGCTCCAGCGTACCACACGGTGATGGAGGAGGTGAGGATGGACTCAATGATGGCCGTGTAGAACTGCACCATCATCTGCACTGGCAGCTTGGCTTTCCTCAGCTGCCGCAGAAAGTACATCCTCTGCTGGGCCTTCTTGATGAGGGAGCTGATGGTGGGCTCCCACTTGAGGTCCTGGGTGATGGTGGTGCAGAGGAAGCGGAAAGAGTCCACGGTGGTGATGGGGGAGTCTGTCATGGTGGTGGGGCTGGGGGGCTGTGACGTTCCTGAAGTCCATGATGATTCCACCGTCTTCTGGGCGTTGAACTCCAGGTTGTTACGCGCTGCACCAGGACACCAGCCGATCCACCTCCCTCCTGTAGACAGACGAGATGAGATGAGCCCGATGAGGGTGGTGTCGTCCGCAAACTTGATCAGTTTTACGGAGTCGTGGCTGGAGGTGCAGCAGTTTGTGTACAGGGAGAAGAGCAGAGGAGAAAGTACACAGCCCTGTGGAGGCCCTGTGCTGATAGTCCAGAGTGTCTGAGACATTCTTCCCCAGCCGCACGCACTGCCTCCGATCCGTCAGAAAGTCAGTGATCCACCTGCAGGTGGAGTCGGGCACGTTGAGCTGGGAGAGCTTGTCCTGGACCAGAGCAGGGAGCATGGTGTTGAATGCAGAGCTGAAGTCCACAACCAGGATCCTGGCGTAGGTTCACGTTGAGTCCAGATGCTGCAGGATGAAGTGGAGTGCCAGGTTGATGGCCTCATCTACAGACCTGTGGGCTCTGTAGGCGAACTGCTGGGGGTCCAGCAGGGAGGAGGTGAAGGACTTGAGGTGGGGCAAGACCATGCGCTCAAATGATTTCATGACTACAGACGTCAGCGCCACAGGCCTGTAGTCATTAAGTCCTGTGAACTGGGGCTTCTTGGGGACAGGGACAATGATGGACTACTTGAAGCAGGCTGGGACGTGGCATGACTCCAGGGAGGGGATAAGAGCTCTTCACGGGTGAAAGAGCACACTGACACACGATTTACGCACAAAAACAGACAAAACAAAAAGCACCAAAACACCAGGGCATCCGTCTGCGGCGCCATCTTGGAATATAATGAACCAGGACTAAACCAGGGACTAAACAAGGACTCGCTGATTTGACAGGATGAGATCCAGAGCAGACCAACCCTCTCACGGCGGCGCACCCGGGCAGAGAGGCTTCTGTTCAGGCTGGAGGAGTCTGTGGTGTGGCCCAACAGCTCCACGTAGGGCCTCTCCAGGAAGTCCTCGGTAATGTCGTCTTCCTCCAAACTCAGCTCCATCTCCGAGTCCTGCCTGGGCCGCGCCAGAACCACCATGTGACACCCACCACATGACACCTTTGGGAGTAATACACAGATTAAGAAAAGATATACATAGATTTTGGTTTATCTTAGTCAAGCCTTGTTTAGTTAATATGTTAATAATACATTTAGCCAACCAAATTGTTGTTGATTTTGTTTATGGTCTGCTATGGTGGTCTAAATTCAATTCAGACAGCTTTATTTGGAGCTTGAATCTTGCCTCCACTCATCCCTTCTGGTTAATATATTTTTTTTTATTTTTGCTTTAATAGTTTAGTACTACTATTTTGTTTTCACCAGTAAAAATGTTAGATTGATAGACACTCTGAAACTCACTGCTTGGACGTTGAACTTGAGGAAGCGCGGACACAGCGTGGGTTTGAACTGATTGGTGAAGTTCTCCTCCCCCAGAGCCAGCTTCCCATGCCGGCCATCTCCAAAAGTGTACAGCAAACCACTGTCTGTAGAGAGACACAATAAAGTGTAGCGCAAACCAGTATTTGTAGAAACTGAAAAATACTACCAGTCCAAACATTTAGAAAAATAAACGATAGTGTAACTCAAGCATGGGTATAAAAGCTACTGGTTTGGAAAGTGCCACGATTCAAAGCTGCATTATCAAATCGGTAATAAATCCAGACTGAACTAAGTATACATTTGGAACAAAATCAAGGCAAAACCAGGATTACACCAGGGACAAAACCAAGTCTGATCTGGGACTAAACAAGGACTAAACTAGGACTGAACCAGAACTAAATCATATTGGGGACTAAAAGTCTTTATGCAGCAGGTCTACAAAAACTAGACAACAAATAACAAGTAAATTCAAAGTAAATTTACAATGAGCATTTGTAATAGAACAAGTATAAAGTATTTGTAGTCAAATGTATTAAAAGTACATGCAAACAGACCTGTGATGACGGCAGTGTGGTTTTCTCCACAGCTCAAGTCACAAACTCTGCCCTTTTTAAAGTGTTCCACGTGACGCGGAAGACGAGACTCAAACATAAACGTGCCAAGTCCCAGCTGCCCGTACTGACCCAGGCCAAAGGTGTACACGTCCTCATCTGAGAAACACACAGATATCAGGAATACCCGGTTATGTTTTTATGTAATGATCTGATTTAAAGTCCAGATTCAGGTAAGTGTGGAAGATAGTTTAGTTAGCTCCCTCCTCTGTGCTACACATTCACCCTCCCTCCTCTGTGCCACACATTCACCCTCCCTCCTCTGTGCCACACATTCACCCTCCCTCCTCTGTGCCACACATTCACCCTCCCTCCTCTGTGCCACACATTCACCCAACGCCGTGACCTCCTCTGTGCCTACATCGATTCACCCTCGCCTCTCCTTTTGTGCTACACATTCAACCACCTCTGCCCTCCTCTGTGCCACACATTCACCCTCCCCTCCCCTTTCTGTGCCACACATTCACTCCTCCCTCGCTCTGTGCTACATATTCAACTCCCTCCTCCTCTGTGCCAAACACATTCACCTCTCCCTACTCTGTGCTCATATTCACAGCCCTCGCCTCCTCTGTGCTACACACATTCACTTCCTCTACCTCCTCCGTGCTCCCATATTCACCTCTCCCTCCTCCGTGCTACACTTCACTCTCCCTCCTTGTGCTACACATTCACCCTCTCCCCTCTGTGCTACACATTCACCTGCCTCTCCGTGCTCTCACTACATTACAATCCTCCTCCTCCTCCTCCGTGCTACACATTCATCTCCCCCCTCCTTGTGCTACACATATTACTCTCCTCCTCTGTGCTAACCATTCATCTCCCTCCTCCGTGCTACACATCATCCTCCTCCCTCCTCCGTGCTTACACACATTCACTCTCTCCTCCTCTGTGCTACACATTGCTACTCTCTTCCTCACACTGTGCTACACATTCACTTCCCGTCCTCCTCCGTGCTACACATTCACTCTCCCTCCTCCGTGCTACATATTCACTCTCCCTCCTCCGTGCTACATATTCACTCTCCCTCCTCCGTGCTACATATTCACCCTCCCTCCTCCGTGCTACATATTCACCCTCCCTCCTCTGTGCAACATATTCACTTTCCCTCCTCTGAACTACATATTCACCCTCCCTCCTCTGTGCTACATATTCACCCTCCCTCCTCTGTGCTACATATTCACTTTCCCTCCTCTGAACTACATATTCACCCTCCCTCCTCTGTACCATATATTCAATGTCGTTATTACCTGTGAGGGCTACAGTATGGCCACCTCCACAGCACACCCGTCTCACTGGGTCTGTGATGGCTTTGACTCTCTGGGGGACTCTGTGTCCAGTCAGTTGGTCCGTGCTTAGACCCAGTTTACCACAGTCTTGCTCCCCAAACGTGTACAGAACCCCGTCCTCTGGAGAACAAAAGACAAGTCATCTACACATTTTAGTCAGCAGATGTCAGATGTTAAACTTCTGAATACATTGTTGCCACAGTCTGTGATTGATAAATTTCAATTGATGTCATCACCATAAGCTGGGGGAGTGAAGCTAAGCTCTGTTACTCAAGTTAGACTAGTTAATCGATACTTTGTTTTAACACAATCCGAGTATAAAAACCTGGAAAAAGTGTTAGTGGAGCACAGCCAAAAGCCTCCTAAAGATATACATCCTAGTATCCACTTGAAATTCACCAGTTATTGCCCTACTGGTTAACAACAACTGTGTTCAATTTCAGAGCTCTAAGTCTAAAATTGTGTATTTCAAATGTTCTATTTCAAGTGCATATCTGCAATACGTGGACAATTTTTTTGTTCTCAAATAAGTCAATGAAACAACTGGTTTTTTTTGGTTTTTTGAGGCAGTTTTATTTTGTTCTGTTCAAGTTACATTTTTAAGTTTAGAGTGGTGATAGAGGACTGGTGATCTATAAGACAATGTGAATGAAAGTGAATTAAGGATTTTACTGTAGTTTAATCAAGGTGTGAGTAATCAGGAATAATGGTAAAAACATGATGTTTCTTCTCACAATAATCGTAACTCTAAAGTTAGATCTTGGGACATCTCTAGTTCTGATTCAGGCTTGGTCAGATGATGTTATTGGAGTCTCACCTGTGATGAGGGCGGAGTGGTAGTAGCCGCAGGACACGGAGCGGACAAGCCGCCCCACCGACACCTCCTGAGGTGTGGAGGCGTGGCTCTGTTTGCCCAGCCCGATTTGTCCCTCGGAGTTATCGCCCCACATGAACAGCTTCCCACTTTCTGTCATGTTGGAACACAGAACACAGAACACGTCAGGTTTGAAAGATTACTCCTGTTTATTCCTGGCCAGTGTCGGGCAGCGCTACTGTAATCAGATTACTTTGCTAGTAGTAATCTAATGCATTATCATTCAAAATTGAGTAATTAAGATTATAGTTACTAGCCCAAGTAACTACATGTTACATTTTCCGACCAAAAAGACATTGTTTATCCATGTAAATCTGCTATGAAACAGTAAAAATAAAAATGAGCCGCATCTTCGACTGCTGCGGGAGATTGTTGTTGTTCATTGTTGTTCGAATAAAGGTTAACACGTTTTTCAACTCGCAACTCTGAGGACCTCAGGGACCGGCCTCCTGCTGGTGCCAGAGTCAGGACTAAACATGGGGAATCTACGTTTCAGTTTTATGCAGCTCAAATCTGGAACAGTCTTCCTGAGGATGTGAGACAGGCCTCTACTCTGGCAATGTTCAAATCTAAACTAAAAATTGTTTTAACTGTGCATATGACTGAAATTATTTTGTACTTTTATGTCTTAAACAGTTTAGTGATTTGTGTCATGTCTTTGTGATTTTAATGATTTTTTGCCTGTTGTGTGAAGCACTTTGAATTGCCTTGTGTACGAAGTGTGCTCTACAAATAAACTTGCCTTGCAACACATTGCGAGTCCAGAGCAGTGCAGTTGCATTTGTATATTTTATGAAAGCGCATGCTCTTCTTTTCGATTGATTGGCTTAATATTTGCTCATAACACAAATATTAAACATCTATAAATGTGTTATATGTGTTGATCTTGGTGTTAGAAAAAAACAAAAACACACACATACAATTGTACAAAACATAATACAAACAGGATTGAAAAGTTGAGAGACTCTGAAGCTTTTTAAAAAAGCAATAAATGGAAGTTTAATAAGGGAAAAGATTGAAAAGTTTCACAATTTGTTTCACTTTTTTTTAAAGTAACTAAAGTACAGTAGTAATCTGATTACCTTTTGAAGGAGTAATCAATTTAATAAACATTAAATCTATTTTAGAAAATATTTCCTGGATTATTCTGGTATTTAGTTTAGTCCTTGTTTACGTTACCTGGTTTAGACAGGTTCCCAGCATGCTTTGTCCAAGTTTAGACCAGGTTAGGGACAGGACTAAAACTAAGACTAAATGACAAGTTAACTAATATTTGAAATTTAGAATCATGTCTGTGTAATCCCTCAGTCGTCCAGGTATGTGCCATAGCAAAAGAAAAAAGAATTCTGCTCACTTGACAAACATTTTTAAGCGTGAATACGTTTTATCACTGATCCAAGTAGCTTCTTCCGTTCCTATGACAGAGCTCTGGTGAGTCACTGCCTTAAATATCGGAAGGAAGGAACTAACTGCACTAAAACTAATAATAATATATTATTCTAGATTATACTACTAATAATATATTATTATTATTAGTAGTATAATCTATAACCCATTAACAACTTCACTCTAAGGCCTAAACCAATACAAAACAACTCAATAGTGCTGACCCATTAAGGGTTTGAACAATTATGTACTAGAATCAGAATCAGAATCAGAAAAAGGTTTATTGCCATTGCCAATGAACAAAATTCACAAACATAGGAACTTACTTTGGTGATTCGGTGCAACATAAAACAATGAACAATGATAAAACAACATGTATGAAATCAAAAGGGAAGAAACAAAGAAACAATTTAAATCTACTATAGGATAAAAAAATTTAATTAAAATAGGCTTACTATGTAAACAGTTTTTACAGTAATATTTACAGATGAAGTGCAGAAAGTGACAGTGATTGATTAAATTAGTTAAAGTGGCAGGTGTTTAAGAAGTGTTCATGAGTCCAGCAGCAGAGGGGAAGGAACTGTTCTTGTGGCGGGAGGTTCTGGTCCGGATGGACCGTAGCCTCCTGCCTGAGGGGAGTGGTTCAAATAGACCATGTCCAGGGTGAGAAGGGTCAGCTGTGATCCGACCTGCTGCTCGTCCCAGAGCCCTGGAGACGTACAGGTCCTGCAGAGATGGAAGTCTGCAGCCGATCACCTTCTCAGCAGAGGCACAATGCGCTGTAGTCTCTGTTTGTCCCTGGCTGTGGCTCCAGCGTACCACACGGTGATGGAGGAGGTGAGGATGGACTCAATGATGGCCGTGTAGAACTGCACCATCATCTGCACTGGAGCTTGGCTTTCCTCAGCTGCCGCAGGAAGTACATCCTCTGCTGGGCCTTCTTGGTGAGGGAGCTGATGGTGGGCTCCCACTTGAGGTCCTGGTGATAAGTCTGTCTGTTGGTAAGGGGGGGCTAGGGGGCTGTGACGTACCTGAAGTCCACTATCATCTCCACTGTCTTCTGGGCGTTAAACTCCAGGTTGTTACCGCTGCACCAGGACACCACCTCCCTCCTGTAGACAGACTCATCCCCGTCCGAGATGAGCCCGATGAGGGTGGTATCATCCGCAAACTTGATCAGTTTTACGGCGTCGTGGCTGGAGGCGCAAACAGTTTGTGTACAGGAGAGAGAGCAGAGGAGAAAGTACACAGCCCTGTGGAGATCCTGTGCTGATAGTCCGAGTGTCAGGAAGTCAGTGATCCACCTGCAAGTGGGGTCAGGCACGTTGAGCAGGGAGAGCTTGTCCTGGAGCAGAGCAGGGAGGATGGTGTTTTGAATGCAGAGCTGAAGTCCACAACCAGGATCCTGGCGTAGGTTCACGTTGAGTCCAGATGCTGCAGGATGAAGTGGAGTGCCAGGTTGATGGCCTCATCTACAGACCTGTGGGCTCTGTAGGCGAACTGCTGGGGGTCCAGCAGCAGGAGGTGAAGGACTTGAGGTGGGGCAAGACCAGGCGTTCAAATGACTTCATGACTACAGACATCAGCGCCACAGGCCTGTAGTCATTAAGTCCAGTGATCCGGGGCTTCTTGGGGAATATATTACTCAGTTGACAATTTACACTTCAGGGTAGTTAAATAGACTTAACTAACAGAAATGAAGAAGCTAACTGGAAACAGAATTTTATAAAAAATAGAATTTGTTTGCCTGGTTAAATCAAGATTAAAACTGTTAAGCGCTAGATCAGTAGTAGCACTAGATAAGTTTGGATTATTATTTCTATTTACCATGAAATATGAAAATACTTATGAAGCATGGTAATTTTTTATAGATTGAATAACAGGAAAGCAGTTACCTGTGAGTGCAGCGGAGGTGTTGGAGCCGGCTGCGAGCATTCTGATTGGTCCGTGAGAGGCAAAGTTGATTCTGTGGAAAGTGGTGCGTTCATCACAGTCTCCAGTCCCGAGCTGCCCCTCACTGTTTCCGCCGCTTGCAAAAAGTTTCCCATCGGCTACAGGAAAATACTAAATATTTACATCAAAGGAGCCTGGATGTCTTTCAATACATGTTTACATATTATTCAAAAAATAACATGAACATGCCAAAAAGACAGCAGCTCAATGGTTAGAGTAGTCAACCACCAGGCCAGTAAAGCACATTACAAGTGTATAGCGTTATTGTTGTTATTATTATTATTATTACGATTATTTACTATTAGGAACATTCAAAAATCTGAACCTTGTCCGAGAGGTCCGTTATGTTATAATACTATAATTATGTATAATGCTATAATACCACTAAATCTGCATAAAAATAAACGTAGTCATCAGACTATAACTGAATCTTTTTCTACAGTAGTCATCATCATTCCAATGAGACACTATATAATAGAATAGATTTGATAATAGTTTCTGGGAGAGGCTATTGGTCACTACACGATGTTGGTATATTATACAGTAACACATATATATCAAATAGAAAGTTGCGGATTTATCAATAGATGGTATAAAAAAGAAAATATTAAAATATTAAAATCAAACCCAGCGAGTGGTATAGGCCGTAGATAAAAAAAATACCTGGGTTTATTGGATTAATGAATACAAAGGCAAAAGTACCCAATATTGAACAATGTATTGGGGGCAGGGCAGCACCATCAGAACTTTTGCCTAGAGTGCCAAATGTGCTACGGCCAGCACCAATTATAATTCAAAGACTGACCTGTGCAGACAAGTGTGTGGTTCCTCCCACAGGCCACTAGGTGAACTCTTTCTGATTTCAGAGCTGGGAAAAAAATACATCAAACTTAGAGGGCATTACCGATTTCATTGAGAAGGGCCTGGCAGCACCCAATGGGGGGAGAGTCCTAGCTCTCCTTCTGATGGGGTCTAATACTTCGCCCCCCAAACCCTAACCTTAAGCATAGCTTTCTTAAAACTTATAAATTGTGCCAAACCTTTTCCCAAATATTTTGCTTTTGTTCCCGGATGTGACATAGTGGAACTCCACTTTGTAGCCAATTGCGCCAAACGTTCACTTTGATCAGCAGCTGAAGCTGAAGTTTATGAAACTGACCTATTCCAACCTATCATGGTGTGTTGACTTTGGATTGAAAAGCTGTACTCATGGATGCATTAGCAATTTTTATATTTCCATAATGAGTTAGTTGTAATATAAAAGAAAATTAATTTTATTATCTGCGAATTTACAAACTTAAGGACAATTTAACATGCAGTTAAGCATCTTCCTAAAAATATACGTCTACCATAACAGTCTAATACCACCAGTTCTGATGTTTTAAAATCAGTCATGTGCAATGACCTCCACCTGGGGGTCCATGTTTAAGGTTAAAGAATATACGTTATTGCCCTCTTGAAATGTGTCATCTGAATTTGACCCATCCTTCAAGGCCAATGGCGTAACCTGTCCGGAGCAGTGGGTGTCACAGAGCCTGGGGACCCATCTCATGATCTCGAGCTCGTCTTGATCAGTAGTACTTTAGCCAGAGGATTTGACCAGTGGTGCATGTTTAGGGTTGCTGAGGGAAACTGGAACCCGGAAGAATCCCACCCAGACATGGAGACTCAAACTCTGAATCTTCTTGCTGTGAGGCGAGAGTGCTTGTCACTGCACCACACAGACACTTTTTTACCCCCAGCCAGTGTGATTATTAGCATCATTTATTGTTCCCATTTTTCATTTGTAGTGAACTCATTATCTTCAGAGACTAAAAAACCAGCTGCGAATAACACCTTCTATTTGAGGTCAAAATAAAACTGTATTTAAGTACTGACCTTTGACACAAGTGGGTTTGTTCACAGTGACTTTGGAGCCCAGACCCAGCTGGCCCCAGTTATTGCTGCCAAACACAAACAGCTTCCCATTTTCTGTAAACACAGGCGCAACAACAACAACATATGTTGGCAAATAACATGACGAACAAAGCCTGTTTTGCAGTTTGCTTTTTAAGACATATTATCCAGATATTAACCAAACACACGGCTAACTCTTTCTGAAAACTACAAACAAACTAATCTAAGTTAAGTCTTTTGGTTGTTGGATATAAGTTATGAAAATGATAAACAGAATTTTACCAGTTATGAAGGCCGTGTGCTCATCTCCACAGGCGATCTTGAGCGGGACGTCATTTTTTAACCAAAATTTACTGGGTACGTTGTCTGCAAATTTGCTTTTACCAAAGGTGAAAACTGCTCCAGATTCTGAAATAAATCAGAATAATTTGTAGAACTCAAAGCAAAATGTTTCCATTTCCCGTTAGAAAGGAATATATAATACATAAACAAAATTAACTCTGCATATAAACGTTTAAGCCCGAGTTAAAATATAACTTTGAAATGTTTCGTATCGGCCAGCTAGCGTTATAGCTAAAGCTAACGGTAAAGTTAATGCTAAACCGCTTTCGCCCTCAACTACAAACGAGGTTGTTGAAAATGTGCGGCGTGAAGGGTGAATAATGTGATTTACCGGGAACGTCCTCTTCCACCTCCCCCGCCATCTCCGTCTCTCATTGAGGGAGTTTAATCCGCTTTTTCTCGGTTCGGAGGAGTGTTGCTGCTCGATGCCTACCCGGAAGAACACACTCGCGTCTCCTAGGCTACCTAAGGCTGCGTGCTGACGTATTACGTTACGGCGTCAATGGGTACAACGGGTGGAACACGATTAGATCCATGGTGGTACAATCAGAATGAGTTTATTGCCATTGTCAATGAACAAAATTCACAAACATAGGAACTTGTCTCGGCGTTAAGGCGCACTGAGCAATAAAACATGGGAACGAGGGTCATAGTTCCACGGCATTTGGCCCGTGTGGTTTACAGGCTTCAGCAGTCCAATTCGAATTTACTGACGCCATTAAGCATGAAAGCTTTAATTTAACACATTGAATAGGTGTAATCCCTCATTCGTCTGGGAGCGTTCCATGTATAAAATAAAAATACAAGTTGTATCTAGACAGTTTAGAAAAAAACGCTTTGACTCATCCAAGGCCCAGATTGAGAATGACTCTTTAATGCATCAAAACTGTTTATTTTGCTAAATACAGCCCAGAGACAACTTAATTTTATATTGAATTAAGTTTTGCAAGCTCGCGCATTTCCAAAGTGACCAAAAACTGTCAACCGGCTTCTTAAAAATCAAAATATTTGTCTTCGTTTCATAATCCAAACCACCTGAAATACAATGAGCCTTGACATTTTACGTTTAAGAGTGTTCAATTACCAGAGAAAAGAAAATCAAAAGCATAAGACTGACACATAACCTTTATTTAAATGTGTTTATTCAGTTCAACAAACCTGGTCAGAACTTAAGGAATGTGGGCAAAAACTGTTCAATTAGCCTTTACTTTCATACAAAACTTTTTAATACTCTTCTCCTTCCTCATCTCCCTCTACACTGTCCAAGCCCACCTCTTCATAATCCTTCTCCAGGGCGGCCATGTCTTCTCTAGCCTCAGAGAACTCTCCCTCTTCCATACCCTCTCCCACATACCAGTGCACAAAGGCTCTTTTGGCGTACATCAGGTCAAACTTGTGGTCCAGCCGAGCCCAGGCCTCAGCAATGGCTGTGGTGTTGCTCAACATGCAGACTGCGCGCTGCACTTTGGCCAGGTCTCCTCCTGGAACCACTGTGGGTGGCTGGTAGTTGATGCCCACCTTGAAGCCTGTGGGACACCAGTCCACGAACTGTATGGAGCGCTTGTTTTGATAGTAGCAATGGCAGAGTTGACGTCTTTGGGAACAACATCTCCACGATACAAAAAGACAGCAGGCCATGTATTTACCATGACGGGGTCACACTTGACCATTTGATTGGCTGGTTCAAAGCAGGCGTTTGTGATGTCAGCAAACAGTTAGCTGCTCGTGATAGGCCTTCTCTGCAGAGATAATTGGAGCGTAGGTGGCCAGAGGGAAGTGGATACGAGGGTAGGGCACCAGGTTGGTCTGAAACTCTGTCAAGTCCACGTTCAGAGCACCATCAAAGCGCAGAGAGGCAGTAATGGAGGACACGATCTGCCCGATCAGCCTGTTTGAGGTTGGTATAAGTCGGACGCTCAATATCCAGGTTCCTGCGGCAGATGTCGTAGATGGCCTCGTTGTCAACCATGAAAGCACAGTCTGAGTGCTCCAGAGTGGTGTGCGTGGTCAGGATAGCGTTGTAGGGCTCTACCACAGCAGTGGACACCTGGGGGAAAAAATTTATTGTGTAGTAGTAAATTATTGCGGGCCAATGGAGGACACAGGCATCAAAATCTGTACTTTTTGAATTAAAGTCTGATCCTGCAAATTGAAAACTTGATTAGTTTTTATCCATCAAGGTTTCCCCACCTGTGGCGCTGGATAAACTGCAAACTCCAGTTTAGACTTCTTGCCATAGTCGACTGAGAGGCGCTCCATCAACAGAGAGGTGAAGCCAGAGCCGGTGCCGCCCCCAAATGAATGGAAGATCAGGAAGCCCTGCAGCCCTGTGCACTGGTCAGCCTGGGGAAACGGTCAAAGTTATTGAACGCATGCATGTTTTGAACACAAAAGTTTGAGTCACACTCACGAGTTTACGAGTTCGGTCAAGAACAACGTCAATTATCTCTTTGCCAACTGTGTAGTGCCCGCGCGCGTAGTTATTGGCAGCGTCCTCCTTTCCAGAGATCAGCTGTTCCGGATGGAATAGCTGTCGGTAAGTCCCAGTGCGCACCTCATCTGAAGGCAAACATTGATCCATCATAAAATACCAGTTGACATTCAGTCCCTTACAGCAACATGCTTACATTTTGTTTACATGTATTTTTTAGTCACTTATATGGTTTGTCATTTGTATAGTTTACCTATAACAGTTGGTTCCAGGTCCACAAACACAGCTCTGGGCACATGTTTTCCAGCTCCGGTCTCACTGAAAAACGTGTTGAACGAGTCGTCTCCACCTCTGAGCGTCTTGTCGCTGGGCACCTGACCATCAGGCTGAATGCCGTGCTCCAGACAGTACAACTCCCAGCAGGCATTGCCCATCTGAACTCCGGCCTGGCCCACATGCATTGAAATACACTCACGCTGGAAAGACGGGAAAGAACATTTTAGTTATATAAACACCATCGTATCCAATACAGTATAAACAGCTTCACCACTGAAGACTAGTCCAAGCCATTTAAGGAACTTGAGAGAAACTCTTACTCAAATGTTACATAATGGGATGAGGCCAACATTAAAAAAAACTATGACCTTCAAGCATGGTAAATTTGGCGGGAAGTTTCTTTGTGTGCTTTGTACAGGCAGGTCTGTGTGCGCCATTAGGTGCGTCACGTAAGGTTTAGCAGACCGGTTCCAGCCTGTAGTACTCTCCCCCTCCCCAAACAGAGTCTTAGATCAGCCGCAGCTAGCAAATCCGCAACACACCACCAGGGAGGGGAGAATGAGTCCACACAGGCCGGAAAAGGGGCCTCCCTCCCCCCCATGTAGCAAACACCACGTCCTCGTTATCTGATGGCGCCTCTGTGGTTTAGGCTTAAAACGTTGAGCCCAAATACTCCAAGGGATTTGGGATCTTAGAATTCAAATATACCAGTGAACAAGGCCGGTAAGGCCATCCTGAGGCCCGGGTCAACAACTCGAAAAACGATTATAATTTTTTTTTTTTTTTTTTTTTAATCAAACGCCTGCTTGTCTAGTCTTTTTAAAAATCACAGACCATCTTTCCCCAAGTTTACACAAGGTGCATTTGAGGTCATTTATTTTGCTGCGCTAGACAATTCGTTGAATTACTTGGACATACAATTCTATACATCTGCAGAATACAATGCTTGGTTAGATGCGTGAGTGTACATATGTAAGACACGACGGTAGTACGGCAACGGTAACGTTATTACCGTCGTACTTCCTGAACTGCGTCAGTCCCAACTTGCGCAACAATTTTAAGCCAAATATTTAGGTTGAATAGAAGGGTTTTTGTAGTCATGCGGTAGTTTGACCAATAAAATACACTACTTACGCTTAAAACTGGTTATTATTACTTACCATTTTTATGACTGTTCTCCTCTACACCGACGTCAAAGAGTCTCTTGTAAAGGCAGCTCACACTGGCGGGGGATGGGCGACTGGTTCTATTTATACCTTTGGATAGTGGGCGCGGTTAGTGCGTCAAATGTACGCGCCGTGGCGGAGCATGGCTCATGGATGTTTTAGGGCGGGAGCATGCTCGCGGGTGTATTTTAGGGCGGGAGCATGGCTCGCGGGTGTATTTAGGGCGGGAGCATGGCTCGCGGGTGTATTTGGGGCGGGAGCATGGCTCATGGGTGTATTTAGGGCATGATTTAGGGCGGTGAGCAAATCATGGAGCAAAATGTTGACGCCATCTTCCTTTTTTTAATTCAAACAATATACAGTATTCAAAACTTAAAATAGGGTAATAACATAAAATTACATTTCATTTAATTGATAAGGATAAAATGAGGGGAAAAATGAAGAAAACTGGAAGGGGTTATCAGAGTTAAAGTGGCACTATGTACTGTTAAAAAAAATCATATATATATATATATATATATATATAATATATATATAATATTATATATATATATATATATATAATATATTTTATATATATAATATATTTTATATATATATTGATATATATATGGGTGTGTGTGTGTGTGTGTGATATATTATATATATATATATATATATATATATATATATATTATATATCAAATATCAGACCAGTAGTTCTTTGGGTTTTTTTGGCTTTTGGGTGAGAGGAGAGTTGAATGGTTTGTTTGTGTGTGCTACAGTGAGTTGGGACGGTTGAAACCATGGATGTATTATATTAACTGGATAAGGCACGCCCCCTCCGCCAAATTGAGTAGCGGCAGCGCCGCTGTACAGCAGCCTCACGGCCCAGACCATTCAAAGTGTTCGGCCAGTTAGATTACAGACAGTGCTCAATTCTTTTTAGTCTAAAAATAAAATAGAAGGAATTTCATTTTTTTACCATTTCTAAAGTCCTTCAAATTAAATTTTTGACATCACGGTGAATGGTAATCTGCTGCCGGCATGCTCGCTTCCACCGCGCAAAGCATCATGGGGAAAGGCCCAGAGCTAGCTCCATAACCAGGAAGTAATGCGGAAGAATTTTTTTTTTTTTCTGCCAACATGCGCCAATTAGCACACGCCATTGACTTGAATGGACCTCCATCTTGTCCCCCCGGGGCTTGGTTGGGACCATGGATATTATAGTTCCATGGTTGGGACCAAGTTCTGATTTATAAGCTTTAATACAAATTTCAGTTAGAGGGTCATAGTGGTCATTGCTTTGTTTCACTCTTTATTTGTAAATACCTATAAAAGTCATATTTCTCGAGGTCAAAGGATTCTTTCAGCATATCAAAGCTTTTCATGTGATTATCATAATTATCAATCTGGTACAAAACATTTTTTTATACCTTCTGTTTTCCAGACCTTAAACCTCAGGTCTATATGGTGTTTGGTGTAAAATTTTGGTCATGAGCCACCCGCCTTAAGATCTTAACATTGTTTTTTAGTTTGTATGATTTGATTAGCTTCCCCCAGGGAGTCTTAACTTGTGACTCAACCGTTGTCATCTGCCAGTAAAGCCCGTGCAGAAACCTCCAGCATCACATTACTGGAGTTGAAACAAAGTCGTTTTTCAGACAAGGTAAACCCCAATTTACAGCTGTAGAGTTCTGAATCGGATGCATGCTCTGTTACCTTGCCCTACACATCTTGAGATTTTTTGATTCCACTCATCGAATAGCCTGTTGGGGATGGAGAATCTGGAATAGATAGAAAAATAGATAGAGAAGGTATTATTAAAGGTCAAAGGGGGCCGCCAGTAAGAGAGAATTAAAAAAAAATTTAGATTCAGTTTATATCCAGACATTGTTTCAATATCTTGAAGGAAATCACATTATGTATGGACATTTCTGGTTTGGTCAAATATACTAGGACATCATCTGTGTAGCTGTTGTCACATCATAAATAGTTTTTGATTGTCTAATACATTAGGACAAGTGTTTTAGTATATGATTCATTAGGTGTAAAGGTGTAAAGATCATCTTGTCTTGTGTTTGTCGTTTGTTAATAAAACCTGTCTGATTTGGGAGGATTACACTTGTATTTTATTTTTCCATAATTGATGTATACACCACAAGGTCTAAGTGGGAAACACCTCCAAAGGTGGTAGAGAATAACTGAGTTAAGATCCTATGGGACTTCAAGATACAGACTGACAGAATGGTAATGGCAAAGCAACTAAACATTGTGGTGGTGGATAAACAGCAGAGGAAAGCCATGGCAAAGGAACATGAGAGACTAGTGAAATACTGGGGCTTAGAGAAGAGCTGGAGAAGGCGTAGAAGGTGAAGAAGAACAAGAAAAAGAAGATGTTGCTCAGTCTGATCATTTCTGTGTCTTCTTTGACCTTGCCTGTTGTTCCCAAACCACCGGCTGGTCCTGCAGTTGTTTGTAGGAGACACATAAATTATAGCACAGGTGCACGGTTTATGGAAATGATACACTCTGAAAATGCCTCATGTTCTAATGTTGACGATCGGTTGAACTCTACACTACATCTAGTGTTTTTAATGTCCTGGACACCATTGCCTCCATGAAGATTAAAGAGTTAAAAACAAGCAGAAGGCGCCATGGAGAGATGATGATTCGGTCAAGGCACAGAAAAGGGAGTGGAAATGGCTTAAGTCAAAGTCCATCGTGAGATTTATATAGAAAAAATATTTGTGTACAGCCAAATCTTATGGAGAACGACGCCTCCAGCTCAGCCACCGTTAGAGCTAATATCCACAAGTGCAATGAGTTTGCGGTCTTCTAATGATAAAGTTTAGAACATTAAAAATACCATACATTCCACAGTGCAAATAACAACCACACAGCCAGCTAGACACCTGGAGCTAACTCATTTGTATATACTTTGTATATATATAATGGGTAAAGCTGGTTTCTGGATGGATCGGCTGATTGACACTAAAATCAATCAATCAATCAATGTTTATTTCTAAAGCACACTTCCAACTTTAAAAGCCCACAGTGCTGTACAGCATAGTGCAATAAGACATATATCCAATTAAAATACACATGAAGTTAATAAAATAATGGCTCAGCTCAGTTTGTGTTTAAAAGGAGAGAAAAGGTAGATTTTTAACAAGGATTTAAACAGCTCTAGTGTCTCAGCAGCTCTGACATGCAGAGGCTGTTCCAGAGCCTGGGCCCCGCCACAGAGAAAGCTCTGGCCCCTCTGCTTTTCAGCTTTGACCTGGGCACATCCAGGAGGAGCTGAGAGGAGGAGCTGAGAGGAGGAGCTAAGAGGAGGGGCTGAGAGGAGGAGCTGAGAGGAGGAGCTGAGAGGAGGAGCTGAGAGGAGGAGCTGAGAGGAAGACGGCATGGTACGAGCAGGAACATGGTGGGATAATAACTCCCGCAAATAACAGGGAGCCAGACCATTTAAAGACTTAAAAACCATGATCAACATTTTAAATGGGATCCTCTGGAGAACTGGAGGCAGTGCAGTGATGCCAGGACTGGACTCATGTGTTGGCGACGCCTTGTACCTTTGAGCAGCCTGGCCACCGTGATTAGTACTAACTGCAAGCGTTTAAGAGAGGTCAGATTGGGACCATAATAAAGAGAGTTTTAGTAATCTAGGCGTAATGTAATGAATGAGTGAATCACTCTTTCAAGGTCCTTGGCAGGCTACTTAGTACAGTTTAATTTTAGCCAGTAACCTCAGCTGAAAAAAAACTGGTTTTGACCGCTGCACTGACTTGTTTGTCCAGTTTAAGAGAAGAATTCATCTGCACACCAAGATTTCTCACAAATGGGAGGTTAAAAAAAGACAGGGGACCAAGAACACTATCCACCCCTCCTAACATCTGAAACACCCAAAACAACTATTTCAGTTTTCCTCTCATTTAAATGTAGAAGATTAAGAGTCATCCAGTCTTTAATGTCTCTGAGGCAGTGAATCAGGGGCTCAAATGAGAAGGTATTTGACTGCAAGGGAATATAAATTTGCTCGTCATCAGCAAAGCAAAATAACGAAATGCTGAAGTGAATTGGACCTAGGATGAAACCCTGAGGTACACCACAGTTCAAAGGGGCAGTTTTAGACTGATGTGGGCAGAGAAGGGTCTGACAAATATGATTTGAACAAGTTAAGTGCTTTTAACACCCACAGACAGTTCTAAACGAGAGCAGAATATTGTGGTCGACTGTGTCGAAAGCTGAGGACATATCTAAAAGCAGAAATGAGCATCTGTTGGGTTTTGACAATTCTCTTTTAAAAACTGAAGCAAAATTCACTTAAAATTAGTTTTATTAACTTGTAATAAAGCAAAAATGTCCAGGCGTAATCCAAATAAAAGTCCTATTCATTTTTCATTTTATTTTAGGGTAATTTTTTATTTGTGTGTTTGGAGTACAAACTGACCCTGATGCTTCCCAGAATGATCGATTTGATTGGAAATAAGAGGGTTACAGCATTATTTTTATGTGCAGCAGATCAAGAAGATTGAGAGTTCCCTTTTAAAAAATGGCGGACAAAATGGAATTAGGTCCAACGACGCCCTAAGGGGTTTTAATGTAACTATTTATGCTTTTATTTTTGTCTTGTGATTTACATTGCATTGTGATTTTATTGTGTTTTTATGATTGTAAAGCACTTTTGAGTTTCATTTGTATGAACTGTGCTCTACAAATCTCTCTCGCTCTCTTATTTCATAACCTTTGTTATGAGACAAAGGCTACATTTTTCCCCAAATGAAAACCTAAATTATAATCTAGTAAAAGGCTCTGTCTTTCCTCTGTGCATGATAATTTGCACATCCACAATCTCTGAAACGGCGATAAAGTTTGTTAATTGTGGCCCCCACCATCAGTGTGGAGCTTGGTGGTGCATATACCTGGGATTAAAGTGACCTAGACTCGACTACACACGGGTATACTTTGGTTTAGGCTAATTTATACTCTGGATTTATTCTGTTCCAGGCCAATTCATACTATGGGCCAGATTATACCCATGCAGGAAGGGAAAAACCAGCCTGTCGGATTCACTTGTCTAACCGCAGATGTTTACTCTTTGTAGGCAAACTCCTCAAACTTGCTATCTCTAAACCAGAGGTGTTAGGTGGAGTAACATAACTTCAAAATACTATTTCTGAAATAGAAGAGTAAAGTAATGGTCCAAAAAATAATCAAGAATGAGTAAACAAGTATGCTGGGAAACTACTACTCAACTAAGATTATAACCTAATTGTAAGAACAACTGTCTAAATGTAACACCATTTTTGTAAACTGAAGTTGATTTAATTTGCAGGAATTTGCGGAAGTGCTATTACAACGGAAGTGCTATTACAACGGAAGTGCTATTACAACAGAAGTGCTATTACAACGGAAGTGCTATTACAACGGAAGTGCTATTACAACAGAAGTGCTATACAAAGTGCTATTACAAACGGAAGTGCTATACAACGGAAGTGCTATTACAACGGAAGTGCTATTACGGAAGTGCTATTACAACAGAAGTGCTATTAACGGAAGTGCTATTACAAAGTGCTATTACAAACAGAAGTGCTATTACAACGGAAGTGCTATTACAACAGAAGTGCTATTACAACGGAAGTGCTATTACAACGGAAGTGCTATTACAACGGAAGTGCTATTACAACGGAAGTGCTATTACAACGTACAACAGAAGTGCTATTACAACGGAAGTGCTTACAAAGAAGTGCTATTACAACGGAAGTGCTATTACAACGGAAGTGCTATTACAACAACAGAAGTGCTATTACAAAGTGCTATTACAACGGAAGTGCAACGGAAGTGCTACAACATTACAACGGAAGTGCTATTACAACGGAATTACAACGGAAGTGCCAATCTGAGGCAAAAAGAAGCAAAAGTGGGCGGGGCAAATGAAAGTGAATAGGAGTAAAAGTTTTTTGTCAAAAAATTACTCAGAGAAGTAAAAAATGTTTAAGAAGTTCCCCAAGTAGTGCAGCCTGGTGGTCGAGTGGGTGGCACACATGCCCTCCATGTGAGCAACAGGGTTGAGTTGGCTCTCGACAGTTTGCTGTAATGTCCTTCCCTCGCTCATCCCTATTACAAGCTATACTATCCTGTCTAATAAACCCTACGGGCCAAAACTCCGTTGTGCATACACTAGCATATCTAAAAAAAAGGCACAATGAGAGAAACAGATACATACAATAATTATTTTAATTGAATTGGTGTCGTACATTTATATCTTTAAAGGCTTGTCCTACACAAAGTGATACTGAGAACAAACACACTAATACTCCTCTCCCTCCTCCTCTCCCTCTCCCTCGATGCTGTCCATGCCCACCTCTTCATAATCCTTCTCCAGGGCGGCCATGTCTTCTCTAGCCTCAGAGAACTCTCCCTCTTCCATGCCCTCTCCCACATACCAGTGCACAAAGGCTCTTTTGGCGTACATCAGGTCAAACTTGTGGTCCAGCCGAGCCCAGGCCTCAGCAATGGCTGTGGTGTTGCTCAACATGCAGACTGCGGCGCTGCACTTTGGCCAGGTCTCCTCCTGGAACCACTGTGGGTGGCTGGTAGTTGATGCCCACCTTGAAGCCTGTAGGACACCAGTCCACGAACTGTATGGTGCGCTTGGTTTTGATAGTAGCAATGGCAGAGTTGACGTCTTTTGGGAACAACATCCCCACGAAATAACAAGCAACAGGCCATGTATTTACCATGACGGGGGGTCACACTTGACCATTTGATTGGCTGGTTCAAAGCAAGCGTTGGTTATTTCAGCCACAGACAGCTGCTCGTGATAGGCCTTCTCTGCAGAGATAACTGGAGCGTAGGTGGCCAGAGGGAAGTGGATACGAGGGTAGGGCACCAGGTTGGTCTGAAAACTCTGTCAAGTCCACGTTCAGAGCACCATCAAAGCGCAGAGAGGCAGTAATGGAGGACACGATCTGCCCGATCAGCCTGTTGAGGTTGGTATAAGTCGGACGCTCAATATCCAGGTTCCTGCGGCAGATGTCGTAGATGGCCTCGTTGTCAACCATGAAAGCACAGTCTGAGTGCTCCAGAGTGGTGTGCGTGGTCAGGATGGAGTTGTAGGGCTCTACCACAGCAGTGGACACCTGGGGAAAGATATCATTATAATAATAACCAAAACATTTGCCACACTACTGTGGTGGTTGTTTTTGAGGCTTTATTATCCGTTGTACTTGTGGTGCTGGGTAAATTGCAAACTCCAGTTTAGACTTCTTGCCATAGTCGACTGAGAGGCGCTCCATCAACAGAGAGGTGAAGCCAGAGCCGGTGCCTCCTCCAAATGAATGAAAGATCAGGAATCCCTGCAGCCCTGTGCACTGGTCGGCCTGTTGACATAAATAAGATCAAATAAGTTCCTGGTGAAGAATTGCACTCTGGGTTCTCGGCCTAATTTGTTGTTTGTTAATAAATCCTGTCTGATCATTGTGAATACAATTTGGGAGTATTTCAGACATTCCACACTTAGAATAGAAATAGGTCTATATGGGGCCCAGTCAAGTCGGTCCTTCCCTTCTTTGAGTATTAGAGATATGATGGCTTCTTTCCAACTGGGCGGAGTCTGAGTTTTTTTAAGTGCCTAGTTAAAAGTTGTTAAAAAGAAGACATTTTTCTTTCAGAGATTCATATCACTCTGAGGTGAACCCATCGTTCCCTGGAGAATTTATTGTTGTTTAATCCCTTGATGTTTTAGGTTTTCTTGTAGATTGTACACTTTTTTTTTGCCTGTTTCTTTTTTGCCATGGCTATAATTTTACCTCTCAAATCTTTCTTAACAACATCCCAGAGTAAGGGCAGAGAAGTCTCACCATTGTCATTTTCCTCTACATAAATTTCAATGTTGTTTGACATTTATTTTTAAACGAGTCTACAGGAATGTAGATAGGTGCATGATCACTTAAGTCTATTGTGGCTGTATCTGCCTCAGTGATTTTTGATCACTGAAATAAAAAAGTAGATTATTATTGAGTAGATTGTACGTGGATTATAGAAATGGGTGTATTGGCGTGCACTGGGGTTCATATCCATCCATCAATCAGCCTTATATTCTTCATTCATTTGCGAAATTGGCAAATAATTGTTCCTCCAGGGCCCCTTGAGTTTGATACATCTAAAGCTGGACTTACACTGTGCAATTTTTTGGGCCGATTTTGACACCAATTTAAAATCGTACCGAACTTCTGCTTGGTCTGTGTCATGCAGTGTATGGGGGTCACAAGCAGTGATCACCTGCTCAGGATAAACGCTCGACTGCTGATCGCACGGTTGTAGACATATTTGATATTTGTCATGAGTCGTAGGGTCCGAGTGCTGCTGAAGCCGAGGGAAAGCAGTGCAGAAACGGTAAACTACAGCTGCAGGTGGAAGTGAACACCGCTCTAAGGGGCTGGAGCAAGCGCTTTTGAGTATTAAGCTTTAAAAGACACTTCCTTTTGTGAGTGAGTTGGAAGGAAGCCAATATATCATTAATACCAAAATAAGGGAAATACATACATCTCTTTTTTTCTTGTTTTATATTTTGGCCCATAGGCTTAACATCACAGGAGTGTGAAATGGGAATGAGATTGGGGAATGCAGCAAATTGTTTATGCACATATTGGGGGCATATCATGTATATACACTTAAATTAAATTGAAAAGAATGGAAAAAATACTCCCAAATTTAATTCCAAATAATCAGACAGGATTTAACAAACAATAAAACCCAGGACAACAATAGATTATCATAATGAATCAAATACAAAAGCAGCAAAGCAAAGCTGTAACACTACGCAGTTTAGACACAGAGGAAACTTTTGATTCTGTTAACTGGCCTGTTAGTGCGAAAACTATTCTAATCGTTGATTTAATAATTCCTATTATTAAGGTTCTTTACGATAATCCAACGTCAAGAATTAGAATGAATGGTCACCAGGGAGAGCCACTGATTCTAGGAGGAGCAAGCCCGGAATGTGCCTGGTCTCCCCCTTTCGCTTATAATTTGGACTAATGTATTAAAAACAGTAAATTACGATACAATTAATAAGAAAACATGAAATAGCCAACTACGAGCATTATGTGAAATAATTTAGTCCAACAACAGTAAACACAATCGCTCCTCAAAGCAGCAGCAGAAGAGCTCAGCTGTGAACATCCCCATGTTCCCTCAGAGGCTTGGTGGGTCCTGGGATCAAATGGTTTTCCGAGTTGAAACAAAAGACCCCGGACACATAATAGCTTGAGTTGTTATATACTAATAAAAAATATATCAAATAAATGTATGACTGATCAACAGTAGATAGATAGAGAAAAAGAAGGACAGTGTGTTATAACGGATGAGTGGGAACATATCTGCACAAAATCTCATGTTTGGAGAATTCTGTTGGAAAAATGTATCACGATATTTTATAACCCCATGTCAATGAATGTGCACAATATTTGCATGGAAATACTTGTAGTTGGAGAAAATGTGGCTGCTTGATTATCATTTCTCTATCATGTGTTTTGGAATCGCCTTAATGTTTGTAAATAATGCACTATGAACTGTCTTCAACGTCGGCCTTCCATTTGACATTAAAACTATGTATCTAGAATGTAAAACTCCAACAAAGGAAACGATAGACGGATACCTGTGGAAAGTACTTTTGGTTGCAGCAAAAAAAAAAGCAATAACAAGGAAATGGATGACAAGGACAAAACCAACTAACAACAATGACTGGACTGAAATAACCTTTGACTGATGGGACAGGTACATAGAGGGACGCATTCCTGGCTGACTGAAAAATAACAGAAATAAATGAAAAGTTCCCCTGAGTGCCGCTATCTGACATAATCCTTCTTCCGGTTGTATTAGTTAACATCGGGCTGCCGACCTCCACAGAAAATAAGTTGTACACAGGGAACAAAGCCGTTTTCAGGCCGCCCAGGGAATCGGTGAATTATTGACTTGTTGGTCACATGAACATTGGACATTCTACTCAAATCAGTCTACTTTATAACATATTTTAGTGGCAAGACTTTTGCCTCGTTCTCTACTGAGTTCCCGCTCGACCTGAAGTGCCAATCTGTGTCAAAAAGAGGCAAAAGTGGGTGAAATAAGGTGAATAAGGGAGAGCGATCTCAATGGACACATGAGACTTACTTACTGAGTTTGTCAGAGAAGCCTGGCATAGATTTATTCAATAAAAACAATAGTTATTATTATTTCCCGTCAAGGCTTCATAAAATGTCTAATTTTGACATTATGGCAAGAATGACGTACACAGACACTCAAACTGTGGATGGAGAGGGTTGAAAGTTCTGCGTGAGAAAAGATGCTGGGGAAGGGAAAAGTGACCGAACAGTGGGACAGTTTTTGTTTGTACATGTCTAGATCTGTCTAAATATTTAAATCTCACCCCTCATAGTTAGTGATATTGATATAATTATGATGTTTCATATTTTGTTTGGTTAAATATTAAATATTTGAGACTCCAAGTTATTTGTAAAGCTGCAGGTAATCTGTCAACCATTGCCCCCCCACAATGGTGAAAGGGACTGACCAGTTTCCGTATGCGGTCCAGAACCAGGTCAATAATCTCTTTGCCTATGGTGTAGTGCCCACGGGCGTAGTTATTTGCTGCATCCTCCTTTCCCGTAATGAGCTGCTCAGGGTGGAACAGCTGCCGGTATGTCCCAGTGCGCACCTCATCTGTCAGAGAAGCGTTACAGCAACAGATCAACAATACATTCAATTACTGTCAAAGTTTCAGGACAATCACCACTACCTCGAGAAAAGAATGCAGAGAGTTACAGTTGTACAAATACTAGTATGTAACTGATGCTACTACTATAACTGTGGGGTAGAGAAATGTTAGGCATTTGGGAGGAGCAGACATTCAGACTACGTTCAGATGCACATACTTCTGCCTTACTCCAACAGGATTGCTGAGCAGCATTTCTCAATTTGGCATTATTTGAAACCCATGAGTGGCCTACATGTGTGTGTGTGTGTGTGTGTGTGTGTGTATGCTCGTGTTCAGCTGCAAGGGCACCTGCTGCTCTTCACAAAGGTTGGACTTTTTTAAATGCTCAAAGTCCTAGCCTCGTAGCCTGTGCTAGCTCAGCTCTAGTCGCCATCGTGCTGATGTGGGGCACGTTTCTGCCGTCGCATGGTGAGTTGCGCGAGCCCATATTGAGAAAGTAATGCATACAAGCATTTGGGCCCAGATGATGATTGGCTAGCCCAAGGCAGGAAGAAAGGCAGCCAATCAGAGGAACGTCCCCTGCCATCCGGATTTGGCATCTTTTTCCATTTAACTCATTTAACTCTTTAAAACGTGTTCTGTCTGCTGTGGCTCAGGTTAAAAATGCGTTATATCAAAGTAGAAATATTTACCTGAGTTTCTTCTTGGAAAGAGAAACAAAAAACATCCTTTTAGGTTATTGTCATCAAAGTAGCTGTTTTAAATCTCAAGTCAGACTATAGCTCTGCTCCTTTTCTGTTTATCAACAGTATATTTTGTATGGACTTAAAGCAAGTATTTATCAGGAAAAAAGGATTATATTCCAAGAGTACAAATAGGATCAAACAAATCTCAAAAATTAGGTTTGTCCAAAGCACGGTGACTATAGCAACTTCAGCACTTGTTTTGAAATATTAAAGAGGGTTATTGTAGAAATTCCAACCACCACATCTGAGTAAAGGTTGGAAAATTAGATAATCTTGCAGTTAATACTTTTGTTCCTTTAGAGACTGGACAAGACTGATAACCCCACAGAGTAGGCCTACCCGCATGCAAACTACTGCTCCTGAGTTTCGTTTTTACCTATGACGGTTGGCTCCAGGTCCACAAACACAGCTCTGGGCACATGTTTTCCAGCTCCGGTCTCACTGAAAAACGTGTTGAACGAGTCGTCTCCCCCTCCAATTGTCTTGTCGCTGGGCATCTGACCATCAGGCTGAATGCCGTGCTCCAGACAGTACAACTCCCAGCAGGCATTGCCAATCTGAGCGCCGGCCTGGCCCACATGCACAGAGATACATTCGCGCTGTGGGGAATAAAAAAATTAAGTTAAAATCTACGTTAAATGGAAAACAATATCTTTGGCCCTGCTGCTGCATAGCCTTCCAAACATCAAATAGCCCACCCACTATAATAGGAATTTCACACACCAACAAATTCCCAGTTTTACAATTAGAAAATTACATTTAAAAGGCCAATTCCTGCAGTTAGAGTTCACATAAAAGTATGCTTTCTCTTTCTCTATAATAGAATGTATTGAACAGTATTGTCTGTATTGTTTTGATATTGATTTGCCTGTTTGACGGTGATGGACGAAGATTTTTAGATACAAACAGAGACTGATATGTTTTTAGGGGTTAAACTAACGGCTGTTTTGTCAATAGTAAGGTAAAAAATGATTTGCTAAACAATGTAGTAATCATAAAGACAGAAATACTCCTCACTTAATAATCTGAGTGATCATCATAAATGTATACCAGTAGTTACTCTGCACCTTATCCAGTTGTTCAACAGCTCTTTTGTTTACTTTTGAAAAATATTGTTTTTGCTAATGCAGAATTATGGCCGTTTTGCGTATTTGGCCAGAAATGTTACATTTTTGGCGTTCAATCCCGAGATAATTTGAAGTCAAAATAAGACTTACCATGTTGAAGTAGTAGTAGTAGTACTAGTGGTAGTGGTGGTATTTGCTAGTTCGTTGCTGGCAGAGTGGTGGAGGGAGTAAAGGTCTCTTGTGCTTTATAAGCAAGGACATTGCTATAGCAACGGCGTCTCTAGTAACTGGATCTCTACGAACAACAATTCACTCATCAACCAATAGAGGAGGGAGAGATCACAATAGGCTATAACACTTAAAACAACATAATACTGTAATATGAGGTCAAAGCAGCTTTCATTACACAGGAAAATAAGCTACAAAACAGCTACAGCAGCACCACTATTCTGTTGGTACTCCGAGATCTACTCAAACCTTAACCTTTTGTTCAGAGTTGCATACTGAATTATACATGACGTTAACTGCCACAAACTGTTGGACACGTTTCAGCTCACGGAAGGTTCAATTTGGCACTTTTTAGTTTCTACTCAAAAGGGTGCGACTGTGTTAATTATCATAGGCCTCTGCATTTGTTTTTACTATCACAAGCTCACTACAACTTGAGCTCGATTGCTACGGCAACCTCTACGAGGCCTACAAATGTGTTGTGTTATTATACCATTCAAAGGTTTCAGGCAAATTCTTCCTGATTCGAAGAATTTGTGAGGAAACCCATGGATACGCTCATTACAGCCATAATGAAAATGTGCTGGGGGGCTTTAAATAAATGGATACTGTGATCTTTAAAAATGTATAATTTTATGTTAATCCCAATAAAATGGTTGGATTTTAATTGCGATGGGTAGTTACATTTACTAAATTGCATTGAATTGAGTAAAAAGAAACACACATACACACCATACTTTTACCTTGCAGTTATGTACCTCACAATATTATTTGCTTTTAAGATTTTATAAAAAATAAATCTCTGATCAATTGCTCATGACAAAAGAAATCATCATCAGCCAATTCTTTGGAAATACCAAAATTGCTGATTACAACAATCTTAAAGCATATGTGTTTACACATATTTGAGTAATGTGTAATACTGTATCAACATCATAGTGGTAAAAGGTACTGCAGTACTGTCTACTTCTACTGCTGCTACCACTTTTAATTACCAGTGGAAAAAAAGTACGGCTTAAAAGCTGAGAAACCCTAGCTGTGCGCGGGGTTAGGGTTGTGTTACAAGAGTACCACACGCACACTTGAGACGAGCAGGCAAAAGCCAGCCACACCTGACATGCCATATGGGATCAATACAAGCTTGTGGCGGTTTGGGGGATGTCAGGATGAAGGTGTTTATTGATATCGAGCTCATAGATCATCAAGAGAATTTCAGAACCAAACGTAAATTTGATTTACTTGATTTATTTGATTTTGAAAAATCTTGTTGCTATTTGCTTTCCCCATCAGAAATGTTTTCTTTCACTCACACAGACTTATTCTGATGATTTTTAAATTGCGTCTCAACTTTAAACTATAGTACAGCAGCGTGTGTGCGTTCTTCCTGTGTCTGCGTGAGAGCAGATTTAGAGAAGAAAGGTAAAAGTTTCCTGACAAGGATCCTGGCTCAGATCTGGAGAAAGGTCCAAAAGGTTCTTCTGATCAATAGCCCGGCTCAGATCTGCTCCCTCACTCCTTTGAGGTAACCCTAGCAACATTAAATACTGGTACGAGTACATGATCAGGGCTTACAGACTTGAGAGGGACACTGTTGGAAGAGAGGATTTGTTTATGGTCACCCTGACAATCATCTCCGTGGACCTGTGGGTTAATTATTGTTGTGCATTGCCATGGAGCACACAGACTACAGAACAATGGGCAGATCGCTCACACAATAAATCCACTTCTCTAAACACACTTGGGCCTGTTGGTGTAAGTTGTCGTTTCAGAATAGATGCCCCTTGCGGCCTGGCTTCGCTGTATTGTACTTCTAGATTGTGCCAAAGACAGATTCTTGTAGACTCCACAACTGAGTACTTGTTCTATGAGCATAAGAGCTTTGTAGATTGAGCAGATTCTGACGGTCTCATGAGCTTTGCTTTCCTTGGCAACATTGGCAAAGAGGAAAACATTAGACAGTAAGAAAGCATGTCTTGATTGGAGGAGTTGAAATACTCAATGGGCACAACAGCACCTGGCTCGCTCAGTGTTGGCATCAGTACTTCCTGTCTAATTATATTGGGTAGAATAAATAAATGACTTTCAGATCAAGCAGTGAACAGCGAGTTGTGGTGGACGTCTCTGACAACATGACTTTACAAACCTGTGAATACTTGTGTAGACACTTGTGTGTTTTTATAGCCTTTACTATCAAATGTTATTTTAATAAAAGCGAACAGAAACAGTTAGCTTAGCCAACTGTTGCTGTGCTTGTTGTAAAAGATTGTAAATGAATCGCTGAGTGCTGCTATCCATGGGTTTCAGAATGATAAGAAATTAGGATGGTTGCCATAGCAATGAACGATTTAAGGCGAGACACTGCAAGTGAAGTGTACATTTTTGAAATCACCATCATCTTATGTTTTTTTTAAAAGGGCCTAAATTGCACACATTTGGTGCATTTAAATCTGAAAAAAGGCAGATCCAGGTTTAGATTTCTTGCTTCATTTTGTTGACATATTAGTTACAAAAATAATTCACAAAGGGGATTTTGGATATCTTATTTAGTTTTTGAGTTAACAAGAGCTGACTGAATTGTATTCATTTTTATTCTAATTTTGCTAAAGTTTTTAGAAAAGAGGTCTCAATCTCAATGGGTTCTTAAGTAGTTAGATAAAGGTTAATAAAAATGATAAAATAACAAAATCTTTGAAACACATATAACATAGAACACTACACAGAAAGAAACAACAAAAAGAAAAGAGAAAAGGAAAACCCCAAGTATCACATTTGGTCCAAAGTCCGTCCAAAACATCCATTTTCAAAGGTTTTTCTGTTGTTATGTCATTCCAGTCTTGAATTAAGTCAGGAATCCATGTTTTCCAGTGTGTTTTTGTGCAAAATAAACACCTGTAATTGAACAAATCCAAGATGGACAAAGACTTACCTTTCGGCTGCTTCTATAGGCAGTGAGTGTGCCTTTAAATGTTTTCAGGTTCTTTTAATACGCACAAAGCAATTACCGGTACATTGGGTTAAATACAGATGCATTATTTAAAGTTTTATAGTTCAAGTGCTAATTTTTAACACCTTTCCATCTTAAAGTTTTAATCACAATAAAACAACAATTCATCAGACTTCTACAGTGTTTTTTTTTTTTACACTCAATTTTGCTGCCGCTGCTGCGTTTCTGTTAGTATAAATTGTAGTAGCCTCTTTGTGTAGTAGTGCACCTTTAAAACTGAAGGGTCTGGTGGTCCGCAAAAAAACAAGCAAACAAACAAACGTCTCCCGCTATTATTGTTCTAAAAAAACACGTCATCGTCAGGAGATGCAGTGGGTCGTTCAGTGTGTTTGCTTGTTTATCAGGGACAAAGCACATGTTTTCTGTGCGTGTAGAATTTCTTACATTGGAAAAAGTCTGATCATGATCTGATTTCTGGAGTCATCAGATTATTGTGAACGGTTACATTTGAAGGGAGTAATCTGATTTCCTTCTGACTGTTCTCACCTGAGCAGGGAAAATTACGCAAAAAGGGCAAATTAACGTGGGAAAGACACAAATGAAAGCAGAAATGTCAACTATTTTTTTTAAGATTGAAAAAGTCATTCTAAAATAAATAGTTCTTTGTCTGCTCTCACTGAATCCAAAAATCAGATCGAGCCTAATGATTGGGTGAATTGATGGTTCTATTTTTCCTGGCCATTGTAAATGCACCCGCTGTTCTACAACATCATGTGATTTATACTCTTCTATGGAACAAAACCAGGTCCAAACTCTGAACTTGTCCCAAAACAGACCTCAAAACACATCGCAATTGCAAGCGTTTTATCATCATTTTTTATTAACTTTGTTTGAAACCAACATCGTCTTGATCATCACAGACACAGTGTAAAAATCGCTCCTCAAATCCATCTTTGGACAATTGATTCAACAGCAACTTTGGCTTTGCTGCTGGAAGAAGGCCGTCAGAAGAACTGCCACCATCACCGAGGACGCACGGGCAAAAATACTGAGTAATAATGACATCATAATTACAGGGACTATTTCTACGCTTCGGTTTGCAAATGGGGGCTACAGAGCGGGCCAGACAAACACTAATACAAAACACCTAACCTCCCATTTTCTGCAGGATTATTTCATTTTTTACATTTTGATGACAATAAATTATAAAAATTAAAACCAAAATATTAATTTCCTTGAATGGACTAAAACGAGTCTAAACCAAGACTTAATTGTATTTAAACCAGATTTAAAATGGGGTCTGAAAAACTAGTCGGCGTGAAAGACATTCGAATATTTCAGGTAAAATAAGAATTTGAGTCGGAATCTATGGAAACAAAATCTATCTTTAACCAATAGTGAGTAAAAAAATGTTAAATGAAAAGCTACAAGACAGTACTTTTTAATTAATACAGCGTGTTGCAGAAGAGAAACAGTCTAGATCCAGGCCAGGACTCAGACCAGGACTCAGACCAGGACCCAGACCAGGACTCAGACCAGGACTCAGACCAGGACTCAGACCAGGACTCAGACCAGGACTCAGGCCAGGACTCAGGCCAGGACTTCAGCCAGGCTCAGGCAGGACTCAGACCAGGACTAGACACAGGACTCAGACCAGGACTCAGACCCAGGACTCAGGCCAGGACTACAGGCCAGGACTCAGGCCAGGACTCAGACCAGGACTCAGACCAGGACTCAGCCAGGATCAGACCAGGACTCAGACCAGGACTCAGACGAGGATCCAGACCAGGACTCAGACCAGGACTCAGACAGGACTCAGGCCTCCAGGACTCAGACCAGGACTCAGACAGGACAGACCAGGACTCAGGCCAGGATCAGACCAGGACTCAGACAGAGGACAGCGACCAGACCAGGACCCAGACAGGACTCAGACCAGGACTAGCAGGACTCAGCAGGACCAGACAGGACTCAGACAGGACCAGACCAGGACCCAGACCAGAGATCAGACCAGGACTCAGACCAGGACTCAGACCAGGACTCAGCCAGGACTCACAGGACTCAGACCAGGATCAGGCAGGACTCAGGACCAGGACCAGACCAGGACTCAGACCAGGACTCAGACCAGACTCAGGCCAGGACCCAGACAGGACTCAGGCCAGATCAGACCAGACCACCAGGACCCAGACCAGGACTCAGACCAGGACTCAGACCAGGACCAGGCCAGGACTCAGACCAGGACCAGACAGGACTCAGACCAGGACTCAGACCAGGACCAGACAGGACTCAGACCAGGACTCCAGACCAGACTCAGACCAGGACTCGAGACCAGGACTCAGAGCAGGACTCAGGCAGGACTCAGGCAGGACTCAGGCCAGGACTCAGGCCAGGACTCAGGCAGGACTCAGACCAGAGGATCAGACAGGACTCAGACCAGGACTCGGACCAGGGACTCAGACCAGGACCAGACAGGACTCAGACCAGGACTCCAGACCAGGACTCAGACCAGGACTCAGACCAAGGACTCAGCAGGACTCAGAGCTCAGACCAGGACTCAGACCAGGACTCAGACGCAGGACCAGCAGGACTCAGGCAGGACTCAGGCCAGGACTCAGCCAGGACTCAGGCCAGGACTCAGACCAGGACTCAGACCAGGACTCAGACCAGGACCAGACCAGGACCCAGACCAGGACCCAGACCAGGACTCAGACCAAGGACTCAGCCAGGACTCAGACCAGGACTCAGACCAGGACCCACGACCAGACCCAGACCAGGACTCAGACCAGGACTCAGACCAGGACTCAGACAGACAGCAGGACTCAGACCAGATCAGACCAGGACTCAGCAGGACTCAGACCAGGGACTCAGACCAGGACTCAGGCCAGGACTCAGACCAGGACTCAGACCAGTAGGACTCAGACCGAGACTCAGGCCAGGACTCAGACAGGACTCAGACTTTAGAGGTGAAGTTCTCGGGGAAGACTCCTTTTCCTGTCAAGTCCTTTTTCTGGACCCAGTGGGACTCCTTCACACCTAAGAGCCAGCCATCGTCCTAACACAAGACCAAGAGACCATCAATTAAACTAGTAGTAAAAATAGTAAAGTTTGTTATAATTAATACGGAGAATCAAGAAGTAAAACCGGGCTAAACTGGATCTCAGACCTGTTCATCAGGGTTGTCAAAGGCCAAGACCAAACCATGTCGTCCACTTTGAGCTCCAGCTCGTCTCCATCGGTCGCTGCATAGTCATGCACCGCCTTTACCTGCAAACAGAGATGTTAATGAAGTCCAAGTAACATCCTGGCCCTTGTTTCCGCGCAGCTCTGACCTCAGCATCCTTCAACCCATGAATGCACTCTCTCTCCTCTGGACATTATATTTACAAATTATTGATCATGAGCGGACCAAATAATGAACCCATCTCTATCCATCCTCTGACTGTTCCTCTGCCCTGTTCCTGCCTGCTCCTCTGGCTCTGTTTCTGCTCCTCTGACCTTGCTCCTCTGTCTCTGCTCCTCTGTCTCTGCTCCTCTGTCTCTGCTCCTCTGGCTCTGCTCCTCTGACCTTGCTCCTCTGTTTCTGCTCCTCTGACCTTGCTCCTCTGACCTTGCTCCTCTGACCTTGCTCCTCTGACCTTGCTCCTCTGTCTCTGCTCCTCTGTCTCTGCTCCTCTGTCTCTGCTCCTCTGACCTTGCTCCTCTGTCTCTACTCCTCTGACCTTGCTCCTCTGACCTTGCTCCTCTGACCTTGCTCCTCTGACCTTGCTCCTCTGACCTTGCTCCTCTGTCTCTGCTCCTCTGGCCCTGCTCCTCTGTCTCTGCTCCTCTGACTCTAAAATATCTTGGGTCTCACCTTATAGAGAAATCCAGGGGGCATTTCACCGTCCGAACCATTTGTCACCGCGCCCTGGGAGGGAAAAAATGCAGATGACATTTACATAACCCAAGACGAAGATTAAATAAAATAGTTAGAAGTTGCTCCAGATGCCCCTCCACATCAACCATCAACAGACTGTAATAGGCTCCCTGGTGATGAGTCTAGCCCAGAAACACAACAACTATTTACCAACAAACTCAAAAATTACCAATAATTTGTCAAAAAGCAACCACAAAATAATCAAAGTAAAATATAATTATTTGGAAACTAGTTGATCACTACCTCTACACTAGTCTAGTTTTGTGAGTACCTGCTCCTGGCCTTGGTTCCAGGTGGACTCTGAGTAACTTTGACCCCAGTCGGTATTTGTGTAATCTGGGTTTGTGCAGTCTGGGTTTTCACTGTAGTCCGGATTTTGGCTGTAGTCTGGATTTTGGCTGTAATCCGGATTTTGGCTGCAGTCCGGATTTTGGCTGTAATCTGGATTTTGGCTGTAATCTGGATTTTGGCTGTAATCCGGATTTTGGCTGTAGTCCCAGTTTTGAGGATCTTCGGTGGTCTGTGGGAATTTTGGATTTTCATAATCCTGATTGGCCGACTCACGCTACAGGGTTCGGGATCAGAGTAGGAAGTGATTGGGATTTTTGGGGGAGGATAGTTTGGGGATTGGATGGTTTACGAATGGGGTTTGATATATGGGATAAAACAAAGAATTTCAGAATTACAGTTAATATCGCATGAGCACTAATAGATTCAATTATTTACATAATATCATGTATTTTGGGGATTAGATTAGAGAATGGGTGTGTTTATGGACAATGTTCTTACCCAAGCGTCCCATGAAGGAGCCTTCCATTTGGCAGCAAAAATACAAGAAAGACCCGTAAACAACAGAAGGGGGTCATTTTGATATGAACTAAAATAATAAGCTCTGTAAAATCACAAACACTAGTACAGTAGCAGAAGTCCTATATACTTACTAGAAGATGTAGCTAGAAGAAGTCATAGTACAAGAGTTTGAAATAATAGAAGCAATGCATTATTCATGGGAATATATCTACTATGGTAATTGTAGATGTAATAGTAGATGTAGTGTGTGTCTGTGTGCGTGTGCGCACACGCACACACGCGTGCGATTGTGTGTCTGTGTGTGTGCGTGTTTGTGTGTGTGTGCGCACGTGTGTGCATGTGTGTGCGTGTGATTGTGTGTGTGTGTGCGTGTGTGTGTGTGTGTGTGCGTGTGGTGTGTGTGCGTGTGGTGTGTGTGTGTGTGATTGGTGTGAGTGCGTGTGTGGTGTGTGTGTATGTGTGTGCGTGTGTGTGTTGTGCGTGTGTGTTGAGTGCGTGTGTGTGTGGTGTGTGTGTGTGGTGTGTGTGCGTGTGTGAGAGTGCGTGTGTGTGCGTGTGGTGTGTGTGTGTGTGTGTGATTGTTGTGTGGAGTGCGTGTGTTGTGCGTGTGTGTTGTGTGGTGCGCGTGTGTGATGCGTGTGTGTGTGTGTTGCGTGTGGTGTGTGTGTGGATGTGTGTGATGCGTGTGTGGTGCGTGTGGGTGTGTGCGTGGTTGGTGTGTGGTTCGTGTGGTGGTGTGTGGATTGTGTGTGGGTGTGGTGTGTTGTATTTGTGTGTGTGTGTGTGTGTGTGTGTGTGCGTGTGCGTGTGCGTGTGTGTGTGTGGTTGTAAAATTGTCCGCCTCCCTTCCTTCAGTTTGCCCCATGGCAGCTGTGGCTTACCTGCACTGAGTGTGGAGGGGATGAATAATAACTACAGTGCTTTGACAGGCCTGTACAGCATTATCACTGTTAGATATGGTAGTTATTGATTGACTGTTGTGTAGCAGTTTTTAGTCGATGAAACATGTAAAATAAGTCAACAAAACAAACGCCTGTCAGACAAAAATGTGTTGACAAAATAAACAGCAAATAAGACAATTTGGAATTATTCCAACATCTTTGAATTGGACATTTTGCACATTGAATTGTTAATGCTGTTATTCATTTGACACAATAAGTGTATTTTTTGTGTTAAATTCTCCATTGGGACCAAGTCCTTTGTTAGACAAGTCTCAAGTAAGTCTTTGGCCCATAAGCCTAAATCAAGTATTATGCTTTGAGTTTAAGGTCCTTCTTCTAAAAACAGCCTGTATTTTTGCTATTTAAATGATTTTTGAAAATGGTGAAGAAACGTGTTCCAGTTTGTTCCTGTACAATTTAATACTGAAAGTATTAGTTATCTATAAATCCAGAGTTACTGGTCTTCAAGCCTAAATCAATCCCATGTCTGAAGTACAAGGTGAGCTGATAAAGTGTATTTTCATCGTGGAATAAGTGTGGTGAAGCTGTCGGCTGCATTTTATGTACATTTTACTACTGAGCACCAACTAAAAAAAAGAAGAAAAAAACCCTGCAATTTCAGTTAAACAGGAATAACCAGACTAAAGGCCGGTGTAATTATTGTGTGGAGACAGAAAGACAAGGTTTACAGTTGAAAACAAAATGCTTCAACAATAGATTCAAATCACCCAGAAAACAATCACGGCAAAAAAAGAAATTTGGACTGGCTTATGATTAAAGGTGACGATGCCAGTTTTTTTGGTGTAGGGTGCATGAAATTGTTATTGCTTTGCCTGTGATGTTCCACAATAAGGTATTAGTCACCGGCTTGTCTCCATGGAGATTGCAAAGCTTTCTGCAGTTTTATGGAACATTCCAGGCCAGTGATAATATCTGAATGACTTACATATCATCCCTTAAATGCGTCTGTAATGACAGGGCCTGACCACAGAGCCAAGCATATGATGCCTCTCAGTATTCTTATACAGACTCATATCAGTCTGGTCACCGGTTTCACCTCCAGATGGATGTGATTGACAGGCGGATTAGCCAATCAGGGACACACATGGTCCATCCATATCAAGACAAATATGACTGCTTACGAGGAAAAAAGAAGGGCAAACATGCCACAGGACTGAAACACATCAAGGATTTCTGCAGAATCATTGAGTGAAGCTCTAATGTCTGTTGATCTGAGGTGAGAGAACTTTGATTTGGTTCTAAATGATAATCGATCAATGAGCTCATCCGTTTAACATGTGTCACTGAAATAAATCAATCCCAGGTAAATCCGACAGCCCTTCCAACAATCCTCAGTAAGTGCACGAGGAAGCTCACAACATGCAGGTTAAAAACGGCAGAAAACACACCAAAAACATGCCAAGAACAACCCCACCATCACCATGATGACTGTTGTTAGGACTCACCTGAGGCGCAGGTGTGACAGGCTGCCACACCTGCGCGTCCCAGTCCAGCAAATCCACCCAGGGTTCGCTCGACTACACATCAGTGAAAGTAAATCTGACTTTACACTAGGGATTTGTGAGGGTGAATAAAACAAGCATAGATTCAGTCCACTAAATCCTACCTCGCTTTTTATTTGTGATTTCCATTATTGCTCAAATATGTGTAATTGAAATAAAATCTGTTAATGTGCTGGGGCTGCGAGTTGTGATTCCTCTACAGATTTACTGTGGACAGGACATAAATAATACTTTCAAATATTCAAGATTTAACCCAAATAATGGTGTTTATTTCTGATACTTGAGCAGCCATGACACAACATAAGTGACAACACACTGACTTTATATAAAACAATAAAGTATATTGAGTAAAAAGCTTTTACTTTCAGCAAAAGCACTGTATTTTATTTCATGGCACCTGCAAAATGATGATTACTAACAATACAACAACTTTTAAACCACTACTATTAATATTAAAATGTCTTTATTCTAGTAGGCTACTTCTACTTCTGCTACTAATGCAAAGTAGCCATGTAAAATGTACTATTATACTACTGCTAACTTACCACTAATACTACAGTTATAATTCCTTGTAACGCTTGTTGTTTTACTGTGCGGACCGTGCTAACCGTTAATATAATAGCTCCATGGTGCTAACCTGTGTGCTGGGGTTGATGGACGCCTCGTCGTCCAGTGGGCTGTCGCCTCTCAGGTCCAAGGCGGGGCTTAGCGCGGGAGGGGGACGAGTGGGAGGGGCTCCAGGCCGCTGGATTAGCACCATTCATACCACAGTAACATGCAGCGTGCAGCAAGACATGGGAACACCGGGTTAAGAGAGAAGCAATTTAAAACAAACAATTAACAAATCACAAAAACTGCAACGAGAAAGATTAAAAGATCTTCCTCCTCAAGACCTAAATGTGCCTCCATGGGGTTTAGGCCTCTTCAAACATGTTCTGAAAGGCATGGGATTCTTGTATTAAAGAGTTTTACCTTTGGTGCTGAACTGGCTGAGTCGCTGTGGTTGGCCTCCTCACTGTCAAAGAAAAAAAACACAACAATTATTCTAGTCCTAACAAATCAGAGAGGGCTGTGATATTCCCAGCTTGTCCACACGAGGGAGATAGCACTGCAACAACCAGACCAGGCAAATACACAGTCACACTGCAATAAATAAGTCAAATGACCAGACATTTCAAGGAATCTAATTTCAAGTCTTTGGTCCCATTCAAGTTATTTACGCTGCACGTTTGTTCAGACCAAATCCCATGCAATATTCTGATGAAAACTCCCAAACCATGTCTAATCAGAGCACACGAATAATAGACTCTCCTGTTACCTCTTTGCGGCCTCGAGTTTCTCCCCTGTTTTTCTGCAGTGGATAGTTGTGTTGTTACTACAGCGACTATTATTATAATTATTATTGGACTAAAAATATAAAAATTGTGACGTACTTGAGCTCTCGCTGCTCCTCCAGTTTGGTCATTACGTCGTTCAGGTTTTCACTCAACTGGAGAGCAGAAAATAATAGTGATTATTATGCCAACTAGCAATCTACACCAGAACTACCACAGGTCTAAATCAGGTCATAATTAGGACAAACAGACTTCCCCACAGGACTGAGACTATTTTAGGTTTAAACCGGAATCGTATCTGAAACCAATCTGGACTTGCTTAAGTCTAGACAGAGCCAGACTTGGAATTGAACCAGGTCTGCACTGCAGTGGGATGTTTCTCTTAGATACGGAGCATCTCTGTCTGGAAAAGTCGTACTATGAAGTCTAGATTTTGTGAATGAATTTGTGCAGTTCACAGATCAGGGGGCGGAGTCAGTGCCAGACAACCAATCAGAACAACAGAGAAAGGAAGCGCGGCGTACTTTAAACATGAAATGAAAAGATAAAATATAAGATAATCAAGGCCAAAGGAAACCCGGGCACTGCACTCATGTGGGGTCGGCACGTCGCGATGACTCACACCTACACAAGTTACGCCACAGGGAAAGTTCATTTAAACATTATTCATGCATAAAACAGACTGAAGCACAAATGTACCAAAGTCATGAATGACTGTTCCAAGCAACAAATCAAAGATACAGCCAAATCAATCCCATTTTAGTGTAACCTGTACAGAATGGACATTAGCATGCATTTAACGCTATAAAGTATGATTAAAGATAAGGAATCACCTGCATGAGAGAAGTGAATTGAAATATTCTTCTTCTTCTCTATAAATCTGGGCCTTGAAATGAAAGAATACGCACTGTCGCTTCTGCTTTCCTCATTGTCTTCACAGCAACTGGACTCTGGTCTCTGATTGGACAAAGAATCGTCTTCTTATCTTATTGGAGAACTTAACCTGGTCCGGAGCAGGTTATGAGTTCAGGGGCTGTTGCCATAGAGATCTACCCTGATAGAAAGTGATCACCAAGGGTGACCCCAAAGTTTCCTCGCAAACCCACTAATTCAGCTCCGTAGTGCAGGCCTCGGGACTAAAGCCGGTCTTACCTTGCTCATCTCTCGGTGGAACTTCTCCTGGTTTTTGGCCATGGTCTGGAATGTGTTCACGTACACGCCAACACGGCTACAAAACATACAAGGTTTTTAATCCACACATGTGATAATCTGTGCAAAGGTTCAGTTTTAACAAAGGCTTTATGTATAAATCATTCTATAGATGTAGTAGACTCAAATTTGTTTGATCCTGCTAGTTTAGATCTGGTCTGTCTTGGTTTTACCATGATCTGCTTTAGTCCTTGTTCAGTCCTGGTTTGGTCCTCAGTTTTCTGACTCACAGAGAGACTTATGCTCATCCTTGCTGACCTGTCCCACAGCACTGGAAGCTCGTCCTGCAGCTCCACGTTCAGCTCCTCAAAGATCTTCTGAGCCCTCCCCAACTCCTCCTCCGCCTGGACAGAGAGAGACAAGAGGGGCGGCGGGACGGATGGTAAATGCAACGTTTGTACGAGAGTTAGATTAGTAAAACACTGCAAACAAACTCAAAATCATGGACAGTGAGGACAAGGTCAGCACATTTCTAACATCACAAATCAGTCCTGGTCAAATACTGCTGAGCGGGTCAGAATTCTGTGCTTGAATCGGCTGTTTAACTGTCATAATGGCAGGTTTGTTGACCTGGTTTATGGTTGATATCTGTGTAATCGCTGGGCCGAGCCACATGAAACAAAAACTGGCACAAAGTTCAACGTCTTCTCTATCAGCATAACTAAACAAAAGTGAATTGATTTTTTTCACAATAGCTTCAGAAAGTTGTGCTATTATTCAACTCCAAAGACGTGATTGTTGTCAATTGAAAGGACAATCAAATGGACACATTTGTAGGACTTTGGATCAAATGGGACAGTTATGCCAGACTGCAAATGTAGGACTACTTTTTCTTTGAACTGCCAACTCTCTGTGTCTTCTTTTGTGTTGTATAAAAAAAACAGAGTTGAGAAAATATATATATGAATAAAGGACAATCAGCCGTGAGATTAATGTGACGCTTTTTGGAGCAAAACAAATAATAATAATAATAAGGTTCAACATTTGTGGATCATAAGTTTTGATATTTCATTCAAAAACAGTGATTCTCCCACAGAGTTCTACAGGCCCAACTGAAATGCTACTCAATTCTACTACAACCCATCGATGCTTGTAGTAGGCTACCTCAGGCGTATAAAAGTACTGACCGTCTCCACTGTTCAGAAACGTGACATTTTTCTATTGAACTGGACTTTTGTAGGAGAAGCACCAGAGGAGGGTCACCTGGTTGTAGGAGAGGTTAGTCTGAGCGACCTGATGAGCAGAAATCAAACCCTGAGCCCAGCTAGGAGCCGCCATTTCCAGGAGGGCCGTGGGCTAACACCGCACACCATGCAGCAGAAGGTAACCAGGGCAACAGGGCACCACGGCAACCAGGGCAAGCACGCCACGGAAAACCAGAAATATAAGATTAGTAAAACAATTTAGATCCAAAAATATTGTAAGATTAGTGAAAAAATTAGACCCAAAAAACATAACGTTAGTAAAGCAACCGCAGCCTCACGTACACTTAGAGTTAGGCAGGGGAATAAGTACTCAGTTCTGTGTTCAAATATGGGTAAACGTTAGGATAAAGTTATTTTGATTGCACAATAATAGAGCTTAGGTACACATTTGAAACGCGTGCCAAACGTTCATAGAGATGCATTAGTAAAAACAGTATTAAAAAAGAGACAAGAAAGAAAAGAAGAAAGAGTCTTTGGAGGGAAAAAGTATATGTATTGTGTTTAATGGCATTGATTAAAGGTCCTGTTTATGTTTACGAAATCAATATTGAAAGTTAGTTTTATTTTGTTTGATTGCTCAATATGATGGGGGGGGGACATTGCAATGTTCATATCACCCAGCCCCACTATAGTGTCAGAAATACTTTATTTTCTGTTCCTATAACAGCCGTGAATAAGAGTGTTATTATTATTATCATTATTATTATTATTATTATTATTATTATTATTATTATTATTATTATTATTATTATTATTATTATTATTATTATTAAAGATATTATTATTATTATTATTATTATTATTATTATTATTATTATTATTATTATTATTATTATTATTAAGATTCTAAGAGTTATTTCTAAGTTATCTGTTTTTATTAATATACTTAATCTGTGTTACAACTCTAGAATTTCCCCATTGTGGGACAGATACAGTTTATCTGATCTATTTTGCATCTTAAAATAGATCCATTGGTTTATCGTTGCTGAGGATAATCACATTTGAATTGGAATCACAATTTGAATGGTCCTTTTTGAGAACTAAATGTCTTATGAAGATCATTTTCTGTAAAAGTTGCTAACGCTGTAGTTTAAACCTCTACAAAGGTTTTGAAAAGCATTTTATTCTGGAATTATTTTCGTCGTTCAGATTTCAGGCTTCTCTCAAAGATTAACGCTCCTAGACGGGTTTAAAAGAACTGAACTGAACTGTGATCTGAAAGCGTTCTTCAATGGATTCTGGAGGTTATTCACCAAAACAACAGAAAGTGTAGTGGATAGATTTGTCGTTGGAGCGTTGAGGGCTCACCTTGGCGATCTTGGCCTCGTCCTTTTTCTTGCCCTTCTGCAAGTTGGCAAAGTGGTGTCGGGCACTGTCGAAATCCACCATCTTACGGTCGCGCTTTGCTATACGGGCCTGCAGGGGGCGTGCAACACAGACATATAAAAGTTTGTTATGAGGACTATTTGTATCCGATGTTTTAGTGATTAATGACCAGGAAATGTCTAAATGTTTTACAAACTACTATTAGTACTTGGCTGCTACTGCTACTGCTACTACTGCTACTACTACTACTATTACTACTACTACTACTACTACTACACATTAAAGGATTGAGGATTAAGTACAGGGGAATCTTTTACAACTACCACAATTATTACAACTGCAACTACTTCTACCTCCAGTCAACTCTTCCAAACTTAAATGTACTTACTTACCTTGATTTCGGGAAACTGTGTAAGGTACGTGTCCATGGTGAGGACGGATTTGTCTGCGAGATTTTGGTGGTAGTCTAACCAAAGTGTGTCTGTGTCCTGCAAAACAGAGGAGAGGGTCGGATAGAGCAGAGGAGGCAGAGGAATCGGGACTAAACGAGAACTACTCCACAACTAAACCAGAGCTTAACCTGGACAAAATGTCATTCTAAAATAACTCTGGGCTAATAATGGGCTAAACCAAAGACTACAGTCGAACCAAACCTTTAGTTTTACCTCTAGATTATTGTCCAACTCTTTCTCTATCATCTCCTTCAGAGCGGGAGAATAGAGGCATGTGTTTAAAGACAGGGTTAGTGGCAGGAAAGGACCAGAAATGCAAAGAAAATTAAGACCTTTACAGCAGAAATCAACATCTGTTAAAAGTACATGCATTTAGAAAATTAGAAGTATGTTACAAATGTTTGGAATATCTACAAAAGTGTTTAACAAGTTAATCTAAGGTAGTATCAAACTAAAATGTTGAATTATGGTTGTACAACTAATGTACATGGATTTTTGCTGAGTAAGTACAATAAATAAATAAATAGTTAGCACATTTAGCAGATTTAGCAGATTATTATTATTTTTTTTTAATAAACAAAAATACAAATTGCTCAATGACAAATCTGAATCTGACCTCTGCGAGTGCGTCCATCTCTTCTTTCCCAAACCACTCGGGCTCGTACATGTCGGCGAGGCAGTCTTGTAGCCGCCGCGATGCATCGTGCATCGCTACGGAAACAGGACAAATGAGCAATATAAATTTGGGCTCAATATCTCGCCCTAAGTTTCTTTTTTTTTTGGTAGTACAATTACATTTGAGCTTTACAGAGTCAAACATGTCTCTTATTGAGACCGACTGGAACTCTTTTATGTGTTTCATTGTGTTTATTTATCCCAGCTCATGTTTTACTTATAATAACATTTACAAAATATTCACTGGAATTATCCTGTTTTGAAGTTTTTTTAAAAGATATAGTATTGCAATATTGTACTTCAAAATGTGTTATGGAAACATCTTACCCTTAACTGCAGCCAAATAAGCTTTAAGATCCTTCTGCAGTTTTGTGCCTTCATTCTGTAACAAATGAAACACAAACGATACTGAAAGAAAGTAATGAAAGATTAATATTCAATCCTTTGTAAAGTGTCCTCGAGGCATTGTTAAATGAAATGTATTATTATGTGCAAGTGCATATGACATGTTTTCATGATTCATTATTACTCCATTTGATGGGATAATACCTGTGGAAATAGTTTTATATCAGATAGTTGGCAGTTTGTGAAATTCCAAAATTGTAAACTCTAAAAATTTTCAAACTAAAATACATACTTGGATATGTCTTGTTTAGTGTTACTTGTCCAGCTTGTGGTCATTGAGAATATAGGGCCGTATTTTTCCCTCAGCGCGATGGAGGCCATGAGGCGGTTCCAGGTTGGGCTTCTGCTACCTCCATGACATTAACGCTGGAGTAAAGAGGCTGGACTTGGTGGGATGGGGCGTGGACATATATGGTGATAGTGTTTGAACCAATGACTGATAACTGCCACTTGTATGGGTGATGTTTGCAGTTCCTCCACTCTGTGTTAGTTAAGCCACAGACTGTTGTTATTATTAGACTTTATTCATTATTATATAATGTATCATTTGATTTATTTATGTCCATGAACGTTGTTTTTAATGAATATCTCATACGTTTGGAGATAGTAATACGACTCCAGGAAATGTCGTGGGCATATTACCCACGTTATATTGAAGTTTATTAGTTAAGATCCTGGCCATTCACAGAATGCACCACGCCCTCAATTTGCTTCACTCCACCTCATATTTTGGCATGATCACACCTCTTTTTTAGAGTTCCACGCCCTACAATCTCAGCAGTTGTGCCGACGCAAGATGTCCTCAAATTAACTTGTAAATGCTACCGCTGCGCTAAGATTGGGGGCTAAACATTGTGCCATCATTAATTATCATGGTGCACATATCGATGGAGTTAAAGCAGAGTTCAAAATGTTCTGACCATCTGTTTGTTGAAGTTGGTCACCATTTCCTCGAAAACAACATCTCGAGTTTCATCGGCTTTGCCCAGCTTCTGTAGAACCTGCACACAAAACATCAAGACATTTATGATTGGTGCTTCTTACAAGGTTGTATTTTCTGTATTTCGACCCGATATAGTCCAGGTTTAGATCTGTTTGTAACTCTGAAAGCCAAATATTACCTTACCATTACCATTAAGTTTGAGAACCACGGATGACCAACAAGCCATTCATACAACGCCTCCAGTCAGTGCCATCTCGCAAACACCTTGTATTGGTTTGAGATATATTTACCAATAGCAAAGCAAAATACCAATCCAGATGTTCATTTTCCACTGGCACACGCATCAACATTGGAATTAAACGCGAAATGGACAAAACCAGGACTGAACCAAGTCTAACAATATTAACAACAACAACAACAACAACAACAACAACAACAACAACAACAACAACAACAACAACAACAACAACAACAATAATAATAATACTACAATGAATTATAAAAATGTATAATCTAGATTAAATAACATGGACACATAAATAAATAAACATCCTATATCAGGACAAATAAACCAAGACCACACCATAGAACAGATAGATTTTTATTGCTTCCAAGAAATTACTAGATTTTTTAATGTTAATTGAACATCTATCAATATAATCATGGAGCATTGTTATTGGTGATGACTGTAAAATGTTTCCGTACTCATTTTAATATGATGTACAGGTATATTATTTTGTACAGGTATATTATTTTGTACAGGTATATTATTTTGTACAGGTATATTATTTTTTGATACAGTGTTTGACCCATGAGTGGGATCCTAGAATTAAAATGAATAGAACTTTGACCATTCATCCATCTTCTTCCGCTTATTCGGAGATGGGTCCCGGGGGCAGCAGTCTAAGCGGGGACTCCAAGACTTCCCGCACCCCAGACACTTCCTCCAGCTCCTCCGGGGGGACCCAGAGGCCTTCCCAGGCCAACTGAGAGACATAGTCCCTCCAGCGTGTCCTGGGTCTTCGCTGGGGCACCTCCCCATGGAGGCATCCAGGAGGCATCCGGAACAGATGCCCGAGCCACCTCAGCGGGCTCCTCTCAACGTGGAGGAGCTACCCCCAAAGCTCATGATCATAGGTGAGGGTAGGAACGTAGATTGACTGGAAAATCGAGAGCTTTGTCTTTTGACTTTGGCTCCTTCTTCACAACAACAGTCTGATACAGCGACCGCATCACTGCGGACGCTGCACCGATCCGCCTGTCAATCTCACGTTCCATCCTTTCCTCACTTGTGAACAAGACCCCGAGATACTTGAACTCCTCCATTTTGGGCAAGGACTCCCCACCGCCCTGGAGGGGGCAAGCCATTCCTTCTTTGTCCGTCGTCCAACACTGTGAAGCACTGCTTCCCCGTCCTGAGGGGTCAGATGGCTTGCCAGAATTTCTTTGAGGCCGATCTATATTCCTGCTCCATGGCCTCCCCGAACACAGCCCTGGGTTTTTGCCTTTGCAACAGCATAAGCTACGGTGTGCTTGGCCTGCCGATACCTGTCAACTGCCTCAGGAGTCCTACAAGCCGAAGATACCTGACAGGTCTCCTTCTTCGGCCTGACGGCATCTCTTACTTCAGGTGCCTGTGACAGGCCCCTGAGACCTTGCGACCACCGCTCCGAGCAGCCGCATTGACAATGGAGGTCGAGAACATGGTCCACTCAGACTCAATGTTCCCGGTCTCCCCGTGATCTGGTAGAAGCTCTCCCGAAGGTGTGAGTTGAAGACCCTGCTGACAGATGGCTCCGCCAGATGTTCCCAACAGACTCTCATAATGCCAAGTCTGTCCGGTGTCCTCCTCCGCCAGCGGACCCAACTCACCACCAGGTGGTGATTGGTTGACAGCTCTGCCCCTCTCTTCATCCAAGTGTCCAAGACAAGCGGCCAAAGGTCACATGACATGACAAAAAAGTCGATGGACTGATAGACATGGTGTTCGTTATGGACAGTCCGTGGCTAGCACAGAAGTCCAATAGCTGAACACGGCTCGGGTTCAGATCGGGGAGGCCGTTCTTCCATATCACCCCTCTCCAGGTGTCCCCCAGTAGAACAACTGAGTCCCCAGTGGGTGCACTGTCCAGTACCAATCCCAGGGACTCCAAGAAGGCCGGGTACTCTGCACTGCTGTTTGGCCGACATAACAGTGAGACCCTGTCCCCAACCCATAGGCGTAGGGATGCGACCCTCTCGATCACTGAGGTGAACTCCAACATGTGGCGGCTGAGCTGTGGGCTATAAGCAAGCCCACCGCCTCTCCCCGCAGGCAACGCCAGAGAAGTGGAGCATCCAGCCCCTCTCAAGGAGATGGGTTCCAGAGTCCGTACTGTGCTCTAGGTGAGATTTCTCTGCACCGGCCCCTTACGGATCCCTCCTGCAGGTGGCTCATGTAAGAGCTCATAACATCAAAATCTACATGCAGTCTACAGTCTAATAACAAACCTAACTTGTAGTTTGTACCTGACATCTAAAAAAAGTAAATGAAGTAACCAGCAGGTGCAGCTACACTCACATTCACCACCGATACTGATTGGGATCACAGACAGTTGAACTGATTATCGTTCTCTCCTTAAATGTTTCTGATGTTTCTGAGTTTGTGATTTGAGGGTTGAATTGTTGTGTGGTGAGTTGAAGTGTCCTTTATCTCCCCCTGCTATTAGCTAACAGGCTAGCCAAGCTCTGCAATGACAGAGAAACAACTTTTAGTTTTACAGTTTACTATTAAATAAACAAGTAATTAAAACGATTCAGAACTTTATCTTTATAAACTCATAAAACACATTAAGGACAAAATGAGACAAAACAGTAAAACACTGCCCAGAGTGGAAGGGATGTTTTATATAATATTAGTACTTAATATGTGTATTTACAATGTCTTTAACTACAAATGTAATCACTCACTGCCCTGTTCACTTTCTGCACATCTGTAAATTGTTATTCTTTAACACATGCCTTATTTGACATATCTTGCTTTAATTATTGTTCATTGTTGTATGTTGCACCGAATCGCCAAAGCAAGTTCTGTTCACTGACAATGACAAGAAGCCTTTTCTGATTCTGATTCTTAAAGACAGAGCCCATGTGAACCTCCTGTAGGCCGTTTTGAATGAGTCAGTCGCGGTGTAACGTTTCCTCTATAAATACTACACAGAGGTCTGAGGTATTAGCACGAGGTTAAAGTTAGCACAGCCCCCTGCACTGAGGCATGCTGGGAAATCTGGACAGGTGCACAGAAACAGGGCTGACACATGGGGCTTTCCATTCACATACTGAGAATATGTACTCATGCAGTAAAATGACACTGCAAAAGACTAGTACACATAGCTCGTAGTACGTATTATTTCTACAAGCTGTAAGACCAGATCTATGGGTTTAAGAGTGAGAGATTGGAGATGACTACAACTACTACTACTACTACTACTACCACTACTACTACTACTACTACTACCACCAGTACAAGTTACAGTAGTAGTAGTAGTTGTGTTATTTCTACAAGATTCCATAGTTGCATTCTCCAGAAAACCTTATAATAATTAGATATTTTGTTATTACAAATATCTAATTGACTATACATTTTCATCTAAGAATGTTGTATTTATATATCTAATTAAAATTACATTTGAACATGAACATAACATGACATTTTAGTTGAATTTTGGAACAATCTTGTTAAGTTTGGAGTCTCGGGTGGTACCCCTTTTCACTAAGTCCATTCAGATTCAGTGATAATTTCCCATCATGCTTTGCTCCACAGCTGACATGACAATGCCATGATGACGCCGCCGAGGTCACATGACACAGGAGGAGTCACGTGGCATTCCACTGCGTTCTCATTCATCCAGGTCATGGTCCGTTTGGAACCATTGGAGAACGTTCCGATGATCGGAAACAATGCAGATGGTATCGAGTATCAAGTATCGAGTCTGATTCAGAAATATGAACCGGATCAGGTATTGTTCAAGCAACTGGTTTAGAGTTAGGAAATCAGTTAATGCTTAAACACCTTTAACAAGTTTTAGTTTCAAGTTTATCTGGGCCATTTTGAGTTCTTTTCAACATTCAAAAATAGACTTTTTTTTTTAAATTGTTAATTGCTAGAGGTGCTCATTTTTATTCACCCAGAAACACATTGATCATAATGTTTTCATTTTAGTTTAAACGCCATCTTTGATATGCAAATCAGCAGGTGCAACATATATGTGGGGTTATACACAGTACTACAGTAGTAATAGTAGTAGTAGTAGTAGTATAAATGAGAATCTAAAGCTGGACTGATCCAAGTAAAAACCAACAAAACACCAGGAAAAACCAGGGCTAAAGTAGGATTGAGCCAGAATGGAAAGGCTAATATTCTCTTATATAGATAAAAGGATAATACACACTCTCCCTTCACATGTGCATGTTGAAGGTGGGGTTTAGGTGCATGCACGTTATAGGTGGTATAGGCACATGACATTTGAAGAGTGCTTGTGGAGTGATAGATGAGGTAAAGTGAAACTGAGTTTATTATGGTTGGTGCTAATCGCCGTAAGCCTCAGCCGCCTCCTCTTCGGCTAATCTACCTCCACAAAACACCACAGTTTAAAAACAAGCTGAGAAATAAAATACATTTACCTAAATTAGGTTGAAACCAGGTCCTTTAAACCAGGACTTAATATCTAAACCAACTCCAAAGCCAGGACTGAACCAGAACTCAAGCCAAAAGAGCACCCAGACAGTCTGATTAAATACGCATGAGGCTAAAGTAAAACTCGAGTAAACATGTGAGGAACGCTATTATGAAATGGTTCGTCAACGAGCAGCTGCTATTCCCCTCCTCAAGCCCCAAGCAGCAAAAAAAACCCCACTAACTCAATTCTATAGGCCCTTGGTTCGTTCTCAAACTTTTCACACCAAGTACCAAATAAGAACATATTTGGCCTTCCGAGTACCGCCAGGTCTAAACCACGTCCATAACAGGAGTAATCCAGGTCTAAACCAAAGAACGATACCATTATTTATGTAGTTCTAGAGAAGGACAAGCCCAAAGGAGTGCTAGATGATGACAGGACCAAAATGGACACAAGACACTAGGCCTACACTTACCACAGTTTGAGAGACACTGCTATATAAAACATGGATTGTATTGTCGGTAGTATATAGCAGTAGCATTCGTGGTAGGCTCCTTTAAATATCAATGACATGCCCTCTGTTTTATGTCCCCTGTCCCCCATGTGTGACTAAACTGTCTGCACTGCCGACACCACCGCTGATGAGGAATTATTACATGATGAATAAAGTTGCAGACCAATTAGTAATAAAACAAGTACGTGTTTGGTCAAAAGTGTTGGATTGAGAATGTATTACTTTACAATGAAACGTCAGCTTTAACGTGGTTCTGGCTGGATGCATCACGCCCTTCGCTTCAGATTCTAAATTTACACTCTTAGCATGACCCATAATTAAGTTGTATTATTATCTTTTTGTCGTTTAGAGCATTTTTTTTTAATGAACACAATGAGAATTTGGGGGCGACGGTCAGACGCTCAGGCCGCACTTTTCCATTACTCTGTTTGGGCATTTCAATTTGAGTGACACCTGTTGCTTTTGACAGACAACACAAAGTCCCAGAACAGATCTACATTTGATATTTCTGTCGTGACATTTCCCTCTTCTGTCTCCACAGAGCAGACCCACCGACACACTGTACCCGCGTTATAATTGATGACCGTAAAAAGTGACAGTATCTGGTTTCGTGTCGCGCGTAACTCTTTACCTTCTCCTGCGCGCGGGTCAGCCTCTTCTGGACGTTGATAGCCAGTTTCCCAGCGGTCACCCCTTTGCCCATCTCGGCCATGGCGCACTGCTCGGACCCCCTTTGGACGGACACAAACTTTGGCTCGACAGACAGAGAAATGCGCTAATCCAGAAGTCCTGGAGGAGCCGCGCACGGGATAATCCGCTTTATTCCCGGGACGAGGGAGGCCCAAGTGCGCAGGCGCGGTGCACAGGCCAGGTAACAGTCCGAAGCACTAATTGATGAGGAGAGGAAGAGACGCGCGAGAGTATTGGGTTTCCCCGTGGCACGATCTTAAAGGGCCACTCCGCGTTATTCTTAGCGCGCAACTGTCGCTCCGAAGCAACTGGCGCGCGGTTTATTTTCAGACAGACACGCGGCTAAAAGCGGCGCTACCCCCACCGCAGGAGTACAGGGGAACTGACTGGCTCTAAAACCATACTAACAGGACTAACCCAGGACTAACCCAGGACTAACCCAGAACAACCAAGGACTAAACCAGGACTAAACCAGAATCAAATCACAGGAGAAAAAGGTGTACAGACCAGCTGTGAACCAACCAGATCTAAATCAGAACCAAACCAGGATCAAATCCAGTCAAGACTAAAACATGGCAAATTATAATAAATCAGGACCATACAGGTGCTCTATACTTTAGGACTAAAGAAAGACCTAGTTTGGGTCATCAACTCAAACTGGGTCTGGACTGAACTAAATCATGGCAGCACCACATCAGGCAGGGCCACATTAGGTTTAAACTTTCTAAACCAGGCACACTACCGTAAAAATTAGGTCTAATAATAATAATAATAATAATAATAATAATAATAATAATAATACATTTTATTTAGCTCTAAACTTTGACGTATGGAGAGCAAGCTAAATAGAATCTGTATTCATATCCAGATAAAACACACCAAAAATAAAGTACAGTTTTAAGTTAAATATTCTTTAATTTAAAAAATAAATCTCTTTAGAATACTCACACAATCATACAATTTGCTATTCAAATACAAATTCACGGATACATTAATATTCAGTTTAGTCTTTTGCAAAATGCAGAAATTGGTCTTTGATCACCGCAGTAGTTTCAAAATCTCCACATTGTTTAATAAATTAAATAATTTTTAAGCAGCAATAAAAAGTTCTTGTATACAAAAGAAATCCAGGATTTGGTCCAGAAGCCAAAATTCAGTGTTCAAACATGTGTCCATTTTGTTTTTGGTCCACAATAAGGATTTATAGTTCATAGATCATCAATCTTCTTCTCCAGTTAGGGGTTCCAGTTTGAGAGGAGTGTTCTTCCACTTAACCTTGTTTTATAGCATGTACTGATAGATTTATATCAATATTTTTGTCTCTGCTGGTGGATTACAGGCGATCCAGTTTCTCACTTAGTTTCTTCCTGTCTCATTCCCATAAGATGAAAGTTGCTCGGGTCAATAACCATTTTTCCCAACCAATATAACATTTGCGCATACCAGTGGACTCCGCGATCATTCTGTCCGATAAATCCCATAAACCGGTGCAGAAATCGAAACGGACCAAAAGCCTGATGCGCCAAACTGTGCCGATTCACTGCCGCGTAACAGGAAGTAGCCACGGCATCCACAATTATTGTCCCATGTTCGGTTAGTGGCGCGTACACTCCCTTGCGTTTCACCAAATCGACGCTTTTGATGCGAGACAGGCGTGCTTTTTGCTCTTCTTGGACCAAAACGCACTGCCCAATCCGTACCTCGCTAGCAAACGTTGTCCTCAAGTCGCTGACTGTAGCCTCCGCCGTAGCCTCTGCTTCTGTGCAGTTTCCGGCGGTGACAAACACCAAATGAGCAGCAGTCAGCACAAGTTTAGCTCCCGATTTGGTCTCAATTGAATGAAAAACACTCAGAACGTTGGGATCCGTGTCCAAAAATGTCAGAACTTCGCTGAACTCCAGTTGTCCATCTTGATTGCTGGATAGGGCTAGCACGCGGTCGCCGGGTCGAAGGTCACGCAGCGGCCTTTGAAGTCCCGTCTCCATGGTGACCTGGGAGTCACCGGGGAAACAGCCACCAGATTTGGCGGCTACAGAGTGATCTATAAAGTACACAGAAAGTAACCATGCATTTTAGAGGAACCCAAAACATGGTCGTGTTAAAAAAAGCCTGATGCGGGTTATGCAGATGTAGTCAGCACTTTGTAGCAAATAAATACATATTTTCCTTTTTACAACTGCTTCATCTCTTTATGTGAAAGATAAATTAGAAAAGTGAAACCCAGAGGACATGCCATTAGAGAAATAGGATGAGCAGGAAAAAGACTGCAGTTAGATGAAGCATGCACACGCAGTTGCAGATGTTATACTCTGGGGCAGCTAGAGAGGCTAATGTGAAGTCTTGAACATCCAAGACAACTTTTGAAAATTCTACATTTCTCTATAAAAATCCCTGAGCCGTCATTTATGGTCTTATGGTCTGTCGCTCCATAATTATAATTATAATTCCATGTGGTCCTTAATATTATGGAGACATTTGGTATCGTGATGACAAACTCAAACCCTGTTTGTTGTATCAGACTTGTATATGGATTTGAAATTTCAAATATCCTCAATTGAAAAAAGCCATGAATAAATGTTCTTTGTTACCTAACTGGACCGTGCAGAACGGAAGTTGCCGATTCCAAGGTTGTGCTGCCCTCTAGTGGTCATCCCCTACTTTAGCTGCCTCTAAGAAAACATCCTGTACAATGCTTCTCAATCCTCTCAAGAATGTTTTAAAATTGTTAGGAAAAAATCAAAAAGAAGACATAAAAAGATACCAACTTCTGATTGACTGATTGATTGGTTGGGGCATGGCTGATCAAGTCAAGGACTGGGCCCTGGCAACCCGATCTGAGAGAAAGAGAGGAGGAGGAGGAGAGAGGAGGAGAGGAGGAGGAGGAGATGAGAAATGGGAGAAGGAAAGAAGAGGAGAGGGAGAGACAAAGTGAGAAAAGGAGAGAAGAAACAAAGAGAGAATGAAATCAGAGAAACCCAAGAGAAAACAGAGAGAAAAATGAATTACTGTCACGTCAAAGGCCTGAATCTAAAATGGCACCATCCTGTAACCTTCAGCGTCTGTCCGAGAGCTAACGGAGCAGAAATGTGGAGTCTGCGTGTGAACAAACAAATCCAAATGGTCTGGAGTGAGGAGAGGCGGACTATAAGTGTATTTAGTTTTCTTTCGCTCAGAACGTAGAATAACAGACGTAAAACCCAGCTTTGCAGATATACTTTAAAAATACTACTACCCCTATTACTACTACTACTGCTTCTGCTTGAAGGTGGAAGGGTTCCCACCTGCTGGTCTCCATACTTTGGCTTGAATTTCCCACAGTATAGAATTAAACTTACGTATCAAGACAAGCAGGGGCCGCCACTAGGCTGTTACAGGTCAGGTCTGCGGAGAAGCGAGTCCACTCATAATAACAATACAGTTTTTCTCTGTATTTGTGAGCAATAAAACATCTGTAATGAAATAAATGCTAGATAGGTACTTAATGCCATACTTTGGAACACTCAAAGCAGCAGAGACGAGCGAAAAGTTCCACAGTGCACCTTTAAAAGTCTTTGCCATTACCTGACTTGACGCTGCAGTGGATGTGGGCCTTGGACTCGTAGTAGACCCAGTCGAAGCCCGCCTCCACGGCTAATCGTGCTAGCATGGCGTACTTGTGTCGGTCGCGGTCGGAGGTGGTGATGTCCACGGCTCGGCCCTCGTAGTGAAGCGACTCCTCAGAGTGATGTCCGTCCTCGTCCCACCCCTCCGTGACCCGCAGACGCACCCCGGGCCAAAGGTTCATCACTGAGATGGCCAGGGAGTTCAGCTTGTCCTTACAGCGCTGAAGAGGAGATAATATTATGTGAACATGTACTTATCCTTACAGCCCAATATCATATATCCACATTACTCAAATACAGAATTTGTGAGAGTGCTTTTATACTTGCACACGCCTCAAGCTTGGTTGAACTCAGTGTATTTTAGTGGCCTCTACAGGCTGCAGGGCATTACTGCGGGGGAAGCATGATTCTTATTTTGCCGCAGTGGCTCAGTCTGTGACCCTGTTCCGAGGCCCGTTCATGCTCCGCTCTCTCTAACGTGAGCTTTTAGAACCAGAGCGGAAAGCAGCTTCTTTTAGAGGTCTGCACATGTGCTCTGAGGACCACACAGCCTCAAACCCATGGATCTATGCTCAAACCACGCTGAATAAACCTGTGCAGGAATCAAGAATGTTTGCAGGTTTTGCCCTAACTGAGCATGTGCAGAGGAGAAGTGAAGCAACGGCAGCGCCAAGTTCCAACAAACTGACTTGTGTTTGTAGCTAAGGCTCTGTTCACGTTTATAATGAATAGACGATAGTGAGAAATAAAGTCAGTCATTTAACAACACAGAGCAATAGTTTGTGTAAAGACTTGGTCAGGTGTGGAAGCTTAGCACAGTAGGATGGGCCTTTGCCATTCATGCGGGAGGCTGGGGTTCAAATCCCCACTTTGCATGTTAGATTTTTTTCATTTTTTTTTTCACTTTTGTATTATCCATTAAATATTGAACACCCCATGTCTGCTTGCCCATCTATAAAAGTCACCGCACGCTACTGGCTCAAACCAAGAATGTGCAGTGTCTTGCCCAAGGACACAAGGTCAGAGGGAGTCTAACTGAGCTTGCAGATTGATGCGCCTTCACTGCAGACTGCCTTCTCCTCACCCTGTACGAGGAAACACTCTTTGACATCGAACACGTTTTTACACAAATATTCTCACTTTCACCAACTGTGGTTGAGAAGAATCTCCCTTTCCTCTCACTCCCCCCCCTCTCTCTACATGAAGGACCCAAAGCTGCACAGTTTTAGCCCCGCGGGACACAGAAGTCACCTATCCGGGCTCCTGTTTGTCCAAGCCGTGGTCTAGAGCTAAACTTCTCCCCCAGAGCAAACGATCGTCTGATTTATGACGTCTCCCGGTCCCACCGCGAAGAAAAAACATCGGCGAGCGTGAAAGCTGTGGACACGAGCTATTCTTATCATAGAGCCTGGATTTATGTTGGGAGAATAAGGATTTAGGGTTTACTTTAGTTCGGGTTTATTCTTGGCCTAGTTCTGGTTTAGTCGTTGATTAATCTTGATTTAAATCTTGATTCAGTCTTGGTTTAGTCTTTGCTAGTCCTGGTTTAGTCCTCGTTAGTCTTGGTTTACGCCTGGTTTAGACCATGAGTTATTCCTGGTTTCTTGCTTTTTCAGTCCCTGGTTTAGTGTACGATTTAGGACTGGTTAGGTTAAGTTTCATGTCATAATCTGATTTCTATTGCATTATAAATCTTGATGTAGCCCAGTTTGATCGGATGTTCTAGTCCTGGTTTTGTCCATTGTTACTAATCATGGTTCAAGTCTAGTTTAGCGCTGCTTTAGTTCTGGTTTAGATCTTATGTTCTAGTCCATGTCCAACCCTGAATTAGTCCTTTTTGTCAGATGAAATCCCATCGTTATAGATGTTTACCCTAGTCATTTTAAAAGAATTTGTAAATGTATCCAAAAAATTCCTACAGATGTCACAGCTAGTCTTCCCGCTTCTCTCCACGACCCCTGACCCCCCGACCCTTCCACACGCGTCACATTTATAGATTTATTCACAGACAGTTAAAGTTTGTTTTTGCAGCAGAAATAGCCGTTCATAGGTTGAGTGTCATTCATTAATTAGCTCGTAGTAAAAGGTGCGAGTGTTTCTGACCACCCCAGGGCTGTAAATCACCAGATCACTGCTAATCCAACTCTATCCACAGAACAAACTCAGGATTCAGGTTAAGTCTGGCGCCTCAGAGACTTCCTAAATATTCTATTTATAATTGCTTTAAAGTATCGTTTAACTTCTTAGCAATAAGCTACATAAATATTATTCAAATTTATGAGCCCTAATCCGTTCTATCGATGGAACAAAGCCAGGATTCAGTTCACTAGAGTTCCCAAGTCTGAGGCAAAAACCTCCTAAATTCAACATATGATAATTTAAGCATCTTTAGTTTAAAAATGCAGTGAAGAAAGCTGTAAAGAGCGGTACATAGGCCAGACTAAACAGCCACTTCACAAGAGGCTTTATCAGCACAGAAGACATGCGAGTTCAGGACCCCAGAGCGCCGTGCATCTTCATCTCAAAAGGCACAAACCACTTTATTGAAGACAGTGAGGTGGAGATTCTAAGGAGCCATCTTTGTTAAAAAAGGATCCTTCCTTAAATCGTAATGGAGGTTTAAGATTCAACCTTCCGGTTGTTTATAATGGTCTGCTGAAACCCTGGAGACGCCCGGGGCATTCTGATGCTAATCAGTGAGGAGGGAGCGAAAGTCAGTGTACAATAGGATGTGGATGGGCCGTCTCAGGGCTGTTAAACAAAGAGAGTAGTTTCAAGTGAAATAAAAAACTCAATTTATCAGGGGTCCCGCCCTGTGGGCAGGGCTTACACAGACGAGGATATAATACCTGAGTTCCCGGACTTGAGTCACAGATTGAGAATGACTCTTGGATGAGAGTCGAAACGTTTTGTTTTTCTAAAAACAGAGTTCAGATGAAACAACTGAATCTTTTTCTACATCTTTAGTTTTGCTGCTGGAGAATTTCATACAGAGGCAAGGTGGGTGAAGTGTCTTGCCCAAACACCATTATGCCAAGCGGACTGCCAACTTTTGAGATGGTGGACAAGCACTCAAACCACTTGATCCACTGTAACCCTCAATTTATATTTGCTTAAATCCCGGACTAGACCTAGGTAGACCTACTAGTAGTAGCCCTGGTTTAGCCCTGGTTTAGCCCTGGTTTAGCCCTGGTTAAGACCTGGTTAAGACCTGGTTAAGACCTGGTTTAGCCCTGGTTAAGACCTGTTTAAGATCTGGTTAAGACCTGGTTAAGACCTGGTTTAGACCTGCTTTAGTCCCTTTAGTTCCTGGTTTAAACCCATGTTTTATTCGTATTTCTTTTGGCCCGTAGGCTTTGACAGGACAGTGTGGTGTAAATTCAGAAAATTGTCTGAGCCAGGATCAATGTCTTGAAACTGAGGCTGGTTGCACAAAACCTGGCATATGTGTTGTTGCTTTAACCAATCGACCACTTGGTAGCAATTAATGCCTCGTAATCCTAGGTCTAGCCGTTGGTTTAGTCCTGGTCTTCCCCATCTCGTATGTAAAGTGTTTGTTCCCAATGGAACACTCTTTGCTCTGCGAGTTGTGTTCTTCTGTTTGAGGAAGTCTTCTGTGGCTGCACTTTTACTCTCACCTGCCTCTCTCCTCCTCCTCTCCTAACCCCTCTCCTATCCCCCCCCCTCCTCCTCTCCTATCCCCCCTCCTCCTCTCCTATCCCCCCTCCTCCCTCTCCTATCCCCTCCTCCTCTCCTATCCCCCCTCCCTCCTCTCCTATCCCCTCCTCCTCCTCCCTATCCCCCCTCCTCCTCTCCTATCCCTCTCCTCCTCTCCTACCCCTTCCTCCTCCTCCTACGCCTTTTCCTTCTCCCCATCACCCTCCTGCCCTCTCTCCTCCCTCCTCATGCCCCTTCTCCTCCTCTTCCTTCCCACCTTCTTGCCTGCCGCCTCCTCCTCCTCTTCTACCCCCTCTTCTCCTCCTCTCCTCTCCTCTCCTCCTCCCTCTTCCTTCCCACCTCCTCGCCAGCCGCCTCTCCTCCTCCTCTCCGTCGTTCTCTCCCTCTCCTCCTTCTCTCTTACCCCCCCTTCTCCTCCTCCTCCTCCTCCTCCTCTCCTCATGCCACCCTCTCCACCTTTTCCTCCTCTCTTGCCCCTCCCTCCTCTTCATCCTCGTCATCTTCCTCAGTCGACCACACTGTCACTGATGTGGCGCGGCTCGAGGAATTTATTTGACTCCCAATTTCCTCCTAAAATAACCTGTTTAAAAGAGCGAGGCGGCCGGCGCATGGACAGAAATAAAACGTAAAAAGTGCTCAAATGTCAACAAGAAAAGCTGCTAGAAAAACAGCTCTGTTTAAACAATCTAATATGTTTAACTTGAAGAAAATACCACTTCTGTCAACTGAGAACAAGTTGGAAAATATTTGAACTGAGAAGAGCTAATCAAGTAATGAATATTTAAGAACTGTGGCTGCTTCTATGATAATATTGGCCATAGTGGAGAGTTGGCAAGTTTGGAGAGTCTCCAAAAACACATTTTCGGCACATAAAAAATAAAAGAACATTTGGAATCGAGAGTAGAAATTTAAATTCTAATTTCATAATTTTAATATAGAAATCATCCCAATTTCTGAGAGCTGCTGCTGGTGTCCAAAGAAGTACCTGGTCCTGCTTTGGTGCTGGTCTGGACTTTACCTTGTCCAGCTTTAGTTCAGCCTTAGTCCAAGCTATCTGTGGCTTAGTCCTGATTTAGACCCGATTTAGACCTGATTTAGTCCTGGTTTTTCCCTTCTTTAGTCCATGGTTTAGCCCTGATAGAGTCCCGCTTGGTATCTTCTCTCTTAGGTCCATGGCTTAGTCCTGGTTTAGTTTAGACTTGGTTCAGTCCAGCTTTAGACCTTGTTTAGACCCATAGAAGCATTAGAATAATGTTCTCGTGCTGCGCCCTTTGGCTGCCAGTAAACGTGTGGAGCTGTTATCTGCTTCTGTTGACTCAGGGTTTGTCGATGCAAAATAAAATCTCTCAAGGAAGTCTGAGGAGTTTTTCACATCTACACTTAGGAACAGGCAGGAACTTTGCCCGTAGAATGGGACAAACCAGGACTAAATGTGACAATAATGTGTCCGCATCATGAAAAAAGACTGAAACTCATAAATATAATGCAGATTAATAACACCCAGGCCAACAGTAGAGATAGAACAGACAGAATTTACCATGGAATATTTGAACCAAACCAGCCCTGGAGAGTGTATTTCTGCACAGTGGGAGACTAAAGACTTCATGATGGCAGAGTAGTTGACACTAGTCACACGACAAATGGTCTTTGATATGATTCCCAAATCGTATGGAGCCTTTTTGAAGAGTTTGGTCTCCCTGTCGGTTCGGGTTTTACCCCTCAATTTAAGAATGCACAACAAATAATCCTCCAGCTAGGTACTCCTGACCAGGATGCCGTCTCAGGTCTTGGTCACAGCAGGTTTAACCCAGAAACACTGGAGGACTGGACCTGGACTTAACATGGGCAGATCGACTCACCAAAACAGGTCTAAACCAAGATGCACACAGGACTAAGACTTTTACCACAGATCTAAACTAAGACAAGTTGAAAGTTTAGTTAAACTTAAGCACGCCTCACACCTGCGTCATCATGCGGTCTGCTCCGGTGTTCTCCTCATCCTTGAAGATAATGTCCGGGTTGTAGTTGGGTGTCAGTTCTTTAAAACGCTCTGAATTTCGGGTGATTTTGCCCTCGTACTTTCCGCTGGCTCCGAGCGTCTTTTCTGCCACGTTTGGAGAGAACTGCTTGTACGCCAGCGGCGCCAGTTTCCGTGCGCTCCTCCGTTTGCCGTACCCCCGCCCCGGTCCACAGCCGTGCGCCAGCGGGGAGAGCAGCAGTGCGCACCACGCCAGGCACCACACGAGCCGGGACGCACGGCACGGACGCATCGGTGCGAAGTGCGGAAGAAACGGGGAGCGGTGAGGGGCCAGGCGCGCTAATGTCCAGAAAGATGCTCCTGAAATACAAAAAGAGTGAGATTAAATAAATAACTCTTAACTAAAAAGGGATTAAACAGAGACTAAATATACTAATTTATGAAACTATAAAGTCTAAAATAGGTCAAGATTAATAGGTTGTAATCATTGATGCAGATTTGGATTTGTAGAACCTGTAAACTAGGTTATTGGGCAGAAATAACATGACATGGCGTTTTTCTAATTAGCCTAATTAAACCTGCAGGTACAGATTCTGAAATAGAAAACTAACGCGTGACGTTATTTGGCCTGAATGAGGGAGATAAATCGTACGCACCTGGGACAGTGTGGGCCGCATTTCTTCACAAATCGATGCAAAGTCTGTGATCTGGACTTTGAGAACCATAGCGGAGTTTAATCCTCGCGCTGTCCATCCCGGTGCATGCGCGCGTGTCTCCAGAGCTCGAGGCATTAAATAGCGGCGGCGCGTTTACTTTGGCACGTGGCTCAAAGCGGCCCCTCGCGTCCTTACGTCCATGCGTCTTTGTGAGTCCGTGTGCGTCTGGAGTGAGGACAGATGCGCCCAGAGTGATCGGGTGAGGACAGACCGCGCCTCGAGGACCTGCCCACGGCGCGTGGACACTGGACACGGACGCGCGCCGCTCTTTGGACCCTCAGACGCACGAGGAGCAGGTGCGCGCACGGGGACCTGCATGCGTGACGTAAGACACTGTAAGGGCTCGGAGTTGCAGCTCCAGGTGCAACTGGGGTTTAACAGGAGCGGCCTGGGACTAACTGTGGGAGGGAAGTTGAGAAGATATAACATAGACTTTAAGGCAGCTAACTATGATGGAGCGTGGGCAAACATCTTAAATGAGGGTGTGATGAACCCTTTTGCACCCCTGCAGACCCGGGCCTAATACTTATACGAGTAAGGGTGCGTTCATACTTGTAGTTGTGTGGTCCCGGTGTCAACCCAGTTTCATTTCTGATGTAAATTGGTCCTGTTTTTAGTCCTTGTTTAGAACATAGCTTTGTCCAAATTTAGTTCTGGGTTCAGTTCTAGTTTTAATGGGATGTGTGAAGTATGAACCATATACACCAAACCAAATCACATAAAAGGAAGCAGTCAGGTGAAAAAATGTCCATATTAATTGGAATAAAATACCAATAAATATAAAAAAACTGCTTATAACCCATTCTGTTTAGAGGGTTAAACCAAGCGCAGAGAACCTGGTCTGATCCTGATCTGGAGTAAGCTAAACCCCTCTCCAGATCTGAGCCACGATAATCATGACAATAATACTCACTGGTTGTAAAACTGCTTTCGTTGCCACAATTGCCCTGGGGCTGACAATAGCGAGGCTGCCCATCTGTGCCATCGGCCCCTCCGACCACATTCACACTAGGGAATGTAGATGAAATGTCTTGTCTAGAGACACAACGTAGTCTCCCATCCAAGCACTGACCAGGTTTGGTGTGTGTTGTCTGTCTCCAGGGTCACAGACTTTTGAACTGTTTCTTCAAATACATTCCGCGCGCCTCGTCACGCCTTGGGTCAACATCACACAGAGGAGAGGAGTCGGAGCTGAAGCTTCTGCATTATCCAGGACTGAGAGAGAGACAGACCGTTCGCACTGCGGTGGCAATGAGGCTCAAGACTAAACAGAACTTACTCACATATTTAAGACATTTGGAAAGAATGCTGGATTTATTTATATTGTGTTTAGGACCAGTGAAGTAGCAGTAGTATTAGTGATAGTAGTAATAGTATCAGTAGTAGTAATTGCTAGTAATGTTTTGCAGTAGTAATATAAGTAGCAGGAGTAGTAGTAACTAGGGCTTGTCAATATAGCATAAAAAGGAATCACAATCTTCTCCACTAATTGATCAATCTCAATTTTTGATTCGTTTTAAATGTTTTCTTTCAAAAACAAAAATGAAAATGCCGTTCGGTATTGTTTCTTATGATCATAAACAAGAAATACTTTTAATCAATGTCATTTAATACAAGAAAATGTTCCGTTTCTTCCTCCAAAGTCTGAGCTCTGGCCCAGACCACATGCACATTATTGACAGACTGACTGACCTATTGATTAAAACACGCTGAGAATATTATTGACGATTGGACATGACAAAATTTCGATCTCTATTAAAATCAGGCTAATTGCTGAGCCCTAGTTGTAACACAATATTATAAAAAGTACAAGTAGCATTTAATAAGTAGTAGAAGAAATAATAATAATAATAATAATAATAATAATAATAATAATAATAATAATAATAATAATAATAATAATAGTAGCTAAAAAGTGATAAGCCTTTGATCAAGTTTTACACAAGCATATCTTGGCTATAGAGAGTTATCAGTATTTAACAGATTTATCATTTAACAACACAATAAAAAGGATCAACAGTTCATTACTAAAAGCCATCTAAAACCAGTTTTAAGAAAATCTAAAACAATTTGTTATGGCCTACTCGCTCATTCACCCGAAGTAAAACCAAACTTTAAAAATTTTCACAGATTTAAAAAAGGTTTTGTCCCACTGCAGCGTTTCACCTGAAGAGCCCCACTTTCTTTTTCTTTGGTTTGGGAGCAGGTCGTTCTGTGGCGAGCAGAGAAGAGGACGCCGACTGGACAGGAGGAAGAAACACAGGAATTAGAACAGAAAAGTCATGTTTTCAAACTGACATCAAGCAATGTTATAAGGTTCCTATTTATTTAGTATGAAACTATAACAAACAGATCACTATATTACATGTTATTCACTGTAAACGGCAATAGTTATTTAACGGCTTAATCCGACCTCTAACTTGGTAACGTATCTTACCCTTGTTTCCATCCTGATACAAAAGCTTTGAACATTTCAGACAAAGGAGCAACATCTCCCTGGAGACAAGCGCGTGACAGACCCGACCACCAGAAAAGTTACATAGTGCAGCTTTAAACTGCTTTACCCCTCAGCAGAGGCCAAGTCCTATACTCAAGATACAATAACTCTAATATCAAGCCGTAACATGTTAAGTAAGACCTGTAAATAGCTCAATTTGAACGTTTATTTCACAAATGAATGTATATGGTTTGAACGCACCTGTTGCATTATGGGTTGAGTAGTCTTTTTCCCTGGAGTTTGTGTCTTCTCCTTCTTTTGACTCGGCTCAACATCTGCAGCTCCATCTCGTGAAACAATGCAACCCACCATTTCATTTGATATTTTTTGTGTTCACAAGTCCGACACATGCAATCTTTTATTGTCCGTACCTCTCGTCTGCGCCAGAGTCGTTTCCTCTGCGTCTGGTAGTGGCCCCTCCTCCGCTGAGTTTTGCCGTTTGCGTTTGGATGAGTTCAGTTGGGACGCGATGCAGGAGAAGAGGCCCTGGAGATCTGAGTCCAGGTCCAGAGAAGCTTCCTGATGGTCCAGGAGCAACGGTAGCGTCTGAGGAGACAAGAGAGGTAGTGGGAATACGCTTGAGTCTTAGGTCTGTACATCCAATCAAATTATATATTATATCATGTACTTTAAGAGCATGACAACCAAAGTGAGGTACATAGCTCAAATAAAACTGCAAGAAATAAAAAAGTTCAGCACCAGCAGCGTCTGAGAGAAAAGTTAAAGGAAGTAAACATTTGGGACTTGAACTATAACACCACATGGTAATATTAAAGTCATTATTATTTTGGGGTTTAAAATGACGTCATATTGTCTAGTGTTGACTGTTTTTATCATCATAGTGGAATTGAAATTGAGTATCAAGCTTTTTCTTAGTATCGACAATGAGTTTTAGTTCCTTGACACTACTCCAACGACACATTCAGCACTGGTCAGGACAGTACAGCTGAACCTCAAACCTTCAGGTTATACAGCCACAGCCAAACCATTCAGATATAATATATCTAAAGGTTTAGTCTGCCCAGTGCCTGTTGTGGTACTTAAAGTTTAATATAGTTGTAAAATAGTTTTATAGCTGTAGTCACACAACCACAGCATGACGCGCGAGATAAGAACAGGTTAACAACTGTACCAAAGAATATAAAACAATATAGACCCATGGATTCATCCTGGGTTTGTCCAGGTTTAATCCTTGGTTTAGACTTTGTTTGGTCAAGGTTTATAACTGATTTAACCAAATAAAACAGTAATAAACACAAATATATTAGTAAAGGTTCAAATGCAAGGTACAGCAACTTCAAAAATGAAAAAATAAGGTACATTTCCCAAACCTTTTTTTTTTTTTCGTTTCGGCAAATTGCCTTCGTCAGCTAATTTTTCTTTCTTTGTTTGAACCACAGTGTAAAAAGATGGTTTCAAGCCAAGATGCTCATACCCTCAGCACCTTGGACATTAGGCACCCGAGTGTGCTGTGCATTTTTGTGCATTTAAAAACATTATTGGATTAAACCCTGGTTTAATGTTGGTTAAAGTATTTGTTTAGTCCTGCCTGGTTTAGATCTGAAATAACGCTGGTCCATTCCTGGATTAGACTAAACCGGATTTAATCCCTGTTCAATCTTAGTTTAGTTTTGATTTAACCAGGTTTAGAACCCTTCTCTGTTTTAATAGTTTATAGTGAACGGGCCCAGTACACATACTCTATATCAGTATCAGGATGTCTTCCTGTAAAGCGTTGTGTGAACATGGCTCTATCAGATATAGAAACCTCAGACTCTTCTCTCTTGCTCTCTTCTCTCACCTTCTTCTTGCCTCTCACCTTCTTCTCCTCTTCTTCATTGCTTCTCTCTCTCTTTTCAATTCCTCCACTTATTTCTTTTACTTTTCTCCACTCTCTTTCCCTTTTCACCTCTTCTTCCTTCCTCGATTCCTCTTTCCTCCTTTCCTTTGCCCTCTCCTCCTCCCCTCTCTCCTCTCCTCTCATCTTCGCGGCCTACGTCTAAATTAGCAGCTCAAATATTTTCCTGCTGCTGCGGTCGAGTCTCCTGAGGCTTTGCTGTATTTCTGTTTTCTGTTTGTTTAAAATGTCATAAAATAAATGTACGTTTGAGCCACGGGTTTGCTTTAGGAATACAAGATGCCATAGGAGAAGAACACCTCTATTATAGGAGTAAACCAGGACTAAACCAAGACTGAACCAGGATTAAACCAGTTTAAACCAGGGTCTAATCCAAGACTAAAATAGGAATAAACCAGCACTAAACAAAAATCAAGGTTTAAATTAGGGTTAAAACATAGATCTAAACCAGGGCTGGAAAAGGACTAAAGCAGGAGTAATGTAGGACTGAACCAGATATTAAATGGCCCAAACCAGAAACAAATTCTGAGCTATGGATGTCAAGATTATTCGATTAATCAATAATCCTGACTATTCTCAATACACAAATTTAAAAAAATAAAATAAATAACTTTAAAAAATTGTAATAATTTTAGAGGCAAAATTTAGTATTTTTTATTCAATCTAAAAATACATCTAAATTATGTTTTTAAAGATGGCACATTTGTACTGGTCAAAGGAGCTATTAATGAAAGTGCGTTTACTTTGACAAATGCGTATGCTCTACCAGGAAGTGACCTCACTTTCTATACTGAAGTTGTGGATCTGATTGCAAACCACTCTGAGGGAACCCTTGTCTGTGGCGGCAACTGGAACCTACATGTTCAGCCGACATTGGATGTCTCAAGCACACAAACTACTGGTAAATCTATAATTAATACATTTAGTAAATTCATGTAGGGTTGATCGATATCTGGAGAGAGAATCCTAATGTCCGCCAATATAAAAAATGTTTTTCCAACCCAAATAAGATCGACACTAGAATAGACAAATTTTTAAATTTTCAACCAAGATTGGTCAAAAATTACAGAAGCATACATGCTGTAAGTAAGTGATCATGCTCCTATTTACATCACTGTAGATCTGGAACAGAAAACAAAGATCCTCAAAGGCTACAGGTAATTAAAAAGACAAGGGGTGAGATTAATGACCTGGCCTCACTGAAAATCATTTTTAAAATGCTCTTCACCAAACAAAGATATTATGAAAGCGGTTCAAAATTCACAAAATGATTAGCTTGGAAGCTTAGGAAACAACAGGCAGAAATAAATACAAAAAATACGAGATAGGCAGAATAATGTAATTTTAACCAAACAAGACCGAATCCTTCAACAAAAAAGTTTCAGCAAAATATCAGGAAACAAAGAAGAAGAAATATAATCACTCTCAATTGATCTGCCATGACCGAAGAGCAAAACAAAAATTAGGTGCTGAAATAACAACTACTGAAATTCAAAGTGCAATCAAAAGACAAAAAAACCCACACATTTGCTCCTTTGCTTTGGAAAAACTTTTAACTGGCTTATTTACTTCAACTGCTAACCAAATTTAAAATAGATTATTTAATAATACAAAATATTGGTGCTTTTTTCGATTGTCCAACATCAAGAATCAAAATGAAAGGTAATTTGACACTCACTGACTTTGGAAAGAGGGGTGAGACAGGGCTGTGCTTGGTCCCCCCCGTTGTTCGCTTTGTACTTTGTACCATTGGCCCAATATATTGGACAATCGGAAACAAGTTATGGTGTCATAATTGATGGGACAGAACATAAAATTGCAGATGAGGTTTTACTATATTTAACCAAACCAGAAATATCAATATCTTGTGTGATGCATTTACTTTATGATATTGGTCCAATGTCTGGATACAAATTTAATGGACAAACAACTGAAATTCTCTCTTACAGGGCAACCCCCTCTGTTTTCCCATTTAAAAATGGCAACCGGAAACTCTTTAATATTTAGGTGTAGTCCTCCATAAAGAACGATCAACAATCTTCGAGAAAAACGATACTCCTCTTTTCTCCACTATAAAGAAAGATCTTGAAATATTGACTCTTATGCGATACTTAAGTCTAAATCAAAGGATTGAAACTATAAAAAGCAATGTTCTATGCCAGACTCTCCCAATTTTCATCCCAAACAGGCTGTTTGATGAGTGGAATGAAATAATCTCAAGATCTGTATGGCAAGGAAAGAAACCTTGAATCTGATTTAAAACTCTACAAATATCAAAAGAAAAAGGAGGTTGGGGTTTACCTTGTCTGAAAAAATACTTTATTTCAGCTCAAATCAGAGCGTTGCTGTGCTGCTGTGATCCAGAATATGAAGCCCAAAGGAAAAATATTGAGAGTAATGTTGTGCCAGGGGTTCCTGTACAGGAATTACTGGCAACAAACAGTTGAGCCATTTGGAGGAAGTTAAGAATCCCTGGGTAAAATCTGAGCTAAAGAGCTAATCAAAGCATACAAACTGAACAAAGATGTTAAAATCTTAAACTGGTTGGCTTATGACCAAGGTTTTATACCAAATAGAACTGACCTGAGATTCAAGGTCTGGATCACAAAAGGTATAACGTTTTTTCACTAGATTGTAAAAGATAATCACATGAAAAGCTTTGACATGTTGAACAAATCTGTTGGCTTGTAGAAACAAGACTTTTATATACAAAATATATATATAATCAAGAAATTAAAACAAAATAATGACCACTGTAACTCTCAACTGCCATTTTTATCAAGGTTTATAAATCAGAACTTTCAAGGGGAATAATATCTAAATTATATCAATGCATTTCTAATCTGGACAACAGCTCTACAAAATGTAATAAAAAACAAATGGGAAAGAGAAGGTAATCTTGTTTTGACGGACAAAGAGTGGAAATGTGTTTGTACATCCCAGTGGAGAACCTCAAAATCACATGTTTGGAGGGAATTTTGCTGGAAAAATGTCTCACGTTTTTTTCAAAACACCATGTCAAAGTGCTCATTACTCACAAGGAAATGCAGAATGGTGGAGAAACTGTGGGACTGTCCTGTCGCTCAAAAATATTGGCCTGAAGTTCACAGACTGTTTTTGTTGTCTTCAAAAATCAAGCACCTGACTGACATTATAACAGACATTAGACAAATGGACAAACTAACATTTGGACTTATTTTGGAAATGGACAAATTAGACCGACTGTGGACCAACAGGGGACTTTTATTTTAATCTGTTTTTGTTGGTAGATGTCTTTTAGCAATTTTATTTTTTCATTACTAATTTTGCTCTCTGGTCCCGTTTTGTCTGTCATGTGTTTTATGTTTTAAACTTCGAGGATTTCATCATTGTTTGGTCATATATTCAGTTATCGTGAATGATCGTTAAATTGGGGTGTCTTTTCTTACAATACACTAAAAATGTATATGGTGAAATCCCGAGTCTGAACCAGGACAAACGCGAGACTAAACCAACTAAATCAGCCTTGAGTTCTAACAATAAAAAACAGACAATTTCTGATCATTCCCAGATGATTTAGTTTGTGATATTAGTTTAGTCATGCATTACAAAAGGTAACTCTACAGGATCATCTCCAAACAGATCCAGAGCAGACACCAGTGTGGAGCAGGTGAATGGCCTTGAGTACAGTCACAATAACAGTCGTATTAACCGGAGAAACCTCAGCAGCTCAACACGGAGCAAAGTCCAGAAACACCAGGAACAAGGAAGAATGACTCTCAAGAGCAGTATATAAATCGTTTTAATCCAGAGGAGGTTCAGAAGACTGTTAAAAGTTTATTTCTCAAGTTGAAGTTCAAAGTAGTATTTTGGGAAACTACTGCTCAAAAGAGCAACTGTCAGGACAAAACATCTGATTTACAATTTGAAGTTAATGTAATTGGAAGATAAAACATCAAAAAAGAGAAAATATAAATCAGAAGCGTTTGTTACTCACAGTGGGAAGAGGAACCAAATCTTTTACTCAAAATGGGGACTGTTATGCTCAAACTGAATACTACCAACCTAATTCTGTAAGAACAAGATAAGAATATTTTTAAATATTAAAACTTACTTTCAGTAAAAGTTGCTCACCAAATAATTCTGATGATTATTGCCTTCTTCAGCAGTTTTAATGCAATGTACCCTATGGGTCTCAATTGGGTTTAGGTCAGGGCTCCGGCTGGGCCAGTCAAGAATGGTCACAGAGAAGCCACTCCTTTGTTATTTTAAACTGTGTGCATTGTCTAGTTGGAAGGTGAACTTTCAGCCCAGTCTGAGGTCCTGAGCCCTCTGGAAGAGGTTTTCTTCCAGGATATCGCTGGACTTCATCTTTCCTTCAATTGCAACCAGTCGTCCTGTCCCTGCAGCTGAAAACACCCCATAGCATGATTTCTCCAAACATACCACTTAGAATTAACGCCACAAAGTTCAATCTTGGTCTCATGAGACCAGAGCATCTTATTTCTCATAGTCTGGGAGGCCTTCATGCATTTTTTGACAAACTCTACGCAGGCTTCCATAGGCCTTGCACAGAGGAGCCCCTACTGGTGGAGGGCTGCAGTGATAGCTGACTTTGTGGAATCTCCCCACTGCATCTCTGGAGCTCAGCCACAGTGATCTTTGGGTTCTCCTTTACTTCTCTCACCAAGGCTCTTCTCCCGCGATTGCTCAGTTTGGCTGGACAGCCAAGTCCAGGAAGTGTTCTGGTCTCTTCCATTTAAGGATTATGGAGGCCACTGTGCTTTTTCGGAACCTTGAGTGCAACAGAAATTTCTTTTGGCCAGATCGGAGCCTTGCCACAATTCTGTCTCTGAGCTCCTTGGGCAGGTCCTTCGACCTCAGGATTCTCATTTGCTCTGACATGCACTGTGAGCTGTAGGTCTTATATAGACAGGAGTGTGCCTTTCTAATCAAGTCCAATCATTAATTAACTCCAATGAAGGAGTAGAACCATCTCAAGGAGGATCAGAAGAAATGGACAGCATGTGAGTCTCACAGCAAAGGGTCTGAATACTTATGACAATGTGATATTTCAGTTTTTCTTTTTTAATACATTTGCAAACAGTTTTTTCTGTCAAGATGGGATGCTGAGTGTACATGAGAAAAGATATTCACCATCAGGGAAACCCAACGTTTTGTTGAGGAAACTTACAACACAGTTAAAACCTTTTGAAAAAGTTTGTACATCAGTGAGAGAATTTCATTTTGAATTAATTTGGTCAGATCCAAGAAGAGCAGAGGTTTGTTTTTGTTTTGGGAAATTCAAAGAGACAAAATACAGCTCTTTCAATTTGAGGAGTGTTTTTGTCACTGATCTGAGGAATGCGAGCGGGCAGTGAGAAGTGTCCTGTCTGCTCTTCTCAGTGAGGAGGTTGTGGGTTAGACTCCTGATCTCTGAGTGGAGTGTGCATGTCCTCCTGTGTTACTGTGCAGATTGGTTATCCTCCTGTCTGCTCTTCTCAGTGAGGAGGTTGTGGGTTAGATTCCTCCTCTTGGAATAGAGTTGTGATGTGTATTTAACCAGGTCCAGTTTTAGCCTTAGGGGTCTTTACATGTGGTTGTTCTGGAGCCGTGCTGTCTCATGCCTCACTTCTCTTCCCCTTCATCCCGGTTTTAAACTATAAACCTCATATTTACTGACGGCCATCTTGGTTTCTGCTGGTGTGTCCTCAGCTTCCACCTCTGCAGCCTCAGGAGTAAAGGTTATGTCCTTAAATACACACTGAAGATTTCCCTCCTGAAACAAACTTAGTTACAGACATTCATTTTCTTCTATAAAGGGGCTTGTATTACAACTTCACTTTCCCTCCATGCTTTTGACCATTTTGTAACGTTGATAATTACTTCAAAATGGAATTGTCTTTTGTCTTATTCACATGTTAGTCCTGTCTGTCTGCTGCTGCAGAGCTCAGAACACTTTGTTTCAACTTGTGATGTCACAAGGTGTGGGTCTGCCTCCAGGAGGTCCACAGTGTTTTTGGACTTGTGTTTGATCACTTCTGTCTCTAATTGCCTCGACAACATAAAGCCACACCACGTCAGATTTCAGCTTCAAAATAAACCAAAAGAATTTGAAAAACACGCATTCTCACATGGAGGGCCACAGTGTCTTTCCACAAAGCTCGTAACTTTGCCTGGTGGAGGGCAGGCTCCATAGAGATGTTCTTAATTTGCTTGGAAAATTCCACAGAATTGCATAAAACGAACCCATTTACATAGAGAATGTTCCAAAGTTTGGGTTTAACTCTGTGTCCATGGAGTCATGCACGTGGTCAGTCCACCACCAGAATTCTGTGTTTTTAGTAGTTAGTACTTAGCTAGTTTGGTCTCATCTTAACTGCTTCGTACTGACAACAATTGTGTTTTGTACACACCAGAATTGCAGCATTCAAATAGGGTTAAAGGGTTTAAAAAAGTGACCTTGGCAAAGATGATGTAAATTGAAAAAACGTTGATAAAGTAGGCCTATAATGTTGGACCTTTAAGATGACCAAATATGGACTTCTCATGTGAGGCGGGAGTCATGGAGAAGAGTGTCATGGAAATGTACACAGACTGATAAATGTCCGTCAGAAAAACCTGCACCATGACGATAAACGCCACCACAACTGAATCATCTGCAGCTCAGAGAGAGAGGGACTGGACCAGGTACCAAACCAGGGACTAAAGCAGAACTAAAGAACTAAACCACAACCAGGCATAGGCTGAGAAAACTACAAAAATGCTCAATGAAAAAGGAAACGTGAATAAAATCTATGATATATCATAAATGATGTCAAAATGTTCTGAGATTTGTGTTTCTTTATACAATTTTAGCAGAAGGTTTGAGTAAAAACATGAGTGAGTCTGGTGAGTGTGGAGTGTTTACTGAGACTGGGGCATTTCAGATCCACGTGAGGAATTTCTGTGTGGTGACTAAAACTTTCTGTCTGTTTCATCTAACTGCATTTGGATTACAATCAAATGGCAAACAAACAAAAGGCATTTTCATTTAATATTAGTCTTTTATCTAAACGTGATGAAAGTTACAATGTTAAAATCAGTAAAGAGAACAATAGTTTTGATAATTAAAAATGCAATGATATGTGTCTGCGTCATGATCCTTTCTACAGTACAGTGACCAGACTTGTTTATTGAGCGTTTATCTTTTTTGTTTTGAGAGTTGTTTCTTGTTTCCTTGTTTCGTCATCTTAAATATGGTGTAGTAGTAACTGTGGACCAATATATCAGAGAGTAACAGATTGTACCTTTGTCATGAAGTCCTGTCTGAAAGCCTCCTCTTCAAACGGCTCGGTCTGGAGTCTCTCTGAGAAAAACACAAAACCAACATCAACATGAGCAAATCCATTTCTTTAGAGTAAAATATAGACACAAATCAATTTACATAATAAACATGTTACATTTACATCAGAGTATTTTTTAAAACCTGCCGTAATTTTCGGGCTACAGAGCGCTCTTGAATAAAAGCTGTGCCAACGGAATTTACAAAGAAAAAATAAATTGTACATATACCGGTCAATAAGCCGCAGGTGCCCACGTTGTAACATGAGATATTTACACATAAAGATGGTCCACGGTAGTGAATTCTCATTTCAGTGTGGGGCGGGTTATAAAATGCAGAGCGCTGTATCATTTGTCCGCGCGTCCAAATTCAGTTCCTCATTAGATTAATTTCTCAGTGAATATGAGTCGGATTGTAATAAAACACACAACATTTTAAAGTTGAACCTACAAAGAACACGTCTTAAACATAAAAAAAATACAATATAAATGTTTCCTTTCTTTTTGTTGATAATTGTGATTAATCGTAAACCGTAATATTTCTCCTCATGATAATCGTGACTCTAAAATGTTTTACCGTGACATCCCTAATTACAGGTTAATCAATGCAAAATGACAAATAATAAGTTAAGATTAATCTTTTCAGAAAGCAAACTTTTGCCATGACAAGTTGGTAGTGTACATTCAGTGCAAACTACTGATATAGATGATTTTGATCCCTGACACGGTACTTTGTGGGTGTGTTGTACCTCTGGTGAGCTGGGCACCATTCTCTCTGTAGTCCTGAATTTCTGCGTCCTTCCTCTGGAGCTGTTTGAACAAGAGCTCCACCTGCCTCTGCAATGCCCCGCTCATCATCAAGAGGGGGCGCACCAGTTGCACACAGGCCTGGAAAACACACAGACTAAAATATATATTTGTACCGCACTCCTACTTAGACTAAACCCCAGACTAAACCAACAATAAACCAGGTATGTTTACTTAACTAACTAACTAAACTAAACTAAGTCTGAACAAGGTACTATGGCATTTTACACAGACAAAACTTGAACTAATCCTGGGTGAAAGGACTCATTCAGGTGTACCATACTTTCCGTCAAGACTAAACTACAAATACACCAGATCTTAACCAGGTTTAATCCAGTACTGAATCAGGACTACAATACACAGATTAACTCAAAGTATAACAGTTCACAACCAGGACTAAACCAGTTGTTAAACAGTTGTAAACCAGGTCTTTAGTATTTACAGTAGAGACTGGTGCAGGGCGGCAGTGAAACTCCCAGTTAAAGGGCAACCCGGCCAGTTCACTCTCAGCCTCAGTGTCATGTGACATCCGCCCGGTGCAGGGTCACAAGAGCCGGTCCTCTTGCTTACCATGGTCCCCCCACTTCCTGTCAGGCACGGTGTCACCACGGCAACCAGGTGAGAGAAGAAGGACTGGATGGAGGCACGGAGACGACGGTTCAACTCCTGAATGGAAAGAGCAGGCTCATAAAGGCCACCTAGAGTATGATAAACTAAACTGCACATATTATTCGACGTTTTAAAGGTGGACTCTGTAACTTATTTGGCCATCTGTCACCATGAAGATGTTATTTCTTTGCCTGGAATATTCCACAGTATGGCATCAAACATTCTTGGTGAGGCAAAAACACCTCCTTGGTCAGTTTGGGTCTTTTTTTAATGGAGAGTCTAAAGCCAATCCTCTATCAGTAAAGGCAAGTTGTTTGGAGTAGAATTCAGACTTTGGAGGAGAGGCTAAAATTTTAGGCTAAAATTGGACTGAACCAGCACTACACCAGGTCAAGACCAGGTCTAAACACTAGACTAGACTATACATTTTGAATCATTTTGAATCAGACTAAAATAATGGAATCAATCACAGTGAGCAACATTATACTAGGACTGAAACAAGTCGATCTAGCTGTGTCTAAACCTGACCTAAAGCAGGCTTGAATTAGGACTAAACCAGAGCTAAACTTCCAGGTCCATAAACACTGAAATGGACCATAACCTAAGAAGAGCCTAAAAGCTCACCTGTGCTCGTGCCTGAATGTCTTCCGCCTCCATCTGCTCCTCCCACAGACACTCGGAGTCCATCAGGAGGAACTGGTACTGTGTCTGACCAAACCAACTTTTACAGAGGAACCGCAAGTCACCAATGTCTACGGGAATCCAGGGACAAGAGGGGAGCCGTGAGGAAGGGACCACATGAGACGCCATCTAAGGACAGGTACAGGAGCTGAGGAGGACATGAAACAGACAATTAAATGACAATAAGATCAAAGGATGACAATATGGAGTCTAAATCAATATTGTATCTGTGCAAATTGAATTAATGAACTTAATGCCATAATTCTATTGATAAAAGAAATATTTTATATATAATATATATATATATATATATATATTATAATAATCATATTAGACATTTACTACATTGGATCCGATTATTTTAAAATCTGTGAAAATTCTGTATTTTCTAGATGTATCACAATTATATGAACCATGCCTAAAGCAAAAAATGCAAATAATCACATGCATTATATATTTGTTGAACAAATAGCCTACAATAATTAATGGATGTATATAATTCATTTGCAAATTTTATTTATAATCATCTGTACATGCCTTGTCCTACAAGCTTCTTCTTCTCCAATGTCCAATATTTTTCCAGATAAATTCCAGGGAAATGACTGTCCTTTCTGCTTCTTTAGAGTAACTCTCTCACCTTCAGAGGAATGTGGAGCTCTCCTGGTCTCAGAGTGTCAAAGCACATAACGACAGTGTTTGGGTCTAATAATAACATAAACAGAGGAGTGGATCAGGGTGCTTAGAATAAGAGCCTTTCAGGGAGAAATTAAGCCATAAAACAGAAGCTTGATGAGAGTTTGGAGTTAAATCTAAAAGAACCGACTGCAGTGGTCAGAGGGTTCAGCTCTGGCACGCACTGCTCAAGACATCCAGATGGTCAAAGTTCCATTGGAATGATATCAGTCATATCTATATTAAATGCATGCATCATATGGTTGCTTTTTGTCTTAAATCATACTTAAAAAAATTAATCATAAATCTACTTTAATTGGGTAAATAGAAGGTAAGTAAAGTCAGTGCTTGGCTCCGAAGCTATGTTTCTTTGGTAATTAATTTAGTCCATTATAGGCAGAAGTATTATTAAACCAATCCCATATTTTAAAGTGTCTTAATGCCATATATGACAGGAACGTATACACATGTCATAACCCATAAAGATAAAAGACATTGTTAAAGTTGAGGAAATTGTAATTTAGTCACTTTAGTGTAACTTCACACCAACAATTACATTAAAATACAGCCTAACCCCGCTACTGTAAATATTGTGCCTAGGCAGATGAATAAAGTTTATTTCGTCGTTAAATTGTATAACTATGAAATCAATAATAATCTGCAATATTATATCGAAAACAAACTGAGAATTTTCACTCGGTGATGGAGTGTAATTCTAAATATTCACACGTTTTTTGAATAAATATAAGAACGTTTCGCCACAAAAATGTTTGTTTACATACGGGGCTGGTCAGACGCTTCTTCCGTGCAAATCAGAGTAGGGACCGAGGTGGAACAAGAAACACGCAACAAGGGTTCCGTTTAATACGCGCGCTGTTATAAAACTTACCATTGGGAAATTGAATGTTTAAAAGGTCCTCTGCAGTATTAATATGTGTATTTAGGATTATAAAAGTAAATAAGACCATGCCCATTTTTAAAATAAATGTTGCCTCTTGGATCAATCATCATCCACACAATAAAATGATAAGGGATTTGTGACCAATTGAATTAGAAAATATCATAAAATGTGTTAAAGCTATTGCAACAGCCTTGATCTACCTTATCCAAAATTCCATTGTTCATCCCAAGTTACATCCTCCATACTAAGTTTAAAAATGTATAATGCTTATCTGTTAGAGAAAATGTAATAACACATTTATTACAGCTACATTCAAATCCATACTGTTCCATGATTATAATTTATAAACTTACTGTGTTGTCAAGTCAGCCTTACATGCTGTTAAATGGCCTATTCATTATAAGTCAAAGATACACATTTTCAAATTTGTCATAGGATTTATCCAGTGTCCCATTTACTTCACAACTGATTTGAATTTGATCAGACAGATGTGCTTTTGTGATTCACCTTTTTTTAAATTGTCCTGTGTCCTAAAATTCTGAGTGATATAAGAGAGTGTTGTCTCTAAAAATTTAGAATATTCCTAATGCAAATGTTGCAAATATTTTTTTGTTGTATGATGTGGATGTAGCATATCTGACATTGATGAATATTGTTTTCCTTCTAGGCAAGTACCATATTCACTGATATAAATGGATAGACTCTAGCCCCGGTTTTTAGACATTTTTAAATTAATTCAAATTATTAAAATCTGACAATGCAAAACAAATTTCCCATTCAATGTCCCAACACCTGTTTTGATTTAACTGACCTAACTGTGTAATTATTTATGTATGCCTTACAATATTGTAATCCCCTTGTTTATATTTGTGTATTTTTCATATGGTTCACTTATCAACCTCTGGGAGACATTGTAATAAAGGGTTATTCTAGTTTAAAAAATAAAAATAATCACACAATAAAGAGACCAAAGGCGGATCCGCCCCGGAGTCCAGTGCAAGAAATAAACCAAAACCATGGAACTATAATAATTAGATATATCCATTTCCTGAACAGAGACACGCCTCTGATTTTGATGGTGGATCATTCACAAACAAATACATAACGGCACTGCATCACCTGCTCGAAGTTGAGGATTGTAGTTTAAAACAACATAATACCGCTTAGAACTATTAATTTAATACATTAATTTTAAGTAACTTATTTGCAATGGCACCAGTAAATTGTAGCAGTAACTGAAGTATAAGACCTCAACTATTACTCATACAACTTAAGTTGCTTTTGGCCATGTGATATGATGTGCAATCAAAAGTTATTTTATTTTTAGATCTTCAAAGTCTTAATTTTGAGTAAGTATAAAAACTGTCAGACGTGATATGTTGACTTGTGTCAGACTCAATGGAACATTTGTTCACAATGACAACCGGAGCGTAATGATACGATTTATAGAACTATGATACATAGGGTCGCCACATCGCCCCCTAAAAATATTTTATAGGGTCAAAAAATTGTCTGACAGAATTTCAATTTAGCAAACACATCCTCCATAAAAATCTATGGGGACAAACCCTTATCTGCAACCGCGATAATGAGTGTATGGATGTGGTCAGAAATCTGGTGCTGGATCTGTGTAATCTGTGTATCTATGTATATCTAACAGGTGTATCTTTCACATGAAATGTCATATTGCGTAAAACTATGCATTAAGTTGTGCATGACAATTTGATGAACACAATTATGTATAATGTACATGGTTTTCTTTATAAAACACTCTACAGTGCATACATATATGCAGTGATATAGACGGGAAACAAATGACATTTGGCAAACCCATTCCCCACATCACACTGAACAAAAAAGCCAGTGATGATATAACTGTATCTCCAACCGTATGGACATGACGATGTCAGAAAGTGTCCCATTGGATTAAATGGAGTTGTAATATGTAGATATCGTTTGTGGGGGGAGGAGTGATGTAGGTGGGAAAGAAGGACGAGAGTGTGCGGCTTCAATTGTTGTTGTTTACCTCACTAAATAATAGAAGCCAGAGAAGACAGCGCATGATTGCAGCACTTAAACACAAAAAGTTTATTATTTTAAGTTTCACAAGTTACAAAATAGACTCGTCTTTTATAGAATAGAATAGCTTTAAATTTGTTTTTAGCTTACTTTTTTCATTTGCAAGAACAATTACATTCAACACAGACACAGAGAGACAGCGGGAACCAAACGGGGACACAACCATCTTAATGCACAAAACATCTTCGGATTCACTTATGCTTTTAAGGAAAGAAGGTGACAAGAGGTTGGGAAGAAGTTAGGAAACATAGACGCGGAGGAAGGAGGAGGGATGGAGCTTATTCTGGTCAACGTGAATGCGTTTTAGAGTCATGCTTATTTTAGTAAACTTTGTGGGTGTAAAGGCAGTAGGATAAAGGGATGAGAGTTGTAAACAGGACTCATGTCAAAGCTTGAACCATAGATGGATTAGACCTGGTTCAGTCCATTTTTTGACCCAGGTCTAGTTCTGGTTTAATCCTAGTTTAGATCTTGATTTGTCTTTACCAAAGGCTTTTTTGTTTTTCTGTCTTATTGTAGTTGTCAGACCTGGTTTTGTCCAGTTTAGTCCCAGTTGTTGTTGTAGCGGCATCATTAGTAATACCTTAGTAGCATTAATAAAATTAGGCTTCTAATCAGTTGTAGAATTGACAAGTTATAGTAGCGCTTCTCTGTGGTAGTAGTGGTAGTAGTTTTAATAGCAGTAGTTCTATTGTATTATTAGTATTAGTAGTATTAGCAGGCTATCAGAAGAAGTAGTAGTAGTAGTAGCATGCCATTTGGTATTCAAAAATATTCCTTGTTCCATTCACCTAAATGCATTCCTATGACTCCAGCTTTGACTTTTTCACTAAATACATTGTAAAGCATGTTGTTGTTATTAGTAGTTGGTTTCATTAATTAAAGGCTACATTTTCCTCCTGGTTTTCAAAGTTGTTGTTGTTTTGGGGTCGGCCATCTTCAAGCACTCCACAGAAGCACAGATGCGGGGACACACTGGGTTTAAACAGAGGTCAGAGGTCACTGAGGAAGAGCTTTCAAAATGGCGTTCACCTCCTCAGCAACGGCGGTCAGAGCGAATTCAAACTGGTCCTGGAAGAACAAGAAATAGAAAATAAAAACTTAGGCCCATATCTTGCAAGCAGCTGTCAGGGCGCGGCGCACAATTAGAGCACAATTTAGGCTACATAACTAACCATTCTTAAACAAATAGGCCTAATAGCATTTGCCATATTTTATTAACTGGTAGGTCTATTTCAATAAATGGACAAACTATTTTTCTTGTGCTTAAGTGATGCAGAGTTCTGGTTTAGTGTGAAACACTTCTGTTGTAAGATACAATCCACCTTTTCATTGACCAAGACAAGGCAAGGCATCTGCTCCAATTTAGTGAACAGTGTTAACCTTACTCAACTCATAACAGAACCCACCAGAGTAGATCAGTGCTCTTCACTTTTAGACTGGATATTGGTAACCCACCCATCTTCATCTGGAGTTATGTCTGATTGTTTTAGTGATCATTCTATTGTGTTTTCTTTGGAAAATTAAACTACAAAGAGTTCCTCCCAAATACATTAAAATAAGACAAAACCAAAAATATGAAAATGTAATTATTTATAAATTATATTGTTAACATCAATTGGGACAGATTTGGACTCATACCTTATGCAGAGGATGCATGGAATTACTTTTACAATCAATATTAATTGATAAACAGGCTCCTGCCCTGGATCAACTCTCGTTTGCTTGATCTGTATAGAAAAGGGACCAGGTGTGCCATGGTTAAGGCACAGCACATGTATGCCAGGCTCCAAGTGCAGCCGGCACTTCGATAAATATCTAAGTGGATGATACTGTCATTTATACCTCTAACTCTGATCTCTCTCTGGTGCAAAATCAGTTGCAACTTGATATTAATTTGGTTCAGAAATGGCTTCGTAATAATCAGTTAATGTTAAATGAAATCATGCTGTATACTTTTATAATGTATATAACACATTATAAACTACTACAGTCACCTGACTTTCAGATCCGATTTAGTGATGGGTCCACAATGCATAAATCTGACTCTATCAAATATCTTGCACTTTGGCTGGACCCTGAGCTTAATTTTAAACCACATATAGATTATATAATTAAAAGAACATATGTCACTCTAAGCCCTCTTTTCCGGTCATCTAATTGTTTCACTCAAGAAGTCAGAAAAAGAATCATTACTCAATTGGTTTTACCTATCATTGACTATGCTGATATAATAATAATAATAATAATAATAATAATAATAATAATAATAATAATAATAATAATAATAATAATAATAATAATAATAATAATAATAATATAATATATAATAATATCAAAATACATATGACTCATATCTCCGACCACTGAATGTAATCTTCAACTCTTTTTGTAGATTTATTCTTAAATGTCCATATCAAACTCACCATTGTATTTTATTTGGAAAACTCAATTGGTTACAACCACGCAAAAAACGTCAACTGCATTGGAGTCAATTCACCTATTTCTTTTGTCCCCAGTATCTCAAACAATTTGTAACTTCTGTAACGTCAACATATTCGCTCTTAGAAGCACTCACTGTTTCACTTTGTCTGTCCCGTGAATCTATAAGGAAGTTGGACACAGCTCATTCCTGCACAAAGCCCCTTCTGATTGGAAGATGTTGCCTGTATCTTTAAAATCCATAACATCTTTCATCTTATTTAAGTCCCCTTTGCTTTCATACCTTAAACCCCTTGCTTATGCTTCTAGTTTAGATTAGCTCTCTACATTCCAATACTGTTGAAAAACGTATTATCTGCTGTGATGACACTATGTTTGTTTTTGTTTTGTTTTTTATTGACAATGTGGGGAAGTAATTCAAATAAAAAATATCCCTGTATGTGTATCATGGGGGAGTTCTAAACTTTTCATCTGGACAATGTTTTAAAAATTAAATTGACTTTCAGTTTGTACTGATAAATTGCCTTTTGGGCTTTTTTCTGCTATGGATCACTCCTGGACTATTGAACGTCTAAACTTATGTTCATATGTAACTCTCTTTATGAGACTCATACATGTGTCTCATAAACCCTGTTATAAAAAGTACTCTGGCGGGAGGGAGCGGGATTAATGGGAGCAAGTTTGTCCTGTCTGTGTATTGTAAACTGTGTAAGTACTCTATACTGTCTACTGTATTGTATGTATAACGATGAGAAGGGCCCAATCAGAAGGTAAAATATGACTCTATAACATGGCAATAGTATGGCAAACAAACACAGTTTTTATCTATACCATATTGAGACAGGCACAAAATAAACTTTGAAGTAGATAAAAGTCACCAACGACAAACGTTTAGTTAACATTCAGTTCACTTGTTTTGCATGATTTTGTGCCTGGAATAGAAAACCTACTTGCTTCCCTGGCACCACAACATTTCAAAACATACATAAGTAACCATAAGTAACACTGAGAATTATGCACGTTGTCCACAACTGGGACAACAGGAGAGCTCTTTTAGATTGTACTTCAAGAGTATTTACAGATGTAGGTTTGATATAAAAACATTGGTTTTGCTCCTGGTTCTGACCTTGGTGCGGACCATCCCGGGTCTCTGGTCCCGAACGTGTTCAAGTGTCGCAGCAATGTCAATCTCCTTTACACCTGGAACATACAATAAGAAGTTCTAAGTTCTATGTTTTGAATCAAGGTTCTTCTTTAAAAGGCTTGTATTCTTCTAATCTGTCTTTTTTCTCTGTAACCCTGTTATAATATAGTTCATAAACCTGGAGTTGTGCTTGTTTCAGTTTCAGTAATCCTGCAGATTTAGTTTGTCTCCCTCTGCAGAGCTCAAAACACTCTATTGCACCCGCTGATGTCATCAGGGGCTAGTTTTAAGTCCCTTCACCTTGGTGGTCATTTCAGCTCCCAGATTCCCTTCACTACAATAGCTTGATAACAGATATTATTTTACCCTAAATTGAATGGCTTCATACTAGTCTCTGTGTCCTTTGTATGTACATGCAACAGGGATGAATAACTTTGACCTGATTTTCATACATATCAACATGAACTGAATTTTTAAAATAATTTTGGGATTTTTAGACCCTTAAAACACCATAAATAAACGTAATGAATCTTTCCTGCTCACCTTTAGCCATGCGGTTCAGAACCATGTCAATGAGGATGTAAGTCCCTGTGCGGCCTGTTCCATCACTGAGGAATACATTGACAAATTAGATTTTTTGCAAAATATTGTAAGAAATAATTACAGAGTGGCATGCCTTTTGAATCTGGCCTCTAGTGGTCATCTGACATACAAGAATGTATTACATTATTATGATCATATGTTTTGATTATGCCTCACCTGCAGTGCACAATGATGGGGCAGGAGCGTCCTCTGTAGCATTTATTTACTTTTCTGAAACAAAAAATGAACACAAATACAGCATATAATAAAAATGTGAAGAAAAAGTTTCAGTTGTAGTCATCTTGAAGCTGTTTTAGAAACACAAAATGTTTTGACTCATTTAAAGTCATTCTCAATCCATGGATCAAGTCTGAGAACTCAGATATATATCCTACTCTGAGTAGGCCCTACACTGTAGGCCCTACAGGCTGGCTGTAGCTCCCTCATCACGGATGAGTACCTGATTAGCATCAGAATGACAAGGGCTTCTCCCGTCTTGAGAACACTATTGTATACGACTGGTAAGTTGAACCTTAAACCTCCATTCCTCCAAGAGGGATTCACCACAGGAGTGGTTTGTGGCTTTAAGATGAAGATGCTCGGCGCTCTGTAATCCTGAATTTGCATGTCTTCTGTGTTGATAAAGCCTCTTGTGCAGAGGCTATTTCGTCTCGCCTACGTAATGCTCTTTACAACTTTGTTAGATTACACGGCATTGCTCTGTTTATGAGTTGGCATCTTGTCCTTAGGATGAAACAGTTTTTGTCTTAAAGTGTTGCCCGGTTTAAAATAAAGAGGGATTTTGTGCTGTCTAAAAATGCTTTTTTTCAGACAGTCCAGAGGCATAAGGGATAGAGACAGCACTTCTAGGTTCTGGTTCCATTTTGTCCATTCTTTTTGGCTCTCTTGTAAACATTGTTAAGAGCCCAAGAAGGGTAACCACAGGCTGAGAGAGCATTCCGAACATGCTATCTGAGTTCTCAGACTAGATCCGCAGATTGAGAATGACTCTTGGATGGGAGTCAAAATGTCTTGTTTTTCCAAAACACTGTCCAGATTACTACAACTGAATCTCTTTCTACAATGGAACTCTCCTGGATGAATGAGGGATTACACCGACTTGATAATAAACATTAATATTATGTAGCTCTTTTCTGACAACATTGACAACTTATCTTTGTCCCAGTCATAGACTGTATATAGGAGTGGACAGTGCTAGCCCGCTAGCCCCTGTGTTCCAAATAGGAACGGAGTGCTTTGGAGATTCTGCTGCTCCTGGTCTCTTCCTCTATAAATACTGCTGTGAGGCTCGTCATTGTGGCCTTAAAATACTCATTTTTTAAATCCATGCATGATTCAGGTGCTTTTATTTTGCTATTGTCTTTATAAATCAAGATATAATCAATAATAACCGAGCAATCAAGTATCACATTTCTCCAACATTCTGTTCAGCTCACATTAGCAACAGGTTTGATTGACAGGTAGCATGGCTCATTGCTAAGTGCCCGTCCTGTGGAAACCAGCAGCGTGGGCAAGAAGGGGCGTCTACCTTCGACAACCTTGCTCGTGACTGGCTCTGTGGTTGCCATTAAATGCGCACTCGGATTTCCAAAAATGGAACTTGGCTCCAAATGATCCGTTATACCTGCTAGCTGCAATTGGCTTCAATAGTGTGATGTCACTTTGTCCACTGATGTATACAGTCCAAGGTCATACAAGCAGCAACGATTGGGCTTCTAAAATTGAGTTTTGTGGATCAAACAAAACAAGATTCATACTGATTCAGCAGATATCAATCCTGTTTGCTTTTTAAAGTCCTTATTTTTGTTTTGGCACTAAAAGGTGTGATGTAGGTACAGTACCGGCGGAAGTCCAGCAGGGGGCGAGTGGAGGTGGGAATGCCCTGTGCCGGCCAGCTCAGGAAGTGGAACTGCGTCAGAGTCCGAGTCTCCTGTGTTTGCACGTTTTTCAGGTAAAAACTACGAACCAAGAAGTCGTTGCACCAGATGTGCTCTGACACCAAGTTCACCTGAGAAACAAAGGACGCAGATGATGCAGAGGAGAGGGACAGATGGAGCAGAGGATGCACATGAGAGGGTCAGGTGGAGCAGAGGATGCACATGAGAGGGTCAGGTGGAGCAATGATACAGAGGCGAGACCAGACGATCAGAGGATGCACATGAGAGGTCAGGTGGAGCAGACAGAGATGCAGACGATGAAGAGGGTTCGAGGTGCGCATGCAGAGGATGCAGCAGAGAGAGGGTCAGTGAGTCAGAGATGCAGAGGAGAGGGGTCAGGTGGCAAGCAGAGGATGCAGAGGAGAGGGTCAGGTGGAGCAAGGATGCACATGAGAGGGTCAGGTGGAAGCAAGAGGATGCAGATAGAGGGTCAGGTGGGGGCAGAGGATGAAACCATAGAGAGGGTCCAGTGGAGCAGATGATAAGAGGAGAGGATCAGACGGCAGAGGATGCGACATTGAGGGTAGGTGGAGCAGAGGATGCACATGAGAGTCGTGGAGCAGAGGAGCAATAAGAGGGTCAGGTGGGCAAGGATGCACAGAGAAGGGTCAGGTGGAGCACGAGGAATGCCATGAGAGGGTCAGGGGAGCAGAGGAGCAGAGGAGCAGAGGAGAGGGTCCGGTGGAGCAGAGGATGCAGATAGAAGGTCAAGGGACAGAGGATGCACATAGAGCGGTCGGTGGAGCAGAGGAGCAGATAAGAGGGAGGTGGGGCAGGAGGATGCCACATCGAGAGGTCAGGTGAGGAGTGATGCACATGGAGAGGGTCAGGTGGAGCAGAGGGAGCAGAGGGAGCAGAGGGAGGCAGAGGAGAGAGTCGGTGAGCAGAGGATGCAGAGGAAGAGTCGGTGGAGCAGAGGATGAACATGAGAGGGTCAGGTGGAGCAGAGGATGAACATGAGAGGTCCAGTGGGTGCAGAGGAATGAACATAGAGGGATCAAGGCTGGAGCAGATGATACGATAAGAGGTCAGGTGGACGCAGAGGATGAACAGAGAGGGTCAGGTGGAGTCAGAGGGATGAACATGAGAGGGTCAGGTGGAGCAGAGGATAACATGAGAGGGTCAGGTGGGCAGAGGATGCGAGAGCATGAGCAGAGGAGTACATGAGAGGGTCAGGTGGAGCAGAGGATGCAATGTAGAGGCCAGGTGGAGAGAGGATGCAATAAGAGGGTCAGGTGGGGCAGAGGATGCACATGAGAGGGTCAGGTGGAGCAGAGGATGCACATGAGAGGTCAGGTGGAGCAGAGGGCAGAGGGAGCAGAGAAGGGTCCGGTGGAGCAGAGATGCAGAGGAGAGGTCGGTGGAGCAAGAGGTACATGAGAGGGTCAGGTGGAGCAGAGGATGAACATGAGAGGGTCAGGTGGGGCAGAGGATGAACATGAGAGGTCAGGTGAGCAGGATGCAGATCAAGAGGGTCAGGTGGAAGCAGAGGATAGAACATGAGAGGTTCAGGTGGAGCAGAGGATGAACATGAGAGGTCAGGTGGAGAGAGGAGGAACAAGAGAGGGTCAGGTGGAGCAGAGGATGCAGATAAGAAGGTCAGGTGGGGCAGGGATGCACATGAAGGTCCAGGTGGAGCAACGTGCAAATGAGGCAGGGTCAGTGGGGCAGAGGAGCACATGAGAGGGTCAGGGGGGAAGCAGAGGAAGAGAGTGCAAGGATAGAGAGGTCCAGGTGGGGCAGAGGATGCACATGAGAGGGTCAGGTGGAGGCCAAGGATGGCAATGGAGAGGTCAGTGTGGAGCAGAGGAGCAGAGGAGCAGAGGAAGACAGAGGAGAGGGTCCGGTGGAGAGAAGGATAGCAGAGCGATGGGTCGGTGGAGCAGAGGATGAAAGAGAGGGTCAGGTGGAGCAGAGGATGAACATGTAGAGGGTCAGGTGGGCAGAGGATGCAGATGAATGAGGGTCAAGGGTGGGCAGGGATGAACATGAGAGGGTCAGGTGGAGCAGAGGATGAACATGAGAGGGTCAGGTGGAGCAGAGGATGAACATGAGAGGGTCAGGTGGAGCAGAGGATGCAGTTTTGTTGTACTTCGTAGATGTGGTAGAGCGAGGATCCTTCATCAGGCCAGTATCGGTCACACTGCTTCTCTCCATCCTCCACCAGAGCACTGAGCATCACGATCACAGTGCAGCCATTCTCCCAAACCATCTGCAGACACACTGTTTTAAAACACTTCAACAACAAAAATAAGAGAAGTATGTAAAAAACAAAAGGTTTGTACCTACCTGCCAGAAGTCCGAGATGGTGTGGGAAAGTGGGCCCTGAGTGGCGATGTACGCAGGCATCCGAGGGTCGTGCTCAATCTGAAAACAAATGGAAACTATGGGAAACCCGAGTACCTGGAGGAAACCTACGCAGACATGGGGAAAACATGCAAACTCCACACAGAAAGGACCTACCGTTGGCCACCGTGTCGCCCAGATATATACACGATTTCAAACTCTTTATCATTATTTTATTTAAAAGTTAATAAGAACTATGAACAAAGCCTTAACCTTAACTTAACTTTAGGAATGACAACTTAACAAAAGTGCCCTCTGACTGCTTCATATCTATATTTTGCAGTTCACAGGTGCAGAGCAGGTCTTACAATGGGGCTGGCGTTGATGTAGTCGGAGCGTGAAGGGTTGATCTCAGCTTTGAGCTTGACTCGGGCGTGGTCGTCTGCAGAAAGAGACTAATGTCAACATACACGCAAAAGTGTCACGAGTACTGTAGTGAGCGCTTGATTTTCTGACAAGGCAAAGAGTCGGGGCAGCGGTTCTTCTTGAGGTTGGCGTCACTCTGAGCTGTTGCCATGGCACTGGGCTCGGCCTGGTATGAGCACAGGGCCTGCCACTCCTGCAGCAGCCGATCTTTATTCCTCAGGTGGTCCTCCATGTAGGCCTACGGAGAAGAAATAAGTGCACGTCAACTCTGATACGCTGTAAAAACACAATCTACACAAGTTACAAGCAGATTAATTACAAATATTCATTGTGACATGTGTATTTTACAAGTATTTTACTACACGTTTTCTTATTTCAAGCTTAATTGTCTGTTCATCCATTGAGTAAGATTAGAATTCTTCTCTTATTGGAAGTGAATATCCCTTACACCCCTGGCCGATACTGTTTGTTGAAATTACAATGTATTGTATAGACCAGGGGTGTCAAACATGCGGCCCCCTACAGACGTTTTAATCCAGCCCGCAAAACGTTTCTAATTTATATTTATTTCATTTCCGATAGATGTATAGCGGTTTTAAGCGCTAGAGCTACGAGTCCCACAGTCCTTTGCAGCAGCCGCCGCTTTCCCACGCTGCTGTGTGTGCTGCTAGGGCGAGTGCTGAGCATTGAGAAGGGCAGACACTTGAGCGTATGTCTGAACGGGGAAAGAGAAAACGGTTTTGTGGATGTTAGAGCTGCTGAAGCGCTAATGTGGAGCCGCTTTTTAGTTTTTTTTTACTTCTGTGACGACAGCTCTGCGGGGAAAACCTCCAAAAACAAGTGCAAACCTGGACAGATCAGGAGCGACAAGTAAAAACAGAGTGTAATAAAATATGAACATGACAGAGTGAAGCTGCTGAGAGCTCTGACTGTTTCCACACTGATGTGACTGTGAATACAAACCCAAAGATCATCTGATTCACTACATAAATGATTTGTCACTAAGATAAGCTTAAACTGTAAGAATATCGAGTTTGAGCAGCAAAAAACAACTGTGATATCAGCAATTCATGTCAGAAATCATATCACAAGTCAATCTTCCTGTTCCTGCTGCTGATGCAGATTTTTCCACATATAACTATTACTAGGCTATATAAAGCTATTTATTTCTTATGTTTTTTAATGGTTTTATTTTTTTACGTTATGTTCTGCCCGCGGCCCAAAATGAGTTTGAGGCAAAGTGAAGTCGACCATTCAGAGTTTCCAATGATTAACTTTCATCAGATGCAGGTTTTAGGTCTTTGTAACAAATAATAAACAACAGCTTTGAATTTCCAGTGTAGAAAGCCTCAAAATTGTATTTGCGCTTCACAAAAAGTATAATTTGTGGGCAAGTCTGGAAGATATCTGTAGATAAAATGAAAAACTATTGTGCAGTCAGCGTTTCTGTAGTTCTTCAGTATTTGTCCAGTAAAACTTAAGAATCAGGATTTTGCCCTCATCAAAAACCAAATATTAAAATACAATTGTAAATGTGTTTGAACCAGGCTCTGATATCACTCACATGTTTCTGAGTGGTTTTCATTTGTCAAAAAACCCTGCAATTTTCATATTTTAAGATATTCTGCAGCTAATCCCAGTTTCTCCATTGAAATCACATTATGTTCCACTACATTTGCCTCTGGATTTTAGAATGTTTTTGTTTACAAACCCTTAAAGGGCTTATAATAAATACATACATAAATAAATAAATAAATAAATAAATATAGAAACCAGTCAGCAATATGTTGAACCAAATCCTAAAATCTAGACGTCATGTGTATTTTTATGGCCACTGATGAATTAGATTATTTGAATTATTCACTGTATTGGCCACTAGTCTATTGCCTTCAATGGACCCTCTGTTTAGTCTGTGTTTCGAAACGCAGCCCTTGATGTAAAAAGTGTGAACACCCTGAAGAAGATCAACAAACAAAAACAACTAAAACTAAATGAGAAATGAGAAGAAGCAAAATAATAAATATTCAGAATTCAGGACCATTTAAATCATATAGATGTTCTTTTTGCAGTGTGCACAGCCTGGTGCTAAGGCAGGGTCTGTGTGCTAAGGCAGGGTCTGACTGACCAGGATCATGTGTCCGGTGCTGATGTCCATGTTGGCCTGCGCTGGCTCTTCACACCAAGAGGGGGTGCTGCTGTGCGAGCTCGGGCTGGGCTGAGCTCCTTCACTGAACTGAGAGGAGACGCTGCTCACTCTGGAGTCTGCCCCGCCCACAGCTCCTCCATAAGCTCCGCCCACAGCTCCTCCATAAGTCCCGCCCGCCGTTCCTCCACTAGCCCCGCCTCCTCCACTGGCTCCGCCAACAGCGCCCAGAGCCGCTGCCTCCAGCCGCCCAAACGCTCCTTTGGATGCCATGTGCTGACGACACAGGTCCTGTCAATGCACTGTCAATGTACCACCTGCAATCATGTTTATATACCACCTAATACTATTACTATACTACTATTACTATACTATAATATTACAGGGTTAGTTAAAGTGCCATCATTTACACCCCATTACACCACGGGCAGTGAGAATTCTAATGCTAACTAAATATTAACATTTGTATTTGGATTGCTGTTGAGGTCGTCCCTCTGCTGGTGAATGGTTGTTGGTGTTCTTGTGTTGCACCTGCACCGTTAACCACTCACTTTGTCTCTGCCCATGGACGACAGATGAAAATTAGCTTGTAGCTATTTCTGTTCCATGCAATATTTTTAATGCGCAATGTCCCTGTCAGATAAATAAATAAATAAACCACGTTTAATGCTGCACTCCATTTATCCTCTGAGGTTTTTGTGAAAATGTAACAATCCGTCCTCCGAGCATTACTAGAATGCAGCATCATTTTACATCATGCACACATCACTACACTCCTCACGTCCTCTGTCTCTGCTCCTCTGTCTCTGCTCCTCTGTCTCTGCTCCTCTGACTCTGCTCCTCTGTCTCTGCTCCTCTGATTCTGCTCCTCAGTCTCTGCTCCTCTGACTCTGCTCCTCTGGTTCTGCTCCTCTGGTTCTGCTCCTCAGACTCTGCTCCTCTGTCTCTCTGCTCCTCTGACTCTGCTCCTCAGACTCTGCTCCTCTGTCTCTGCTCCTCTGTCTCTGCTCCTCAGACTCTGCTCCTCAGACTCTGCTCCTCTGTCTCTGCTCCTCTGGTTCTGCTCCTTTGACTCTGCTCCTCTGTCTCTGCTCCTCTGTCTCTGCTCCTCAGACTCTGCTCCTCTGGTTCTGCTCCTCTGGTTCTGCTCCTCAGACTGCTCCTCTGTCTCTGCTCCTCTGGTTCTGCTCTCTTACCTGGTACTCCTGGTGGGTGAAGGTCCCGGCTTCTGGCCCTAAGCCCAATTTTTTGGCTGCCAGGCGGTGGGCATGGTGACGGAGACAGGCTATCGTCATGGCTGCCACCAGGACGCTGCCGACACATGCCATAAGGACCAGTGTGGCAAAGGCCCAGCGTGAGCGCGGCTGCATCGGGGTTGCCAACGGTAACGCTTTCCCATCATGCACCTGGGGGAAACAAGGCCACAAAGTCTACTTTCACAAACCGTATTACTGGTCATGATCAAGGGTTATTTAATGCTTAAAAAAGGCCGACCTACAACTATAACTTTAGCTACTGCAATTAAAAAATACATAACATACAAGTAACATTTCATCTAATTTTACTTAAAAAAAAGAAAAAAAGAATATTTATATTGTATAAAGTTATTTTAAGAAGTAAACTTTTTTTGTAAAACTTCAAATAAAACTTGTTGCAGACAGCCCCTCGTTAGTGCTGCTACCATGGAGACCAGCTCTGCGCTCCTGGACTGTAGTCTGATTATGGTCAAAGAAATATTCGAGATAATGACAAAGATACCACAGTCGTCATGGGAACAAGGACATCGTTAAGGAGGGAAGAATGTTAGATTCAAATGTGAAATATGCTTTAGTTTACACCCCCAAATCCATACACATATATATATGTGTATGTGTGTGTTTGTGTATACATATATATATATATATATATATATATATATATATATATATGTGTATAAGATTGTGTTATAAAATGGCTCTTTTGAAGCTCTCTCAATGTATACATTTTCCTACAGTAATATTAGTAGTAGTAGTACTTTATATGTTCTCACCTCTCCATCGTTCTGCACTTTGAGTCGTGTGTCTGACTCTGCAAAAGTCTTCTGCACCACTGAAACGCACATGTATATTATATACACAATTACAACATAATAACACATGAATACAATTTTAATACTGTTCTCACCAGCTTTGTCCGCAGTTGGAATGTTTTGAGAATTAGGTTTGAATTTCAGCGCAGGCTCCAATGCACTGAAGTGACACATATGTTACACAACATAATTATCATTTATGCATTTTGTTTATTAGCATCTGTATATTGTGGGGCCATTTTCATTCCCCCCTCGAAAACGAGAGGATCATTTATCTCAAAATGTAAATAAAATAAAACTTTAGAAAGATCAATTTATAAAAGAGATAGCAGCTACTGTTATTAGCCTAATATGTCTTGCTTTACGCGTACAGATGCCAGCAGAGGGCAAGAGGCCAGGACAAAACGTTTTTCACTATGAAATGCATATTGAACCATATTTGAAGCAAAGGGCCGCAGACCACTGGTCAATACAGCGAGTCATTCAGATTGGCTATTATCAGGAGGTTCCGCCCAGTGGGCAGGGCTTACGCAGCTCAGAGTAGGATGAATATCCAAGTTCTCAGACTAGATCCACAGATTGAGAATGATGAGTCGATATGTCTTGTCCAGATGACTACAACTGAATCTTTTTCTCCAATCATTCAGATGGATGTATTTGATATATATTTGACAGAGCCACAGTACATGAAGCTTGAAGCATTCATTTTCGGTCTGTATCATAAAGCAAAATGATGTTATTGAGATTACAGTGGTAGAATAATTCAAATTTGCAGTTAAAAGTACTGCTATATGATAATGTGGGGAAATTATAGCTCTCGCTTATCAGCAAGAAGGTCCCGGGTTCGACTCCTGGATGGCGTGGGGCTTTTCTGTGTGGAGTTTGCATGTTTTCCCTGTGTCTGTGTAGGTGTCCTCCGGGTGCTCCGGGTTTCCAGCAACACTAAGACCAAGTACAATAGTGTGCGTGTCGTGTTTACAGCATGTGTATTATCAACGTTATCAAAAAAACAATATACGGATTGAAGTCTGTACTGTTTGTTGCCGCTGTCTCTGTCCTGATTTGATTCTGGGGTCTCGGATGGTTTTGCAGATTTGGAAGAAGACGTGCCAGACTTGTACGACATCGAGCCCTCTGTAAACTGAAGGTAGAAGAAAAACATAAACAAGACAATTAAAACAAGACTAAACAAATCGGATTGAAGATCATTTATTTTAGGTGGAGCCATGATAGACAACTACCTTCTTTCCTGAACCTGCAATGTTTCCATATTTATCTGAAAAACAAAATGAAATCAATCAAAGGCTCATACATATTGAAATAGACCAGTTATGCAGCGACAGAAGAACAATTCATTTCTAATTCAACTGTATTTAATATATCATAGAATACTGTTAAGAATTCTCAACAAACACCTGTGGCACTCTCTCACACATCAACAGAAGCGGTGGCAGCCTCTTGCTTTTCTGACACATTGATCTGACAGTGAAATAAATAGAAACACCTCCAGGTCTGAACACACGGTTTCACACATGTTTTGAGTTTCATGTGAGGCTTCCATAGCGTTTGAACTTCGGAAGCATTTCAACCCTGCTTTCTGCAACTTCAAAGTTTCTACTGCTGGTCTGCTACACTCTGTTGGGAGAGTCTATTACAAATACTGCTTGTATTGAAGGATGGGTTAGATGCAGAAGACAAATTCCTCCACGGGGACAATAACGTGTTCCCTAATCTGTAGACGTAGCAAACCCTGCAGACGTGGTACCATTGAGGATGCTGTGATAGGAGGAATCCATGCTGAGCTTTTTGAGTGAAGAGGGCAGGTCCTCTCTATCTGCCTCAGAGATGTGGTCCAACAGGGAGGCCAGGCTCTGCACCGAACCATCTGCAAAAGAAAAACACAGGACCAAATATATAACCATGTTCATAATAAAACACTCCAAACAGGCTCTGGACTCAATCATCTAAAATACAAGGACAAATGTGAAAGTGGAAGTCTCGATTAGTTGTTGCTACCCAAAGACTGTCTACACCAGACCTCCTACATTGTATTCAAGTAAATGTACTAACAGTTGTGGTAATAGTAGTAGTAACAGTAGTAGTAGTAGTATCTTTCTCTCACCGTCGATTGCTCCTAAAGTTTTAAACTGTTTCTGAGGTTTCTTATTCTGCTGCTGCTGTTCGGAGCCGAGCTGAGACACAAAGTCCTGTCCGTAATCCAGTGGAAAGTCCAAATCAGGGAAAAAGGACGGTCCAGAGGAGAGCGCCCCCGTGTGGTGAGACAGAGGCTGTACGGGCAGAGAGGCGGAGGACAGCGCGCCCGTGTGGCTGGACGAGGAAGAGGACGGGGAGCTCAGATAATAAGAAACCAGGTCCTGGAGCAGCCGCTGGTCCTGCTCCAAAGACCCAGACCGGGACTTAGACCGAGGGAAGACTGGGTTTTGGTCCAGAGAGTTCAGGGAGCGCTCCTCTTCATCCTGGTATCCAAACTGCTGCTGCTGCAAATAACAAAAAGGAGCAAGAAGAAAACAGAACTAAACTGGGAAAAGTCAGGACTAATCAATCAAAATATATTTGTATCGCACTATTCAACAGTCAAAGGGTGTCAAAGTGCTTCACTGAGGAAATACAGACCATAAAGCATTTTAAAGTTCTGTGTCAAATGCCTGTCTGAAGAGATGTGTTTTAAGATGCGACCAAAATAGTGACAGTTCAGTTATGGCCCGCAGTTCAAACCCGGACTTAACCAGGAGTGCACCAAACCAAGGGCTGAATCAGAACTAAACCTAGACTAAATCCAGGGCTGATCTCGAGCTAAACCTGGACCAAACCAGAACTAAGCCAGGGACCAAAATGAACCAGGCCTGACAAATCACCATCCAAAGAACATTTAGTTGAGTAATTGTGTATCATAATCTTCTTATCTCAACGTAATATTATAATTTCCCTCCTGTGTAGCTGTGTGGCAGGAAGCAGTTAACACATTAGACTGACACTTTACTGAAAGTCTCCTCTGGGAAATCAGCTCTCTTGATTTAACCCTCCGTTACAGAGGAGCCTTGGACATCTCTGCAGACCACACAGGCAGAGATGACATGCTCTGGCTTGAATTTCCTTTGGGATTAATAAAGTATCTTTCTATCTTTCTGTCTAAATGACAGACAGTTTTCTACCCTGGCAAAATACCTGTTTGTAGGAGTAGGGGTCCCCCAGGGGGCTACGCACAGACGACTGCGACGGATCTAAAATCATGTAGTCCACAAACTGTTGGATCAGCTGCTCATCGGGAGAGGCAGGGGGCTGAGGTTCAGGCCCAGGTCTGGGGGGAGAGGGCAGTGATGATGAAGACTGGGAATCACAGGCACCTCACATTTTGACATAAACCTAACAATACCAATAACATTTTGATGTTATTGATAATCAGTGTGCTGCACAGAATCTGTCACTTTGTAAAACCACTGCATACAAAAAGGTTACATGTAAGTACTGTAAAGATTAAAATAGAATAATAGAATGCAAACTATATATACATATACATACGTACATCGTTCAGAAAATACACAAAAGAAAGAGAGAGAAATACAATTATATTCACACATCAATGTATCATTCTGTCACAGCCCAGATAAATGTACGGTTTACACAGCGGGGAACTCACAGCCTTCTCTGGTCCTTTATAGGTCCCACTGTGGGTACTTTGCTCAGCTCTCGACTGATGATGGCCTGGGTCATGTCATCCCTCCACGTAAGACCTGGATCACACAGGCAAATGATGTTTCCACACACAAAACAAGCGTCAAATGTTCTACCGAAAAGATCAGATGTCTTCAGTGACAGTTAAGAAACTTTCATAAAAACCAGTCAGAATTTAACCTTGTTCCATGAGTTCTTTGAGGACCTGCTGCAGTCGGTGCAGGACCGGAACTGAGACCTGGTACTGGACCTGGATCTGGTCTGGACTATAGCACTGACCAAACAAACCATCTATAGGAAAGAGAGAGAGAATGGGCAAATGAGAAAGAGCTGTTTTGTAGTGCTTTTTTGTTTTGAGTTTGTATGAGTGGACTTTAAAAACACAGAGGAGCACTTCTGGATTCCCACCTGATGACATCATTCGCTCTGCAGTGGGAGACAGACTAACACTCCATGTTTATGTAAACATGTGTGAATGAAACAACACAACTCCAGGGATGTTTTTCAGGAGGAAACTACATGATAGAATTCAAGATATTATTATAAAAAGTACAGCAAGGAAATTGTTCCAGGACGTTCAATAGTTACTGTGCAGTTCAATAGTTACTGTGCAGTTCAATAGTTACTGTGCAGTTCAATAGTTACTGTGCAGTTCAATAGTTACTGTGCAGTTCAATAGTTACTGTGCAGTTCAATAGTTACTGTGCTGTTCAATAGTTTACTGTGCTGTTCAATAGTTACTGTTGCTGTTTCAATAGTTACTGTTCAATAGTTACTGTGCAGTTCAATAGTTACTGTGCAGTTCAATAGTTACTGTGCAGTTCAATAGTTACTGTGCAGTTCAATAGTTACTGTGCAGTTCAATAGTTACTGTGCAGTTCAATAGTTACTGTGCTGTTCAATAGTTACTGTGCAGTTCAATAGTTACTTTGAGAATAAATAACATATAACAACATTATATAACATAATGTCACCAGTTTTGACATAAATTATTTGCTAAAAAAAAATAATTAATATCAGGTGTCGGTTTTAGAATTGAAAAAAGCTGGATCAATGAGTTTGTAATTCTAAAATGTATCTTTTCCATTGTATTTTTATCACATTGAATTGTTTGTATCCCTCCTTTGCACATACACATACCACACATGAAGATTGAGGCTAAACCGAGACGACTGGAACAGGAAACCAAGTCTACAGACACAACTAAAGTGGGCTCAAACCAGGACCAAAGCGGGACCCACCCAAGACAAGTATTGCCTGACATTTGTTCCGTGTATATATCAGGATCCCTCCTCCTCTCTTATGGGTTTGATGGCTTGTGCGCGTGGACCCTGGGCAGCAGCGATGACTCACCCTCTCAAACAAACTAGAGGCAAACGCCGGAGTGATGTCAGCGTTCCTATGGCAACAAACCGCTCAGCCGCGCTATCACTGGTGGGTTCGTACACTCGCTGGGCTCTGATTGGGGGATTCGAAGGCCCTGTGTTGTTTACCTTTCCTCCCTCCATCTCTCTCTTCTTTTCTTCCATCATTTTGTTTTTCTCTGTGAAAATCCTCTGGCCTTTGGTTCACACCACACATACAAACAGGCGGAAACCACTGCCCTGCCTGTAGATCTAACATTAAATTAAAGAAAAAGCAGCAGGATATTACTGATAATATATGCATGTTATTTCTACTATCCCTACTACCCCTACTACTACTACTACGACTACTGGCGCTGAATTAATTTAACAAAGATTCAATTCATTCAGTTAGAGATTTTGTCTAGTTACCTTTGTTTTGGTTAAGTTTGATCTTATTCTTTTTAGTCCAAGTTTAGACTCAGTTCAGTCCTGATTTAGACCACATTTAGTCGTGGTTTAGTCTGGGTTAAGAGACTTTAATTAAGCCCTGTTTAGTCTACTTAATCCTACTTTAGTGCCGGTTCAGTCCATGATTGTGAGTGTATGCCTTGTTTTTGTCTAATTTTCACAATTTGAGCACTTTTTCTTTCTTTAGTCCAGAACATCACGGTTTCCTCCTTTTCTTCTCATTGATTAAACATTCACTGAACTCCGCGGTGACCAGAGACCACACGAACACAAACAGAACAGTTAGATCCAAGATGACACTTACCGTCGCTACAGATTTGCTCTCGGACACACAGGTTCTTCTCAAACAAACATCCTGAAAAACACAAGGGAATCACATGAGAGACTGTCCTGGTTTAGTCCTGGAATAGTCCTGGTTTGATGTTGAATCAGCCCTGGTTTTGTCCTTCTTGGTTTAGTTCTGATGCTGCCCATGTTCGGTTAAGTCCTGTTTTAGATCAGTTTAGTTCCTCATACTCAGTCCTGATTTTGTCCTAGTCTTGGTTTAGACATGGACAAATGTGTAGCCCTAGTTTAATCTTGAGTTAGCCCTGGTTTAGTCCGAGTATAATCTCGTACTTGCCCTGGTTTAGTTCCAGTTTAGTCCATTATTAAATCCTGCTTTAGAGTGTGGTCTTGTTTAATCTTGTTTTAGCCCAGATTTTGTCATGGTTCATGTTTGGTCCTGGTTTAGTTCTGTTTTAGACCTGGTTTACGACTTGATTAAAAGTAAATATAGTCCTATAAAATGGCCATCTATACGGTCTATATTATTTTGATTAATTATTTGACACAAGTTACATTTTGTTAATTACTACAGAGATGATATCATTGCATCATGGAAGAATATATTTTTATTGTCCAGAACATCCTGGCCTTTCTCTGGCATTACCACGAACAAAAACCTGAACAATTAAGACAAAAAGAGACGACATTTTGAAAGACCAGAATTACAGTGGAGATTTGACTGATAACAGCAACACATGGGAAGCGTGGCATTTTGAATACAATCATGAGGTTTCAAACATAAATTATGTATGAAGCAGATGGATAGGTGACCCTGGGTGTAATTATGGCTTAGTTCTGGTTTTGTCTTGATTGAGTCCGGACCAAACTTGGGTTTTTTTTTCTAGTTAAGCCTTGTTTCTTGTTTAAATAAGGTTATTAGTCCTTTAAGGTTAAGGATAAGGTCCACTTTATTGTCCCCATAGTTAAATTTGTCCTCTGCATCTGGCCCATCCCTCAATGCTGCTGGAGCTTCTCCTCAGGAGCAGTGGTCGCTGCAGTGCATCACCCAGGGTTACAACTCCAGATCTTTGTGCTATTTTTACACCAACCCAAACCCTAAATTTCCACTATTTAGGGTTCAGTTGAGTCCTGCTCGAGTCTTGACTTACAATAGTTCTGGATACAGCCCTATAGTCCTGGTCTAATTCTAAATCCATGTATGGTAGTCCTGTGTCCGTCCTCTTTGTGGTCACTCTGTATGTGACATAACATGCTTCTGTTTAGCCCTCTCTTTAGTTTATCCCGCTTTTGTTCGAAAAAAATAAAACTGTCTAAAGATTATGTTCACAAGAAACAATGATACTCCTTCTGACTCACAGCTGGAGACAATAAATATGTTTACTAAATCAATACAGTACACATGGTTTATCTATTGGTCCTATTGGTCGACTCCTCAGAAAAGCGTTAACCGTTGGAGGTTGGCAATGTATAGAATTATAAATCATATTTTTAAGCATGTTCCATTCTCGTATTTGGTCCAGAACCATGGCATCAAGAATAAACATTTCCTGCAGTACAATCAACTTCAATCATCAATACCTTCCACATTCAAGACAATCATACATTTTGTATCAATTATTATTAGTATCAACACAACAAAAAAACTTGTTTGCCTTTTAGGCCTTCAGAATCAGAATCAGAAAGGGTTTATTGCCATTGTCAATGAACAAAATTCACAAACATAGGAACTTGTGTCGGCGTTAAGGCGCAACATAGAACACTGATCAATAATAAAAACAACAACAGATATTCAATCCAAAGAGCATGCATTAAGAAACAATTTAAAATTACTATTATATAAAATACAAATAAAACAGGCATTACTATGTACACAGGAGTTACAGTTAAATTTATAGTTGTCGTGCAGAAAGTGACAGTGAGTGATGAATAGTTGCAGTTAAAGTGACAGGTGTTTAAGAAGTGTTCATGAGTCCAACGGCAGAGGGAAAGAAACTGTTCTTGTGGCGGGAGGTTCGGATGTAGTCCGGAGGTGGACCGTAGCCCCCTACAGGTCCTGAGGGGAGTCTGTCTGCAGAAGCGCACAATGCGCTGTAGTCTCTGTTTGTCCCTGGCTGTGGCTCCAGCGTACCACACGTGATGGAGGAGGTGAGGATGGACTCAATGATGGCCGTGTAAAACGGCACCATCATCTGCACCACATCTGCACTTTTTTAGCTGCATCCCAGAGGATCGGTGGAGAAGTCTCACCATTGCAGTTTTCTTCTACATATGACACAATGACATTTTCTTTTCTAAAACAGAAGGTGATGAAGCAGACTAGCATTAAATCTCCAGAGTGTTATATTTTTTCAAAATCTACAACAATGTAAATAGGGGCATGATCACTTAAATGTATTGTGCCTATGTCCACATCAGTGACTTTTGCTCTATCTAAAATAAAATTGTCTATTCTATTTTATTTTATTTGTGAATTCTAAATGTTATGCATGCCCTTTAGATATATTTTGCTCCGATTATTATTCATTGTTGTATGTTGCACCTAAATGCCAAAACAAATTCCTAGTTTGTGAATTCTGTTCACTGACAATGTCGGTGTAATCACTCATTCGTCCAGGAGTGTTCCATTGTAGAAAAAGATTCAGTTGTTTCATCTGGATTCTGTTTTAGAAAAAACGATACGTTTCGACTCTCATCCAAGAGTCATTCTCAATCTGTGAAACAAGTCTGAGAACTCCTGTTTATATCCTACTCTGTGAAAGCCCTGCCCACAGGGCGGGACCTCCTGATTATGGGCCATTGAAACTAACTGGGATGGGCCTATTGTACATTGAATTAGGCTCCCTCCTCATGGGGTACCTGATTACCATCCGAATGCCTCGGGCGTCTCCAGGGTTTCAGCAGACCATTATAAACAACTGGCAAACCGCCATTACGATTTAAGGAAGGATTCTCTTTTTTAACAAAGATGGCCTCCTTAACTCCTCTTTCAAACCATCTTTTCTCCTGCTCAGAATCTCCACCTCACTGTCTTCAATAGAGTGGTTTGTGGCTTTGAGATGAAGATGCACGGCGCTCTGGGGTCCTGAACTTGCGTGTCTTCTGTGCTGATAAAGCCTCTTGTGAAGTGGCTGTTTAGTCTCCCCTATGTACCGCTCTTTACAACTTTCTTCACTGCATTGGATAGAATACACTACATTGCTCTGTTTCTGTGTCGGCATCTTGTCCTTAGGGTGAACCAGTTTTTGTCTTAAACGTGTTCCTGGTTTGAAATAAACAGGGACTTCGTGTTGTCTAAAAATTTGTTGCAGTTTTTTCTGACAGTCCGAGACATAAGGGATAGAGACACCCTTTCTTCTTGGTTCTGTTTCCCTCTTGTCCCTTTTGTCCTGCTTTTTGGTTCGCTTCACTTTGTTCAGAGCCCAAGTCGGGTATCCACAGGCTGAGAGAGCATTCCGGACGTGTTTTTCCTCTTTCCTCTTGCCCTCTGAGCTGGTGGGCACCGCTTGTGCTCTGTGTTGTAGTGTTCTGATCACTCCCAGCTTGTGCTGTAGTGGGTGGTTAAAGCCAAAGAGCAGGTACTGATCCGTGTGTGTGGGTTTCCTATATACTTCTATCTGGAGCTTCCCGTCTTCTCCTCTGATAGTGGAACAATCAAGAAAGGCCCAGCGGTTCTCCATAGCATCTTCTCTTGTAAACCTGATATTCGGGTCCACTGCATTGATGTGCTCTGAGAAGGCTTCCAGCTCTTGTTTCTTAATTGTCACAAAAGTGTCATCCACGTAACGGTACAAGAGCTGGAAGCCTTCTCAGAGCACAAGAAGAGGGCCTTTCGTAACAACTTCCTCGCCTGTGCTACTGTAAGTATCAATCCAATAAGCGAGGTTCAATCCACATCCTAAAAACTGATCGCCCACACTTTTTTTAACAAAGTATTTAACAGAGAGCAAGTAATTAACAATATAATTTATTTATAAAACAAATAGCTTACATAGCTGCCACAACAAGCTTGGAAGCCTAAGCATAACACCAACATGAAGCATTTAACAACCAAATACAAATGTGCCTACGTAGAATCCATCTGTAGTTTGTTACCCAGGCAACTCAAACTCAGCACCAGGCAATTACCTGAGATCATGTCAAATAAAATAAAATCAAATGCACAAAATGTTTGAATGTTTTAAATGTTGAATGTAAATATATCTTACAACAATAATAATAATAATAACAACAATAATAACAATGAAAAAAATAAATAATAATGATATCGTTCATACTGTTTTGAAGTAGTGTTGTGTGATTAATTAATACAAGTGTAGTTGAGACTGAGATGAAGTCGTTTTTATGGTCAATGATCAGCGTAGATCTTTTTAATGGAGAGGACCACAGCCAATCCTCAGTAAGTCAGTAAAAGCATGTGGTTTGGAGCTTAGGAGGAGTTCAGACCTTTGTTTGTTGTGTTTCAGGAAACTGAAAGAAGGTTTTTATTTGTTTTTAAAATAACAAAATAAAGTGTAATAAAAAATCATGATGGATCAATATGAGAAAAAATAATTTAGTAATATACAGATACAGATAAAAACCCGGGCAATATTGTGCAAGACTGCATTAACTAAACCGGAGCTGACAAAGGACAAAGGCTTACACATTTAACTTTAACCCCGAAAAGACTCCAGTTTAGTGCCGCTGTAACAATGTTTACTGAACCCAGGCTTGGTTCTGTCACTCTTGTATAAATCAAGGATTTAAGAACCAGTGAAGTCGTAGAAAGGTCCATTAACCAGTTCTAATCCGATTTAAATCCAGGCTTATTCCTCCATATCCCATATCAGGGCTGGTTTTGTCTCTGCAGAATCCCTTTAGGAGAGTTCAGCCTGTCTGAGCCACATCTTATTCTCTCTTTCCTCCTCTGCTCTTTTTATGTTCTTTCTTCTTGGTTCTGATATGGTCTGATTATATTCAACAGACCATTTTTCTGTTTGCTTTGGGATAATTACAACAAACCACTGATGGAGGCTTAGGACAGACCAGTAATAAAACAGCACTGTATGAAGCAAAAGTGAGATCTGAGCCAGGATCCTGGTCTGGAGTACCCAGCTGGAGGAGACCAGAGAACACAGACAAAAGGCTACAATTGTGTGGGTTTGGTGGCTTTAGCTTTTACGTTTTATCAATAAATACAAAATAAAAACCATCCATCGATCCATCCATCCATCTTCTTCCGCTTTATCCGGGGCCGGGTCGCGGGGGCAGCAGTCTAAGCAGGGACTCCCAGACTTCCTTTTCCCCAGACACTTCCTCCAACTCCTCCGGGGGGATCCCGAGGCGTTCCCAGGCCAGCCGAGAGACATAGTCCCTCCAGCGTGTCCTGGGTCTTCCCCGGGGCCTCCTCCCGGTGGGACATGCCCGAAACACCTCCCTAGGGAGGCGTCCAGGAGGCATCCGGAACAGATGCCCGAGCCACCTCAGCTGGCTCCTCTCAACGTGGAGGAGCAGCGGCTCTACTCCGAGCTCCTCCCGTGTGACTGAGCTCCTCACCCTATCTCTAAGGGAGCGCCCAGCCACCCTGCGGAGGAAACTCATTTCGACCGCTTGTATCCGCGATCTTGTCCTTTCGGTCACTACCCAAAGCTCATGACCATAGGTGAGGGGAGGAACGTAGATTGACCGGTAAATCGAGAGCTTTGTCTTTCGACTCAGCTCCTTCTTCACCACAACGGTCCGATGCAGCGACCGCATCACTGCAGACGCTGCACCGATCCGCCTGTCAATCTCACGCTCCATCCTTCCCTCACTCGTGAACAAGATCCCGAGATACTTAAACTCCTCCACTTGGGGCAAGGACTCCCCACCCACCCGGAGAGGGCAAGCCACCTTTTTCCGGTCGAGAACCATGGCCTCAGATTTGGAGGTGCTGATTCTCATCCCAGCTGCTTCACACTCGGCTGCAAACCGTCCCAGTGCATGTTGCAGGTCCAGGTTTGATGGAGCCATCAGGACAACATCATCTGCAAACAGCAGAGATGAGATCCTGTGCTCTCCAAACCGGACCCCTCCGCCCCCTGACTGCGCCTAGAAATTCTGTCCATAAAAACAATGAACAGAACCGGTGACAAAGGGCAGCCCTGGCGGAGTCCAACACGCACTGGGAACAGATCTGACTTACTGCCGGCAATGCGAACACAGCTCCTGCTCCGGTCATACAGGGACCGGACAGCCCTGAGCAAAGGGCCCCGGACCCCGTACTCCCGCAGCACCCCCAAAAGGGCACCCCGTGGGACACGGTCGAAAGCCTTCTCCAGATCCACAAAGCACATGTGGACTGGTTGGGCAAACTCCCATGAACGCTCGAGCACCCGATGGAGAGTATAGAGCTGGTCCAGTGTTCCACGACCAGGACGAAAACCACTCTGCTCCTCCTGAATCCGAGGTTCGACTATCGGTCGGATTCTCCTCTCCAGTACCCTGGAATAGACCTTACCAGGGAGGCTGAGGAGTGTGATCCCTCTATAGTTGGAGCACACCCTCCGGTCCCCCTTCTTGAACAGAGGGACCACCACCCCGGTCTGCCAGTCCAGAGGCACCCGACCCCGACCGCCACGCGATGTTGCAGAGGCGTGTCAACCAAGACAGTCCTGCAACATCCAGAGACTTTAGGTACTCGGGGCGTATCTCATCCCCCCGGGGCTCTGCCACCGAGGAGTTTGCCAACAACCTCAGTGACTTCGGCTTGGGTGATGGATGAGTCAGCCTCCGAGTCCTCAGTCTCTACTTCCTCTTCGGAAGACGTGACAGTGGGATTTAGGAGGTCCTCAAAGTACTCCTTCCACCGCCCGACGACATCCCCAGTCGAGGTCAGCAGGTCCCCACCTGCACCGTAAACGGTGTTGGTGGAACACTGCTTCCCCCTCCTGAGGCGCCGGACGGTTTGCCAGAATTTCTTTGGGGCCGACCGATAGTCCTCCTCCAGGGCCTCCCCGAACTCCTCCCAGACCCGGGTTTTTGCCTCTGCGACAGCACGAGCTGCGGCACGCCTGGCCCGCCGATACCCGTCAACGGCCTCAGGAGTCCCACAAGCCAAAGAGGCCTGATAGGCCTCCTTCTTCCGCCTGACGGCATCCCTTACTTCCGGTGTCCACCACCGGGTTCGGGGGTTGCCGCCGCGACAGGCACCTGAGACCTTGCGACCACAGCTCCGAGCAGCCGCATTGACAATGGAGGTCGAGAACATGGTCCACTCGGACTCAATGTCCCCAGCCTCCCCCGGGATTTGGGAGAAGCTCTCCCGGAGGTGTGAGTTGAAGACCCCGCTGACAGCGGGCTCCGAAAGACGTTCCCAACAGACCCTCACTATATGCTTGGGCCTGCCAAGTCTGTCCGGCTTCCTCCGCCGCCAGCGGATCCAACTCACACCACCAGGTGGTGATCGGTTGACAGCTCCGCCCCTCTCTTTACCCGAGTGTCCAAGACACGCGGCCGGAGGTCAGATGACACGACAACAAAGTCGATCATTGACCTCCGGCCTAGGGTGTCCTGGTGCCACGTGCACTGGTGGACACCCTTGTGCTTGAACATGGTGTTCGTTATGGACAGTCCGTGACTAGCACAGAAGTCCAATAACTGAACACCGCTCGGGTTCAGATCGGGGGGGCCGTTCTTCCCGATCACCCCTCTCCAGGTGTCACTGTCGTTGCCCACGTGGGCGTTGAAGTCCCCCAGTAGAACAACGGAGTCCCCGGTCGGTGCACTGTCCAGTACCCCTCCCAGGGACTCCAAGAAGGCCGGGTACTCAGCACCGTTGTTCGGCCCGTAGGCCGACACCACAGTGAGAGACCTGTCCCCAACCCGAAGGCGTAGGGACGCGACCCTCTCGTTCACTGGGGTAAACTCCAACACATGGCGGCTGAGCTGTGGGGCAATAAGCAAGCCCACGCCAGCCCGCCGCCTCTCCCCGCAGGCAACACCAGAGAAGTGGAGCGTCCAGCCCCTCTCGAGAGGATGGGTTCCAGTGCCCAAACTGTGCGTGGAGGTGAGGCCGACTATATCTAGTCGGAACCGTTCAACCTCCCGCACAAGCTCAGGCTCTTTCCCCCCAGCGAGGTGACGTTCCATGTCCCCAGAGTTAGTCTCTGCGTCCGGGGATCCGGTCGTCGAGGCCCCTGCCGTCGACTGCCGCCCAGATCCCTCCGCACCAGCCCCTTACGGATCCTCCTGCAGGTGGTGGGTCCACGGGAGGACGGCCCCACGTCACTCGTTTGGGTTGCACCCGGCCGGGCCCCGTGGGGAAAGGCCCGGCCACCAGGCGCTCGCCGTCGAGCACCCACGCCAGGCCTGGCTCCAGGGTGGGGCCCCGGTAACGCCAATCCGGGCGACGTAACTGGCCTCGTTTTTCTTTCCATCATAGGGGGCTTGTGAACCGATCTTTGTCCGGCCCGTCCCCCAGGACCTGTTTGCCTTGGGAGACCCTACCAGGGGCTTGAAGCCCCGGACAACATAGCTCCTGAGATCATTCGGGCGCTCAAACCCCTCCACCACGTTAAGGTGTCGGTTCAGGGAGGGGCAAAATAAAAACTCCAAACAGAAATATTTCACACGTTCAGGGAATCAAAACCAGGGCCCTGGATTGATACTGTACTACATTCAGTCTTTATTTCAAAATCAAAATTATTTATATTCTATAGTTCTGGTTTAATGCTGGCTCATCTTATCTAATTAGTTATGTATTTGATCGGGACAGAGAATGCTAATGAAACAACAAGAAACAACATGAATGTAAACACACTGGATTGTAGCTCATTTTCATGCTATGTGCCAAGTGGCTGGTGTCACAAAAGGACCAATAACAACAACAAAAAATTTAATTTATACAAAAACAATATTGCACAGTCCACAATTGTACAATCCATATTATTGCACAGTCCTCACATTGCACGGTCCACATAATTGGTGACATACAGTATAGTCATCATTATATATTTACCGTCTTTTCCCATTCTCTGTCCGCTTTCATCTGAACCCAGCCGTCTGATCTGACGTGAATGTGTCTGACTCATGGTGCGGCCCCTCCACACCTCTGTCTCTGCTCATCTATGTCCCCTGTGTCCAAATGTCCACACACATGTACAGGTGAAGCGTCTAAATGTCCACACACACGTACAGGTGAAGCGTCTCTAAATGTCCACACACATGTACAGGTGAAGCGTCTAAATGTCCACACACACGTACAGGTGAAGCGTCTCTAAATGTCCACACACACACACACGTACAGGTGAAGCGTCTCTAAATGTCCACACACATGTACAGGTGAAGCGTCTCTAAATGTCCACACACATGTACAGGTGAAGCGTCTCTAAATGTCCACACACACGTACAGGTGAAGCGTCTCTAAATGTCACACACATGTACAGGTGAAGCGTCTCTAAATGTCCACACACATGTACAGGTGAAGCGTCCCTAAATGTACACACACATGTACAGGTGAAGCGTCTCTAAATGTCCCACACATACGTACAGGTGAAGCGGCTCTAAATGTCCACACACACGTACAGGTGAAGTGTCTCTAAATGTCCACACACATGTACAGGTGAAGCGTCTCTAAATGTCCACACACATGTACAGGTGAAGCGTCTCTAAATGTCCACACACATGTACAGGTGAAGCGTCTCTAAATGTCCACACACACATGTACAGGTGAAGCGTCTCTAAAATGTCCACACACATGTACAGGTGAAGCGTCTCTAAATGTCCACACACATGTACAGGTGAAGCGTCTCTAAATGTCCACACACACGTACAGGTGAAGCGTCTCTAAATGTCCACACACATGTACAGGTGAAGCGTCTCTAAATGTCCAACACACATGTACAGGTGAAGCGTCTCTAAATGTCCACACACATGTACAGGTGAAGCGTCTCTAAATGTCCACACACACATGTACAGGTGTCCACACACATGTACAGGTGAAGCGTCTCTAAATGTCCACACACACACGTACAGGTGAAGCGTCTCTAAATGTCCACACACATGTACAGGTGAAGCGTCTCTAAATGTCCACACACATGTACAGGTGAAGTGTCTCTAAATGTCCACACACACGTACAGGTGAAGCGTCTCTAAAATGTCCACACACATGTACAGGTGAACGTCTAAATGTACAGGTGAAGCGTCTCTAAATGTCCACACACATGTACAGGTGAAGCGTCTCTAAATGTCCACACACACATGTACAGGTGAAGCGTCTCCAAATGTCCACCACACACATGTACAGGTGAAGCGTCTCTAAATGTCCACACACACATGTACAGGTGAAGCGTCTCTAAATGTCCACACACACACGTACAGGTGAAGCGTCTCTAAATGTCCACACACACGTACAGGTGAAGCGTCTCTAAATGTCCACACACACATGTACAGGTGAAGCGTCTCTAAATGTCCACACACATGTACAGGTGAAGCGTCTCTAAATGTCCACACACATGTACAGTGAAGGTCTCTAAATGTCCACATGTACAGGTGAACATGTCTAAATGTCTCTAAATGTCCACACACATGTACAGGTGAAGCGTCTCTAAATGTCCACACACACATGTACAGGTGAAGCGTCTCTAAATGTCCACACACACGTACAGGTGAAGCGTCCTAAATGTCACACACACACACGTACATGTGAAGCGTCTCTAAATGTCCACACACACATGTACAGGTGAAGTGTCTCTAAATGTCCACACACACGTACAGGTGAAGCGTCTCTAAATGTCCACACACATGTACAGGTGAAGCGTCTCTAAATGTCCACACACATGTACAGGTGAAGCGTCTCTAAATGTCCACACACACATGTACAGGTGAAGCGTCTCTAAATGTCCACACACACGTACAGGTGAAGCGTCTCTAAATGTCCACACACACGTACAGGTGAAAGCGTCTCTAAATGTCCACACACATGTACAGTGAAGCGTCTCTAAATGTCCACACACAGGTACAGGTGAAGCGTCTCTAAATGTCCACACACATGTACAGGTGAAGCGTCTCTAAATGTCCACACACACGTACAGGTGAAGCGTCTCTAAATGTCCACACACACATGTACAGGTGAAGTGTCTCTAAATGTCCACACACACGTACAGGTGAAGTGTCTCTAAATGTCCACACACACGTACAGGTGAAGCGTCTCTAAATGTCCACACACACGTACAGGTGAAGCGTCTCTAAATGTCCACCACACACGTACAGGTGAAGCGTCTCTAAATGTCTCACACACACGTACAGGTGAAGCGTCTCTAAATGTCCACACACAGGTACAGGTGAAGCGTCTCTAAATGTCCACACACATGTACAGGTGAAGCGTCTCTAAATGTCCACACACATGTTCAGGTGAAGCGTCTCTAAATGTCCACACACAGGTGAGACTAAATCCAGTCCAGACTCAAACCAGGCATGGGCAGACATAAACACTGATGGCAAATCTGAGAACCAATGAGTTAGAACAACAAGTCATGTGGTGCTTCCCATAATGATGGTATATCTAAATAACTATTTCTTATCCATAGCTTTATCAATTATTGTCTCCATAGAAACCGGCCGAATACAGTGACGTCAGCATACAGTCGTGATTCACGCGTGCACCCAAACGGAAGTGCGTCTTTCTCAGTCTCATCATTATATACGTTTACTTTGACATAAACGTAATTCAAAATGATAAACTTACCGTGTTTGGAGCACGAGGCGGAGAGCACGAGGCACAGGGCCGCCCAGAGCCGCGCGGATCTCATGGCGCGGTTGTGCGCACGTGAAGGATAGAGGAAAGTCTAGGAGCTCTCCATCACCAGCCGTCCACATCAGCGGATCTGAGACGAAAACACGGAGAGACCGAGGCAGCAGGAGAGGGAGAGAGAGTGAGAGAGGGAGAGGGGGAGAGAAGAGTGAGAGAGATGAGAGGGAGAGAGGGAGGGAGGGCAGAGGGAGAGGGAGAGAGAGAGGAGGGAGAGAGAGGAGAGAGGAGAGGAGAGAGAGAGAGAGAGGAGAGGGAGAGTGAGAGGAGAGAGAGAGAGGGAGAGGGAGAGGGAGAGAGAGGGAGAGGGAGAAGGAGAGGAGAAGGGGAGAGAGAGAAGAGAGAGAGGAGAGGGAGAGAGAGAGAGAGGAGGGGAGAGGAAGAAAGAGAGGTGAGAGAGAGGGGAGGAGAGTGGACGAGAGAGGGAGAGGAGAGAGGGAGAGAGAGGAGAGGGAGAGGGAGAGAGAGAGAGAGTGAGAGCGAGAGAGAAAAGGGGGAGAGGAGAGACAGGGGAGAGAGAGGGAGAGAAGAGAGAGAGGAGAGAGAGAGGGAGAGAGAGGGGGAGAGAGTGAGAGAGAGAAGGACGAGGGAGGGGAGAGAGCGAGAAGAGAGGGAGAGGAAAAGAGGAGGAGAGGGAGAGAGGAGAGGGAGAGAGAGGAGAAGAGAGGAGAGGAGAGGGAGAGAGAAGAGAGAGAGAGAGAGAGGAGAGGGAGAGGAAGAGAGAGAAGGAGAGAGAGGAAGCGGGGTGAGCGGAGAGAAGAGAGAGAGAGAGGGAGAGAGAGAAGAGGAGGACGAGGGAGAGGGAGAGAGAGAGAGAGGGGGGGAGGACGAGAGAGGGGGAGGGAGAGAGGGAGAGAGAGACGTGCTCTGGCACAGGAGGGCGGGGCACAGTCACGGGCTTCAAACTACTGTATGTATCAAAGAAATACGAGAGGGATCCAGTCTTCCTCTAGCCCTGGACTAGCCCTGGTTTAGTCCGAGTCAAAGCCAGGGTCTACTCCTGGTGGTGAATAGTTTCTGTCCTTTTTCTCCATCATGTTAGGTGGCGTTCGCGTAACATCACAGCATTCTAGCTGGTGGTCTTTGGTTTGAGGCATAAATAGACAAATGTGAAATCAATTGTTCATAAAAGCCTCAGAAAGTAGTGCCATTATTCAACTGCAAAGACGTGATTGTTGTCAGTTAAAAGGGATTATAGAGCCGGTTTGTGGAGCCAATCCCAAACAAATAATGATAATGGTCCTCTTTCCTTCATAATTCATAAGATTTATTCATAATATATTTACACATTTTTCAGGTTTTCTCTTACAACAGGGTACAACACTCAACTCGACTATAGTGGGGTGTACATTCATCTTATTCACATTTGCAGCGGTTTAGTGACACACCTTTAGTAAACGCGAGGCTTGAGTGAGATCTAAACATTTTTCACACGTGCAGTAAACATCAGGCAGTGGACGAGGAGCAGTCCTGTGGCACAGTCTGTTCAAGTTTATGTTTGGCGGGTTTACACTGAACACATGTAGAGTCATTTGAGCACATTAGAGAAAGATATGCATCATAAAACATAAATAAAATCATACTCAAAAGGAAACTGAGAACTTAATTGGTTGTACTTGATTAATTGCACACTCTTTTTTTTTGGAGAATTGTGCTCTTGTTCTGGGCCTGTTGTTTTGGCAGGAGACAGGAGCACAGATGTACAGATATAGTTGTATAGTTTGAGTTTAGTCCTGTTCAAAAGGCCTGGTCCAGCAGTTTGGCACAGCTGAGGTTCTGTCCAGGCTCGTGGGTCATTCAGAAGTCTATGTGCTGCTATGTTTCTAATGTAGCATAACATCATTTTCTCCTGCTGCGGTTCTTCTCGCTCACAGAGGGGGCGGCGGCTTTGGGACCAGTGGTTCTCTTCTTTTTGGGCATGGAGTGTTTGCTCTTTGGTTGTGACGATTTGACGCCATCTGAATGTGACTGAGAGAAGAGCAGGAGTCAAAGGGATTACTGTAAAAGTTATAGTAAAGTTTGAAAGTGTATGTTGATTTTGCACAGACCTTTGAGGAGGGTTGAGGCGCCTGCTGCAGAGCCTCACATTTGTGTCCGTTCATTACGTTGTGAGTTACGCCAATGTCCACTTTGTTCTTCTCGTGACCCCCAAACACAGTTAGAAGCAAATCTGTATTACTGTATATTAAGGTTTTAGAAAGTGTATGTAGCTGCGCAGATGTGGTGTGGTTGTCACTGATATAATTTATTTTCCTGCTCCATCTGAGAGAGGGACCCCAACACATTTAAACTTTGTCTGTCTAAAACTGCAAATCCAGCTCTTTTGACTATAGAACAATATATAATATATTCATGCAATGAGATGTACCTGGCTGGTGCAGGGGCTTTCTGTGGGAGAGCTGTCCACTCTTGGGCTGGACTCTGTTGAAACACTGCCCTCTGCTGGACTCACACGCACGCACAAACAAATGAGCGCACACACACAAGCCACACACAAGCACAAGCACACACACACACACACACACACACACACACACACACACACACACACACACACACACATACACACACACATACACAGAGAGCTTTATCACATGTTAATTCATATATTTTTATAACAACTGAAACAAAGTACAATGAATAAAAACAACACTATCTATATCACCCTATATCTAACATTTTGTCTTTCATTTTAGTTTTTTTTTTTATCACATTAGATTGTCCTTTTTTGCACAATCTTGAAGATTCATCAGATTTATGGTGTGCATGTAAACTTGCCTGCGACTCTCTGTATAACACCAGGAAAGAGTGTTCTGAAGGTCTCACCGTGCTCTCTGCGCCACTGACTCATGAGCTCCAGAATGTTTGGAGGACGCACCGGTCGAGAGAAGTCTCCCTGAAACATAACACAGAAGCTCAATGGGAAATCAACCCTCAATATAATATATGTGCAAGTATATATGTACATAATGTGCATAAACATGATAGTGGTCTCACAGTGATCCAGGGGTTCTCCAGCAGCTGATAGGCCGTCATCCTGTGGGCGGGGTCTGAGCTCAGGAGACACATGAGCACTGTTTTGGCTGGAAATAAACACATGATTATTCCTGGTCTTTTCGTGACCTTTAAGTTAGGACAGTGTAAACGTGTAGAGTTCTCACCTGTGCCACTGACAGAGTCCCACACAGGATGAGGAAACAACACCCCCTTGTTCATTTTCTCCAGGCGTTTAGTTTTAGATTTAGCGTCAAACGGAGCACAGCCACACAACCTGCATGGGCCAGGGACTTTACGTTTTAGGAAAGTTCAAGAACAGCAGCAGTATAGAAATGAAAAATACCCACAGCAAGTATGTCATCATAGGATTTTAAATGTCTTATTACTGTTTTTCTCAAAACATACACACGATGTAATAATGTTATTACAGTACATTCTCTTAGTGAAAAGTTGTGTAAATGTTATCATTCATTCATTCATTCATTAATTTTCTACCGCTTGTTCCCGTTAGGGGTCGCGGGTGACTGGAGCCTATCCCAGTGCCTTTGGGCCTTAGGCGGGGTACACCCTGGACAGTGGCCAGCTTGTCGCAATATATTTTATCATTGTACAGTTTAATTCCTCTTATATAAATATGAATGATATAAAAATGTGTCTTATATAAACATTAAACTTACAGCATGTACATGATGACCCCGACGCTCCACACATCGCAGCTTTGGCTGTACCCTCGGCCGCTCATCACCTCTGGAGCTGGGCACAAACGTGTACTTTGAAGTAGGGCTGGGCCACAAAAAATGCATACTACCACTAAGACTTTTTGATCAATCAAAATAAAATGTCTTATTAAAAACAAATTAAAATGGATTAAAATAGATTAAAATGGATTAAAATGGATTAAACAAGACATCTTTTACTGACAGATGATTGGCTTTAGACTTCTCATTTCAAAAGCCCAAACAATATTATTGACAATCAGAACTGACTGAATCTCGATCATTGCCCAGACCTTCTCTAACGTCTATCAGAAACCACTACTCCTCCTTCTCCCTGCTCTCTCTCTTTACCCATGTAGTTGTCGGTCCCACACACTTGGGTCATGAGGGTCCCAATCCCGGCCCCTCCCACATCAAACTGCATAGCCAACCCGAAGTCTGCCACCTACAGGACAGCAAACAAACGATCAAACGATAACTGCCAGTCTTTTATTCACGATCACTTATTGGCAATATGCATTCATTTTGTCACTAACTTTAATGATGATGGGAGAATCGTCGTCCTCCACTGGGTCTTTCAGCAGGATGTTTTCAAGTTTGAGGTCCCGATGTGCAATATCTGAGGGAGATAAACAAAATATACACACGTTCACTTTCAGTGTTGAAAAGCTAACTCGTGACACTTTAGGTTGTTTTTAAATGATTGTTTCTTTTTGAGTTTGAATTTGAATAGGAATGCGGTTCCAAATGGATATTGCGCTGTAAAAAAACAGTTCTTTTCATGAAGTTGGATTTGGGATGTGGCGGGATGCGATGACCGTTGGCTGCAGTGTTATTCTTATGGGTCAGTATATTATATGACAAGGTGCCCAATGTAACTTGTATTCTTCCATGTAAATTAAGCCACAACAGAGTGGAATACATCAGTTCTCTGCTTGTTCTAATTGAGCAACCAAGAACAAGTCTCGCCGCTTTGTTTTGAGTCATTTGTATTTTTATCAGATCTTTTTTGAGATGCAGAAGACAACACTTCAGCACAATATGACAAGTGACATAATGTTAAAGACTTTAGCTACAGCAATGCTACGACCTATTTTCTTAACAACAGTGTTGATGTGATCAGTCCAAGACAGACTACTATCAATGCCAGGACCCAACCGTTTAGCTTTGACTACTTGTTGTATACTCTCCCCGGCAATGTTTAATTCTAATTCAGATCCTCGTCACAACTTTTGTTTTGAGCCTTTTATCATACCTTTAGTGTTTAAAATTAGCTTGTTTCCTTTAACCAACTCATCCAGCAGGTTCAGCTCTCTAGACAAAACAAAGCTGATTTGATTGCATGAATCTGCAGCAACAGTTGAGACATCTGCATAAAATTACATTGAGGCTGGTTTTCACAATTAAAGGTAAGTCATTAATAAAACCAGAGAACAAAAGAGGTCCTAAACAGCTTCCTTCTGGAATTCAGCATTCCAAACTTTTACTGTCAGATGAATAACCACTGTAGAAAACTCTTTGAGGTCTATGGGAGAGATAACTTTGCAGTGCTACAGTAGAAATAATGAAACCATAGCTTTTTAATTTCTCTACAAAATTCTGATGTTCTATTACATCAAAAGCGACACTGAAGTTCATGGTGTTGTTGCAATATTTTCATTCATTTCCTTTTTTTTGCTGTCTGGAGCAAAGGATCCTGGTCTATGCGATTCCCTGTTCGACTAATGTCCAGACACTCGACTCTCCTCATGTTCTGTCCCATCCTACAGTAAACATGCTGCTCAGATTGCATTGGTAGTGATGTTTGCCGACCCGTCTTCCACGCATAAAGTCAACATGAAATGGTTTTGTTCCAAGACTCGACCTGCCCTTTATGTTTATGTTACCTAGGTAACATGTGTGACTGTGGACAGTGGTTTGAAAAGTAAATAGACCAGAGATTCAACAGTGGACTCCTTTGCCCTCTCCTCTCTCGCTCCTCCCCCTTTCTATCTGAGACCCCCTGGGCCTGCACTTTCGCTCTCACCTCTGCGATGCAAGTAGACCACAACTTCAGCCAAGGCTCGTATTATGGGACGCGCTTCGTCTTCTGTCAGAAAGCGTTTCCTTTTCAGAAGCTGCTTCAGGTCTCCTCCGGCACACAGCTCCAAAGCCAGGTACATTTTCTGAAACAGACCAAAGTTTGATCAATTATAAACTAATGGGAGCGAAACATCATTCTCCAGAGAAAGAGGTGGGCTCCTGAAATGGCTGTAGTAACAGAGCAGGATTTGGAAAGGTTTGGCATTGCTCATTTTTGGTCTTTCATTTCACGTTCGCATTGAGCAGGTCTGGTCTTGAGGTCCTCACCTGAGCCGTGTTGAGCACCTCTCTCAGGTGGATGATGTTGGGGTGGTCCACACTCTGGAGGATCTCAATCTCGTTGTCGAGGAGTTTCCAGCGCGGGTGTCCTGGCTGCACACAGGAACACAGCGATCATGTCATATTTCACACATATTTGAACAGAGCCTGTCATGTACAAATCCAAAACAACCTCAGGTTTGCGAATCTCCTTGATGGCCCACAGGGTTTGAGTCTGGATATGTGTTGCCCTGTAGACCACACCATAGTTCCCTTTGCCCAGTTTTCTCTCAAACATATACAGTGTCTGTAAGGAAGAATATGTTAGGTTTGGGTTAGGTTAAACTTTGTCTTGGGCTCAGTGCTGCAGGTCACAGGGGTTAGGGTTAGAAAACAAATTGTACTAGAAAATATTCCAAAATATATTCTTAGTGTATCAGACATTAAGTGTGGTATGGCTTGTTGAGATGGAACAGGACCTGCATTGTATAATTCTATAGTATTCTAATCAGAAATATTCAAAGGAAAATCCACAAATGTTTTCCCTGATCATTTTAGTGACAAGGGCCATTTTCACATGGTTTTTATCCAACCACAGCACAACGTCTGCAGATTAACTTGAGACATTTGACCCGATTCATCCCAATGCAACACTGCAGAGATATTGTGGATGGGAGGACAGCTGACACACAGGGACCAAGGGCAAGATTTCAAAGCTTCCACAACTAACCAATATGAACTTTCTCGCTGGTTGTAAATTGACAATTGAACCTAAGCCCTAAATGAATGGAAACATAATCACTTAGTCTCTTTGTGTTTCTGTCTATTTAGAGAAGACTTCTTCACAGGTGTAATTAGGTGAATGAGCTGTAATTACATAAGTGCTCTTCTTCTCACCGTGAGCTCCGTGTCGTTCTGTAGTCTCGTGTATGGAACATCTCTCACTGGAGTCTTCTTACACCTTGGGATCATGTCCACATCTCCACCACTCTGCGCTCAGCTGGGAAAAACAAACAAATAAATGAGTAGGGATTTTAGAAATTGAGCGTCTGTTTTGGGGGAAAAACAGCCATGCCATTTAAAGGTGCACTATGTGACATTTCTGGTGGGAGACTTTGCTTTAATGTTCCACAGTATGGCAGTAAACGTATCCAAATCATATTTATATCGTGTTATGATAAACACCGTGATAAACAGCTATTCTTACGGTGAGTGAGGCCGCCTCTCCACAGATCTAACCTGTAACTTGGCCTGGTTTTGTCATGTTTGCTACCATGGAAATAGAAATGTAATGCCATACAGTGGAACATTCTGGGCAAAGCAATAACATTTCCATAAAGACAAATATAGGTGAACTGTCCACCTGAAGAGTTACCTTTAATTTTGCAGTAAACTTTCTGAATGTATACTGCTTTTGTTTGTCCTTTTGAATAATCCTATCATTTGTAATGACTTGACTGGTGACCCACCTTTCTTGACCTAAATGTGCAAGACACGTTTCTCGGACAATTAGTTGATTCAGCCTAATATCAATAAATAACCCCAGATTGTTCAGGTCTTTTGACAATATGTCCCAAAAGTGACAAAAACGCCCAAAAGTTGAAAGTTTTCCTACAGGTTTCTCCTTGTACACGTCGCCATGGCAACCACTCCGTAGTTGCGTAAAAGGCGTTAATTTACTGCCGTTGAGGGCTTGAACTCAAAAAGCTAAAGGCGTTAAAAGCGGGTTCATTGGGGTCTTACCTTGTGGAACGGGCTCGCCAGTCCGGAATCCGCGGTAAAACATGCTCAAACTCAGACATCAGAGATTGTGCTTTTCGCAAACATCTTTAGGGCGAGCGAGGAGGGACAAACTTCACACAGACACGCGTCTCCATGGAAACTATGGCTAATGATTACACGCGCTCAAATAATTTAAGTTAAATATTAGCCATTAGCTCAGTTTAATATCTCGTAACAACTTGAATTTATATGCATTTTCTTTTACAACATTACTTGGATTTAAAGGTCCACTCTCCGCAGATCTGACTTGTAACTTGGCCTTGTTGAGCCCCCTGCCTGTCTCCATAAAGGTAGATAATGTTTAAGGCCAATATTACACAAAAATCAAGCAATGTTAATGGGGCCAAGCAGGTGGTGAACCCCAAACAGAAGTTACATATTACAATATATTGTAAATATATGTATACATGTGCATTTCAGTACGGGGGGTTTGCTTTGTGGAATGGGTTAACTGAGTAAATGAAAAATTGTGGGAGGTTGTGTACAGGGAGGAGAGCGAGAGGATCCTTCTACAGTGAGTGTAGAAGGTGAGATGAGGAGAGGGGAGGAGACGAGAGGAGAGGGGAGGAGAAGGGAGGAGAGGGGAGGGGAGGGGAGTGAAGGAGGTAGCGAGAGGGAGAGGGGATACCTCTAATGCAAGGGAAGAGAGAAAACGGGAGGACGAGGGTAGTGAGGAGGAGAGGAGAGTGTAGCAGGGAGAGGAGTAGGGGGATGGAGAGGGCGGAGGAGAGGGGAGAGGAAGAGGGGAGGGAAGCGGATAGGTGCGAGAAGAGGAAGTGAGAGGGGAAGGAAAAGAAAGGCAGGAGAAGGAGGAGAGGAGAAGGGAGAAAGGGAGATTGAAGGGAATATGCGTCACGAGGGGAAGGGAGAAGGGAAGTGAGGAGACGGGGAGGGCGAGGAGAGGGGAGGGGTCGGAGAAGGGAGTGAGAGGAGAGGAGAGGGAGGGGAGAGGTCCGAGGGAGGGGGGAGAGGACAAGGGTAGGAGCGCGATGTGATTGTACGTCATACCGAGTAAAGGCCGAGGGTGTAGCGCGTATGCGAAGGAGGAGAGGGTGGACGAGAGGGAGAAGGGCGTATTTATCTCAGTGTCACAGGCAACGGATGGTGGGCGCAGAGGCAGATCTGAGAGGTGCGAGGAAGGAAAGGGCGAAAGAGAGGTACACGAGAGGGGAGGAGTACGGGAGGAGAGAGGGGAGGAGAGGGGAGGGAGGAGAGGAGAGGGGAGGTGAGGGAGAAGGAGAGGGATGGAGAGAGGGAGGAGAGGCAACGATGGGAGGAGCGAAGGAGAGGAGAGGGAGGGAGTGAAGGGTAAGAGGAGAGAGGAGGAGGGAGAGGAGAGAGAGGACTCATGAGAGGGTGGGATAGGAGGACAGGGAGGTAGAGGAGAGGATGACTTCATGGAAGAGGGGAGTGAGTAAGGGGGGGAGGAAGGATGGAGGAGGTGGGGAGGAGGGATGGAGGACGGTAGGAGTGAGTGAGGAGAGGAGAAGGGAGGAGAGGAGAGGAGAGTGAGAGGGGAGAGGGGCAGGAGGGAGGGGAGGAGAAGGGAAGGAGGAGAGGAGAGGGGAGGAGAAGGGAGAGAGGAGAGCGGGAAGGGAGGAGAGAGAGGAGAGGGGAGGGAGGAGAAGGAGGAGAGGAGGGAGAGGGAGAGGGGAGGAGAAGGGGAGGAGGAGATGGGAGTGGAGGGGGGGCAGAGGGGAGGGAAGGGAAGGGAGAGAGGGAGGAGAGGAGAAGGAGGAGAGGAGAGCGGGAGGAAGGAAAGGAGAGGAGAGGAGAGGAGAGGGAGGAGAGGGGAGGGGAAGGAGAAGGGAGGAGAGGAGAGGGAGGGATGAGAGGGAGGAGTGGGGAGGATGAGGAGAGGAGAGAAGGGGGAGAAGGAGAGGAGGAGAGGAGGAGAGGAGAGAGGAGTGAAGGGTAAGAGAGGAGGAGAGAGGAGGGAGAGGAGAGGAGAGGGGGGGAGAGGGAGGAGAGGGGAGGGGAGGAGAGGGGAGGAGAGGGGAGGGGAGTGTCAGGGCCTGTGTTTGTTGGTGCTTCTTGTTGTACGTTGTTGTTGAAAAAGATTTAGTTGTAGTTGAAATGAGGGATATGAGGGATTACACCGACGCGCAGCGGGAGCGTTGCTGAGCACAAGAGGATGCAAAGCCGAATTACGACTATATCCTTAAAGTGAATGGGCTTCATCTGCTGGCTGAGAGGGGTATTTAGACCCCTCTCCCACCCTGCGATTTTCTTTTAACAGTTGGCAATTCACAATGGTAGAATGGTAGCTTCTGCTATGAGTGAGTTTTAAAGCCAGGGGTTGCGGGTTCGATACCCAGGCGTGACAAGATCTTTTGTGTGGATCTTGGTCACAGTCCCTAGCCAGCTGCCCACTCCTATTGCCCCAGTGGGGGTGGGTTCATGGATCTGGGTCAAATGAAATGCAAGAGGGCAAATCTTAGGCCAGTTACAATATTATTTGGTTAATGCTGATTGTTAAAACATAAATACATAAACGTTGTTCTATAATGCAGCGAACAACTGCCATAGTTCATTCTTCAATTAAAGAAGTATATAAATAAACAGAGTTTATAGTGTGTCATCGAAGTCATTAAAGGGCAAAGTATTCTAATTGAGTGACTGCGTTCTCGTGTGATTCCTGGACTTGCTTTCGGGTAATCCTCAGCCTTGTCATTTTTTCAGGATTCGTCTTCAAACTTTGGATGTTTCCCTCTCTCTTGGCTTTCACAGGTCGCATTTCTTGTCCAATTTTTGTCATTGAAAGTTCAGTTTGTAGATATTTCTCGTGTGATTCCTGGACTTGCTTTCGGTATTCCTCGGTCTTATAATTTTTCCGGGATTCGTTTTACAATTTTCCCAATCTCTTAAAGTGGCGGAATGTTGGTGATGTTGGAGCTTTGGGACATCATCGTCCATGCGGCTTTGTGATAATGGGGGGTGTTGGAGCTTTGAACAAAATTCATAAACATAGGAACTTGTCTCGGCCTTAAGGTGCAATATAAAACACTGAGCAATAATAAAAACAACATATATTCAATCCAAAGGGAATGCATTAAGAAACAATTTAAAATGACTATAGTATAAAATAAAAATAGGCATTTCTATGTACACAAGAATTACAGTTAGATTTACAGTTGTAGTGCAGAAAGTGACAGTGCAGTGAGTGATGAATAGTTGCAGTTAAAGTGACAGGTGTTTAAGAAGTGTTCATGAGTCCAACGTCAGAGGGAAAGAAACTATTCTTGTGGAGGGAGGTTCTGGTCCGGATGGACCGTAGCCTCCCGCCTGAGGGGAGTGGCTCAAATAGACCATGTCCAGGGTGAGAAGGGTCAGCCTGCTCGTCCCAGAGCCCTGGAGAATAAAGACGTGTGAAAAACTGCATTTTGTTTTTGCATTAGGCAGTCACTCGCAATGGCTTCCTGCCATTGCCGTTTCTAGTTATTATTTTTCGGTGGGCCGCACAGGTCACATTCCTTGTCCAATTTACGTCATTCAACGTTCAGTTTGTAGATAATTCTCGTGTGATTCCTGGACTTGCTTTCGGTATTCCTCGGTCTTATAATTTTTTCAGGATTCGTCTTACAATTTGCCCCATCTCTTAAAGTGGCAGAATGTTGGAGCTTTGTGACATCATCGTCATAGCAACTGTACAGAATACGGCCATGCATTACGCAGACCGTCATGGAAATTAGGGCTTTGTGATATCATTGGCATGGCAACTGTACAGAATATGCCAAACAATCCTGTAGAGGAGGAAATCTGGGCCCAGGAGGAAACTGAACTTTGCCAGAGAGGAACCTGGACTTACCAAACAAGAGGAGGAAGCCTAACATGTGCAGAAATTGCAAAAGAAGGCTGCACCTACAAATCAGTGAGCCCTGATTGTGAGATATATTTATACTTCGATTTTGTGTTTTTATATAGACGTGTGAAAAAGTGCCTTTTGTTTTTGCTTTAAGCAGTCACTCGCAATGGCTTCCTGCCATTGCCGTTTCGAGTTGAGTGACTCACTAGTTGTTCTTGTGTATTTTATTATTATATTTTCCACATTTATCCCTGTTTTTTCGGTGGGCCGCACAGGTTGCATTCCTTGTCCGATTTACGTCATTCAAAGTTCAGTTTGTAGATAATTCACTCCTGGACTTGCTTTCGGGTAATCCTCAGCCTTGTAATTTTTTCAGAATTCGTCTTCAAACTTTGGATGTTTCCCTCTCTCTTGGCTTTCACAGGTCGCATTTCTTGTCCGATTTTTGTCATTCAAAGTTCAGCTTGTAGATATTTCTTGTGTGATTACTGGACTTGCTTTCGGTATTCCTCGGTCTTATCATTTTTTCGGGATTCATCTTACAATTTTCCCTATCTCTTAGAATGGCGGAATGTTGGTGATGTTGTGGGATGTTGGAGGTTTATGACATCATCGTCATCAGAATCAGGGGTTTATTGCCAATGTGAATGAACAGAATTCACAAACATAGGAACTTGTCTCTGCATTAAGGTGCAACATAAAACACTGATCAATAATAAAAACAACATATATTCATTCCAAAGGGAATGCATTAAGAAACAATTTAAAATACTATAATATAAAATAAAAATAGGCATTACTATGTACACGGGAATTACAATTAAATTTACAGTTGTAGTGCAGAAAGTGACAGTGCAGTGAGTGATTGCTGATGGGGGAGTCTGTCATGATGAGGGGCGGCGGGGGGGCTGGGGAGCTGTGACTTTCCTGAACAAAAGAAGACTGCACCTACAAATCAGTGAGCACTGACTGTGAGAAATATTTATACTTGATTTTGTGGTTTTATATAGACGTGTGAAAAAGAACCTTTTGTTTTTGCTTTAGGCAGTCACTCGCAATGGCTTCCTGCCATTGCCGTTTCTAGTTATTATATTTTCCACATTTATCCCCGTTTTTCGACATCATCGTCGTCAGAGTCAACTATTATGATTGGTGCTCTAGTGCCACCTACAGGAATACATAAACATTACTTTGACTTTTATTCGTGAAATTCTGCAGAGCATTCCTTGACGTTCCCTGGATCTTAAAAATCCATCAGACCTTTGCCCTATTTTGTAGTTTGGCCTCTCGGGCCCTCCACACCGAAGGGTCCGGCATTAATAATAGTAATTAATCATTTATTTTATTGTGTATTTTTCACTATTGTCCAGCAGCGGTGCAATTAATGCTCACAAACACATAAAAATAATTCTTATTTCTCGTGTGATTCCTGCTATTACTTTTGGTATTCCTCGGTAGTTCCAGTTTTTTTTTTTTTTCATTTTTATTATATTTTCCACATTTATCCTCGTTTTTCGACGGCGCATTCCTTGTCCGATTTACGTCATTCAAAAAAATAAAATGTTTTTTTTTTTAACCTCTCTAAAGTCTAAAGAATAAAGTGTAAAGGAGAATAAAGTGTAAAGAATAAAGTCAAAAAAAATAAAGTCTAAAAAATAAAGTCTAAAGAATAAAGTCAAAAGAATAAAGTCTGTTCTGGGGCGCGGACATATAAAGGAGGTGAAGGATGTAACATGGATTCCAACCGCCATAAAACACCATCAAAGAAGAACAAAGAAGAAGAAACATTTAGTCTTCCGTTGATTTGCTCAAAGTTGACTGTAGATGACAAGGTAAGATATTTATTTTCTTCTGGAAAGAGTCCAAGGAGCTGAAGGGGGAGTCTGTCATGGTGAGGGGTGCTGGGGGGCTGGGGGGCTGTGACATTCCTGAACAAAAGAGGGGTGCACCTACAAATCAGTGAGCACTGACTGAGATATTTTTATACTTGATTTTGTGGGTTCAGTTTGTAGACATTTCCCGTGTGATTCCTGGACTTTCGATATTCCTCGGTCTTGTCATTTTTTCAGGATTCGTCTTCAAATTTTCCCTTTCTCTTAAAGCGGCGGAATGTTGGTACTTTGGAGCTTTGTGACATCATCGTCATAGCAACTGTACAGAATACGACATTACGCAGACCGTCATGGCCATAGGGCTTTGTGACGTCATCGGCATGTACAAAACATGCCAGGCCATCCTGTAGAGGGCATTTGGAGAAGGCTGCACCTTCAAATCAGTGAGCACTGACTGATACTCGAGTTTGTGGTTTCATATAAACGTGTGAAAAAGTGCCTTTTGTTTTTGCATTAGGCAGTCACTCGCAATGGCTTCGTGCCATTGCCGTTTCTAGTTGTACTTGCTGTTCGGATGAAATATTGTTTAAGTAAAAAAGGTAATTCTACAACTGTTAGAAGCAACCACATTGAAAACAAGAGCCAAAAGCCATATCAATTACACAACAGTTATGATTTGGCAAACAATAATACTTATATATAAAATGTCAGTTAAGTGTAAATTCAATGTTTGGTTCCAATGTCACGTCACATATTGATGACAGGAAGTAGAACTGTGTTCAAAAATGCAATCCCCCTTTCATTTTAAACTCTTATTTCTAAAATGTTCCTCACAAGCTGCAAATTAACAGACGTGAAACTATGATAAATAGTTACCTTATGACTTGGCTTGGTGGGATAGCACCAAACTAAGTCATAATTAGTCAGACTTTAATAATTCCATCGGTCCAAGACAGCTTTATCATAGTAAAAACAAGTCACAAAATGATCAGTTTATTTCCATTTTAAGTGCTTTCAATAGTTCCATCATTTAGCATGAATGTGCCTTATAAAGAAGATACAGTGGAGGAGGAGACATAATGCAGTTCTTCATGATTTTTTGGTCTTACTCCAGGTTTAATCCACGACCAGTGAACTCCGAACAGATGGGAAATTCTCAAAGAAGCCCTTGAAAAAAAAAAAGTATATTTTGTAAATATTAGTATTGCGCTCTCACACTGATGAAGAATATCTTAATACGTAAACGTAATAACAATAATAAAAACATTTATTGTAATCAGCTTTATGGGATCTTTTTTTGGTTAACCTTGTCATCGTGTGTGTATATTATTTATTTATTGTGGAAATGCAGCAATCAGCACAATAAGCACAACTTAATCACAAACTAAAAAAAAAGAACTGAATTTATTTCCAGACAAAAAGTTGACGACACTAGAACAGAATATACTTGAGTGACTGTGTTCGGGGACCAGTGATGTACTCAGGTGCGAGTGAATTTATGATTGAATAACAAACAATTTCAAAGTAAATTCTGTATTGTACATGCATGGTTTTTTTATCAATGTTTAAAAAATAATAATAATAATAATCTTAGAGGTAGACAGTCGAGTTGGGCAAGGACGATGCGACTGTTCAGTATCAAGTCCGAATAGAATAACGCATCTTATTTTCATTCATCTGGAGGAAACGATCAGCCGACCAATTTAGTATTTCTGCCAAACCGGCATCAAGAGTGGCCAGGGACAAGTCATGGATCGAGCAGGAAAATAAAGCAGTGCCGTCAGCATAGAGGTAGTACTTAATGTGGTGTTTCTACAGAATAAAACACAGAGGAAAACAAAAAGATGCCCTAGTAAAAGGACCCTTGAGGCAGACCACAGGTTAAAGTGATGGGGGCGGTGCAATGTCTGCAACCAAACTACCTGTTGCAGACGTTTTAGGAGGATCTGGTGGTCAATAGTGTCAAAGGTTTCACTTAAACCCAAAAGAATTAGCACGGCAGAGGATCCAGAGTCAGATGTGAGGACGAGCTTTTAACTAGAGCAGATTCGGTACGATGCCGTTTGCAACAGCCAGACTGACTTTGGCAAAAATTATTGGTTGAAAGTTGTTGTTTTGTTTTTTTCCCAGAATCTAACTAAGGGTAATTCGGACCTATAGTTTGATACATCCACAATGTCTAAGTTGGCCTTTTAATAAGAATCAGTAAAGACGAGTAAGGCTGAGTATGTTTTGTATTATGACCTTGAAGAGCACGCTTAACCAGGACAAAACTACATCTAAATTAGGACTCTCACAGTTTTATCATCTTCTTGAAAAGGGGTGTATTTATTTACTATTCTAGGGTTACCTTGAACAGCGTGGTGCTCTGCAGGACACTGCTTGTGCAGCACATTTCTCTAATAGAGTGCATGGACAGCTGCGGAGCTCCGATATCCACCACAGGGACCCCCAGACGAGCAGCTAGGATCGGCCCAATGGTGGTGCCACACGGGCTGTCGTTACGCACCATCACATCCTGGCAAGACAAGAAAATAGGTCAGCAGAGGGTCAGACGGCGCAGAGGAGAGGGGGTCAGACGGCGCGGCGCAGGGGGTCAGACGGGCGCAGAGGAAGAGGGATCGGACGGCGCAGAAGGGAGGGAGACGGCGCGGCGCAGAGGGGTCAAGCGGCGCGCAGAGGGGTCAGACGGCGCGGCCGAGGGTCAGACGGCGCAGAGGGGTCAGACGGCGCAGAGGGGTCAGACGGCGCAGAGGGGTCAGACGGCGCAGAGGGGTCAGACGGCGCAGAGGGTCAGACGGCGCAGAGGGTCAGACGGCGCAGAGGGGTCAGACGGCGCAGCAGGGGGTCAGACGGCGCGGCGCAGAGGGGGTCAGACGGCGCGGCGCAGAGGGGGGTCAGACGGCGCGGCGCAGAGGGGTCAGACGGCGCGGCGCAGAGGGGTCAGACGGCGCAGCGCAGAGGGGCAGAGGGCAGAGGGTCAGAGGCGCAGAGGGGTCAACGGCGCCAGAGGGGTCAGACGAGCAGAGGGGTCAGACGGCGCAGAGGGGTCAGACGGCGCAGGGGGTCAGACGGCGCAGAGGGTCAGACGGCGCAGAGGAGAGGGGGTCAGACGCGCGGCGCAGAGGGGGTCAGACGGCGCGCGCAGAGGGGCGGGTCAGACGGCGCGAGGCGCAGAGGGGTCAGACGGCGCAGAGGGGGTAGACGGCGCAGAGGGGTCAGACGGCGCAAGAGGGGTCAGACGGCGCAGAGGGGGTCAGACGGCGCAGAGGGGTCAGACGGCGCAGAGGGGGAGGAGCGCGCGCGGCGGGGCGAGCGAGTCAGACGGCGCAGAGGGGTCAGACGGCGCAGAGGGGTCAGACGGCGCAGAGGGTCAGACGGCGCAGAGGGGTCAGACGCGCAGAGGGGTCAGACGGCGCAGAGGGGTCAGACGCGGCAGCAGGAGAGGGGGTCGGACGGCGCAGGGGAGGTGGGTCGGACGGACGCAGAGGAGAGGGCGTCGACGGAGCAGAGGAGAGGGGTCAGACGGCAGAGGAGAGGGTCAGACGGAGCAGAGGAGAGGGGTCAGACGGAGCAGAGGAGAGGGTCAGACGGAGCAGAGGAGAGGGGTCAGACGGCGCAGAGGAGAGGTCAGACGGCGCAGAGGAGAGGGGTCAGACGGCGCAGGAGGAGAGGGTCAGACGGCGCAGAGGAGAGGGTCGGACGGCGCAGAGGAGAGGGGGTCGGACGGCGGCAGAGGAGAGGGGTCGGACGGACCGCAGAGGAGAGGGGTCGGACGGCGCAGAGAGAGGGTCGGACGGCGCAGAGGAGAGGGGTCGGACGGCGCAGAGGAGAGGGTCAGACGGCGCAGAGGAGAGGGGTCAGACGGCGCAGAGGAGAGGGGGTCAGACGCGGCAGAGGAGAGGGGTCAGACGGCGCAGAGGAGAGGGTCAGACGGAGCAGAGGAGAGGGGTCAGACGGAGCAGAGGAGAGGGGTCAGACGGAGCAGAGGAGAGGGGTCAGACGGAAAGCAGAGGAGAGGGTCAGACGGAGCAGAGGAGAGGGGTCAGACGGAGCAGAGGGGAGAGGTCAGACGGAGCAGAGGAGAAGGGTCAGACGGCGCAGAGGAGAGGGTCAAGACGGCGCAAGAGGAGATGGGGTCAACGAGCAGAGAGAGGGGTCAACGGAGAGAGAGAGAGTCGACGGAGCAGTAGGAGGAGGGCAGACGGCCGAGGAGAGGGTCAACGGCGCAGAGGAGAGGGTCAGACGGCGCAGAGGATTCCCTGGAGGACATTATTCACCTGTAGCGGGACATTAACACGACTGGCCACTTCCCTCATGATGGCTGCAGTTACAGCGGTGGTGGCGTAGCGCTGGTTACTGTTGAACTTAAGCACAGGACCCTAGACAAGACAATGAATACACATTAAGAATAAACAAAACCAAATTAGATTTAGAAAAAGTCAGTACATTAAAACAGGATGATACTATTCACAAACTGACCTTGTGGAAAGCAGGTCTATGGTTTTCTTCATGCTTCTCTCTGAAAGTTACCAAAAACATACACATTTATGAGCATTATTCCATGGCATACATACATCTAATCAATAAGTGGAATACGGCTGAAAATTCAAATAAATGTTATCAATTTAAATTACTTCGATAAAGCGTCAGACTGTAGTTACACTCTCAAGTCTAGGCCCAGCAGAGTGCTAACTTTATACAGTAATAGGCCGTTTTAAAGTTCTAAAAGAAAAATAAGTAATTTGATCATCTCAGGTGGAGGGCACGGGCCGTATACTTAGTGCCACTAAACTCTCGTGGCAGAGCCTTCTTCAGTCAAAAGCTAAAGTTGAAAAATACTTCTCTGTGGGCAGTGCCTGGAGGTTTGGGGGAGGTGTGGGGGGGGGTGACTGACTGTCAACACAGTCAATCACTGTGTTGACAGTGATTGACAGCCAACAGGAAACGTGGTGCGGACTGACAGCCTTAGCTGGATAGGATAAGATGCTAATGAAAATGCAAGCGCGTCCACGCCGTTCTCCGCTCGCTCGCTTAACGTCCTTTCAACTGACGTCAATTAACTTCAGGAAACAATTTCACTTTTGTTTTTTATACTGACAGAAGAGGTTGACCTTTGTGCCAGTTTTTGTTTCATGCGAATACGTCGAGTAATTACGAGATATGAACCATAAGTTAGGCCTCTGCCCTCCCTCTAAAACACAACCAGTTGCATTTAGGTCTTAGCCTCAAGCTGAAAGAACAAAAACAGAAAGGTGTTGCTGACGTGTAGTTGGGGTGGCAGGCGTGGGCCATGTCCGCAGAGATCATGAAGGACAGAGGAGCCGCCTGCTGAAACGCCGTGAGGTTTGAGGGACACGAGGAGACTCTGGAGAGGATCAGCTCAGTCAGGTTCGACTGAGCGCCCTGTGCACTCTCTGAGCCCACCTACAGGGGGCAGACATGAGCAGGTTACATATGCACTCTGAGCCCACCTACATAATAGAACAGCAATTTTTTGTGGTTTATTGTTAAGGCAACGCTCCTAAATTTGACTTTGTTTAAACTCAGACATTCTGCTAAAAGTATATAATACACCAGTCACAGTCAGACGTCTAATATTGTGGACATCAGGACTTAAAATGTGAAGTTCAGGTCAGTCATTTCTCACCTCTTCGTTGTCGTACAGCGTGATCATTCGGACATTTGGATCTTTGGACAGAGTCTCTCCAGAACAGGACTCCAGCAAAGCCTGAAGGACAGTTATTGTTTCGACATTTTTACTGAATAAATTGGCCAAAATATATAAATTCTTATTTTGGAACTTGATGTAAATTTCCAAACCTATTCCACAGTGACAGTAAAGTGAATATGTTGCATGTGTGCAGTACAGTGCGTCACCTGTAGGGCGCAGTAGCAGCTGTGCAGGTTGTCAAGACGAGGAGAGTAAATGAATTCCTCGTAAACTCCGCCCAAAGCCTGAAACGTCAACAGAACAGGTTACATTTTAACTTCACATTTAAAGTATTTATAAAATTTTGTGTTGGACTCCAGATCTAAACCATGACAAAAGCTGGCCCAAACAGGACTAAACCAGGTGTGAAACCACTTGAGGTTGAACCAGATGTGAACATGGTCTTAAATCATGTCCTAAGCCAGGTCCTAAACCAGGCCTAGCCCTCGTGTCAGACTCACAGCAGGCTGCGTGTCGGCGAGGCACAGCTCAAAGTCCAGCAGATGATCTGGTTCCACAGAGAGTTCAGAGCAGAGGACCTTCACCAGAGCCGGGTGGTGCTTATCAGCCTAGAAACAAGACTTTTAAATACTTTCACCTTCTGGACTGGATACATACAACAGTGAGACCAAACATTAGGTTATGTGGTTCTTGTACACTTTTACAAAGCTTGCCCACGTGTGAGTGATTGGTGGTGGTCGGAGGGGCTGTTGGCGTACACTTGCAGCATCTTTCAATACTGATTAATTATCAAATCCATTTAACAAAAAAAGGGGAACTCCAAACAAAGAATTTATTCTTTAATTTTTTTTATTAAATCGCACAACCCTACAAACTTTCAATATCCTGAAAAGCTCTATATAAATAAAATGTATTATTATTAGACTAAAGTCTCTTAGTAGCATTTCAGTTTTTACCGTGTTGTTGGCAGCACAAGCTTCTCCAGTAGAAACGCAGCCCGTCTCCAGCTCCTCCTGAGCAACTGTGGCCAGGATCGGGACTCTGCAGGAAGAATAGAAGTTTAATGTGAGGTGTACTACACTGTGTACGGAAATAAACCTGAACTATATTAGGACAGGGCACCGACAGGTGGTTCTCCTTGTTGGGGCCGAAGGAGTCGTTGATGTCCCTCTGGAGGTGAATGGCCAGATGTGGGATTCTGAGGACGGGACGGGGAATGTGGACCAGGCGTTGGACAAGCTGACCACCATTCTGGAGACAAGAATTATATATTTATTTACCATTAAAAAGGTACCAGGTAACAACCACCTGAGAGCAAAACCTCCATTTCGAGTGACCTGGGCCAAAGCGGAAATTGCAACAAATCATAAAAACATTTACAATAAAACAAGAGACATTTAAAAAGCACAGAAAATGTTCATAGGATTCTTGCTCTATATTTAAAAGTAGAGCGAGATTTCCAAGCTTCCATTACAGAAGGCTCGCCTTCGCCAATCAGTCTGTACTCGAGGGACAGACAAGCAATAAATGTCACGTGAGCGCGGGGCATAGTGACCTTCAGCTCTCTGCACAAGGGCGCACAGAGTGATCGCGCACAACCCCAAATAGTCTTACAGATTCGAGCCCACCCCAGTGCGTAAACTTCCGAGCACTCAAAGAGGACCACTCAGCCCTGGCATAAACACCACAATGATGGGCGAGTCTACCACAACCCTTTCAAATCTTAATGCCCAATGATACACAGTGTTTAAGAATTACATTTTTTATGGAATATTAGTTCGAATGAAATGTAAGAACATGGGAGGATTTTCTTGACAAAGATAACACATTAACAAAGTGCCCATTTTAGCCTTTTCCCCTGTATTTAGAAGTAATCAAGTGTAATATTCCCATAGTGCAGACAATGAACTGGCAGGCCCAAACCAGGAATAAACCAGGTCTGAATCAGGATTATACCTTGACAATAACCCTTCCAGCGACAGTGAGGTCTCGGTCGAACCACGTGTTCCAGATGCCCCCTCCGTAGCACTCCACTCCCACCTGCACACAGCCCTGCTTCGAACGCTTGGATCTTGGTTTCACCTGAAACAAAGACAGGGTTTAAATGTTTAGTTCCCATGAAACCCCACAGAGCTGAGCACAAACGGGGTCTTTCTCACTCTGAGACAGGGGCTGTCTGTGTGAGCGCCAATCATTGAGAATCCATTTCCAGGTACAAACTTTCCACCGACAGCAAACGCGATCAGACTGGAGTAGTTACGGGTCACAAAGTACTGCAACAGAGAAAGTTGAACCAAGGTGAATTAAGTGAATCAAAGTGCTGCTTTTACAGTATATTCTCGTGGAAAACATTTTTATTGCTCATTTACAAGAATGACGCTGGGTACCCTTGCTTTAAAGGATGCTATTGACAAAAATAATATCTTTACAGTTTTTTGGATTATTGCTGTCAATAATCAGACATTTGCTTGAAAACAAAAATAAAAGCATTGTCTATAAATGTCTTGGTTGAATGTAAAACATTGCACCAGAAATAAAGTACAAATATATCACTTTATGCCCTTATTTAGAAGATTAAAAGTTTATGTTTGTTTTGACCAATCATAAGCCAATACTAAAGATCCTGGAAAACAAAATCCTGGGCTGGACAACAACACTGTGCCTATTTTTATAACAATTTAAAATATGTAAATGAATCATGACATCTTTCAAAATAAGTTGATCGTACATTTAACAATATCTTGTTGAGATTCACATCAACATTTATAATAAATGAATATTTGTATACAGCATAAATCAGATTAGCAGTACCTTGCTGGAGGGTCTGATGTCCCACTGCTCCGACTCTTTGAGCTCGATGAATCCAGACGCCAACAGTCGCCGCTTACACTCCTCAACAACTGTGCAAAAAACACAAAATATGTATATGAAGGACTGAAAAACCACTATATACAATCTATACCAGTGACTCTCAGCTTTACGAGTACAAGCTTAAATGAACTAAACTGTGTCTATATGAAGACTAAAAAAGGACTTAACTAGGACTAAACCAGGTCTTAACTAGGACTAAACCAGGTCAACTAGGAGACTTCACACTAAACCATGTGAAATGAGCAAGAAGAAGCCCTACGCTAAAGAAACAATAAGAAAACCATTAATTTCAACCTTAGAGTCAAAACAGTTTTTAAATTATTATTTTCTTAAAAAGACAGTAGAGACTTGAGGTCAAAGTGCAAGAGCAAAACTCCAGTTCCTCTCAATTAAACTTGCTCCTATCTGAAGTTCAAAGTCTGGAGTGAATATTAGCGCTGAGACAAGAACGCAAAACTCATGACTATACAATTCAAGACTTTCAATTGTTTTTAGTTTTTTTAAAGGAATAATCAATTTAGAGAAATGTAGGCCATGTCATATTCAAGCTTAAAAGGATATTAAAACTAATACATTCAACTTCATAAACATTGGCAATAACTATAAACTTCAATCTGGATGCACATTATCAAATAAATAAACAAATAAATATAATTTAAAAAAAGGTAATTTTCGCAGCCAAGTTAGATGTACAATACAATAACATTGACTGCATTTAAGAATAATTACCATTTTTGCATAATTACCATGATAAGGCGAGACTCCCTTGTTGACAAACTGGATGAACTCTTTGGCAGCGGACTGCACGACTTCTTTGGAGCTCATGATCAAGGCCTGGAAGACAAAAATAGACGAATGCATTTTAATAAGAAACGAAACAAGTCGCGCTAGCTACGGGAAGGTAGTTCCATTGTCGGACAATGCAACAATGTCAGACAAGCGTGAAAAAACTACACACTCTGACAATTTATGGATCGGGCAACTTAAAGAAATACAAGTTGTATAGAGATCGGTTAGGCTTTAGAATAAATAGTTTGTTGAAAATCCAAAACTGAAGCGTTAAATCGTGGGGTTGTCCGCAGACGGGCTAATATTAAATGCAAACCTGTGCCTCTACGCCGCTTTTCGGACACTTTTCCGTCTGTATCTCTGCCTAAAAGCCAAAGTCGGGGCAGTATTCCTCGGTCAAACTACAGCTCTTCACGCTGCGGGCAAAATGCACATTTTTATGGCTCTTACCTGCATTAATCCCCTGCTCAAACTCCGAAGTTCAGCCCGAGAAGAGCGAGCAGAGGGCGGCTGCGCTCACACGGGCTCCTTCCGCTGAGCTTAAACCGTGTGGAACACAGCGACATCTGCTGGACACACGTGGTGCTACCATGGAGAAATGAGTAAAGATGGGAAATGTAAGGAAAAGTTTAAATAAGATAACAGTTTATTCCATGATGGGGAATAGTCATGTTGTAACAAAAAGTAACTGCAGCTCAAACTATCTTCAACAGACTGCATTTGTCAAAACTAGTTTATGTAATATGGATTAAGGGCAAACAGGTAAATGTCAGGTCAACGTTCTCATAAAACTGCAGTGTAAAATATTTTGCAGAGGTTATAGGTATTTTAGTGCTTGGTTACACTTATATTTTTATTGAGTTCCTTTGACAATAACAACATAATAGCAGTAGAAATGTAGAACTCTGAAACTCAAATGTAGCTTCAGCCCTTTTCTTCGCAAGTGTCTTTAAAAGGGTGAAATCCTTGTATTCTGAGCTCGGACAAAGGCAAAAACAGCTGTTCATTTGGAGGAAACTCGTCCCACTTTGTCCATGTCCAACCTGCAAGAACACAAAGAGTTTTAAAGGAAACATATTGTGCTTTTTCAGGTATTTTGTATTGAATTATAACATACACTGCTTGTCCAAAATTAAAAGTCGCCACCATCAATTTAACTTAGCAAATTGGTCCTATGGTTGATTGCCTTTCAGCTGCAACACCGTATTGAAACCCAATTTATGCAGAGTGGCTTCTCATTTCAGATCCCGTGCTCAACAGTGAACGCATGCAAGATGGTCCTACCAAATACTCGAGCGCGAGCCCCTTTTTTGCTGTGGCGACTTTCTATGGACAGGCAGTGTATGTAAATCACAATTTTACATTTTGTTCATTGAAAAACGTAACATTGATCTAAAACAGCTTAGTAATAGAAACAGGTTCACTAAAGGTCCAAAACGGCAAAACTGATAAACATGTCTACGTAACATTTTAGAACCTGACATGTATCCCTCAGACTCTGCATTTTTCAAACGATCGCCAATAAGTACAGGGATGTGGGCGGGGATAGGGGGTAGGTGAAAATAAGACTTTTCTGAGCACTTGAACCTCAGTTGTAAGGTCAATACAGGGTTAACTCAAACTTGCAGGAATAAGTCAAAATACAACTTTTACTAAACTAATGATGAGGAAACACTAAAAGGAGGATACATTTTTCATTAAAGTTGATGTTGCATAAACTACATTAAAACTCTTTTTTTTTTAAAAGGCATACACTGAGATGTTTAAAGGCATACACTGAGATGTCGCGGTTACCTTTGGATGGAAATCAAACTTATTCTTTTCTCATTTTTAGTTTTTTAATTGTTAACTGGATTTTGAAAGGCAAATAAAGCATAACAAAGACAAAATATGCACAATAGGTAAAAGTACAACAGGCAGAGGGCTAATTTAATTTGGCTTTACCCTCGTTCTTGTGTAGCTCCATGTTCCTCGGCTCCCCAGACCGCTCCCGGTCCAGCTCTCCCCTCATTATCAATGTGACATAGTGATAGTTTTCCTCCAATTTCACAGAATTCACAACAAAAACAAAACAAACGCCTCTTAAATGGACCCCGGCCTCCTCCAACACCTCCCGCTTTGCACACGTCTCCCACGACTCACTGCAACAGGCAAGACATATAAATATACATATAAATATACATGTACAAACATACCGTTACATACTACAAAAGCACAAATGTACCGTGCCTTATTTCCGGTCCAGACGGATAGGTTTATTGTCACGTGTCCATAATAATTATTCACCCCAATGAAACGTGGCTTGACATGTAAAATGGTCAATTGCTATTGTTAAGTCTTTAACTATTGTAAAAACTCTAAATAATGTTGAAATAACGCACCCAAACTCCAGATGACCTCCCGGAAGTTGATATTTTCCGTGGCCCATGGTATTTTTTCGTTTTCCGAGTAAAACGCAGCCGGGATGTTTCGAGTCCGTGACCAAAACTCCGACTCCGACACCGGGCCGTTTCACCTGGACCTCACAAGACATGGAGCACAAAGGTTTTAGTCATAAATCTGCAGGAAACGTGCACTTAACGGCAAGCACGCGGCCGCAGAGAGCGTGCAGCGGAGCGTGGAGGCGGAAGTCCAATGAAAGGAGGAAAAACATACAAAATAAAATTCAGCAAAAATTAAAACAAAGTTATAATTATGTTTAGCATATGTAAACAATGAAAAACGAGGCTAGTGCATGCAGATGGCGCTGTTTAGCAACAACTGGCTGATATGTTTTATTTATACAGGCACAACATTGACCAAGAGCAAAGATGCGTTATACCAGGTTATAGCAGAAGATGCTGATTTCCAACTGTAGTCCTGCACAGGGTGATGGTGATAGTGAGGCTATTTTTAGTTAAATAACTCTTCTTGCAGTGCAGTGTTATAAAAACTATTGCATGCCCAAATAGTGAAATATTTATGTGTAAAGGCTATATCTACAAAAAAGACAAGACATGGAAACATCATTTACAATAGTAGAAAAAGATTCAGTTGTAGTCATCTGGACTCTGTTTTAGAAAAAACAAAACGTTTCAACTCTCATCCAAGAGTCATTCTCAATCAGAGAAACAAGTCTGAGCACTCTTGTTTATATCCTACTCTGTGAGAGCCCTGCCCACAGGGCGGGACCTCCTGCTAATGGCCCATTGAAACTGGGATGGGCCAATTGTTCTATTGTTCCCTGCCTCACCTTGAGTGCCTATTTAGCATCCGAATGCCCAGGGCGTCTCCAGGGTTTCAGCAGACCATTATAAACAACGGGAAGGTTGAATCTTAAACCTCCATTCCGATTTAATGAAGGATTCTCTTTTTTAACAAAGATTGCCTCCTTAACTCCTCTTTCAAACCATCTTTTTTCCCTGCTCAGAATCTCCACCTCACTGTCTTCAATAGAGTGGTTTGTGGCTTTGAGATGAAGATGCACAGCGCTCTGGGGTCCTGAACTTGCGGTGTCTTCTGTGCTGATAAAGCCTCTTGTGAAGTGGCTGTTTAGTCTCCCCTATGTAACGCTCTTTACAACTTTCTTCACTGCATTGGATTAGAATACACTACATTGCTCTGTTTTTTGTGTCGGCCTCTTGTCCTTAGGGTGAACCAGTTTTTGTCTTAACGTGTTGCCTGGTTTGAAATAAACAGGGACTTCGTGTTGTCTAAAAATTCGTTGCAGTTTTTCTGACAGTCCTGAGACATAAGGGATAGAGACACCCTTCTTCTTGGTTCTGTTTCCCTTTTGTCCCTTTTGTCCTGCTTCTTGGTTCTCTTCACTTTGTTCAGAGCCCAAGTCGGGTATCCACAGGCTGAGAGAGCATTCCGGACGTGTGTTTCCTCTTTCCTCTTGCCTCTGAGCTGGTGGGCACCGCTTGTGCTCTGTTGTTGTAGTGTTCTGATCTCCCAGCTTATGCTGTAGTGGGTGGTTAGAGCCAAAGAGCAGGTACTGGTCAGTGTGTGTGGGTTTCCTATATACTTCTATCTGGAGCTTCCCGTCTTCTCCTCTGATAGTGGAACAATCAAGAAAGGCCAAGCGGTTCTCCTTTGCATCTTCTCTTGTAAACCTGATATGCGGGTCCACTGCATTGATGTGCTCTGAGAAGGCTTCCAGCTCTTGTTTCTTAATTGTCACAAAAGTGTCATCCACGTAACGGTACCAAAGACTTGGAGCAATGCCTGAAAGGAGGTCAGTGCCTTCTTCTCAAAATGCTCCATGTACAAGTTGGCCACTATGGGAGAGACGGGCGAGCCCATGGCACAAGCCGTGGATCTGTCTGTAAAAATGTCCCCGGAATTGAAAGTATGTGGTGTTAAGACAGATGTCTAGTAGTTTGCAGATGTGTTCAGGTGTCAGTTTGGTCCTTTCCTGTAAGGTGGTGTCTTCCTGCAGTCTCCGTCCGAACCGCTGCTACTGCCTCAGAGGTCGGGATGCAGTGAAGAGGGACACAACATCATAAGAACCATCAGGTCATCTGGGTCCAATTGGAGATGTTTCACTTTGTCCACAAAAGTGTGTGTGTTTTCCACATGATGTTCCGAGTTCCCCACCAATGGTGCCAAGATGGTTGTTAAATGCTTGGCCACATTGTATGTGATGGAATCTGTGCTGCACACAATGGGTCTGAGTGGAACATTCTCTTTGTGAATTTGGGAAGGCCATAAAATGCATGGAATGGCTTTCCCAGGATACAGTCTGTAATACAGAATCCTGTCTATCACCTCCTTTTTTCAAGCTTCTGTAAACAGTCTATCACCTTCTTCTTGTAGCCACTGGTCGGGTCTCTTTCAGACGTTCGTATGTGGCTGTGTCCTCGAGCAGGCTGTGGACTTTGGCTTCATAATCAGCTGTGTTAAGAATCACAGTGCAGCGCCCCTTGTCTGCTGGAAGAATGTTTATGCTGTCATCTTTTGTAGTGCTGAGAGTGCCTTCCTTCCTCAGATGTGATATTTGAAGGAGGAGGTTTGGCGCTCTTCAGAGTAGCTGTGACCGTAACCTCAGGTGCAGCCTCAGTTTCTGTCATCTTGTGTTCCTAGATGGCTGTTTTTGTGGCTGTGATGTAGTCTTCTGTAGGGATGTGTTTAGAAGTAATAGAAAAGTTGAGCCCTTTGGAGAGCACGTCTTTTCTGCCTGAACAAGACGCGGTCTGATAGTTCTTGATCCAATTGTTTTTGCTGGTCTTACTTCGGTCTGTCCCTATACTTCTGTCATGCTGGTCCTTAAACTGCTTCCTTTTATATTCAAAAGGATGTTAAACTTCTTGATTTGGCGTTCCTTGCTCTTTCTGTGCTGCGCTTCCTGTGCTGTCTGTGTAAAATCCATCACCCTCTTGAAGCTTCTTCAGGAGGACGCTGGTTAATTTCTTCTGCAAAGTTCTGTTCTGTCTTTCAGGCTAACAATTCTAAAGTTGTTTTCTTGGATCCTTTCACTGAGCATCTGCATTAAGTTCTTCCTCCAGATCTTCTCTGCTCTGTGTCCTTTCACTGGTGGTTTGATCTGTAGGCTCTTCGGGATAGTATTGTTTTGTCTGCATCTGAGATTGAACCTCAAATGGTTCCTGTTATCCGCTAATCTTCTGGCTGTGGATTCGAGTTCCCGAACTAGTTCCAAGCTAAGAAGAAGGGGTGTCTCTATCCCTTATGTCTCAGGACTGTCAAGAAAAACTGCAACGAATTTTTAGACAACACGAAGTCCCTGTTTATTTCAACCAGGCAACACGTTAAGACAAAAACTGGTTCACCCTAAGGACAAGATGCCGACACAAAAACAGAGCAATGTAGTTTGTATTCTATCCAATGCAGTGAAGAAAGTTGTAAAGAGCGTTTACATAGGGGAGACTAAACAGCCACTTCACAAGAGGCTTTATCAGCACAGAAGACACGCAAGTTCAGGACCCCAGAGCGCTGTGCATCTTCATCTTAAAGCCACAAACCACTCTATTGAAGACAGTGAGGTGGAGATTCTGAGCAGGGAAAAAGATGGTTTGAAAGAGGAGTTAAGGAGGCAATCTTTGTTAAAAAAAGAGAATCCTTCATTAAATCGGAATGGAGGTTAAGATTCAACCTTCCCGTTGTTTATAATGGTCTGCTGAAACCCTGGAGACGCCCTGGGCATTCGGATGCTAAATAGGCACTCAAGGTGAGGCAGGGAACAATAGAACAATTGGCCCATCCCAGTTTCAATGGGCCATTAGCAGGAGGTCCGCCTGTGGGCAGGGCTCTCACAGAGTAGGATATAAACAAGAGTTCTCAGACTTGTTTCTCTGATTGAGAATGACTCTTGGATGAGAGTTGAAACGTTTTGTTTTTTCTAAAACAGAGTCCAGATGACTACAACTGAATCTTTTTCTACAATGGAACACTCCTGGACGAATGAGGGATTACACCGACATCATTTACAATAAATAAATTGTTTTGTTCAGTTCACAATTTCCTTCCAATTTTCAATGTTATTGTAGCACAGCATTTTGGAACTACATCAAGAACCCTTTTTTTTGTCTAACCACGCCCAATGTAAACAGGTCAAAGAGAAACTTCACAAGATCATTTTCCTCATGTGGGCACAGTCTTGTGGCAAATTTTCCACACAATATCATGACAACTTGACCCAAGCGAAATTTCAAAAATAGTTTCAAAAACCAAAATACCTTTTGAACCAATGTTAAAAATATATATATATAAATCAAATGTAACAAAAAATACTATTGTGTCCAAAGACTGGTTTAAAAGCACTTCTCTTGTTGGTGATGTTGTCTGTGTGCTGGGACCCCTGTCCCACAATAAAGGATTCTTATTTTGCACTGATTTAAAGGGCCATTACAATGTTTGCATGTTCTCCCTCTGTGGGGTTTCTCTTGACAGGATCCTGGGTCAGATCTGCTCCTGCCAAGTTTGACCCAGGGACACTTTTCCGGTGGACACTAAAGTCTACCTAACCTGTAACCAAAAACTGTGCATATTTATTAGATTATTATTTATAAATATTAATAAATATTCTTTACTAATAAGATAATTATATATTTTTTCCTAAATGCAAAAATATTATTTCAGTACATCTTGCTGAAAAACACAATATGTTTATAAATTGCTGCCTTTTAAGATTTAATTCTAAATAACAAAAACACATGTATTTATTCCTATCTGGAGCTAAATTCCCACAGTCATCTCCATAATCTGAGCATCTGTAATCCTAATTCTCCTGTTTTGTCATCTTTCCTCGTTCATATTGTTATTTTCCGTTTAATCTCTGCTTTTGTTTCCCACATGTGGATTATAGGTCTAATGATTCAAACACATGTTATTGAACTGGATTAACCCTGAAGTTAACACTAGACAAACACTCAGATCAGAGGTTGAAGTTTGGGTGACCCAAATCTGAGAATCCAAGACTACAGACGGGTCCCAGGACCTGACCAAGAGTGGACTATGATTGGACCAGGACTAATCTAGGACGAATTGCCTCATAGCAAAAATGTTGTGGGCATGCACCAGCTACAGTAGTCCCGACCAAGCCTAGCACAAAGATCTGGAGATCCTGAGGAGACGCCCCAGCAGCATTGAAGGCTGGGTCAAATGCAGAGGAAGTATTTCCCTACAGGGACCATAAAGTAAACCATAACCTTACCTTAACCTTAGGACTGAACCAAGACTGGATAGGGACTGGAACTGGGATAAGAGAAAGATTTGACCAGGACTGAACCAGGACTAAATATGGACTAAACAAGAACTGAACCAGGATTGGAAAGGGTTTGGACAGGACTGAACCAGGACTAAACCTGGACTAAACAAGAACTGAACCAGGATTGGAAAGGGTTTGGACAGGACTGGACCAAGAAGGGTTGTGAGGATAAGCTCTTTCTTTTGCATTGCTAGGATAAACATACAGAAATGGCACAAACAAGATGTCACAAAATAATTCAAATGGGTTTAAGTTTACACTGTCCCTGTTTGAAAATGTGTCTTCTGTATCTGCTCAGTTACCAGTCTCTACAGTACTACAGTATTTGTGCACATCATATTAGATATAGGGCAATGTGTCCTTTGCAGCATCCCCATCCTTCAGTTTCTCTGGGTCAAACTTGACCAGATCTGAGCCAGGATCCTGGTCCGAACAGTAGTACCTAACTGGAGAACTGTTGAGCATGTTTTCGCAGGTTGTTGGGGGAGACAGACATTTGGCAACCCACCCAGACTCGAGGAGAACGTGTTAACTCCACATATAAAGGCTGGACATAGTTATGGATATATGATGTACCAAAGCATTGGAATATATACAAAATATCTGAGGATTAACAACAATAATGTCACACAATAATATTTTGTTTACCTGCTTCACAGCTCTAATCTAGCTAATCTAAACATATACATTGTCGCCATTGTTTTAACAGTAAATTATGTATTGTCTTGGTCTAATCTCAGTGTTTATGGGGTATGATCAAGCGTATGATCCAAGAAACCAGACAATAGGATTTACACTGACACTTCCAAATTGTACAGTAATCTGATTGTTGTTAGATTACTACTGGCCAGATCTGAATGATAAACACAAAACACAACTCGAATGGTCATTATGCACTGTCCTCTTTGAAAATGTCCTTTGTCTAAAATCTGACACATGTAGTTTAAACATGTGGCACAACTAACAATTATTTTTTTAGCAGAGAACTAGTTTTTCCAATTTGTTCAATAATCAAACCAGTATTTCCTTTTCACATGAATTATATTTAAACTAGATTAAGGGAAAAATATGATGATTGAAGTGCTTTTTTTTTTGGCTCTTTAGTTTTAATAATACTGATTTAAACGTCTTTGGCATGTGTGTTCAGTGTGTATGGTCCAGATAACAATGAAGGAGTATTCATTGTTTGTTGATTATCGGTTAACCATTATTTTAGGAGTCGATTAGTCTTCTCACAAACGTTAATGCTCCTGGACGTGTTTAAAAGCGCACTGCCAACTGGATCTCAAAACCACACATTTATATAAAAGTAAAGCAGGTTGAATAAGAATAACAACAGAAATATTTATCCAACAAAATTGCAATTACTACTTCAAAACAGCCTCTGACTACCGAGAATATAAGAGCGAGCAATGTACAATGAAAAAGCACTGAGTTGAGGTGATAATGCAATACAATTATGAATATGTTAACCTTTCTAATTATTGTCATCCGTACTATTTGCTTTATTTAATCAAACTTACATCACTATTGCAAACTCCAAAATCCTTATATCTGAAAAATACAGGAGTACAACTTTGTTTTTAGAACTTTATTTATATGCTCAAGTTTTTCAACAAAGAACCACCTAAACCAATCGTTGAATTTCAGTCCAAAAGAGAGTGTGTGGGTGTATGTGTGTGTGTGTGTGTGGGTGTATATGTGTGTGTGTGTGTGTGTGAGTGTATATGTGTGTGTGTGTGTGTGTGTATGTGTGTGTGGGTGTATATGTGTGTGTGTGTGAGGCTACATCTATAATAACAAATTCTCCAAACCTCCAGATGGGAGCAGCACCACTCCGTCTCATATAATCCCTATGGCTCTGGCGCACTTGTCTTGGTCTTCACCATGTTATGAGATGCCCACTATTTCATTCCATCCTGCGTATTTTGCCACCAAATGTGCTGCTTTTATGAGCTTCTGTGCCTTTGCATCCAAAATATTACTCATTTCTTTACACAAATCATTTCCAAAAAATGCGTGAATTCCCCTCAACAATAAATATGATTGTGCGTTGCCAAATTGTGGTCTGATCAAAACGGTGCGAGTGCGTGTCCGGACTGCGCGTGGAAATCTTACGTCCAATGCAGTAATAGTGGAATACCCGAGGAGTAAAAATAGGGCACAACAGCGCTTACATAACAACTGGGACGTCGTGGTTGTTTACATCGTTGGTGCATGCGGATTTTATGGCCATGAACTGTTCCAAGATGTCATTTTGGATTCAAATCAGCGAAATACATGAATTAGACTTGGATGTTTGGAAAGACTAAAAATAGAAAATAATTTCTGACGTGATAGAGGCAATATTGGGTATAATTCTTGGAAATAGGGCGCTAGAACTGTGTAAATGACGTGTTTTATTTGGTAATTAGAGCTAGTGTAATGCTGAATAGTTAATTGTTGTTTTTCAAAAAGGACATAGCCAATTTCGCTTTTACATGACAGAGCTGTTTGGGAACAATGGGCGGGACCAGAGCGGGTGCGCATTCGAAAATGAGCCAATGGGTGGCGTCGGAAGGGCTTGATTGACAGGCACGGCCCCTCCAGAACATCCCGCCCACCAATGACTCCGTGTTTTATTCTGTTTTTAGAGCAGCAGCGTCACATGTTGTTTTCCTCTCCTCCAGAGAAGACCCGAAGGCGCAGTGCGTGGACAAGACGACCCAAGCCCAGCCCGTGTGATCACCAATGGATTAAATAACATTCGAGACACGTTTCGGAGGCGTTTTTAAGAAGATTTCTGTAGTAAAACGCAATAGATTCGTGGGGATAACCGTGAGAAATGGCGAGTCCCCCTTCTACACCAACTGCGATGGGGGGACACCTGTTATCTAACGGCGGCGTAAAGAAGTGCGGATACCTCCGGAAGCAAAAGCACGGACACCGGCGCTTCTTTGTGCTCCAAGAGGCGACGGAGAGGAGCCCCGCGCGCCTGGAGTACTACGAGAGCGAGAAGAAATGGAGGAACAAATCCGCGGCCAAGCGCTGCATAACTTTGGACTCGTGCCTGTGCGTAAACAAGCGCGCGGACGCCAAACACAAGCACCTCGTCGCGCTCTACACCAAGGATGAGTATTTTGCGGTGGCTGCGGAAAACGAGCCAGAGCAGGAGAGCTGGTTCCGAGTTCTGAGCGAGTTAATAGCCGAAGGGAAGGTCTACGACAGCCCCGCGTCCACCTCCTCCCTGGTGGGGTTCGAGGAGTCCAGCTATGGACCCGTTGCCCCCGCTAACGCCGCCTACAAAGAAGTCTGGCAGGTGAACCTCAAAGCGAAGGGTCTCGGCCAAGTGAAGAATCTGGTGGGGGTTTATAGGCTGTGCTTGTCCAGTCGCACGATCAGTTTTGTCAAATTAAACTCCGAGACGCCCGCGGTGAGTCTGCAGCTTATGAACATACGGAGATGCGGGCATTCAGATAACTTCTTTTTTATTGAAGTGGGGCGCTCCGCTGTGACGGGCCCGGGGGAGTTTTGGATGCAAGCGGAGGACTTGGTCGTGGCGCAGAACATCCACGAGACGATCTTGGAGGCGATGAAGGCGATGAAGGAGCTGTCCGAGTTCCGACCGCGGAGCAAGAGCCAGTCTGCCAGCACAAACCCCATCTCGGTCCCGACAAGACGCAACCTCAACAACCTGCCCCCGAGCCAAACCGGGCTGGTGCGCAGGTCACGGACGGACAGCATGGCCGCGATGTCACCGGGCAGGAAGTTCACCTCTTGCCGCGTGCGCACGTCCAGCGAAGGTGACGGAAGCATGACGCGGCCCGTGTCCATGTCCATCCCAATCACCGGAAGCCCCACGCACCTCGGGAACCACCTGATCCGCTCGCACACTCTGAGCAGCGGCCGCACCTGCAGAATGCTGGAGTCTGCGTCGAACCTTCACCACAGCCGCTCCATTCCCGGGTCCAGCTCGCCCCCGGTCAATTCCAGTCCTCTCAGCACATCTCCCCGCGCCGCCACGGCGCTCTCCACACCGGACAAAATGCGGCGGCCGTTCAGCTGCAGCGCCTCCATCTCCGGTTCCCTCAGTGATAACGGCTTCATGCTTTGCGACGACTTCAGCTCCAGCCCGGGCGAGGCCAGGTTTCTGCCGCTGATGCGAAGCGACACCCCTGATTCCCTGTGCAGCACACCGCCCTCTAGAGACGCCAGCGACCCCTGCGGCTACATGATGATGGAAGGGCCCAAATCAGCTGGAAGCATTGACAAAGCCTACCGCAAGAGGACGCACTCCCTCACGACGCCACGACAACAGAAAGTGGTCACGCCTCTCTCCTCTGCCTCCTTAGATGAGTACACTTTAATGCGGATGGGTCAGAATTCCCAGTCCGCTTCCCCAAAGGTCTCCTACCCTGAAGATTACGGCGACATTGAAATCGGATCTTCACGAAGTTCTAGCAGTAATTTGGCCGACGACGGCTACATGCCCATGACTCCCGGTGTAGCGCAGCAACCTCAGACTCCCAAGCCAGACAGTTATGTTCTGATGAGCCCAATGTGCGTCTCTGCGCCTAAACAGATCGTGAATCCAAGAGTGCACCCCCAAGTGGCGAGCGGTGGTAACTGCAAGGCCAACTCTCCCTGTGGTAGTTCTCTTGAAGACAGCGGCTATATGCGGATGTACTATGGCTCTAAGTCAAGTATGGACAGCCCCGATAGACATGGAGAGTACATGAACATGTCTCCAGGAAACCCACCTCCTCTCCAAACCCCTCCTGACTATTTCATGAACGAACCAGCGCGACCATTGGCGTACCAGTCGAATTCGTTAACTTTGCCCGCAAGACTTCCTACATCCATAAATGAAGACAATCAATATGTCTTGATGAGCCCGCAGAATTCACGGCAAAAAAACGGCGACACCGACTACTATTCAGTGATGCTGCCAAGCCAGAACTCGCCCTTGACCCCATCGCCGATACGGAGTGTTCGCCCCGACAGTGCCTCCTACAGGGGACGCATGGGACGACCCAACAGGCTGTCCTTGGATGCTGTGAGGACGCTCCCAAGTATGAACGAGCACACCAAACAACGAACCACGAAGCCCAGGAGAATACATCAACATTGAATTCAACCCGTCTCGACTCTCCCCGCCTTCTACGGTATCTACAGAGAGTCAAGCGTCCTCTTTAGGGTCAAACGGTGGAGGTCCAAGCGATTACATGAATCTAGATTTGAGCCTAAAAGAGGAGGCAGAGGAGCATGCAGAGTTTTTTTTGGACAATGAAAATCGGACCCAAGAACAGCGAGACGAACCGAAAAGTGACTACCAGGAGATGAGCTTCGGGATGACCAGTTCACCGCCGCAGATGGTGCCGCAAAATGCCTAGGCAAGGTAAGAAAAATTTAAATCAAATACTGTTGAAATATTAACCACAATGGATTCCACACTTGATTTTTAAACCTTTTATTAACCAGGTAAGAACCCATTGAGATGGAGGCCTCTTTTTCGAGGGTGACCTTTAGTACTAGTAAAGCTCCTTTTTTTTTTTTTTTAAACGGGGACAAAGAAATATTTTCTCCTGGTTCTGAAGGTCAACCTTGAAAAAGAGGTCTCTCAATGGGTTCTTACCCGGTTAAAAAAAGGTTAATGAATGAACCAATTAAACCAACATGATTTTGAATTGCACTTTTAGTGGAACCTAGTTCAGGGGTAAATGCTCTGAAGCCCAAAACTCCTGGATCAATTATTCCTGGTTTGGAGTTGGTTTTGTCTTGGTTTAATTCTCATCTAGACATGGTTCAGGACTTATGTCGTTCTAGTGAATGAACAATTTGCTTTTTACTAGCACAATGTCAAAAAATACAATAAAAAAAGAGTTTCTACATTTTCACACTTGTCAAAGCATATTTTAACTACTGAATTCATCTTCTATTAATTATTTCGAACGACATAGGACATCTTTGTGCAGTAACAACCCTTTTGAGGTCAAACGCCTGAGGTTATTTGATCCCGTCTTACTCAACATGTTTTGGTACACGTTGTCTTTGTTTTGTAATTTTATTGTTGCTTCATTCTCTGAAAAGAGTGAGTTTGAGTCGACTCATAAATGCACAAATGGGAATTATCTCCCAGAAACGCATCAATTAAAAGTGCGAGTATGATATTGTTTAATTTACGATGTTATAATCGTGCAGGTGCTGCGCTTTAGGTCGTGAGCGATCACATCAGAGAGAAGACACAGAGGTTTAAACTCACTGGATTTCAGCTTTGAAACTGACAACACAAATGATAACATCACCTTTATTTGTCCCACAATGGGGAAATTCCAAAATGAGAGATACTTAGGACTCACTCCATTTTCTGTTTTGAGAAACAAAACACCAAGTTTTACATACATAAACAACTTGGATATCATATCCAATGTTTTGGTAATGATTAATGATACATTACTGTTGTTATCAACAACAATTTTAAATCAAAATTTTATACATAGTTCCTTTAACTCCAAAGTATGGTATGTTTAGGACTAATATCAGAAGATTATGAGTAAAAACAGATTCTTATTTTTTGGGTTCTGTAAATAATAATGTGTGCTTCTGTTCCCTTTATGTAAAAGGATGATGAGAAAATATGTTATTTAGAAAGAGACTGGGGGGAAGGGTACATCTACTGTATTTAGTTTCTTTGGTATTGATTTTGTTCCTTGTTTAATAATGCAAAATCAACATAGTTATAAAATAGCCAACATCAGTGATGTTTTTCTTTTTTAAATCAATATGAAGGTGTGAAAGTACAGTACATTTCTGTTTATCACAGCAGCACAGAGCTAAAGGCTAAACATGGACAAACGCCCATAGATTATTATGACTTCAACAACTTTAAACTAAAAGTCAAAGTTATTTTAAATCCAGAAGCTAATGTCTTTATGAATCATGGCAAAGGCAACATATTTAACATACCAGTACTACTTCTCAACTATTGGGGTATTATTGTTTTAAATCAATATACTGAGATTAAAATGATCAAATCTGGTCAAGTTTTAGCCAGTATTTTCGCCATTAACCTTTTACATTTCCCTGTCTCATTTCCAGTGGCCGCATGCCTCTTTCCCCATCGCTCTCAGCCCCACACGAGGAGCACCATGTTGGGGTATTCCTCCTAGACTCTTCCCCCGACCCGGACCGCTCTGCTAAGGTTATCCGGGCCAATCCAACGGGCCGCAGACGCCACAGCTCTGAAACCTTCTCCTCCACCGCCACCGTCACTCCCGTTCTCCCCTCCTTCGCCCAAAAAACACCCCCAAAACGACACAGCTCAGTGGAAAACCTGTCATCGAGATCCAGCGACGGGTCTGACGAGGAGGCCAGCTCCGGGAGTCCCATGGCCCAGAGCGGAGCTGCGAGAGGGGGAAGAGGGGAGTATGCAGCCGGCCTGAACTATCTGGCTCTTCTGGAGGGGAAGCAGGACGAGATGGTCGGGTTTAAGGCGGCGCAGAGCTGCAAAGGAGTCGTGAACGGGCTGCACGCTTCGCCATACGCCTGTTTGGGATTCAAGGAGGCCACCACAACTGCAAAAGGTGAGACGAGATACATTCAGTACCAGTAATCATTTAAAACAAAAATGTAATGCAGTGGTCTTTTTTTTTTTAATGGTGGTCTAGACCTGGTCTTATTGTCCTGTAGTAGAGCGTTTTGGTTGTGCTTTTATCTTACCCTAACACCTAAACCCTTATTTAGACTTGAATTAGTTCTGGTTTGTCCTGGTCTGGACCTGGTTTGATAGCTCAGAGACCGTACGCATAACCCATAATACTGGGTTTTCTCTAATGTTATAGTCCTGGTGAGTACTTTTTAAGTCTTGGTTTAGATCGGGCTCAATCTTGATCATGTCCTGGTCTATACCTGGTATTATAGTCTTGGATTAGTACTCTGTGAGTTGTGGTGTAGTCCTGGTTAATGCATGGTTTAGATCTTTTTCAGTCCTAGTTCAGTCTGGGTTTCATCTTTGTTTAGTCTTTGCTTGGTCCTGGTTTTGTCCAATCCTATTAGATCTGCCAGAGCTTTAAATATTTATAGTACTTGTTTAGTCTGAATTCTTGTCTTGTTGTAGTCCTGGTTCAGTCATTCTTTTGTCCTTAAAAGTGTGGGTAGACTGGGTAGTCTCTGGTACATATATGGGGATTGTGCTTTTTTTCCCAGCCGCTGTGAAGGAGGCGGAGGGTGCTTTGAAACGTGACCAAGGCAGAATCGAAGTAAACAACTGTGTCTGTGCACGTACTACACATGCACCACCCACGCTAACGCTAACGCTAACCCTGCATGAATGAGACACTGCAGTTGTTTACAAGGCCAGGAGAAGATACTGGAATAGATAACCATTTAAAAATATACTGCCAAACTAATCTATAAATACACCAGCACTAAATGAGGACTAAACCGGGACTAAAGCAGGACTAAATCAAGGACTACACTAGTACTAAACCAAATCTAAAGCAGGACTAAGAGGAGTGAACCAGGACTAAAGCAGGACCAAATCAAGGACTACACTAGTACTAAACCAAATCTAAAGCAGGACTAAGAGGAGTGAACCAGGACTAAAGCAGGACCAAATCAAGGACTACACTAGTACTAAACCAAATCTAAACCAGGACTAAGAGGAGTAAAACCAAGACGAAAGCAGGGACTAAACCAAGTCTAAACCAAGTCTAAACCAAGTCTAAACCAAGTCTAAACCAAGTCTAAACCAAGTCTAAACAAGTCTAAACCAAGTCTAAACCAGGACTAAACCAGGACTAAACCAGGACTAAACCAGGACTAAACCAGGACTAAACCAGGAACTAAACCAGGGACTAAAGCAGGACTAAAGACTAAAGCAGGGACTAAAGCAGGGACTAAAGCAGGGACTAAAGCAGGGACTAAAGCAGGGACTAAAGCAGGGACTAAAGCAGGGACTAAAGCAGGGACTAAAGCAGTATTTGAATTATAATCTTTTTTTTTTTTTGACATGATATTGTTTAATCAACACACTTATTACAACAACTATCATACATCAATAATGCAACAGATAATTTAAAAGTATTTTTTAAAGTATCTCATGTGGAAAAGTACAACCCAAAGTTTAAAATGGGCCCAATACTTATCCCTGTATTCAGTGTGTGATAGAAGTTATTCCGTGGCTGTCTTTGTATTTTGTGGGAATAATCCAATAATCCCGGGGACATTGACGTGCCACACTTCCTGATGCCAACCCGAGCGAACTGAAAAAACAACAGAAAAAAGAAAAGCGGAAATGCCCAGGGCTCGAAGTGGAAAACACATTCCTGCCGCGTTAGCAACATCTCTGAACAACATGTTTACGGCGCAGAGATACAGGCCACTATCGGTGTAGCGCGTAGCAGGAGATCTGAAGAAATGATTATATTTGTGCCATTTGAAAAATGCATTTGTATTTTGAAATCTGGAAGTTACAAATAAGGGCATGATTCTTTAACTGTGACTTGTCAATGTAAAGAAGTATATTATTATTATTATTTATGCACAGTTTGGGCTATTTTGTGTAGGAAATGGAGAATTTTGGTAATGAGAGTGAATGTATAGGATTTTGAATGCAACTTGTTTTTTGTTTTAATTATAATATTTCATGATGTCAAATATAGATATGTTTGAAAAAAAATAATGAAAGTGAATGAATTTGTTTCCTCTGATTGCGTTGAGAACTTTGTCCTTGTTTTGGTTCTGGTTCAGTGCTAGTTTGGTCCCTGGTTTTTGTCCTGATCAAGTCCTGGTTCAGGCCTGTTTTTCGTACTTTAGACAGACTTCAAAACAAGCAGCAGGTGGAGCGTCATGCATTCCTCTCATGTTTCCCATTCACTGTTTAGCCACTCTGACGCTCAGGCCCCAGGGAACAAACTCCAATTCACATTCATGAAATAAACTTTAGAAATAGCCTTGAATTATTATATTCCCTGTCTCTGAAATGATTAAGAGACTTTCTGAAGGATAAAGTAACGCTAACGTGACTGAAAAAGACTTCTAAAGCTTCTAAAATGGTCACAATTTGTTTTGCGTCCATAATTGTTTTGTTATGTTGTTTTTATGAAGGTTATTTGATCTTCTCGGTAGAACGTTAAGATATTTCAATGGCTTGAAGGAGAGAGGAAGGGTGAAAGAAGAGAAGAAAAAGAGAAGGGATGAAAGGCGAGAGGGGGCACGTGCAGCGCTGAAGCCTGATTGGTTGTTAGCGTTAGCAGCAGACACTGGAACGTGCTGTTGTTGTTGAGGGCTAAAGCTAACGCTAACGGAGGAACAGAGGGAGGGAAACACACTCGTAGGAGACAGATGATATTAGGACAAAATAATGTCTGTTGTATGGAAATTGCTAGTACGCACAAGAATAAAAACAAATTCAAAAACAGAATTGATTTTTTTCAAGAGCTGGTGGTGGAGCTGCAGCAAAGAAGAAGGGAACTAACTAAAAATCTATATATAACATGGTTATACCAATTTAATCCTCGATTGTTTAACCCTTCTTTAGTCCTGTTGTATCTTAATTGTATTGGTTTTATAATTATACTTTTAGAAGCAGATATTTTAAGAATTGTACATTAAAGCATAGCTAATTCAGAGTGGAAGCTTGTTTGCTAACATTCAGGTGCCCATTTTGTCACATTTCCCATAATTCCAGTGTGTAGAGCTGCACCTGAAGCTGTTTGCTCCACTTTGACCCACTTATTTGCCTGAGTGTCTGAGCGACGGATGTTCTGTTCCAAACCAGGATTAAGCCTGAGCGCTGCAGCCAATGTAACACCTTCACTCAACCTGATCAATACACGTGTGGGGTATTTCCTATGCAGTTCAATCAGTATGTATGCGTTTTTATTTGCATTCCCAATTGAAATGGTTGAAAGTACCTAAATGTCTCCGTCTCCACGAGGTCTAACGGTTGGGGTTTATTTGGATGAACCTGTCTTTAAAAAAACATTTTAAAAAGCATGCAACGCAAATACAATCTTCTCTAAAGACAAATGAGGAACAGCTTGAAACACGAGGCCACTTTCACATATTTCAATGTTATGATTATTCCACACATGACTTACTGTTTATCCTGCTGGTCTCAGGCCAATGAAACCGGCCTCAAAACTCTCAGATCTATCTATAATCGGGCATTAAAGGCGCTCGACAAAATCTCGCCATCGCCATTGTAATATCCTCTGTAAATACAAAAAGCTCAGTTTTGACCATTTTATATATTTCTACTGATGTTAATAACAAGTGGTAATTGCAATGTAAAGTGTACTTTTTTTTAGTTTTTTTTACTGTTGTTTACACCTTCCCAGGGACTGCAGATGAAGAGTAGCAGTCGTTATAGCTGTAGCAGTAGCTAAATCTGGATTTTCCTCATTGTCCCTGACAAATAAAGATTAAATGAAACTAAACTGATATGCGTGGGACTCTTAGATTAGTTTAGCAGTTCAGATTCCAGTCTTCTTTCAAATGCACCTGGTTTACAATGTGATCTGTGAATTTAATCATTTTTATTATTTATTGCACTTGACAAATTGCAGTTGTAGTCGTTGTCGTCGTTGTCTCTCTTCTGTGCAGCAGATGGCCTGTGTGTTTGCATGCTTCATTTTCAATTATTAAAACCAAAATGAAAAGTGGTCCATGTCTTCACTCACGCTAACACCACCACAAGAAGCAAGCCTGCTCCCTCAGCCAATCACAGGCCTTCTCTGCTCCTATTCTGACTAAAAACCTTTTATAAAGCCGTCACAAAATCAGGTCCGAAACAAGACTACCTGCTTGTCTCCATGGAGATAGATTACCGGTAGTTCAATGCTTTTGTATTGATGTTTACAATTTGTGTTTGTTGGTAGGTTTTGTTTTTTTTCTATCATTTCACTGTAGTCGTTTTTTACATCTGAAGAGCAGTTAAAAGTGTGAAGTGGATAAATAAGGGCAAACTCTCTCTCGTCAAATCTACTTACTGTTTTGGTTATGGGCAATTTACTTGAAGCGTACAACAGTAGCGTTCCAGTGCATTTCAACATCAGGACATAATATCATCTTGATCTGTATTGTTCTTTATATTTTATTGTATTTATTTAATGTACATATGTTTTGAAATATCCATTTTGACCATTACAGTTCTGAACCTTTCATGGAAATGTCTCTTAATTCCATAAATCCTCTCTCTCGCTGCGCCCCTCCTCCACTTTTAGATTCACATGCATCACTACTACCACTACTACTACTTCCAACGCTGCTACTCCTTTCATACTATACATACTGCTGCTGCTACTGCTGCTACTGCTACTACTGCTACTACTACTGCTACTAGTAGTATACAATTTCCTATCTTAAATAGCATGTTTAAATTTTGAATATTTTCTTCAATTTTCTTAATGCTTAGATTTTTATTAGTTTTTTCCAGTCCTTTTCACTTCATTCATGCAAACGCGGCGTCCATCATCTTTGTATCTTTACTCTCGGGTCTCGGGGAGAGGGGAGGGGGGTGCACAGAGCAGCGTTTAATTACATAATCTGTGTAACCCAGGGAGGGGTCTGCCTTCTGTTGCTAAGGAAGACATCGTGTGTAGGGATAAATGTGACATCATTTCAGGATGACTATATGTATTATTAAAATCTAATTACTGGCCATGTTTGAATTCGATGTAGGAAGGGGTGGTGGGTGTAAGAAGAGAAGAGTAGTAGTAGTAGTGGTAGTAGTACTAATGGTGGTAGTAGTTGTTGTTTAAAATATGTAGTTGTAGATTACGGTACACATTTCATTTGCTGTTTTTTTTTTTTCTCGTATCTTCGTCTTGAATTTTAATCCACATTTTCTTGTATTTTTTGTCTTTCAGATTGAAGATTCTCGTCACTCTTCAAACTTTCAAAACTGCTGCTCGACTCGGACTTATTTTGGATTTTTGGCCCTAAACTCAAACATTTTAGGGCTCTTAAAGTCCCTTAAAGACTGCTGGACAGGGCCTATGCACCTCCCCATCCACTTACCCACACACGGAACATGAAATTATTTATGGAAAAACGGTACACTGAAAATAAATATTAAATTATTTATTTTTAAAGTTGTCGAATGTTGGATATTCCAGTTGCCTTAATGTTAATATGTTTTCTATGTTTAATCTATGTGGAAATATCAATATTAATTTGAGGCTGCTGCTGATAAAGTATTGAATTGTTTTGTAACTAATTTATTTTTTGCTCACAGGAAAAGTCTATTTTAAAATGCATGCATTGTACCCAGATGCACAGCTAACCTCAACACTCCTAGTTTTGATACTAAGTACAAAGACATTTTAAGTACATTTTGGACTGATGTTGTGATAGGCAAATGGTACTGAGACATTTTAGGTTTGACAAAGGGGTGAAGCCAGTAATTAGGATTGCAACATTTGCTCGTATTTTCTATTTGAAAAACTTTATGGTACAAGCTAAAGCAACTGCAAACCTAGCAATGGTACGGCTAAAATGTAATCCAGTGATGAAAAAGGAAAATAAAATGTATATTGTCTCTTTCTACACACACAAAAAACTATTTAATTTTGAAAGATTACAAATTGGTATAATTTATTTTATTATTGGAATCTTGATATTTTTCAATAGTCTTTTATTGCATATATAAATTGAAGAGTATTTTGTTTAGTAATTTTACAGCTTCATCTTTATAAAGCTAATTATTTAAGTTGCAATTTGAAATATAGTTTGACATTGTTCAGTTTTTCTTATGAAATAATAAATAATTATTAAGACAATTTGAATTTATATCAAGCTTAGTTTTTAACTAATTATCCATTTGAATAGGCACGCTCTTCAAGTTACTAAGCAGTATAGTAAATCAAAATGGCCAAATATTTCACATTGGTATTTTAACCAACAAATGTAAAAACAAATAAAGAAAAACAACAAATCACCAAATAGAATTGTTATTGCCCATTTTTCTTAACTATAGCTACTTGAAATTAAGACACAAATATTTGCACATATAATTACTGCAAATAGAAAAACCTTTCTGTCCAGTTTTCCTTCTGGCCACTCCCCCTTTACATTGATTAGAAAATAGGACCTTTTTTTTCATCTCTGAATGTATTTATATATACAGAGATATTATAAATATTTGATGCTGTCTATTTATCTGTAATGTATATTTTGTACATAGAGAAATAATTTAAAAATGATCAAAAAGTCTATTAGATTTTGGCTACAATTTTGAAACAAATATTTTGCTTTGGGGATGAATATTGCATCGCTTTTTCCTTCATGTCAAATTAAAAATATATGTCTATTTTTATTATTCTAGCGCTCTCTGCCTTTACCTAACGGCTTATGCAATATAGAAAATCTAGAGTTTACAAACAGGAAACCAAATTATTACTGTATATTCAGCTAAATGTGCTTTGGATGTTTTATTTTTGGATAAATGTATTGTGTTTTTTTCCTGTGAGTTGGTTCAGCAGCAACTTGAATGTGCTGTCTTCCACTGTACATATAAATATATAAAGTTTATGTCAGAGATGGCGCAAATCCTAGTTAAGTATTGTCAGTAATTATGATAGAGCTCTAAATAAATGAATTTATTTAAACAAGTACACGACTGTTGTGATCCTCTTATTATATACTTATATACTATATACCATATACTTTTTTTATATACTGTATTATTGTGTTGCCACGATGCTAAGATTTCAAACTATTTCGATGCTAAGGAATATATACCAGATTCTCACCAATTTTGATACCACAATGATCTTTAAAAATGATCTTTTTAGGTCAAGGTTTTAGATGATCAACTGACATTTTCAATTCAAAATAATAGTTCTTTCTTTATTAAACTTTGTGGTATTGTAGTAGTTCTGATAAAGCTCAAGATCATTCTAAAACTGTTCAGCAAAGGTCACATTTGTCCTGTTTGTGATTTTTTTTAGTGTCGATAGTATCAGATAGACCCTATGTTTATAACATATTGTGATTGGGATAATTGAGAAAATTGGGATAAGCCACGGTTTATATTTAAAGTGCCTGGTTTAAAAATATTGTTAACATTTGTTTATATAATAGGAGACTATATTAGACCCACACAATCCTTATCCTTAGATTTACAGGACAAATACTTACATAAAGGTTTACTCCACCATATAGTCTATGTTTGTATCTAATTATTTAGAATATAATTCACAGTGTTGGGTTCTGTATCCTTCTCCTGTGATGAACCTTAACGCGGAATGAAAAATTGAATTCAGAGGTTTTAAGACTTGCCATAGAAAGCATTTAAATAACATCACCATAATCCAGAACTGAGAGAAATGTAGCCTGGATTTTAATTTTTTACAATTAAGAGGAATGCACTTCTGAATGACAATCTGGCTTTAGGATTATTTGTCAGCTCTAGTACGTGTTTGTTGAAAGAGAGTTTATCAGTCACATTACCATCAATCTTAAGAATACATCCATGTTTTGAGTCACTCGAGTGCATTTTGGAGAACAGCATACATTTTGAGTACTTGAATTCATTAACAGTTTTAAATTAACACAGTTTTGTTTCATGGAGTGAAAATCCACTTGAATTTTTTGCATAACTTAACCCTAGCATATAGAATCGCTTCATCTGCATACAAGTGGATACTACTATGTTTTAGATTATCACCAATAGTTTATGTACATTTTAAATGAAAGTGGTCCAAGGACAGACCCTTGGGGAACACCTTTGTTAAGATAACAACATTCTATTTGAAAGCCATCAGCAGAATCAGCTTGGGCTTTATTTGTCAGGTAATTTGCAAAACCCTTTTTTTTTTTGTTTTGAATCAAACCCAATAGCATCCAGAAGATCTAAGAGAATGCAGTGATCTACAGAATCAAAGGCCTTTGACAAATCAACAAAAACTGCAGCACATTCTTCATGATTAACGCAATAGCCATATCATTTATACCTTTGGTAGCAGCTGTAATAGTACTATGCTCTGGTCTAAAAGCGGACTTGTAACCGTCATTCAAAATGGTTGGATCAGGTGTAATTCATCCTGATGTTTTTCGAACAGGGAAAGGTGAGAATCTGTTTACTGAAGTCTGAACCTTCTGACCCTCTGCAGACGTGTGCCAAAGCAGGAAGTCTTTGGCCACAAATCTACATCCTGTGCAGACACACTTGCAAAATAAAAGCCATGCTCTCGGATTTCCTACACCGCTCTCATATCCGCACGGGAAGTTATTAAGACAGGGCAGCTACAGTTTTACTCAGGTTCAGGTAAAAACACTTCTAGGTTTTCTAAATCCAGTCTAGGGCTCATATTCGTATTATAAATTAGTGCGATATGGCAATAGTTTCAGTTACATGAAAACAAATATGTTCATGCTTTAACGTATGAGCCAAACTCTGTGAAAATAAAAACATAACAAAGCCAAAACCATGATTAAATCAAGGCTAATTTAGACGGAATGAGTAAAATTATGAACAAAAATAATCGGACTGCTTCATTATTATCATCTATAAAACTGTACAAGGCAAATGAGGGACTTTGGTGTTATTGCAATACTTATATACTGTATAGATATATAGATTATTGCATAAACCACTATTGAGATATTGATACAATGCGGCCCCGTTGGTGGGAACACAGAACCAATCACACAGCAATTTGTGTCAATTTGTGGACACAGATGACTTAATGGTTTTGTATTATGTGGTGTTCCTGTTCATCTGCATTCCGACCTCTGAGGCAGCGGTGAGGATGAGACTGCAGGAGGACACCACCTTAGGAAAGGACCAAAAGTTCAAAAAAACCTAATGCTCTCTCAGCCGGAAAAAACAGACAAAAGCGAAACAGAACCAAGAAGGAATGGAGTCTCTATCTCTCACGTGTCTGGACTGTGCAAAAAACTACAAAGGACTTTTATTTTAAACCGGGCAACACTTTAAGACAAAAAACTGGTTCACCCTGAGGACAAGATACTCGAAAACAGAGTAAAGTAGAGTATTCAGTCAAATGCAGCGAGAGAAATTTTAAAGAGCATTACATAGGTGAGATAAAACAGCCACTCCACAAGAGTCTATCCACACAGAAGACATGCAAATTCAGGATTACAGAGGACCGTGCATCTTTATCTTAAAGCCACAAACCACTTTTTTGAAGACAGTGAGGTGAAGATTCTAAGAAGAGATGGTTTGAAAGAGGCGTTAAAGAGGCTATTTTTGTTGGAAAAAAAAAAGAAGAGAATCCCTCTTTAACAGAAATGGAGGTTTAAGGTTCAATTTACCGTTAATATACAATGGCATTTTGAAGACATGGAGTGGGATCAGTTTTGGCCATTCAGATGCTAATCAGGTACTCTTCAGCCAGTAAATAGGATTTCTCTGGCCCATTACAGGGATGTTATGGCAACAAAGAAAACAACTTTCAGGGGAAACTTAAAACTTAACTTAAAACTTAAAACCGGGCTAGATAACCAGGAGGGAGATCCGCAGATTGAGAATGACTCTTGGATGAGAGTCGAAACTACAAATGAATCTTTTTCTACAATAGTAAAAAATACATAATTTCTAAATCCATGTCTTAATGTTAATTCCCCTCTTTGGTTTGGAAGTTTACATCAACAATGTATTTACAATTAGAAGAAAATCTAAAAATAATATGTTTCTTTTAAATGTTTTACAACTTAACGCCCTCTATGAACCCACTGTGTGCTGTGTTTTAGAGCTGATAAATACAGGAATGTACATAGTCATGGAACAGTCATGGGAATCGCCTCCAGACCAAAACATCAGGAACGCAGCCAGGAAATTTATCTTTAAGCAGAAATGAGATAAAAACACATTCAACCTGAATCATGAGGTAGTCTATAAATAACTGGTACACTGTTTATGTTTCGCGATTCTAAATCAAAGAACATATAAAAAGATGCAGGGGCAAGTTTTCGCCTCTTCCTCTCTTGTTTACACGGTTCGTATTTGCTTACTGTGTTGTGAGGAAGTTTAAAAAGACAAAAACATTAGAAAAACATGTGAACATATTTGCATTTGCGTTGTTTTTGAGTTTTGAGGAAATATAATGCTGTGGCAGGAGCCGAGCCCGGGGCAGAACGTGTGGCTACAGAGCCGTGCTAATATGCAAATCCCTCACAAAAAAGCCACAAGCGAAGGGAAAAGGTGAGAGATTACAACCTCAAAATGCCTAAAGGAGTTTAAGCAGAAATGTTCCTACTTTCTAAACAGTGAAATGTTCAGCAACAAGACAACAAAACCAACACTGAACCAGATCCAAACCAGGACTAAATCTGGACTTTCGAAGGACTAATGCCAGGCCCCGTGGAGCTAGTCACAGCATTATAGGTTTGATTCTGGCTCCGACAATTTGCTGAATGCCCTTCCCAACTCTCTGCACTGTTGCGCTGTCCTGTCCAATCAAGCCTTCGGGCCGAAAACGCCTGTAAAAATGACGGAGCTTGAACTAAAAGAAATTATAATGATTTTTGAGGTAAAGGTAAAACAAATCAAATGTATACATTCAGGCCAGTTTTAGTAACTTGTCAAGCATCTTAAAGGGGACATCATATAAACTGGCTTTAAGAGCTTTTAACCATGTTATGATTGTTTTCCTCGCCAAAGGTCTTTATAATTAGAGTCATTCCTGCATGTTTGAGTCATCTTTATTCTCTTGCCGCTACTGCTTCCACCATCACCGATCCCAGATAGACCACCACTACTCTGTCTTTTTTTTCATTCTGAGTTGAGGGCACATTTAGGATTCAGCAGTGTCACATATTCATTTTGAAACAATTTAATCTTTTTTTAAAAATAATTTTAAAATCAATATCACAATTTAAAATGTCCAAAAAATAAAATAAGGATCCACAGATATCATACATTATAACTATATAGCAGACAAAAGCATAATATTCTTCTTTAAAAGCATGTTCACGGCACTTTTTCCAGTTTGGTAAAGCTGCTCTTTTACATTACTCCCATATCTTAGAATATAGTTGTTACACACATATACTTTTTAGGTATTTTTGAAAAGGGTGATATATGCGGATTTCTAGAAAGGTAGTGGGTTCAAATCTAGACATTGTGGTATGTTTTTTTTTTCACTGTTACTTCAGAGATGGACATAATATTGGCCGATAAGTAGAGATTTGTCAATTATCTGTTTTGTTAAATTCGTATTCAATTATTTGGTATTGGGACAATATTGTGTGTTTCCCAGTTTGTCTTCGGTGCATGAGAGGACAAACGTCTGTGTAAGTTTTTCCATTGTTGACGTGTTTTTTCTGGCCTGCTTTTGAGCCCATCTGCTGCTAAACTTTCGGCTCATTGGCTGCGACTCAGTGACACAGTTTGAGGTGAATGACCTTTGAACTCACACAAAAACATATGGAAAAACACGGGAGCAAACAAACGCGTCAATAACAGGCTGCATACTCACCTAGGTCATGGTTACCGTTTTGACCTGGTTTTGACCTGGTTTTGACCTGGTTTAGTCCTGGTTTAGTCCTGGTTTAGATCTGTATTAGTCCTGGTTTAGTCCTGGTTTAGTCCTGGTTTAGATCTGTATTAGTCCTGGTTTAGTCCTGGTTTAGTCTGGTCCTGGTTAGTCCGTGTAGTCTGTAGTCCTGGTTTAGTCCTTTAGTCCTGTTTAGTCCTGGTTTAGTCCTGGTTTAGTCCTGGTTTAGATCTGTATTAGTCCTGGTTTAGTCCTGGTTTAGTCCTGGTTTAGATCTGTATTAGTCATGGTTTAGTCCTGGTTAACTCTTGGTCTAGCACATATTTAGACTATAGATTTATCCAAGTTTCATCTTTCAGTTCTACTGTAGACCCGGTTTTAGATCTGGGTTAGAACTGAGTTACTTAGTCCTGTTTAAATCCTGGTCCAGCTCTAGTTCAGCCGCGAACGATTTAATCCAAAATGTAATATTCATTCAGATTAAGGCTGCATTCTGGTTTGGTCCTGGTTTTGAGCACAGTTGAGTCCTGATGTAGACTTGCGTTTGTCGTCAGGTTTAATATCAGTTTATTCAAAATGTTGATAGATGAGTGCCAATGTACACACATGAATAAACTACAGATTTATCCTGGTTTAGTTCAGTGCTAGTTTATTCCAGGTTTATTCCTAGTTTGGTCCTAGTCCTGGTCCAGTCCCATTTAGTCCGTGCTTATGGAAAAGAACAGCTTGAGAGGAAATGGTGGTTAAATGGAGCATGTCTGACTCTTGAGTTTACAGTGAAGTACAGTAAAGAGCTCCATATCTTTACAGCAGACCATAACAACATTGATATCGACCGTAAACAAATGAGAGGGAACATACTCCATTGACTAGAAGTAACATATTATTGTAATTTTAACAGTAAGCAGGGAGAAGTAGATTACAAAGATTACAAATTAACCAACAAATACAACGCTTGTATTCAGTTACACAAACATGTATATTTCAGTGGCGATTCAATTTGCTATAAAGCTGTTGGCCTTTAGTCGATTACTCAGTCAATGATGTATTAGTCAGTGTATCAGCGTCAACCTTTTTATTTAGTTTAGTAAATTTAGCAAAAAGTAAAAGGTATGGGAGCTATCTGAAGATTTTGGATTGAACCATGAGTATAATCTTCCTTTTTATGTATAAATACACTGTTTCCTAGTCCTTGTGTACTTTTGCTGTGTTGTGTTGTTTTTGCATAAACTCCCACCCGGTTGTTGTTTTCTGAGAGCTTCGCAGTGCATCTTTTAAACCCATACAGAACCCTCTGCACTACAACTGTAAATTCTGCACGACAACAGTAAATTTAACTGTAATTCTTGTGTACATAGTAATGCCTATTATAATTTTTATTTTATGCTACAGTAATTTTAAATTGCTTCTCAATGCGTGCCCTTTTGATAGAATATATGTTGTTTTTATTATTGCTCAGTGTTTTATGTTGCAACGCCGAGACAAGTTCCTATGTTTGTGAATTTTGTTCATTGACAAAAGACAAACATTTGAGACGAGAGTGAAATATGAACTGCTAAACTAAACCAAGAATCTCATGTATTTCAGAACATGTTTGCAGCAGTCTAAACAACTGGGTTTGCAGCTTTTACACAGAATAGAGAGACATTTAGCTCTCACAGAGAAAAGTAGATTGCCGTGCAGCGCTATTTCCAAATAAAAAAATCCCTAAAGCATTAAACTCCTTTTATCCTGCTAATTGTCTATAATCCTCTATATACCCTGGTTTAATAATCTTATTCTGAGTTTGTGCTTGTTTGGCTCAGTTTTAGCGTGATCCTCGTCACTGCTGAACTTTTCACCGCACAATGTAAAATATAGGTGCACATCCTATTAGCTCCTATAGAAGGTTTGCAAGCAATGACCCAGCTGCAGGGGGTCAAACGCAGGGCATGTTTACCACACGTGCACCAAAGAGATGGGCGGCCATGTTGGAGATGAATGCACAGACGCACGCAAACTAAAACCAAAAAGAGGACGGGACCAAAGCTGATGCAGGGAGTGGAAATGTAAAGTAATGAATAAGTGAAAAAGCTGTATGCCAATACCACAGAGGTTAAAAAAGTACTTAACATCTGAACTCAATACAATGAAAAATAATAATTCCATTTTACTTCACTTGAGCTGACAAAGAAGAAACTGAATGTTCTTGTCCGCATTTGGATACTGCAACTATTAATAATAAATAATATATTGGACAAGAGTAAAACTGCAATAAATAAATAAATAAAAGCATGTCAATATCACAGTTATAACCATAAACTAATAAATGTGTTGCTCTTTTGTTAAGGCTATTAATGACTCGAATTATAAATAAGGTTAATTTACTATTACTGCTGCTGCTACTAAAGCCAATATTACTACTAGTAGTACAGGTTCAGTCCTGGTTCAGTCCTTGGTCTAGCCCTGTTTTTTCCTGGTGTAGGCCCTGGTTCTGTCCCAGTTAAGTCCTGGTCATGAGCTGGCTCTTGACTTTGCCCCTTGCATAAGGCTGTTTTCTTCAGTTATCATTTGTAAAGTTGGACTCAGATAAAGCTGAAGTTACATAATGTTTGTTAATATTTTCTGTTTTCACTGATACAGATCGGCGTAAACAAGAGGTGAGCCAGTATCAAATCATGTAAAACACTTATCTCCAAGGAGATAAGCAGCTGATGCCACCAGGACAAGTTACAAGTCAGATCTGTGGACCAGAAAAGTTACATAGTGCACCTTTAACCAGTAACCAAGAGTCTAATTTAGGACTAAACCAGGAGTCAATGACTACTAAACCATGAATAAACTGAACCAAGACCAAACCAGGACTAACGCGCTCCTCATGCACTGGCCTCCTCTTGTTCTGTTCTGTCCTGTTCCTGGATAATTGATCAGGATTTGTCTGTGTGCGAACTTAAGATTCAGAGTTCAGTTTTTCACCTCGAGGCTTCGGTGAATCAAAGAAAAGGTTTGGCTCAAGTCCAACGTTTCTTCTTGTGTTTATAAAAGTCGGGCCAGGAACGACAGTCTCTTTGTACGAGAACGCAATGTACAACAACACAAAACATCATCTGACACAGAGAGAGAGAAAGAGATGTGAGATATACAGCGTGTTCAGGAACAGACATGGGGTTTAGAAGAGCAGGGACACACAGGAGAACTGCAAGTACAAGGAGTATAAAAGGAGTATAAAGTAGTAGTGGTGCATCTATAGTAATCAAGTCTCTGCAGTAGACTGATTTATATCGATTTTGTTGTTAATAAGTCCCAACACGGTTCAGACCTGGTCTAGTCCAGTTTTTGTCTAGCAATTGCCCTGATTTAGTCCTGTTTAGACCTGTGTAAGACCCGCTTATGTCCTGCTTGAGTCTTGCAGTAGTCCCGGTTTAGTCCTGATTTATTAATGTTTTAGTCCTGCTGTAGTTCTACTTTAGTCCTGGTTCAGTCCTACTTTAGTCCTAGTTTAGTCCTGGTTCAGTCCTAGTTTAGTCCTGGTTCAATCCTGCTTTAGACCTGGTCTTTGCTGCTGCTGCTCTACTCTGAGTCCTCTGTTGGGTACCGGTTTGCTCCCGGCTGAGTCCTGATTGAGTCCTGGTTCAAACCTGATCCTTCTGTCTGAAGAAGGACCAGATGGAGCTGTTCACGAGTGTCTAAGTCTGAGTCACCATCTCAGACTGTTTGGGTCTCCCTCAAGCTAAACAGGAAACAGACCAGCGCATGAATCATATCCTACATTCATTCAAAAGTCAATCAGTGTAGTCCTGGTTTGGACCTGATTTAGACCGGGGTTAGACCTTGTGGTCCAGATCTATTACAGATGTTTTACTCCTGATTCAGTCTTGTTTAGTCCTGGTTTCCTTCTAAGTAAGACCATCTCTCCTCGCTGCCATGTTGGCTGCTTCTGTTCTTCTCTCCCCCTCCCTCCGCTCTCACGCTCTCTTGTCTTTCTTCTCTTTTTTTATGGGATAGTTTTTCACTGGGACTTTTCGAGTGGATCCCGAAGCGTGCCACGGAAGCATGACGTCAGTTGTTTACAGTGTGCGGGCTGCAGTGACGCACTTTGACCACCAGGGGTTATGTAATTGCGCTGTCCGGAGGTAAACAAACGAGAGCGGATGAGGAGAAGAGGATGAGAGGGGGGAAAGAGAGGGAAAAGGAGAAAGAGGGGGAGAGGGGAAGAGGGGTTTCCCACGTTGTTGCCCTCAGTCATACATGTTAGTTGTGGTATAAAGCAGGTCTTCCTTTATGACTACTTCTACCATTAATTACCATTACTACTATTAACAACTACAATAATTGTGTAATTTACTTTTTTTAGTAATGTTTTGTGACACTTTTGATTAAAACCCTATACATATTAGAAATGTGACTTTGCTCCAGGTTTTGAACGGCAGAATAAGCACACAATAAAGTAATAATTGAAATCACCATTTTAAATTTGTTTAATTGCACAGCTCAACTACTACTATTACTAGTGGTCCTCCTACTACTACCACTACCATGAACCAGGACTAGAACAAGACCACACCAAGTCTACACCAGGACAAATTTAGGCTGGGGCCACACTTTCATGCACACCATATTGTGACTTGTCTACTCTAGACCAGTGATTCGCATTCTTTTGCTGTAGAGACCCCCATAATAACAACCGTTGGCGTTCACGACCCCCAAACACAAAAAATAGATTGATTTTATTTTCAGGCCATAGGCCTAGATAAATGAATTTGGTAGGCCAACAAGCAGGAATATAAATTTACCACTACCTTATTTAAGACTGTAACATACATTTTCGAAATCATCTGGGGACCCCCTGAAATCACTTCATGACCCACATGGGGATCCCGACCCCCAGGTTGACGTCCATGACAAAACCAGAACTAGAGCAGCAATACACGAAGCCTATATCAAGAGTAAACTGGGCTCAAACCAAGGCCCAGGACAAGTACAAGCAGGTGGCTGACCCCCATCAGAAATGTACATAGTGCACCTTTCTTTTACTTCAATATCTGATTGTCTTTAAAAAAAATAAAAATAAAATAATAATTAAGTTGTTGTTAATCACTTTTGACTTTTTGCAGCCAGTGGAGTTTTTGGAGATAAACATGATTTAATTCCTTTAGTGTAGTGTGAATTGGCTGTTCCAGTTTGAATGGCGCTCGCTCTCTCTTCTCTCTCTCTTGAATCTCCCAGCATCCTTCACTGCTGCAAGGAGAGAAGTAAACAACTCGTGGCTCCACTGACCCCTGCTCCAGCGGCTGCTACGCTGTCCGTCGGCGCCACCTGCTGGATGCAACACCCTGAAAATTCACTTTTACTGAAGGGGAATTCTCGGTTTGTTTTGAAAAGAAAATACACTATTTTGATCAATCAGAGACAATGACATTTTCAGCTAAAAGGTAAATCTCGAATGTGTAAGCAAGAGGGCTGCAAACTGCAAACTGAATGGTCTGAAATATCAGATTCGTTTTAAATATTATTTTATATTTGTGTGTGTGTGTGTATGTGTGTGTATATACATATATATATGTGTGTGTGTGTATATATATATATATATATATATATATATATATATATATATATATATATATATATATATATATATATATATATATATATATATATATATATATATATATATATATATAATTTGTGGTTCTTATTTGGTTGTACATTTTTTTCTTTTCTAATCAACTGGTGGAGCTGACAAGAGACACCCATGATACATGTATTTCACTTTACGTACCTGCATTTCTAGGCAGACGATTGATTAAAAATAAATTCAAACTGTTGTTCTCTGTCCCCCTCTAGTGACTGGAAGACAAACAAAAAAATAATTTAGACACCTGAATAAACAACTAAAAGGAATGCAAAATAGCTTACTTGATAAGCATTTAAGTTATTTAAAATTTAAAGTTGCGATATGAATACTATATTATTTAAATTAATACATAACAACAAGTGAGTTTTAAAAAAGCAAGATAAGATTATTTTTAATTTAATTTGACTAAAGTTAGAATTCCAAAATTATTTCCAATAAAACTAAACAAACAAAGTCTAGATGTATTATTTTATACTCAATTATTCCCTATTACTACCATAATTGTTACCGGTCATTTGTGGTTAAACGCAGATGTTTGTCATGTTTTGCTGGAGGAACAAAACCACCCAGTCCATTGTTTCCGGGGGAATCATTTGAATGCGACTCATCACAAGTTTGCTGTTTTTGTAACATGTACGATTATTAATTCGGCTTTTAAATGAGATTATAACTAAGGTAAGCGTTCAAATTTATCTTTTAATATATGTTTAGCATGTTCACTATAATATTATTTTTTCAAATTATAGCTGGAACCAAATTTACGGCAGTTTGGGCTAATCTTATAGACTTCACTTCCTATAACGCTAAAAAGTAGATCACAAATGTTGCTTCAATTGTTTTGTTGTTGTTGTAGTTTTATATATAGGTAAATTAACATACAATATGTTGTTCATATTGACTACTGTGAACATATTTAATCAATTTATGCTAGCATTTCTGAGTTTTCTTAAGACTGTCAAAGTGCTGTTCTGTTACCCTACTTGGCTCTGACTGTATGAACATGTAAATTACAACATACTTAGAATAAGCTGACTGTGAGCCATATGTCGAAGTATGTCAAAAGATGAACTGTTCGATGGGCTGACTGTGTGCCATACGTTAACACAAGTCAATAACACAAGTCAAAACATGAACTGTACTTCTTGATATTATTGGCATAGTCACCATAAATGTAACTTAATTGGTTTGATGTAACTCGTAAATCTAGAAGAAATGTTTGAAAAGTAGTTTAGTTTTATGAATGAATGTATGGACTATGGTTAGTTTTACACTGTTGAGGAGCTTTAAATGCAATGTGTAATTTAAATCCTGTGAGGATAAAAACGTGTAGCGCTGGGGCATGTCTGAACAAGCCTGAAACAGAAAAGCAATTGGACAGTAGATATTGTTGCCTGATTATCTCTTGGGTAAATTATTGAGACTATGAGTAGGACTGAGTCGGGATTGGTATTACATGCTACTGTTGCCCACTAACCAAAAATTTGGGGTTCGATTCCCAACTACAGCAGTGTCCTTGGGCAAGACACTTCATCCACTGTGTTAATGTGTTTGTGAGATTCTTCCCAATATTTGTTTCATGAATCCAATCTGATTAGTTAACACATTTTGACAGACACATTTAAGAATTGCAATTGTTTGTGTTCACATTCTCTAATTTGAAGGGCACATAGTTTCAGATTGGTAATAATGCGAAATGTGGAGAGAGGATATGGACATTTGGCAAATGGTCGAGCCGGGCTATCAAACCCACGATGTTACAGTGGTAGCAACCACACATGTGCCACGCCTTAAACCACTGCACCTATGCAGACAGAAAATATGTTGAATATTGTTGATTATTGCGTTTTTGGTTTTTGTGGATGGGCCCATCAGTTACAGAGACATTAACTATAAACAAGGTCAACAAAATTGCACTCTGACATTAAAACAGAAAATTCCACCAAAATGAAATGTGACCTGCCTCCAGCTCGGGTAAAGCTCTAGAGTCCAGAATGTTCTGATGTCACATGAATGCAGCGTTTGTGTCAGGCTAACATTATGAAAATAATTATCTTAACCAACTGTGGGAATGGTATAAAAGTAAAATTATGTTTTTGTAAACATATTTTACTTTTCGTTAATAAAAAACCTTTCATTATTACAGCCCCGTATCTATTACTCAAATGTATATCAATATCACTATCAAGGTTTATTTATAAAGCACACTTGCAACTTTAAAAGCCCAAAATGCAATAATGCATATATACAAACAATTAAAATACACATGAAGTTAATAAAATAATGACTCGGCTCAGTTCGTGTTTAATTGTAGTAGGAGTGGACACATATCAGTGCTAATATTGATATTGGCCAATATGCAAGAGTTGTGCATATGGTTATCGGTTTCCCTGAGATTTTTTGTTTCCTTTTTTCACTCCCCATTGTCCTCATTGCATCAGATTTGTCTTTTGTAAGCCAAATAGTGAGTTCCAATGTAAATAGAAGTGACACAAAGCTTAAGAAGTGGCTATATGTTTACGCAATCATTCTTGAAAATAAATAAATACAAATTATATTATATACCAGATAAATATTGTTTGTCATTTTCTACAAAAGTAAATTTGCGAAGCTTACTATTGTGGACATTGCAAACAATTTTTTAATTGTTATCGACAAACATTGATTATTGGCCACAACAGCAAGACAAATATCAGAAGTAGAATTGGCTGCCAAAAAAATAATCTCCGAACATATTCATATTCAATTAAATAATTTTTGTTCCTTTTCGTTGTTGTAGGTTTTGAAAATGGAGGTTTCATCCAATAATGGTGCTTCCGCTTCTTCTGCCTCTTCGGCTCCGCCCTCTGTCGCCGCTCAGGTCCCGTTCCGCGACCTCTGCAACACTTTAGAGAGAATCCAAAAGTCCAAAACACGTCCAGAAAAGTGTAAAATCCTCGGAGACTTCATCGAAACGTGGCGAAACTTCCATGCTGCTTTACACAAAGGTAACCCCAAAGCCGCGGACTCCTTCTACCCTGCGATGCGCCTGATCGTGCCTGCATTCGAACGAGAGAGGATGGCGTACGGGATCAAGGAAAACATGCTCGCCAAGCTCTACATCGACGTTCTGGGACTGCCTAAAAACGGGCCTGAAGCAAATAAACTTTTAAACTACCGCACTCCAACAGCCACACAGGGAGAGGCCGGAGATTTTGCAGGAATGGCGTTCTTCGTTTTGAAAAAGCGCTGCAGCGGACAAGGCAAACTTACCATCAAAGAAGTAAACGATTTTCTGGATTCGGTGGCAATCAACAACGCAAGCAAGAAGAAGGATTTGGTTAGGCAAAGTTTACTGCATCTTATCACACAAAGTTCAGCGCTAGAACAAAAATGGTTGATTCGAATGATTATAAAAGATATGAAAATTAGCATAAGCAAAGAAACAGTGCTACAAGTGTTTCACCCAGACGCAGCCGAGCTTTATAATGTCAACACGGATTTAAATAAAGTTTGTCAACAGCTCCACAACCCCGCAGTGTCATTAAGTGATGTCTCAATCAGCCTTTTCTCAGCGTTTAAGCCGATGTTAGCGGCAGTGGCTAATATCCGCAACATTGAAAAGAAAATGGGCAACAGTCCATTTTTCATCGAGACTAAACTTGACGGAGAACGCATCCAACTGCACAAAGACGGTGACGTTTACAAGTATTTTAGCCGAAATGCATTCGAGTACACTCAGCAGTTCGGAGGTTCACCACTAGAGGGCTCCCTTACACCTTACATCCATAACGTTTTCAAGAGCAACGTGGTGAGCTGCATTTTAGATGGGGAAATGATGGCTTTCAACCCGACTGCGGGGACATTTATGCAAAAAGGAAGCAAGTTCGATATCAAGAAGTTGATGGACGACTCCGAGTTGCAGACATGCTTTTGCGTTTTTGACGTTCTGTTGGTGAACAATCAGAAACTCGGAAAGGAGACGTTAAAAAAGCGGCATGAGATTTTGCAAACAGTTTTCACGCCGGTCAAAGGACGCATTCACGTTGTGCATAAAACCGAAGTGAAAAGCACCAAAGAGGTTATAAATGCTTTGAATGACGCCATTGACGGCAGAGAGGAGGGAATCATGGTGAAAGATCCCATGTCCATTTACAAACCGGACAAAAGAGGCGAGGGCTGGCTCAAGATTAAGCCTGAATATGTCGACGGTCTGATGGACGAGTTGGACTTACTTATTGTTGGAGGTTATTGGGGAAAAGGCAGGCGCGGTGGAATGATGTCCCACTTTTTATGTGCTGTGGCGGAAGCCCCAAAAAACGGAGACACAAAGCCATCTGTGTTTCATACGCTTTGCCGAATCGGTTCTGGCTACACCATGAAAGAGCTTTATGATTTGGGTTTGAAATTAGCCAAACATTGGAAAGTTTACCGCAAAAACGACCCGCCGGCGTCTATTCTGTGCGGAACGGAGAAGCCAGAGGTGTACATAGAACCGTGCAACTCAGTGATTATTCAAGTAAAAGCTGCAGAGATTGTGAGCAGCGATATGTACAAGACAAATTGCACTTTGCGTTTTCCGAGAATTGAGAAAATCCGTGACGATAAAGAATGGCATCAATGCATGACTTTGGCCGAGTTGGACCAGTTCAGGAGTAAGGCGTCTGGGAAGCTAGCGTCGAGACATTTGACAATGGAAGACGGAGAGCTGCTGCAGAAGAAGAAGAGAAAAGTTCCTGTGAAGCCAAAGAAAGTGGTGGGTGTTGTGGATCATTTTAAACCTCAGGATCTGACTGGAGTCAAGAAGGAGACGGACATGTTTGAAGATGTGGAGTTTTGTGTCATCAACGGGACTGAGGAGCACCCCAAAGCCAAGCTGGAGAGAGGAGTGGTCAGGTAAAAACCATTTATACTGTATAACGTCCCGCTGTATTTATCCAACTCCACCACAGTTTGTGCAGATTAACTAGAGACATTTGACCTGCTCCAGCTCACTTAAACACTACAAGGACGATGCAGGGATATAGGGATTTATTCATTTTTATTTTATTTTATTCCTTATAGACCCTTTTCTAAATAAAAAACATTATACATTCAGCACTCAGAAAAGAACAAAACATAAAAAATCAAGGTGGTTTGGGCAAATAAAAAACACTTAGAAATGATATTATGTTACATTGTTCAACATTCAAGTTATTTGTTTACAGGCAGAGGCACAACAGGTGGGTCTGGGGGGGTTTGGGGGTTGAAAAATGTGAATAAATCATAAATGTTTTCACTGTCCATTCACTTGGCTGCATGATTTATTTTTCGTAAAAAAAAGTCATGGCTTACCCACAGCCAGCTGGATCCGCACATCAGACACATGCTCTTTGCACATGCATCCTTGACATTTGTCAATTAAAACTGTATGTTTTTGGCTTCTTTTTCCGCGCTCATGCTGCTGCACACATGGATGGCTGCAGGTCACGTGCCGTTACCAAATTTTTAGGTTTTACTAGAATACTCAGAATGGATTATTATAATACTTTTTTCTTCCACGTATATGCTTCATACTTTACCTCCAAAGCAAACAAACATTTAAAAAATTTTTTTTCCCCCAGAAGTCTTCATCATCAAAAAGATCTGACTTCATTTAATCATTAAAAAAGTGTTAGGATTATTTTGCCTCCGGTCATCTCCATTCGGTAACTTTGAACATTCTGATGACACAGCGATTATATGCTCTATTCTAACATCAGCACTTTCTCTTTCTCAGTTGCGGCGGTTTCGTGGTCCAAAACCCCGGCCCGGACACTTACTGCATCCTTGCCGGCGCCGAGAACATGCGCGTAAAAAACCTCATCTCCTCCAACAAGCACGACATCGTCTGGGCTACCTGGCTCCTCGAGTGTCTGGACAGGAAGGAAGTGGTGCCATGGCAACCGCGTCACATGATCAGCATGTCTCCGTCCACCAGGGAGTACTTCTCCAAACAGTACGACCAATACGGCGACAGCTACAGCGCCGATACAGATGTAGAACAACTCAAAGAAGTGTTTGCAAGAATCGCGTCCACCGATTTAGAATTGGACGTTGCCCAAGTGGAAGAGCGTTACGGATGGGAAGATTTAGCCACGAGCATGTTCAGACAGTTCAGGGCGTACATGGATTGTTTTGAAGATATCGGGGAGTCGCTCCAGTTAAAAACAGGGACTTGTTTGGACATTCGAGGGCTGGAGTTTGAGTTGCACGGGGGTAAAGTGGAGCGGAGGTTAGAGGAGGGCGTGACACATGCCGTAGTGGAGTCAGAAGACACGATCCTGCAGCTGAGGACGCTGAGGAGGACGTTCAGGCAGAAGTTTAAAATCGTGAGAGAAGCCTGGATCACAGACTCCATCAAGGCGGGGTTTGTGCTCGACGACCACGACTACCTGCTTTAGATGGAACTATTTGCAATCAATATATGCAAAAAATATATCTTCCTCAAATGCTGATAACACTATAACAAATCACAAAACTGAACGAATCTACTCAATTTCTATATTAAAATCTAAATATTGGAAGATACAAATGATGGAACTTGTAGGGGGGACATTTTGGTGTTTACAATTGTGTTTATTAGGTATTTAAATAAGAGAATCATGTTCATCATATTCCTGTAGCAAATCAAAAGTAAATTTTAACTGCACTCTCTGTGTCCACACTTTCATTATTTCCCACATTCATCCATTTGTTTGTCAAATTGTAGTAGTAAGTAGTTTGTTATTGAGAACTGTCCATGGTGCTGAAGCATTTTAACTACTAATTCCTGGAGGTCGAGCATTTTCTTTACTTAGGAACGTGTATGTGGTTCAGTTCTTGATTTAGCCAGGCCATACTGTAGTTGTGACCTCGTGTTCTTGGGCAAGACACCTCACAGTCTCCAGTCATATGAGTCGTATGAGGCAGAACTTAAAACAACAACAACAACAACAACAACAACAACAGTATTTTAACAACTATAATGAATCCATATATAGGTATTTTTGAGTGGAGCAGAGGGACTGTGGATGTAACCTTCAGAAAATGCCTACAGGCACACTCCACTGTCTCCAGGGGGCGCTGTCCGAGAAGTAAATGTCATTTGAATGTATCCTATAACTGAAGGAGAGATGATGGTGATTGGTAGGAGGCATGGATATATTATATTATGCCATGGGCTGGTAGGAGGTCTTATCTTTCACAAAGGAAGCTATAGGCCTGGTTTGGTCCTTGTTTGGTCCTGGTTTGGTCCTGGTTTGGTCCTGGTATTGTCAGAGCACTGTCCTGGTCACAGCTGAAATAACGAGCTCTTTATTTCAGAGTCCGGAGTCACGGTCACACAAAATGAAATTAATATAATTTTTTGAATTAGAATATAAATGCGAACAAAAGTGGCTTGTGGAAACTGATTTGGTAGCACTGGTTGTATATAATTGGCTTCAAGTGTATTCACTTTCAGAATGCCTTTTCACATCCAGCAAAAACTGATGCCAATTAGCTCTAATTGGCTAATTCGAGCACATTTACATTTGTTGATGTTGATTAATGTTCAGTGTTCCCTTTCTAATAAGTAAATGTAACTTCTTATTTAGACAATTTATTAGTCCTATTAATAAAAAATGTTAAAGACTGACATTTTCCACATTCAAAAGCTGTAAAGCTCATGAACCGTTTTTTTTTTTTTTATATATAGGCCTAAAATTAGTTCCTCAAATAACCATATACAATAACCCGGTTTTAAGAGGATTGACTGGTAATGCAATCAGTTTCCTTTCAAAACAGGCCTACGGTCCATGTGATGAATGGAACTTCTTATCACCTCATGATCTCTCTTGGAGACAAACCGCTCTCCCCGGTACGCCCCGAGAGGAAACCCCGTAAATACGCGCGGAACTCCGCCGCTTTTGTTTTTTCGCCGCATCCTGACACTTTATTGTAAAAGTCCAAACCGGATACGTGGGGCTGTGTTTTTCGCCCACTTTCCGCCGCTCGCATCCTCCACATCCTCCATCCACCGCGTCTGTGGCGAACATGGCGGCGACTGGAGAACGGCAGCGATGAACACCGCGAGCTGCTGAAGACGCGACAACCGAGCGGCTAGCGAGGGGCAGAGCAAGCGGCAGACCGCGACCCAGCGCCATGCTCCAGGCCGCGGGGGGACAGAGCGCTAGCACTGCCACCGTGTGCGGCCGCTCCGAGGGCTGCTAAAAACGGCGACGAGGCTGCGCAGAGGCGGGCCCCAGCGCTCGGCCATGGGATCGGGGCTGGAGGATGCGGCCCACGCTCCGCTGAACGGGAATCACCGCTGAACGCGAAGGAACAATAGGCCTTTACGCGTCAAACCCGTACGCCACCCCACGTCAATGACTGTTGCGGCAGAGGAGCCCCCGCGGTGGAGTCGGCCCGTTCCCAAAATATGACCCAGGGTGCCGGGACGTGTTGGCAGCAAGAAGATGTCGACGGCTTCCCAATCTGGATAGAGCCCCCGCGCCTGCTCCCCGACCCGCAGCCTTGTGCGCTGACCGAGAGATGCCGACTGTCCTGGGCTTCCCTGGCGCTGCTGCTCGCGCTGCTCTCTGACCACCTGTGGTTCCGCGCTGAGGCCAAACTGGCGCCGGAGAAGTTGGCCCCGTCCCCCGTCACCCCGCTGTACCCCGAGCGCACACGGGCAGTTTTTTTAGACAACTCCTCCACACCGCTGTGCGACAGCCTCCTGGACAGGTACGAGGAGGCGGAGGACTCTCTCTCTAGTAACTCCTTCACTTTCGCGGATGTGGACCATTTGTGCGGGAACATTTCGGTGCGGAACGGCCGTGGCGGCTCGTGGGATGTAAATATCAGCAGCCTGTACCTGTCGTTTTGTAGCTCGTACTCGCTGCTGGACCTGCTCCGCGGCGCGTCGCGTCCGGACCGCCTCAACTGCAGCCTGGACGCACTGCACGAGGGCCCCGACGGCACGTGCAGCGCGTGCGTTGCGGCGTATCAGCGCTACGACCTGCACGCGCTGGAGAAATACGAGGAGTTTGAGTTGCTCGCGCTCAAGTACGAACCCGGGCCGTACTCCGTGCGCACGTGCATGAACCAGTGCAAGGTAACGGACCACTGCCCCGTGTGACAATAGTGTGGGGGAAATCCAGGTTTAGTCCAGGGTTAGTCCTGATGTAATCCAGGGCTAGATTTGGTTTAGTCCAGGGTTAGTCCTGATGTAGTCCAGGGTTAGTCCTGGTTTAGTTCAGGGTTAGTCCTGGTTTAGTTCAGGGTTAGTCCTGGTTTAGTTGTGGGCTAGACCTGGTTTAGTCCAGGTAGACCTGGTTTAGTCCAGGGTTAGACATGTTGTATTCCTATAACCACTTGCCAAGGTTTGTCTCAATGTCCTTCACTGGGGTTAAACCGTCAAGAGTAGTGTACTAGATCTGAGCCAGGATCCTGGTCAGGAGTATTTTATGGAGGATTATTGGGAATGTTTAAGGTTCAGGATAGAACCAGAACTCAGAATACCCCACACGGTCCTGGAAATTAAACCTGAGACCCTCTGTGAGGTTTGAGCATTAGCTACTCTTAAAGTAGTCCTGTTTTAGGCATGGACATGGTCAACATATTTTATTCCTGGGTTTTGTCCTGGCCCAGTCCTGTTTTTTCTGGACGAGTCTTGAGATCTGATCTTGTCCTGGTTTAGTCCCCGTTTAGTCCCTGTTTATAATCCATATTTTAGACTTGTGTTGGGTTCTTGGTCTTGAACAGCTTTTGACTGGACCTTAGGTGGTTTTAGTTGGACTTGACCTAGTTCTATCAACATCTAAGGTACCCGTCCAGTTTTCCCTGTTAGCTGGTGATTGTGCGTCGCCGTATGTTAATTCCCTCCTCTTCCTCGTTGCTGCGTCTCCATGGAAACGCGTTCATTCATCTCCAGTTGGGTGCAGGCCTCGTAATGAGATGCACTCACAGGAGCTGCAGCTATAGCATGCACTTCCTTAGCCTCAAATGTAGTCACACACATGCTACCAATGCATAAAGACATAGCATATTGTATTGTACTGAATCTGGACTGACAGGTGTGTTAACCAGGACTAAACCAAGACTAAAAATCTAGATCTAAACCAGGTCTAAAATGATTTACCAGGACTAAACAAGACTATGAATCCCAGAATTAGTTATAGGTTTGGGTCTGGCAATTTAGCAAGTGGGAGCTGTCCATGGTGCCTGAATTTCTCTATTAAATTGGAAAAAACAATGGGTTTCCTAAGACTCTGGTATAAGTTCATAAAAATCTTTTTTTTTTTAATGGCAAATTTTGTTAGATAATGAGCAAACAGAGAACCAAAATAAAAGGGCAGAATATACTAGATTAAAGAAGGCCCTGACCATGGTGCTGTCCATACCAAAAACAGTATTTTGTTAGTATTTTAGTTCTAAAGCAGGTGACAAAACAAGAACTGGTACTTTTTCAAGAACAAACCCAGGACTAAGCAGAGCAGGTATATTAGTGGATTTCCGGATCCCGGTTTATTATCAAATCTGTCCAAACAGTGACACCTTTTGATAATGGTATGCTTCCAAACCCTGAAATGAAATTTATTTTGCCCTGGTTTAGTCATGGGATAGTCTTGATGTATTCTTTTAGTTCTTGTTATTATTGTTTCTGTGCTTTTTCACAATTAAGTTGCAGGCCAATGCAACAAAATTCACTTGACACTGAGCATTTCTTACGAGTAACAAGAGTGTCAAAAGTGGTTGGACTTGGCCATTTATAGATATTTAGTTAAGTATGGTCCTGGGCGAGGTTTAGTTTCTTTAAATATTAGTTTATACATACACATTATACATACGCAACACATCCATTCATTAAAACAGTTTGACTTCATGATTTATTAAGGATGTACTCTGGGTAGTTTACCTGCTGAAATGGCGCGTGAAGCCCCTGTCCGCCTGTTCAAACACACTCAGCATGGGGACAGGAGCAGACGATGGTCGGCCTCTTCACTTCAAGAGGGCTTTCCTGATTTAATGTACTGGAAAGAGACAGAGGAGGGAGGACAAAGATGTGTATGTGCATTCATTTAGCCCTGTTGACCTGCTTATGAGCACCAAGCAGCGCTAATGTGTTTTATAGGCAGGGAACGGACTAAGTTGACCCTGGTTTAGTCCAAATTTATCCTATGGTTTAAATATTTAATCTTTATTTAGACCTGGTTTGGTCCAGGGATTATTAGTCTTTTATTTAGTCATGAGTTTTGTAACATTTCTGGTCTAGTGTCAGTTTGGTCCTGATTTATTCTTGGATCGTTTGGAATTATTGCATGGTTTAGTCCAGTATTTTGCCCTGGTGTAGACTTGGTGTAGTCCTGGTGTAGCCCTAGGTTCACTTCAGCAGAGGGAGAGCTGTTCATGGTTCTGTACTCTTCGTGTTGTTCAAAGTGGAAATTGAAAGCTGTAAACTGAGGAATTCCTTCCATTCTCTTGTTAAATAAAGCTCTTGCCAAAGCCGAGGGAGCTGTCCGTGTTGCTGAAGTCTGATTCTCTCGGGTTAATGGGGCGTTGCTGTTTAAAAAGCAAGGGATTTCCAAGACTCTAATACGAGTGTTTTCCACCAGTTCAGTTTGCATGGGCTACAGTATCCTGTTTAAATTGTTATTAAGTTTGATTACACATTTTCATTGTTTGTTACTTGTTTGTTGCATCTCGTTGAAAGTAGTTTGATAAACTTAGCTGTCCATGTTTCTAAATACCTAGTTTCCTAGGCTGATTGCGATCCTTATTTGAGGGAACCTGTCCATGTTACATTATTAACCTTTTTTTAACCAGGTAAGAACCCATTGAGATCGAGACCTCTTTTTCGAGGGTGACCTGGGGCAAAGGGAAACTATAACAGCACACATGTTTTAAAACATATATGAGACTTTTACGAAAATATTTTTTCCCCTCTCTCTTCTCTCTTTGCTTTTTTAAATCAAGCAAAAACCCCTAATTGAGACAATTTCACGCAATCTCAACTCCAACTGAAGGGAGTTCCAAGCTGCCTAAGCAGCTTCCCCCAGTCAGTCCTTACACGAGAGACAGACAAGCCAAACATATGAGCGTAGGGCATAACTTCTTCTTTATACCGTCTTTATACTCTTTATACTCTTTATACACTAATAACAAATCCAATGTGTGAACCTCCTGGCACCCAAAGAAGGCATTGAGCCTTGGCATAGAGTTCACAGTGATGGGTGAGCATGGCATAACCTGTTGTGAATCTCAGAGCACAGGGATATACAGTATCCAACTATTTCAGACATTTTGCAGTTGCATTTATATACAGAGCATCGCCATAATCCAATAGAGGCGTAAAAGTGGCCAATGCCAGATGTATCCTTGAAATATGGATGAATTAGAACTGCTGATGATCTATTTTATTTTGAAATTGGCAAAGAAATGTATATTCCTTGTTTTAAGCGAAATCTTTTTCTCATATACTTTTTGTGAAAAATGAATCAACAGTTCCCTCCCACTTTTGAGCGTCGCTGAATTTAAGTTGAGCTGTCCATGGTTCTGAAATCCAGTTTGTGTTGTGTTAGATTCAGGAGCTGATTAAACATAATGTGCTACAGTCTGATATATTTCCTGTGCCAGTGGTTGAAAGATCTTTTAGTTTTTGTTGCCTGTGTTTTTATGAGGCTGGTGGAGCTGTCAGCAGTGCTGAATGGCTGTTCCCTGGCTCATTCACATAAGCAGGATCTTCTCTCTCTCATTCACTAAACGCACAGAGCAGCAGTGGCAGCCGCAGTGGCTCAAACTGATTCAGAACCAGGTATGGAAACGGACCGGATCTGTACCTGGACTAAACCAGGTCTAAAGCATCACTGATTGACTGAGTACGCCCCACAGGAGATTTTTAGAAATGCTCTAATCCAATAGTCTAGACATCACACATACTACTTCAAACTTAGGTTAGTCGTATTCGTAATGTTTTGGTTGATCAGTAAACACATATCCATATGCTGTTGCTGCGCTCTCCCCAGCTGCGGGGCCCCTTTGATTTGTAGAGGTCCGGGTCAAATGCCACTCGTCGGATCCAACAGTGAATATGTGGTACAGAGGAGGAGTGAATATGCGTAGACAGATGCTGAGGTTAGAGCTGGAAGTCTAGAGGATGGATACAGCGGAGGTGAAGTATCTATTTTTAAATCTTTGCATTGTTGAACCTGGGTAAATATTTGTGGGGACTATTTTTAGTGGCGGATTAGCACAAATTCCGTCATATGTGGTGCAAACATCAATCAGAATGATTCATTGTAGTTCTGGTTTGGACCTGGTTTAGATTTTTTTAATTCTTGGATTAGTCTGGATTTAGTCCTAATTTTTCTCAGATATAGTCTTGATTTTGCCCTGGTATAGTCTTGATTTAGTCCTGGTTTAGTACTGACATAGTCTTGCTTTAGTCCTGGTTTAGTACTGGTTTACCCTGATTTAGTCCATGTTTTGACTTTGTTTAGTCCCTGCTCTGGTCCTGGGTTAGTCCTGATACAGTCCTGATTTAGAGCTGATTTCGTCTTGGATTAGTCCTGATTTAGTATCTGCTTTAGTCCAGGTTTACCATCATTTCCTGCTTTAGTCCTGTTTTCTCCCTCATTTAGTCTTGGTTTTGATCTGGTTTAGTCTTAATTTACTCATGTTTTTGTCTTGATATAATCCCAGTCTGGACATTATCATTATTTAGAATTGATGTTTTTACAATGCCTCTCCCTGAACCGCCATCTTAACAAATAAGACCTCACCGTGTAGCCAGGCCTTGGGTGGGCGCTGGACGGCGAACATCTGATGGCACAGCCCGAAGGAGCGATGCAAGGGCAGTCCTCCCTTGGACCCACCACCTGCAGGAGGAACTGTGAGGGACGGAATACGTCCATCTACCAAACTGAGGTTGTCTGCAAACTCTTTGGTGGCAAGGCTCTAGGGGTGGATGAGATCCATCTTGAGTATCTTTGATGTTGTGGGACTGTCACTGCAACAGAAGGGGGATCGGAGGGTGTGTTTCAGTTACAGGGGGATCAAACTCCTCTGCCTATCCAGTAAGGTCTATTCCAGGGTACTGGAGAGGAGAATCCGACTGATAGTTGAACCTCTGATTAGGGAGGAGCAGTGGAGTTTTCATCCCGGTCGTGGAACACAAGACCAGCTCTTTACTCTCCATCGGGGGCTTGAGGGTTCATGGGAGTGTGCCACATGCGCTTTGTAGACCTGGAGAAGGCTTTCGACCGTGTCCCTCGTGCTGTCCTCTGGGAGGTGTTCCGGGGAAGTGGCTGGGATGAAGATAGGAAAATCTGAGGGCCTGGTTCTCGACCGGAAAAAGGTGCCTTGCCCTCTCCAGGTGGGCGGGGAATCCAAGTATCTTAGGGTCTTGTTCATGAGAGAGGGAAGGATGGAACATGAGTGAGATTGACGGATTAACGGAGCAACGGATTGATCTCTGCAGTTAAGCAGACACTATGTGAAACATTAAATTCACTGATTAGTTTTTAGAAGTGATCTATGAGTCTCCTGGTTTCTAAAGACTTCAACAGACTACATTCATTTTTCCATTTGGCCTGTGACACTTTCATTTCCATCATCAGGTTAAAATGTTTTATACCAATTTAAAGTTGTCAATCAGTAGTAAAAGACACTAATCAGCCTCTCCATCATCTGGTCATTTTTACAGTCAAATTCAATCATACACCTCAATTACGTACATCCACAACACCGTTGTTTTCCTCTGCTCCTCTGGCCCTGCTCCTCTGGCCCTGCTCCTCTGGCCCTGCTCCTCTGGCCCTGCTCCTCTGGGGCTCCTCTCTGCTCCTCTCTGCTCCTCTGTCTGCCCTGCTCCTCTGGGTCTGCTCCTCTGCTGCTCTGCTCCTCTGCTGCCTGGCTCCTCTGGCCCTGCTCCTCTGGCCCTGCTTCCTCTGGTCTGCTCCTCTGGCCCTGCTCCTGGCCCTGCTCTTGGCCCTGCTCCTCTGGCCTCTGCTGCTCCTCTGGCTCTGCTCCTCTGGCTCCTCTCTGCTCCTCTGGCTCTCCTCTCTGGCCCTGCTCCTCTGGCCTGCTCCTCTGGGCTCTCTGCTCCTCTGGCTCTGCTCCTCTGTCTGCTCTGCTCCTCTGTCTGCCTCTGCTCCTCTGGGCTCCTCTGCTCTCTCTCTGGCGTCTGCTCCTCTGGCCCTGCTCTCTTGGCGCTCTGCTTCTCTCTGCTCTGCTCCTCTGGCTCTCTGCTGCCTCTGGCTCTGCTCTCTGGCTCTGCCTCCTCTGTCTGCTCTCTGGCCCTGCTCCTCTGGCCCTGCTCCTCTGGCCCTGCTCCTCTGGCTCTGCTCCTCTGGCTCTGCTCCTCTGGCTCTGCTCCTCTGGCCCTGCTCCTCTGTCTCTGCTCCTCTGGCCCTGCTCCTCTGGCCCTGCTCCTCTGGCTCTGCTCCTCTGACTGTGGTTCTGCCCCTCTGTCTGCTCTTGTCTGTTTTTCATATTAATTAACGTGAGATGCTTTTTTCTGCATATGGATTATAGAGGAATGACTGTTGGCCGTAGGATTTTATTAACTAATGTGTTTGAATAAATGCACGGTAAACAAGAGCCTAGTATAAGTGTTTTTTTTGTTTTGTTTGTTTTTTTACATGTTGTAGTAGTAATAGTAGTAGTAATAGCATTGAGAGGAATTTAGACCTTGATAAATCCTGATTTAGTCCCTTTTATAAACCATGTTTAGTCCAGGTTTAGGTGCTGTTTCCATCTGGTTTAGTTGTGCAAGTCCTGCTCCAATACTGAGATCAGGTATAAACCTGGTTTAGTTTTGTTGTTGTTCTAGTTTAGTCCCGTTGAAATCCTGCTTTAGTCCAGAGAGCTGGTGAAGTGGGTGAAACGTGTTCTATGTTAAGCTGCTTTAGCTGATTGGGTCTGGGTCATGGTCGGAGTCCACATTCACAATATTCATTCCATCCTAACTCGGTGGAGCCTCTTTGCCACAGCTGCCCTGATGCTAAATGATGAAGAGGAGGCTGCCAATCTGCATTCAGGTTTAATCCTGTTTTAGTCCTGTTTCATTCTCATGTAATCCCAATTTTGTCCTGGTTTAGTCCTGGTTTACTCCTGCTATTGTCCTGGATTAGTTCCTTGTGTGGTAATGCTGTAGTCCTGGTTAAATCCTGAAGTAGTCCTTTAGTTCTGGGTACGTTCTGGTCTAGTCCTGATTCAGTCCTAGTCTCGGAGGTACACAACAGCAAGTCATGAATCAAAGTCTGTTCCTCCAAAGCCTCTGCCTCCAGGCCCAAGTCACCTGTGAAGACGTGAGCCACAGGGAGAGGGTTAAACCTGGACCAAAACAGAACTAACCCAGGTCCAAACCACAACTCCATTAACCCCATTAACAGGTACATTAGATAGACTTATGGTGACATCTAGTGGTGAAAGATTTTAGTGCATCTTAAAAACCTCCAGACGTGATGTACCAAAGAGGGAACGATGTACAGTCGATATAAATAGCTCCTCAGGTGAGTTAGTGACATTAGCTGTTAGCAAGTTTTCCTAATGATCTTACATGAGTCATAAACTTTATTTAGACTCCTGTGTTGCTGTGGCAGAGTGGTTATCCTGTCTCCAGAGGTGGATATTACTCAAATACATTTTTCCAGATGCCATACCTTTACTTGTGTAAGTGCAGTGTGGTACTGGGGCAGAGTGGTTATCCGTAAGGAGAGAGATGAAGTGCTCTTGTCGGCTTAATCTGAGTTGACTCAGGCGGAGTAAAGGAGAAAAAAAGTAGGTGTCGATACCTTCCAAATCAGACATTGATTTACACCTATATTGTTCCCTTTGTTTAAATGTGTCTAAATCAGTTTAACTGATGTTACATAGACTTTTCTTTACTTCTTGTGTTTTGTTTGTTTGTTTGTTTGTTTAGTCCTTGTTTAGAACTTCAAGGTTATGTTAGTTATGTTAGCTAGTTTAGAAGACCTGAATTTCAATTCAATTTGTTTTTGTATCACCTGAAATCACAACAGCAATGAAATAAAGAAGCAGATTAAACAATGTTCACATGAATTTAGCAATTGGATAACTGGAGGGTCTAAGGACAGGGGATAACCAGCATCCCCCGTCCTTAGACCCGCCTTCTCAGTGAGGAAAACTTAAATTAAAAACCTGTTAGACAAAGTGCAACTCTCATACAGAACTACAGTGAAGGAGAGATCCTACTGCCACAGCCGGACAGGATGCAGACGTTTATTTGCAGTTAAGAAAATTAATCGAGGCAGATGAGGAGCCATTTATCTAGAATAGAGAGCGTTCCTCAAGACAGTTGAGGAGCAGCCGTGTCTGCAGGTCAGGGTCGTGAGATGGGGCATCTTAAGTGCAGTTGTGACTGGAGCAGCATCAGCAGTGTCTGAAACAGTAGCACTCCCCAAGGGGAGTAGAAGAAGGAAAACATGTGAACCTCAATAAACAGACTACAGGTGAACCAAAATATGAAATATTGTTGATAGAGAAAGTAGGAGTAAGCAAAGGATAGTGCTCAAGCTGTCATACTTCCCCCAGCATAGTTGCTCCTAGGGCAGCGAAGAGTAACGCTTTAAGCCTGGTCTTAAATGAATGTGTCTCTCTGGCTTTGTAAGTCAAACTCAGCAGGGAGCCAGTGAAGAGACTTGAGCACCGGCGTAATGTGCTCTCTTCTTTTAGTTCCTGTTAGTAATCTTGCTGCTGCATTTTGAACCTGTTGAAAGCTTATTATAGAGCTTTCAGGGCACGCTGCGAGCAGGGAGTTACAGTAGTGTAATCTAGATGTAACAAAGGCATGGATTTTTTTTCAGCATCACTTTAGGCAAGATTTTTCTGATTTTTAGCAATGACACGTGGATGAAAGTAGGCTGTTTTACAGGCTTGATTTATATGCACTTTGAATGAGAGCTCTTGGTCAAATAAGACTCCAAGGTAGAACTGGAGGCTACATTTACGTTATCCAGTGTGACTATCTGCTCGGATAAAGAGTCTCGTAGACGTTTAGAGCCTTGTACAATGATAATACTTTTTTTCAGGGTTAAGAAGCAGATAATTTATTGTCATAGTTTTTTTCAGTTTTTCTTTTTTCTTAAACATACAAACAAACACAATGCAGTAGACATCCAGCAAATAATAAAGCAAAAAAGTGAAAATCAAGGCACACAAAACCCAAAGAAAACGTCCCATTTAGTCCAAAGTCTGTCAAATGTGTCCATTTTCAAATGAAGTCTGAATGTAATTTTTTCCCATACTACGAATGTCCAATATGAGGGCCTTTTTGGTGGCTGCTAGGAGGATGCTCCAGAGATAGCTGCTGGTTGTGTCCATGGCAGGAGCGTGTCATACAGGTTTTTGTATCCTTCACACAAGCACCAAGTCTACTTGATGGGTCTGGTGCCAACAAAAAGTCTCAAAACAAAGGCTTCCTCTTCCATAACATCCCAAAGACATGGTTAGTCGCCCAAAACGGATTAGTGTGGTCAGGAGTGGATTTACAGAAATCACTCCTGACTGAGCTCTGAGCTGTTTGTATCAGGTAGTTAGCAGCTGGCTAATGCTAGTTTACATATTATTGTGTGGCTATGCTAATAAACATTAGCCTATTTACAGACGTGTCGGTGTAATCCCTCATTCGTCCAGGAGTGTTCCATTGTATTCCATCCAATGCAGTGAAGAAAGTTGTAAAGAGCGGTACATAGGGGGGGCTAAACAGCCACTGCACAAGAGGCTTTATCAGCACAGAAGACACGCTAATTCAGGACCCCAGAGCGCCGTGCATCTTCATCTCAAAGCCACAAACCACTCTATTGAAGACAGTGAGGTGGAGATTCTGAGCAGGAGAAAAGATGGTTTGAAAGAGGAGTTAAGGAGGCCATCTTTGTTCAAAAAAAGAATCCTTCCTTAAATCATAATGGAGGTTTAAGATTCAACCTTCCAGTTGTTTATAATGGTTTGCTGAAACCATGGAGACGCCCAAGGCATTCTGATGCTAATCAGGTACTCACTGATGAGGGAGCGAGAGTCAGAGTACAATAGGATTATCTCAGTTAGTTTCAATGGCCCAATATCAGGAGGTCCCGCCCAGTGGGCAGGGCTTTCACAGAGTAGGATATAAACCGGAGTTCTCAGACTTGTTTCACAGATTGAGAATGACTCTTGGATGAGAGTCGAAACGTGTTGTTTCCAGATGAGTCCAGATGAGTCCAGATGACTACAACTGAATCTTTTTCTACAATACTACTTGCAGACAGTATTAACGAGCCTAATGCTGTGTTCCATTTGTCCTCTGAGGTTGGATTTTCTAAGCCCTATCTTGTAAATTCCCACTGGAACAGCCTCACATCTCGGAATTCCTTCTTGGAAACTCGGGCAACATTTCAACCCCGAGTTTATCCGAGCCTTTTGACTGGTACAAAAACGGGATCATATCACTGTCCTAATGTCTCTGCGCTGGTTTTCTGTCTCTTGTCGTATGGATTTTAAAATCCTTCTATTTGTTTTTAAATGCCTTCATGGCCTCGCTCCATATTATCTGTCCGACCTGGTTCAGCCTTAGGCTCCTGTGCGCTCTCCCAAGTCAGGAGGTCACTTAGAGAAGACTGCTCCTTCTCTGTCGCGTGTCCAAAACTGTGGAACGAGCTACCCTTGCACCTTGGACAGGTCCAGCCACTTTCTGCTTTTAAGTAATCTTTTTCTTTGGCTTTTCATTGAAATGTTGACTTTTATAGTGTACAATGTATTTGTGCTTCCTATCTATTTTTGCATTTCTGTGTCTATTTTTTCCTTGCTGTGTTTTATTGCTGTTGAGTACTGTACTTCGGTCAACTGTTGTTTTTAAAGTGTAATAGAAATAAAGTTGGATTGGATTGGAAACAATCCAACATGGCTGCGCCCTGCTTAGATACATCTTCACATCCGACAAAATATTAGGTAAAATATTGATAGCTCTAGTACTATTTTACCTTCAGTTTCTCTCTACTATCTGCAACAACCTGATGAACTGCTGACCACTACTGGTAAATACATTTATCGCTCTATAGTGTAGTAATTATCATCTTAAAACATCCATTGGTTTGACGTTAGGCGAGGTGAATATTCTATGATGTGTGATCCCGTTCCTGTTACAGACCTAGTTTAGATCTCGTGGTACTCGGAAGGTTAAGGGTTTTTCTTCTTCTGGCATTTGGTGTGAAAAGCTTTAGAAACACTGATCTAAATTTTCCATCAATGTCAGTTAAGTTTCTGTCTGCCATCTGTCTGCATTTGGTAAACCTCTTGGAACGTTTGCATTTGTGAATGTCTTATTTATCAGTGTGCATATTTCTCTGAGGCAGTTTATCAGATGTTCTTTTCCGTCTACTCATCTTTCTCATCTCAAAACCATAATTTAAACACAAAATATCAACCAAACGTTCAAGGATTGTTTGATTTATAATTCACATACAGGAGATATGGAGAATAGTGTTACTATAGAAACCACTGACCACCGGTTTTCCTCATTCACTTGCATACATTTGAGAGAAGTATTTTGCAAGGGTTTTTTAAGACATATTTTCACTTTTTACAGCTAAAATGTCAATGTATGTTTTTCTCCTGCTGTGTCCAACAGAGGGCACAAGGACTCGCACTCTATTATTTAAAACATTTAGTCCTAAACCAGCTCCAAACATGGGCAGAACCAGGACCTTAAGGCAAGACACTGCATGTGAATAGGAAATAAATCTTAAATTTAGAGATATCAATTTGAAAATTCTTGTGTAATTTACTAACATAAGTGTAAGAAGAAAATGTATTGCAAGTTTTTCATAATGTCATTCCAAATTTGCACATATTTGGGACGTCCAAATTGGACAATGGATAGAGCCAGGTTTAAATGTCTTGCTTCATTTTGTTGACACATTAGATACAAAAATATTTAGTTTTTGAGTAAACAAGATCTGACTGAAAATTAGAGTTAATAAATCAGGCTTGGAATTAGATATAAACAAATCCTTCCACACAATTAATCAAATCTTGTTAAGTACAAGACAATTACAAACTTTGGTTAGTGTAGGTGCTACTTTAAGTGGTGAATTGTCCCGATGGGTGAAAAATACATTTTGAGAAAACAGCTCTTGAAGTTAAGTCAATGGATTTTAAAATGATTAAATGAAATAATAAGACATGTTTAGGTGCAGTGAGGGCAATGTTGTTGTTTGCAGGTGAAAGCTTATGTTGAGAGAGCAAACTGACAAAAAAAAATAACAGAAAAGTAAAGTAAGTTTTGCATGTAGTTTTTTCACCCTTAAAATCCAAGAAAAACAAAGGCCTAAACCATGATCTAAACCAGGACTAAACCAGGACTAAATATGAACTAATCCACATTTCATTTGGAACAAGATTTTAGATTCAACCAGGTCTAAACCAGGACCTAAACTATCATAACACCAAGACTAACTCAGGAGGACTAAAACAGAAGAAGGTCTGAACCAGGACTTCATCTTTTATTTAACCAGATCCAAACAACAACACTAATGAGAAAAAAATACACACTGTCTAAACAAAGATGACCACCAGGACAAGGGACACTTGAGGAGTGAACAAATGAGGTTACAAAAATTGGCTGCTGGTTGTGTCTTAGTTAAATAAATTTGAGCTAAAATGATCAGAATGAGTCTGAAGAAGGTGAATGAACTTTTAAAAACACAGGGGGGCACTTTTGGAGGAGGTCACAAGGTGGAACAGAGTGTTTTGAGCTCTGCAGAGGGAGAAAAACGAAATATGGTACATTACCGAAGCATGTTTGAATGAAACAAAACACAACTCCAGGGGCACTTTTGAGGAGGAAACTATATTAGAATAGGCTTAGAGAAAAGACATGATTAAAACTATTACTATTTTTCCGGTGTGTGTCCACCAGATGGCGTACAAGTGGTGGCTCTGTGCGCAGTTCTTCCCAAACACCTCCCCGTCCTGTGGTCAGACTGTACCCTGTGGCCACAGCTGCCTCCAGGTCCAACAGAGCTGCCCCTTCATCCTCCCTGACAACGAAGACCTGATCCACGGAGGCAGTCCCAGCTTCATCTGTACAGGTACTGCACCAGGACCAAACCAGGACCAAACCAGGACTGAACCAGGACCGAACCAGGACCGAACCAGGACTGAACCAGGACTGAACCAGGACTGAACCAGGACTGAACCAGGACTAAATCAGGACTGATCCTCGTATACACCCGACAACGAAGACCTGATCCATGGAGCTAGTCCCAGCTTCATCTGTACAGGTACTGCACCAGGACCGAACCAGGACCGAACCAGGACCGAACCAGGACCGAACCAGGACCGAACCAGGACCGAACCAGGACTGAACCAGGACTAAATCAGGACTGATCCTCGTATACACCCGACAACGAAGACCTGATCCATGGAGCTAGTCCCAGCTTTATCGGTACAAGTACTCAACCAGAATGTAACCAGGATTGGGCTAGTACTATTGGCCAAGACTGAACCAGGGCAACACCCGGGCTAAACAGGATTACGTCCATACCAGCTTGTCAGTGCCCGATCTCATCTGATCTCTGAAGCTACAGACGACAGGGTTGAGCCTGTTTAGTACTTGGATGGGAGACCGCTGTTAATACCAGGTGCCACAGTGGGGCAGCAGTGGCTCAAACTGTCATCATGTCCTTAGGCAAGTGTATGAATGTATGAATGTGCCGTGTGAGTGTGTTGGTGATGGTGGGAAGAGCTGACCCAGGGCAGCTATGGCTAAAGAAGTAACTTACCACCTCTGAGTGTGGAGTGAATTAATTGTGTATGTAATTATTATTTAAAGAGGACTAAATCGGGACTAAACCAGGACTAAATCAGGACTGCCTGGACCAAACTTTACCCAGATTATACCTTGACTAAAGGTTCAGTTGTAGTCATCTGGACTCGTTTCGTGAAACGTTTCGACTCTTATCCGAGAGTCATTCTCAATCTGCGGATCTCACTCCTGATACACTGATTACACAGAGAAGGATATAAACCCTGAGTTCCCAGACTCGATTCACAGATTGAGAATCCAGATTACTGCAACTGAATCTTTTTCTCCGATGGAACACTCCTGGATGAATGAGGGATTACACCGACACCTTGACTAAAGGGCCAAACGTTTGAGATTGTGTGTTGATATATTGTGTCTCCCTTCAGGGCTGATGTCGGACAGCGAGGCGCGCTGCTGTGACGTCCGATGGGACCCTCGTCCTCCCCCCTCCCCTTCCTCACACGGGACAGTACAAAGGACTGCCTCTCCCTCCTGTCAGCACCAGGGGGCGTGGGTGAGCTCTGCATCGCCCCGCCTCAAACTCTGCCCCCTGCTGGTCCTCGTGCTCCTACACACTGTCATCCTCTTCTCCCACAATGCAACGCTGTGGGCCACGTCGGAAGAGGGCTCTTCGAACGAGGACTGAACTCTGCACCCATTTTACAGAAAAAAATCTAAGTTAAAATGTTTTGGACACATCCAGACGAAGAGGATACAGCAGACGCAGAGGGACAGAGGGGACAGATGCAGGGTTATGTGGACGAGGGGCTGAGGGGTTGTGGGTCAGAGATGGTTTAGAGGAGCCGACAGGAGCGTAAGACGTAAACAGGGCTAATAGAAGTAAATCATTTATATATTTTAATGAGATCTCAATGTTCATTTCATTAATCAGTATCAGAATACACTTTTGTTTGTCTTTAAAAAGGACATACACAGAACCTCACACAGAAAGGGCCCTCCTGCTCTGGGAATCAAACCAACAACCTAACCGCACTAATCACTGCACCCTCTCACCAAACTGTGAAGTTAGACAGCAACATTGTGTACTTGACTTACGATTTTAGCTTGAGACATGAAATATATAAATTCCAAATGAGTATAAAACACGATTATTGAAACACCCAGAATAGAGATCCTATAGAAAGGTTAACCGTGACCAGGATCCTGGCTCAGATCTGGCCCACTGCTCATGACAGGTTTAACTCAGAGACATTGAAGTACGAGGCTGATGCAGAGGACACAAACAGTAACAGGGACAGTTAAGTCTATCTTGTCGTTTCTCCTGTCGGCTCCTTCAAACATTTTTATATCAAATTTCCACAGATCTTGAATCCTTCCTCCAAAACTCTGTCTCTTTGGTGCATTTTGGTTGGACGTAGATCTCGGACTCTCAAAGACTCCTGTTCTTTCGTATCCACACCATGTTTTCTAGCCCTCCTTTTACCACGGACACTGGCTACATCTCAGAACGAAAATGGATGCGACATTTTGATTTATTTGAGATATTTTTGCTGCTGGTGCCATAACATATCATAGAGAAACAGGCTCATGTCTATTGTCTGTCTTATGGAGAAGATTATGTATTTTATGTATTTGAATGTGTCGAGACTTTTGATCATTTCAATGGGACAGGTTAAGGACCAGGCGAGCTCTGCATTTGCCTATATTTAATCACATTTCTTGGATGCAAAAGATAATTTACTTTTTTCTTTCTTTTAGATTATTATTATTATTGTTTTTAAATTCAATCAGGAACTTAAAATCTTGTGCTATTTTAAAAAGAAGTTGTACAAAAGTTCAAATGAATGATGCCAAACGGACAAAACAGCTGACAATTGAAAAGATGAAAATACATCAAAAGAAGGAAAGGTTATAGTAAATCAAATATGGGATGAAAAATGACAAATTTAACACAGTCAGTGTTAGTTTTTGTGATTGAAAAGGGCTTTGTGAGCGTTCAGGGCTATCAAGAAACAGACAGGAACATACCGGTCCGCTCTATAGGCTTTTCGAAACTAGATCTATGATGTATAGATCAATGCCAAAGAACAGACTTGTATGCCACCTAAACTTCACCTGGTGTTGTGACAAAATAAGTGCCCACATCAACAGCAGCTTTTGTCAAATTTAAATTTAAATGTTACGTTTTTCCAAAAAGTTGTAAACCCCTTTTAGAATTTGAATGTGTCAATAAAATGATCATTTAGATTCCATTTAATTGACACCTTCAGTGATTTTTCCTAGGCTGCGTTTGGGCCTGTGTAGACCTACTCTACAAATGACTTGCAGGTTTTTCATTCAGAATGTTCAAAGGTTGAGTCATTTTCTTATAGGCCTGATTTTATAATTGCAGCAAGTTTAAACTGCTACCTTGATAATGGAAAAGTTTGTATTAAAGACTACTGAACTACTTATACTGAACTACTATATTATATGAGGATTAAGAGAATGATTTGTTGATCAAATTTGTGCTGTGAATGTAAAAACACAATTTAAAAACAGTCTCTCTATCAGAACCCTGCCGAACACCTCTTAAACAGGGTGCATACTTTGTCTCGACACCAGCAGCAGCTTTGCCCTTTTGTTTAGTGGTAAAAATGAGCCGCGGTCCCTGTCCCTTTGTGTCCATATTTTTAGTTTTTATTTTCTACTTTAGGCCCATTTCTTTGTGTGCCGCAGTGTGTGAAGAGTAGGACTATGCTGGATGTTAAAAGATGAAGAGCTCTATTTAAACAAAAAGGATTCTGTAGTGAAAATATTCAGATAAAGTGTCATATCGTCACATAGAAAGGCTTTAGTTTGCTATTTACTTTCTTTTCTTTTCTACAAACCACTGAGAATTATTTCTAAGAAGCGTCCCATGAGTCATGACCTTTTGGACGTAAAGACCAAGACATTTATGAACATTTTGTTCAAAAGAAAATAAATATAAATTATGTTATACATCACTGGTCGTGTTTGTGTCTTTTACCAAGCGTTTAACAATGTTTTATTATGATTTTAATATTTGACCCGCACATCACTTCAGCCATGTCACTTTTAAATTAATATTTTAAGATGTAAACCAATTGACCTTATGAAACAGCTTTGGTTTAGTGACAATTTGCATATCATGTCTACAACTAATAACCTAATAACAAACTTTGGTAAACTTTGAATTATTGCTTATTAGAGTACATTAAGGCTTGTTGGACATAATCAAAGCATTTTTACAGTTTGTGTGATAAGTAACCTATATTTGAGAATTGCTTGTTGTCATGCTTCACCAAATGTAGTACTTTTGAAATACATGATTAGAAGTTACCACATTTAACCACAGTTTTTGTTTAACGCAATTCCTAATTATCTTTCTAGACAAGAAACAACAACAAATGTAACACATTTTCAAATCTATAATCAGGAATGTGTCATAAAAACATTTATATTTTCCACACTAGTACTGGCTCTGCCGCTAGAGGGCGCTTTATCAGATTCAGAGCTCCCGTCCGTCCGCCACTTCCGCTGCGTGTCCTGCGCAGTGTCTTGTGTTTATCTGAAATAATCCGCTGCTGTTCTGGTCCAGAAGGCCAAATAGCGACAGGTAAGACTCTAAAACAATGCACAACATCCACACATGTAACCGGACACGCCTTGTTCTTCAGGTCGCTTTTAATCGATAGTTATGGGGCTTTATTCCCCGATAACCCCTTTACCAAACCTCCTCCATGCCCGTGTCCTTGACTAGCCCCGGTGCTAACGCTGCTGCTGAATGTTACGTAGCGGAGACTTGTTCTGAATTATTATCTGGCAAATACTTTAAGATTAAGAATATGTCAGGTGGTTTGTTTATTATAATCCGATTGTACTTGTTTGTCATGCCTTGTTGAACGTTTCATTCTGATTGAACCGAAATTGTCCTGATTGTTGTTAGCATTGACAAGTGACCGGTTATTTGAAGATTTTTAACCATGAAAAAATAAAATATGTAAAATATGTGGACATAAATTCACTGACATCTGACTAATTATCAAAGGTGGGGAGAGTAGCAAGAAATGTTAGTCAGGAAAAGTGCTGCTTCTTTAAAATACCTCAAAAGTACAAAGTAATGGTCCAAGAAATTACTCAACGAAGAGACAAATAGTATTTGGGGAGAGCACTGTCTGGACGCAGCATCTAATTTATGATTTGAAGTTAATATAATTGTAAGTATAAAAGATTAAATAATGCACTAAATCTGCTATTTTTCAAGGATAAACACAAAAATGAATGGCATCACTTTAGTTTTATCTGGGTCAAATTGGGTTAGACATTTCTATTCGTGGGTCTTTAAACAACTACTTAATTAAGCAAAAGAATAATCGCTAGATAAAATGAATAGCAAAATTATCGTTTGTTGAAGACCTATCCAGGTCTTTAACATTAAAAAGAAGACTGAAATATTAACTCCTAAACTAACATGAATATGCACAGAACATGTTTGTAGTGGTTCAAACTGCAGGGTCAGCAGCTTTCACCATTATAATTTGTTGTTTACAAAAGGAATGATCTTAATGAGCTTAATTTCAGTCATTGCAATGTGCTAATTGCGACCATTTAAATTGTGATGGTGTGTATATAGTACGTTAGTTTAGTCTTGGCATGTAGTCATGAAGACATTTACACGACTTGTGTTGCCCCACCTCATGTCCATCACGTCCCCCACGTCCCCTCCCGGCCCCGAAACCTGAAATCATCAACCTGGCCCAAGTCCACTTCATCCTGCAGCATCTGGACTACCCAGGGACCTACACCAGGATCCTGTTTGTGGACTTCAGCTCTGCGTTCAACACCATCCTCCCTGCTCTGCTCCAGGACAAACTCTCCCATATCAACGTGTCTGACTCCACCTGCAGGTGGATCGGAGGCAGTGCGTGTGACTGGGGAAGAATGTCTCAGACTATCAGCGCAGGAGCTCCACAGGGCTGTGTACTTTCTCCTCTGCTCTTCACCTTGTACACACACTGCTGCACCTCCAGCCACAACTCTGTAAAACTGATCAAGTTTGCGGACAGCACCACCCTCATTGGGCTCGTTGCAGATTTCGATGAGTCCCTACAGCGCATTTTGCTTCTGCTGAGAAAAGGTGATCAGCTGCAGACTTCCATCTCTGCAGGACCTGTATACCAGGACTCGGGGACGAGCAGATCTGATTGGAGCTGTCCCTCCTCACCCTGGCCATAGACTATATTTGAGCCACTCCCCTCGGGCAAGATGCTTCGGTCCATTCAGACCAGAATCTCCTGCCACAACAAGTTTCTTTCCCGTTGGACTCATAATCTCTTTTTAACACCTGGCAATTTAAATAACTCATATCAACAATATATTCTCTTGTTGTTCTTATCTTGCTGTAGCTTTTATTCTTACATAATTTTTTTTTTTGCATGCCCTAATTTTAAAATGGCCTATTTCATTGTCCATGTCATTATTCATTGTTTTATGTGGCATCTTTATGCCAAAGCATGTTCCTAGTTTGTACATTGTGTTCACTGACATTGAATGGCAATAAAACATTTCTGATTACATCCTGCACAGTTCCTATGTGCCAGCTTTTATTTATGATAGGATTTCTAACGCTCTGGTTCTTTGTGTTGACAGCGTCATGTTGCGCCTGCCGACCATGGGCAGAGCTCTGGCCGGGGCCGCTAAGACCAGCCTAGCTCCGTCCAGCTCTTGTGAGTGCTTCTGTTTTGCCTTATGTCTTACACAGTTATTTGACCTAAATATGAACCCTTATTTGTCTGGTCCAGTGCGTACGTCAGTTCGAGCGGCCAGTTCTCTGGTGGAGGTCTTCGTGGATGGGAAACCTGTGGAGGTGGAGCCGGGGACCACAGTGCTGCAGGTGAAGCCTAGATTTATTACGCTGTGCACAAAGGTGCAATAATATTATTCATAGGGCTGTGGAATTAATGGAGTTTGACATTCAGTAATTTACAATCGTTTTAATGCATATATTTTTCGACGACCTGTCATCCACACATATGTCTTTTAAAACTGTGCTTTTGGAAAACTTCGACCAAAGTGAAGATTTTGCTAAACTCTGGTTTTATGTTGTGGACATGGGTAATCAGCGACAATTACATATGCGTCCTTGTTACTTTTGTTTGTACAGCAAAGTGCTTTTTTCTTGCCCAATTTTGCAAACCCAACTACTGTTTCTTGTGGCGGAGCACAGGAGTGCTTTAAAGTTTGCTATATTGCACCAAATAACCCTTCCTCCACATTGAAGGCATGCCACTCGCAAAAGACTACCTGGCTTCATGTTTTGTGGACGTGACGACGAGAAAAGGCTTGTTCTCATTGGGTCTAACTTTTTGGCAAATACTGCCAACTATTGGTCTGGCATGTTTATTACTGCGCTTAAGAGCGCAATTATACAGGTTTGTGTGTCTGGACATATTTAAAACGATTGTGTCTACACAATACTTATATAAAATTACTTAATAAAACGAAGGGTAGCGGATTTGCGTTTATAAAAATACCTGTGTGTACACGGCCTGAGAGGTCAACAGCTAAATCCTCCCTCTGTAAAAGCATGTGCTTTGGGTGCTTATTATTAGTCTGTATTTGGAATTGATTTTGAAAGCCGGTTGTATTCGTTTTTAATAATACGAAATAAAAATCGAATTGAAAATTGGGATTGATCAATATGAGGAAGAATTTAATATTTTTGCCCTCATTTTTCATCGTCATCCTTGATATTATTATTATTCTTCTTCTTTGTGGTTAGGCATGTGAAAAAGTAGGAATCCAGATCCCCAGGTTTTGTTACCACGAGCGTCTTTCTGTGGCTGGAAACTGTCGCATGTGTTTGGTCGAGATTGAGAAGGCACCAAAGGTAAGTCGTTCTTATCTGTGTGCAAGTACTATTTATTTGAGAATTCAATTCTGATTAGGTGCAATATAAATTGCTTGTGGTTATGTTGTGCTTCTGCAGCCCGTTGCAGCCTGCGCAATGCCAGTCATGAAGGGCTGGAATATTCTCACAAATTCAGAAAAAACACGCAAAGCCAGGTATGGACTTAAAAACGTATGATTGTAAAACAGATGACCATCATTTCTTATTTCTGTTATGAACTGTATATTACATACAGAGAGGGTGTGATGGAGTTTCTTTTGGCCAACCATCCTCTGGACTGTCCCATCTGTGACCAAGGAGGAGAATGCGACCTGCAGGTAAAACTAAAACTCTGCCAGACATTTTAAACAACCTCAAGGTGGTGCTGTTAACCATACTTTATTTTCCCCCTGTGCATTTCTTCAGGACCAGTCGATGCAGTTTGGCTCAGATCGCAGCCGTTTCACTGAAGGAAAAAGAGCCGTAGAGGACAAAAACATCGGGCCTTTAATCAAAACCATCATGACTCGCTGCATCCAGTGTACCCGCTGTGTCCGGTGAGAACTCAACCAGGACTGGACCAGGAAATGAGTCATTTTCACATCGTTATCTTGAGTATAAACAGAGTCTTAACATGTGCCATTTGCAAATACAGTTTGAACATTAAGACTGTTTAATCAAAATAAAACAGAAAAGAATAATATAAATTTGGTGATTAAAAAATAAAAAAAAGCCAAAATATAATTATTCTACTTTTCTATATATGCAAATATAACAAAGCTACATAGATTGATGGGTGGGTGAGGGGTTTAAAAAAAATAGTCACTTACTATAATAAAGTGACAATTAATCTTTTAGTTCACACGCATTCTTTCTTTCTCTGTGAATTTATTGACTATTGCTATGATGTGACTATAGTTTAAAGTGTCATGTGACTGAAGTTGTTTAATTTTTAGTTTTGTGAGTGAGAATAAAACGTTGATGAGGCACACGCTTTGATCTTTTCAGTTTTGCGAGTGAGATTGCGGGCGTGGAGGACCTGGGCACCACGGGCCGCGGGAACAACCTCCAGATCGGAACCTACGTGGAGAAGATGTTTATGTCCGAGTTATCTGGCAACGTCATCGATGTGTGTCCAGTGGGGGCGCTAACCTCCAAACCCTACGCCTTCACTGCCCGCCCCTGGGAAACGAGGTACAACCCCTTTGCGCCTGATGCCCTCCCATCCTCCTATATTCCTGTAGAGTTGACCAAATATTTATAAATGATCAAGATATTGTTTGAAGGATTAAGGTCTAGTCCTGCAAGTACTTTTAAGGTCATAACAATAATGTAAGAATGTGAGCTTCAAAACCTTTAGCGTGTTCTCGTCCTAATAGTTCACGCTTTTATTTTTGAAAGGAAAACCGAATCGATCGATGTTCTGGACGCTGTGGGCTCTAACATCATCGTCAGCACCAGAGGAGGAGAGGTCATGAGGGTCCTACCGAGACTCAACGAAGACATCAACGAGGAGTGGATCTCCGACAAAACCAGGTATTGGCCGAGTCTAGACCAAGGACTAAACCCAGAGACTGATTAGACCGGGGGGGGACTCGATCACACCAGGCCCAGCTTTGACGGTGAACTAAATGTTTAATATCCCCCAGGTTTGCGTATGACGGTCTGAAGAGGCAGCGTCTGACCCAGCCCATGGTGAAGGACGAGGCCGGACAGCTGACTCCGACCACGTGGGAGGACGCGCTCACCAGAGTTGCAGGAGCTGTGCGTGTCTTAATGATTGCACAATTACTTTTTCCAGTAGTTATTTATGGCTGATGGTTCAGGTCTCCCAAAATGTTTAACTTAAGGTTTCCGGTATTAATGGAATTAATCTTTGCCCCCAAGAAAAGTTTAAGAATAAATATGTTTTGAATCTGTCATTCCTAAAATATCATGTTAAAAAAACGAAAACATTTTGGGATAATTATATTACTGCTGTCAAGAGTGTGCTGTTTATACAGTTAATTAGCAGATGTTTTTTTATATTATGATTAATGATCAAGATTTGTTTTCAAATCACGATTCAGTTCACAGTGCACATTTCAAACCCGTCCAGGACCATTAACATTTGATAAAAGACAGAACTCTGAACGGGTGAACTAATATAAGAAACCGATGCATTTCAGAACATGTTTGTAAATTACAGGGGTTGCAGTTTTTACACACAATAAAACCACATGGAAACACAAGGGCATTCAGTTGTTACGTGCAGCCCTGTAATTCCCCTGAAGTGAACTTGTGGTGTCGTGTTTTGTGCTCAGCTCCAGGGCGTGCAGGGAAGTCAGGTCGCTGCCATTGCTGGAGGACTGGCCGACGCCGAGGCTTTGGTTTCCCTCAAAGATCTGCTGAACCGACTGGACTCTGAGAACCTGTGCACTGAGGAGGTGTTCCCCACAGCAGGAGCAGGGTACGAGTGCGAGGTTGTGGGTTAGAGTGCGGAGTATGCATGTCCTGTTAACTGTTGTCTTTCTTTTTGCAGCACTGACTTGCGTTCAAACTACCTCCTGAACAGCACAATCGCAGGGATAGAGGAGAGCGACCTCCTTCTGCTCGTGGGGACCAACCCAAGATATGAAGCCCCACTTTTCAACGCGAGAATCAGGAAGAGGTAAGAAACGTCAGACAGGAGAACAGCCAGAGAAGCGGCTGTGAATATAGAAGCAGATGATAAGAAATGCTAATATTGCTCCTTGTTTCTTCTCTTGTCCCAGCTGGCTTCACAATGAGCTCCAGGTCGCAATGGTCGGACACAACGTGGACTTGAGTTACTCGTACGATCACTTGGGAGAGGAGACGGCAGTGCTGAAGGAGCTAGCCAATGGCACGCACCCATTCTGTCAGGTCAGGAGCTGGATTCTCACACACATTCATTTAAATTTGTGATTTTTCTTTCCCTTCATGTTGACGTGTTCATTGCAGGTCCTGTCCTCAGCCAAGCGCCCCATGGTGGTGGTGGGCAGCTCGGCTCTTCAGAGGGAAGACGGTGCGGCCATTTTGAGCACAGTGTCCACCATCGCTCAAAACGCACGGGCCAGCAGCGGCGTGGAGGAGGGCTGGAAGGTGCTCAACGTCCTGCACAGGTAGAATGGCTACAGATGGAGAGAGAAGCTATGTTTTCAGTCTGCAGATGTCACCACACAAGACAGTTGGACTTGTCAAGCTGTTATGAGTATTAGAAGTGAATCCAGGCCAAATCATATTCCCCAAACATGCATATTCGATTGCTGCACCTCCTGAATTCCGTAGCTGTAAATCCCAACATCTTGCCTTCCTGGCCTTTTTAGAAGTTTTGATAATAATACAGGATAATACAGGAATAAGACTTGCCCCACCACCTCCTCTAAAAGGTGCAATACGGTTTTAAATGAGTTATTCCTATCTGCTGCTTGTTTCTGTTAAATGTCACTATGAAGTGGTGGGTCCGGTACTGTGGCTCTTACCGTGTGGTTTTGAAGTCAATCATGATATAGTTTTATACCAATATTATGTATTAAATGAACAGAAGGTATACGATTGATGATCTATTCTAGATTATCACTGAAAACCAGATAAAAACATAGTATGTCCTCTGAGTGGTTTTAAACTTTCTATGCAGTAATAATGTGTGTATTTCCTCAGAGTGGCGAGTCAGGTGGCTGCTCTGGACCTTGGCTTCAGACCTGGAGTAGACCTGATCCGGCAGAACCCTCCTCAGGTGCTGTTCCTGTTGGGAGCAGACGGAGGCTGCGTGAGCCGAGCCGACCTTCCCAAGAGCTGCCTCGTCGTATACCAGGGTAATTCTACTACTTCTGCTGCTTGTACTTACGCTGCTACTACTACTTCTACCTTTACTGATACTAAGTTGACTACTATTACTAATACCACAGCTGCTGCTGCTGCTACTACTACTACTAATACTAATACTACTGTCACTTCTACTGTAACTTATACTTTTTCTCTTACTGGTACTACTGCAATGAATAAATCTGTTACTACTACTTCGGCTGCGACTACTACTATTATTACTACACTACTAGTACTATTACTGCTACTAATACTACTTCTTCTACCACATTATTTGGAAACATTCCCTTCATAAACAACTCGAGTCTAATATCTTCCTTCCCTCTCACAGGTCACCACGGCGACGTTGGAGCTCCGATGGCCGACATCATTCTTCCCGGCGCGGCGTACACTGAGAAGAATGCCACCTACGTGAACACTGAGGGGCGAAGTCAGCACACTAAGATGGCCGTGACTCCTCCAGGGATGGCCCGCGAGGACTGGAGGATCATCAGAGCAGTGTCCGAGGTATATTTGTAGAGGTCTAAACTACAGGGTTACCATGAACTCTATCATCAATAACTCACTACATTAATGATGAGAGAACATTGTTATAACATGTTTAAAATCTCATAAAAGTCTATTTTAAAATCCAGTTTAAGAACTGCAGCCTTCTTAAATTGTTGATGAATATTATTTAATTGCAGCTGGCTGGAGTGCCCCTGCCCTACGACACCCTGGAGGAGGTCCGGAGCAGATTGGCCGAAGTGTCTCCAAACCTTGTCCGATACAACGACGTGGAGGAAGCAAACTACTTCAGACAGGCCAACGAGCTTGCACAGGTAAAAGATGCACCTGGTTTAACACTTGAATGAGAAAACAAATGGGTTCTGCTCATGACATCACAAGATTCTAGAAGTCCCAAAACTTGAGCTGGAGGATACGATTGAACCTTCTAACTCGTGTTGAATCTGTTGACCTGGTCCATAGTTAATAGCTCTGTAATTACGGGACCTATCCACATGAAAAAACTGGCACAACATTCAATGTCTTCCCTGTCTGCATAAATTAACCAAGGTTCATTGTTCAGTTATTGTACAAAACTGGGCTTATTCAAACACTTTCCCCTTAAGGTTTATGAATAATATGATTTGTGGAGCCAATCCTTAACAGAAATGTTACAATGCCACATCAGTAAAAGTTCAAATGAAATTTTGCCACAGCACACTAATGAATGACCCCCTTGGTGGTTTTAGATCTTGAATGTAATGATGAGATAATAAAATAAAAATAAAAATGTGGGGTTTTTTTTCTCCTTAGACTGTGAACCAGGACCTGATCTCCAGTCCTCTGATTCCACCTCAGGTGTCAGTTAAAGACTTCTACATGACAGGTACGACTCATTCAGTAATGGTCCAGCTTCTGTGCCTTCTTTAGTGCAGGTTGTGGTGTAACGCATAGTTTTGTATTTGTTTTTGTCAAGAAGGACCTGCTTGTCTTCATGGGGAAGTTATTGCCTTGCCTGGAATGTTCCTCATGTAGCATTAATTAAATGTATACTCCACAGATCTGACCTGTAACTTGGCATGGTGGTGTCACCTGCTTGTTTAATGCCATACTAAGGCCATACTGGCCAAACTATAACCTCTCCATTGAGACAAGCAGATGGTGGACCCTTCACCAGAAAAGCTTTATAGTGCACCTTTTAAAAAATAAATGTGAAGAAAAGAATTGCCATGTTTTTACATTTTATATATTTACAGATTTCTGAATACTTTCCTCTTCATGCCTAAATTCTAAATTTGTTTTTGTTTTATTTCATATTATTCCAGACTCGATCTCACGTGCGTCACAGACCATGGCCAAATGTGTCAAAGCCATGACAGAAGGAGCAGCGGCTGTGGAAGAACCCTCCGTTTGTTAGAGTCCTGTTTTTAAAATACACACTTCATGTACTTTTACTGCACACATACTCTCAGTACTACAATACCACAGTACTGTCATCTTTCAGCGCCTGAGGCTAACTCTCCTTCGAGAGCTTGCGTGTTCCTGGTGTGTCTAATTTAAAATGTTCGATATATTTACTGCTGGGAGCTGCTTTGTTGAATAAAGCCTAGACAAGTATAAATATGAATAAAATGTTATGTCTTTAAACTGGTATGATGTATTTTTTGTTGAAATAAAAGCCTTAATACATGAACAATTTACATGGTATTACTAAGGTATCTATGGACCTTTTTTAAATCTCTAAGAGGCAACTGGAAGTAAAGGTGTGCGAAAATGTCAATATACCGGTATAAATTGATACAATATCAATATTGTGGGCTGCTGTATGGATAAATTACCATAAACTCCGTTTTAATCTGGAGATTCTGAACATTTTTGGTATTGTATAATTTACTGACTTATTTTTAATGAACAATATGTTTTTTTCAAAGGAACAAAAATGAAGAGAAAAATATATTTATGCTATTTGTAGAATGCAGTACTAGTAAACACATCAAGTAGGCAACTAAATTAACAGTAATGCCAAAATACTTGATTTATTTGACAGGGATTCATAATTAACATTGGAACTGTAACAGAATTAGCCAAAACACTTTTTCTTCTGTTGTTTCTGAACAGATATTAAAGTTGTTTACCTAAAAACATTGATTAAACAAGAAAAGATGCAACAAATACAAATTAGAAATGTTCTCCTTCAATAATAAAAATTAAACACGTTTTACGTGTTTGATTTTTATTATTATTATGACGTATTTAAAAAACACAATTATATATTTTATTACATTTCTACGTCAACAAGTTTTCTGTAAAGTTTAACTCCATATCCCATGATGCCGTTCCAGATACCGGAAGTCAGTACGTGTTCATTTTTGTGACACACCAGGAAGCTCACATCAAACATCTCCAGAAATAACACGAATTGGCGGTTTTCCCCTAATAAAGTGCTGCCAAATCAGGTCAGAATCAAACGATTACATTACATTTTATACGTGGTTTGCGTAGTTTGGTTGCAGTAGTTGTTAAAGTCGTGAATAAGACAGTTGCTCGTGCCTGTGTTGTGGTGTTAGCTTCAGGCTACAGCCGCTGCTACTCAACACAGCGACAAGAAAACGAACTGCATTCACGGAATAGGCCTCTTAAACTATCGGAACTGTGTCTTGTTTTTAACTAGATCTATGTACAACCCATACAACGATCAAATTTTCCTCCATCGCTGTTGAAATGTGTGGAAATCAAGACGTTAGTTATAGAAATTCACTTCTAGAATCTGCCTGTATTTTCTGTACACTGGCCTGTAATGGTAAACAAACATGTTGGTGGTCCACGTTCTATAGGGTGACCATCTGTCCCTTTTTGGTCGTCTCTCATCCAACTAATTTAGATAATGTTCCACTTTTTCACTGTTGACACTTGAACGGTATGAAATAATGATTTGATCTATTGCTTTTACAAACTCTCGAACTGTGTTTTAAGATAAGTGTTGAAACTGATACTGTTTTATAGCAGTCTTTATCTATAAGCCTAAATAAATGTGTCTGTTCAAATGTCTGTAGATATTTGTCCAAACTCACTGTTACCACAATTTGACAGGGCCACCCCAACTTGAACTTATACATTTTTTTTCCATCCGTACGTCTTGGTAAGAGTCACAATCTAAAGTTGTCTTTTCTTGATGTTGGTGTTATGTTCTTCCATGTTCTGTTGTTGTTTTTGTGTGTTTGTGTTTTGTTTTCTCCTCTGTGCCACTTGACATCATTACTCTCCTTCATATTGCTCACAATCACAAAAATGTTTACAGCTGAAGTCGTCCATTGTTAAATACTTTTTTTCATACAAAAAGCCACATGCCGCAGTTTACATCCTGGCTGTTATAATAAGGCTGCATTCTCACTTCCAGACACATTTAAAAGGACTAAACTGCACCAGGACCAAACCAAGTCTACATTAGGGATGTCATAAAGTTAAGACCAGGACCAAAAGCTGTACCATTGTGAACTAGGCATATCTCTTGTGTTTTCGCCTTTCACGCAGTTAAACTCTGTTAACTCTGGTTCTTCGCCTTCTCTCCCTCAGCACCATGTTGCCCATGACCTCCTCCAGCAGTAACGGCTCTCTCGCCTCGCGGGACACGGCCCGGCACACAGCAGGGGCAAAGCGATACAAATACCTGAGAAGACTGCTGCACTTCAAACAGATGGACTTTGAGTTCGCACTGTGGCAAATGTTTTACCTCTTCACGTCTCCTCAAAGAGTCTACAGGAACTTTCACTACAGGAAACAGACCAAGGACCAGTGGGCCAGAGATGACCCGGGCTTCCTGGTACTGCTCAGCATCTGGCTCTGCGGTGAGGCTAAGATACTTTTACTGATACTTATATAGCATCCTTATACTATTGAGGTATTTACTATGTACATTTACAATGTGAGATCCTTTCTCCTATGCATTTCAAATTTTTAAAACGCTATTTTGATCTCTGTAGAAGGTCAATTCCCCCCACTACACATTAAAGAAAAGGAAATTGTTAATAATGTTTTGGTCAGTGGTCTATTATGGCATATTAACATCAAATTGTGAGATGAAATTATCTTAGAGTTTCCATTTACATTCTCTTTCACTGCGGAAATAGCAGTCTGCCTGCACAAATTCCTTTCACGCTTGCTTGCCTGACCTTAACAGCACCACCAAAACGACGTTTCTGTGGTTTTGGGAGCGTCATTCATCACAATTTGAAAACATGTGCAACAGCCCCCCTAGTGGGTACATAGTAGTGTGTGACTAACTGGAACTATTTTGGAAAAACATTCAGTAATCAGTTTGCTTATCAAAAAGGCTGCAGTTCTTTTAGGTAATATTCTGTCTCTGTGTCTCCATGGGGTTTTATTCTGCGTAAAAGCTGCTTGGATTACTTTAGCAGTATTATGATAGAAATTGCTGTGGGTTCTTAACGTTCAATGTCTATTTGGTTTCAGTCTCCACGGTGGGCTTCGGACTGGTGCTGGACATGGGCATCCTAGAGACTCTAAAGTTATTGCTGTGGGTCGTGTTTGTCGACTGCATCGGCGTCGGAATGCTCATATCTACAGTCATGTGGTGAAAATACTATTATTACTACTACTTCTTACTACAATTACTTTGACTACTATTACTGTTCCCGGAGTGAGACGCGCATGTATTTATTGTATATTATTATGAGCTGAAGTGAAGATAAGACTAGAATTTGGGCTGGGCCCAGATTTCCCCGCACTGTTGTCGAGTCGGGTCAGGTTTGGGTCCAGGGTCTCAACTGGGCTGAGCACAGGTGTTCTTTATAAGTAAATAAGTAAGTAGCCAATCCTGCATCGTCCATGGCAAAGGCGCGCAAATGAAAGTTTTGCCCTTTTTAGGTCAGTTTCCTGGAGCGTCTATCCACAAACTAGGCGGCTGGCCCAGTCATCTGAGGCCACCACATGCTACAGCGTTTATGTGCGTAAGCTCGCAAAACCACAGCCATCAACATGAGGACGGCCACGTAGGCTTCGACATGCAGCACTGTGTTTTTCTATGGGGAAGTCGATCATACGTGTCTGTGTGCGTTTAGACACCTGTAACAGGTCCGGAGTGAAGACCTGAAAAGGCTTGTATTTAGCATCTCTACAGGCAGAGCATGGCAAACCGGATGTTTTCAAAATAACATTTGACAAGGACAAATTGACAGTGTTTCTGAACCTGTGCTCCTTCAAACGATCCATAACTGCCCCAGAAATGTGTGTTGTGGATAGTAAGTGCACCATCAGCACCACAACAATGCATGCTTTCTATATATATATATATATATATATATATATATATATATATATATATATATTATACACACATAGTAAGTGCACCATCAGCACCACAACAATACATGCTTTCTATATATATATATATATAATATATATTGTCTGGGATACGTGCCTACGCTTGTGTCAGGCGTCAAAGAATAGGCTGTATTATGTTTTCTGAAATCATGACGTACTGCCCCCTACATTTCAGTTTCAGTTTAGTTTATTAGGACAACTACATGCGCCCTGCGCGAACAGTGTGGCCGTTCTCATTCACTTTTCATACCAGCATGTGACTCATAGGAGAAATGTGTGTGCAGTGAGTTCTTGGCCTAACATCCGGCCTTTGATTTACACATGGAACAACTCGCTACAAGCACAGGAAACCGAGGGCAATGTACGTAAACACAAGTTTTACAGCAAGCTTTAGTCATGCCATGAGCAACATTTGTATCTTTAGCAGCCGCATTGTCTTGAATACAGCTGGGCACGATACCACAGAGGGCGCACCGTGTGAGGGACAAGAGGGGGAGACAAAGGGGGCGTTTACTCCGTTGGTCCTTCACAAAGTACCATATTGTTAGTCCAAACTAACTTCTGAGTTTGTCAAGACCCTCCCCTTAGCGCTGCCATGGAGCTCCTGTTCATCACCAAATGTGACAATAATTATGTAAAATAGCTGCAGAGTTTTGACAAAATGCGGCAGCGAAATGATTGTGCAATCTTTCTGTGCTTAAAGAATGTTTTGTATCCAAGGCAAGTTTATGTGTAGAGCATTCAAACAAATTAAATGGGCATATACCTTTGCCAATGATGCATAGGGACGTGTTATTGCAGTATGCTTTTGATGTAGTGCTTATTTTTTATATATTTTACATTCGGTCAACAATGATGTCTTTTTACTGTGCCCGATCTGCGAGCCATGCCGACTTTAAAAGTTTACCCACCTCTGGCCTGTATATATTACATAATGCATGTCCTTTTTTAAAAAACTTTTAAGTAGGATCTAAAATACACCAAATCATGTCTTATTTTCCCCAGCCTCCCTACTTTATCGTGGAATTAAAAAATGACTTAAATTGTCTATCTGCATCTTAGACTAAAATATTACAACAAAAAAACATCTTGTATGTGCATATCCGTACATGCTTCACCCACTTTAACCCCTGCCTGTTACTAACCTATGCGCGACCCTCTTTCAAGGTTCGTCACAAATAAGTACCTTCTGAAACAGCCGAGTCGAGACTTTGATGTCGAGTGGGGCTACGCGTTCGATGTGCACCTCAACGCATTCTACCCTCTGCTCGTCATTCTGCACGTTCTACAACTCTTCTTCATCAACCGTAAGAAGCGTTTATATTTACGGTTCCTGTTACTATATTAACAGTTTGTGAACATCGCGATTCTCTGTTGCAGATATCTTGGTGATAAATTCAGATTGGTTTGTGGGGTACTTCACAGGAAACACGTTGTGGCTCATAGCGATCGGATATTATCTTTACATCACCTTTTTAGGCTACAACGGTAAGTGTGTGGGACATTATTTAAGTTTCGAGAAGCAGAATGGAATAAAAACTGATATAGACTTGTGTATGTTCCAAAAAGACGTGTTTTAATCCGATTTAGGAACCGTGTAAATATATCTGAGTAAATATAACTACTTCTATTTTCTAAACGAATGGGATTTTTGCCTCCCCAGCGCTGCCCTTCTTGAGGAACACGGTTGTCCTCCTTTATCCGTTTGCACTGCTCATCCTCATTTACGTCCTCTCCATTTCTCTGGGATGGAACTTCACTCGAGGACTCTGCGATTTCTACAAATTCAGAGTGCGATAATCCATCTGGACACTGTAGGTTGACTTTCTAAACTCTTCTAGATGTTCAGATCCAAGGGCTCCTGACTTGTGTGGACTGGGACAGAAATGTGCGATTGTTCTTCTGAGCTGTGGACAATATTGTTTTTGAAAATTGATTTGTAAATATGTTCCTGAAGGTTGTAAAATATAAAAAATGAGAGTGGCTTTGACTCAGTTTTGTTGTAAAGGCCGTGTACATTCCAAAGCACTTTCAATAAACGCTTTTATTTAAAAAAACAAAACAAAAAAATGCCTAAATGCAATGTCATTTTAACTTGATATATACACACACACCCACAAAAACATCTGACTAAGATGAGTTCTAGAGACTAACAATTTACTTTATTATTAGTAGCCCTTTTTCCTGTTCCGTACTACTTTAACAAAATTCTGAATCCAGCAGTCTGTTGTGGCACCTAATCTGGCTTTAACTTCTCACACTTTTACTGCTTCAGGCATTTCCAAAGAAATTAAGGCAAGACATTAACTTCAAAAGTCGTTTTCTTCCATAACAATCTAAAGATCAGACCTTAAAGTTGCACCCACATGCAAAAGGGTGCATTACAACCTCATTTAAAAGTTTCTGCACCCGAATTTGAGGTGTGTTGAATAATGACACTTAATGGGAGAGTATCATCTTTGCACCGCTTTGAAACTCAGATGCACCAAACTTTACAATCTTGTGCTTTGACGGATCATATAATATATAATAATCATTTGTTGATAACTACTTCTGAACCTGATCTGTTATAGTTTAAACCCAAAAGAATTAGGTGAAAATTACATTTTCAGTAGCATCTCGTTTACTCATGTACTCATTACATTGCTCATATCATACTAAGGAAATATCCAAAACGCCCTCTGTACATTTTTTGTATCCAACATGTCAACAAAGGGCTGCTCATCAAATCCATTTTTAAGTTTTATATGATAATATTTATACATTTTCTTTATTATGCACTTAAGATTTCAAGGAAATCTCAAAGTGCTACATAAGAGTTTACAGTTTCCATATATAAACTTTTGCAAGATACTCTGGCAGCATATTTCTGAAAGTGTTGGAGCGTTTACAGGGTCCTGCCAGAGACCCTGACGGGGACGGCTGCAGTAGTCCGGAGGAGGCATAGTGACGGGGGACGTTTACGACGATTATGAGATCTGGGATGGACTACCCCCAATATGCAATTATGGACATTATTTAATAACACTTTCCCATATTTATGTAAGTAGGTTATAAAGTGTCACATTTATATCTCGAACATAACCCCTGACACACACACACACACACACACACACACACACACACACACGGGAAGAAGAATATTTATTGTTCATATTTATTTCAATATTTACAGTTGATGATACAGGCAGCTAATTTGAACAATTCAGTAAGTAAGTAAGTTGAGGTTTTTGCCATTAAAACATTTTATTTCATATTTTAATTGTTTAAGACCTGGCTTTTTCTTCATTTTTGTAAACCATCTTGTAAGTTCCACCTAAAGGCCAAAGCAAGTTTCTAGTTTTTGAATCCTGTTCATTGACAATGGCAATAAACCCCTTTCTGATTCTGATTCTTATTAGCACTTTTACCATCAAGCTCCAGGCCACGTTTGAATGTGTTTGCGTCCTCATTTCAGGTCGGTAATATAATATAAGAATGTTGACTATGTCTATGTGTTTTGTGTGATCCATGAATGTTTGAACAATCCTGCATTGTCCTGCGTTTGAGGCTTGAGCAATCACAAATACTTCTGTTTTCCTCCACCCATTATCTCCACCCACTCTGTATTTACTAGCACGCTTACGCAAAAAATTCAGACTCCGTGCCATACGTGTAGGGTTCCAAAAGTCACATGTAAATCTGCTGCTTGTTATGGTGAAATGCCACTATGAAGACTTATCATTTCTGCAGTTCTGCTACAGGAAGTCAATGGACCTGTTTTCATTATGAAGTTGTTTCAGATTTGCAATGAACAAAATAATGATCTAACACTAACTACCCAAACTAAAAGCACAATACGTCTTTAATTCAAACACTTTCACAACTGCTCTTTGGACTATTTTTAGTACCTGTGTTATTGGGTTGTAAACATGAAAGAAGAAGATACTGTGGCAAAGTGAAAAACAGCAGAACATAGCCACCTTTAAATTGCACGAGTAAGAATTTACTTTATTCCAGTAGTACTGACATTTTTAGATTATTAGATTTGAAGCTATTTTTTAAGTGTGTTTAATATATAACATGGAGAGATTCTTAGTCAGGTCCGTTTCCATTCAAATCAGGCCTCTGAAGAGCAAGTTCCTCCCGGCCTGTGGATTTAGTTCCAGTTAGTGATAAAGAACTGTGATGGGAATGTGCATTTATAAGCACCTTGTTTCTGCCGACTCCTTTTGGGCTATGTTTTCTTGATTGTACTTGTAAACAACGTTGTCATGTATAACATGACACTCAAGTGCTTAACTTAACAGTAAACACTGTTAACCTACAATCACCTGACCCAGCCCACTTTCTCAAAGCAGATGTTTTCACTTCCAATAGATCATGATCAAGAATAAAACAGGTCAAAGCTACAAACACCTGAGAAAGCTTTATTGTTTAAATTTTAAAAATATACATTTTTAAATCCGTGTTTTTTTGCTGCTGTATATTGTCAACATATGTATCATTATGACCATGGTAATAGTTGGTTCAAATTGCCATTTAAGTCCATATAGTCTAATCTTGGAGTGGGTGGATACTAAATGTAACATTTTGAATCATTTCATAAAGACACGTCTTGGAAATGAGTAAACTTAGCAAACCAAAGCCAGCCATATTTTTGCTTTTTGAACATAGCGAGACTTGACGGGTGAATAGGCAAACATGTTACATTTAGAGATGTTATTTTGAAACTTCATAACTTACTAATGTAAATGTACAGAATTATTGTTTCTAATATAAATAATGGCAAAAATGGCACATATTGGGACATATAAAACCTAGATATCGATAGATCTTTAATTGTTGATCTTTAATTAGAGGGAATTCTAGATGTTTTATTTAGTATATGAAGAATGTTGAAAAATGCAAATGAATAAGTGAGTAAATACATGAAAAATACATTACAAAAACTGCTCAGATTAAGCATTTTAGAACATCAGTTTAGTCAGTAATTACTGATTCAGTTTCTCTTCTAGAGAATGTATCAGCTATGCAATTGTATGGTTTTTATGGTACTTCTGCTGTTCCTACTACTGATAATGCTAATACTACTATTACTACTCCTTTTATAGAGGAAGTGTGGGCCGTGCCATTTTCGCCATCATCGATGGTTCTCTCTCTGGCTTTGGAATGTTCCATTTCTGTAAAAACGGAGGTGAGCAGTGCTGTTCTGTCATCTTTTCATTTGGTACAACTTCCTTTTTTACATTTTGAGAGTGTTCTATTTCCTCTTTTGTCTTCTGCTCTGTGGGTTAGAACTGCAGAAACATTTAGCGACAACAAGTACATTTACCTAGTTTTATTCTGATATAGTCAATAAGTTGATTTTGAAGAAGGAATAATTCAATAATTTTGTAATTTTTGCAATCCTGATTGTGCAAGACTGGTGAGTACATGCATTTAAGTTTGCAATTATTCATAATCTTTAACGTCGTTAAATTTGGACTAAACAAGAGCTACTTGAGAACATATTGAAATAATATTTATAATTTAGACTAATTACGATACAAAATATTTTAAAATAGGGTCTAAATAAACAGTCAAATAAACAGCAATACATATGTAATAGATCACATTTTTAACAAACCAGGATGAACGCACTCATGTAAAACTAGACATAGAATTACAGCTGTTGTAAATCAGGACCAAACTAATTCAAAACCAGATCAAACTTCTGAACGTCTTTGGAATCAAGTCAGAAAATATATGAAAATGAAACCATTTCCAAATCAGAGCTCAGCACTAATGCATTTATCTTGCCTAAAATATTGTGTAAAGTGATACACTGTTGAAACCCTGTTCTTACCCCAGTGTGTCATTTGCAAGATTGTTGTAACAAGATTGTTATTTAACTATCTTTTTTAAATGCTTATTGCATCTTTTCCACATTTTAAGAGTAAATAAGTATGATGTGATCATGTTATCTCTACAAATGTAATAAAAGCTATTGTCCTGTTATTTTACAACTATTTTCTCTCTTATCATTAGGACAACTGCATCACTAAGACTATTTATTTAAAATCAGTGAAATATTTTAAGATGTCTGGGGCAACTTTATTGAACACCTAAAAGATAAAGACACAAAAAGAAGAACACTTTTGCGCAAGTCACGAAAAAGGATATTGAAGAGTTGCTGATGTGCCGTATTGAAATCCATTTATTTGATCTACTTTTAATCTTCATATCATTAATATTATTATTATCATTATCATTATCATTATCATTATTATTATTATTATTATTATTATTATTATTGTTATTGTTATTATTATTACTGTATTTTCATTAATTTTACTTAGAACGTACGTACTTCTTAGTAAGAGTGTTAGTTTGGAAAATAAATATATATATATATATATATATATATTGTTTGTGTTTTGTTTTGTAATGGATTTCAGTGTTTCTTGTTAATTTGCAGAAATATTTGAAGATGTCTGGAGACAGCGCCACATTACTATGGAGAAGCATGTCCCCCAACTCCAGCCAATCAGAGAGCTCTGTCCTGTCCCCCACAACAAATTACTCTTGCTACTCAGAGCCCTTCGTCCAGTCTCCCACCGCGACCGTAGCCATGGCAAAGATCATCAAAGTCTGCTTCCTAAGCAATAGCCCAAATCTTGGGAAAAACTTCAAGCTGGTGCGTTGTGAAGAGGGATGGACTGTCAAGGTATACAACTACTACTTCTCCTAAGACTACTACTAAAACTAAAGTATTAATACTGAGCAAATGAAAGTAACTTTACAGGTTTAACACTTTCTTGTCAAAAAGTTGTGAACACGATTTTGATTGTGTAAAGACAACTTGAGTTATTTTAGGCCTCATTTACAAAACACATTGAACTGTACCCATTTCGGATGTTGTATACTCGATGTAACTGTGGAGAAATTCACTTTGGCAGTTACACACACAGCTCCTGGTTTTAGCCCAGTTTATGTCGACTCAATTCACTCCTGGGCTACTTTAGATTTTGGATCAGTCACGGGTTTGGTTCTAGTTTTGTGCCAGTGTGTGTGTGAAAGTGTGAACGTGTGAAAGTGTGACTATTAAGTGCAGATAGTGAGAAAGTATAAAAGTAAAGGTCGTTTATAAAGAAAACTATTTATTCTTTTAAACGAAACGTAAAGAACTACGCTTATATTTACATGCAAGATCAATAACAGTTCAGCAATATACTTAATTACATAATACTGTCCACTTTGTCTCATAAATATTACTCCTGGAAATGTACTGTGGTTGGTTAGATTCTGTTTGATCGGTATTGCTTCTTCAAATTATGGAAGTGTCACATTAACTGATCAAAAAAACAAACATGCATGCACAGGGGTACTTTATCTCCCCCCCCCAGGGTAATTGGTTGTGTGTTAGCCATGAGATTACCCCAAGGTCTAGTTATTGGTCCCCTCCTCTTCATCCTGTACATCCTCCCTCTTTCGTCACATAATCTGCTGCCAAGGTCTTCAATTTGACCCGCCAAATCCTCAACTCACTATACCCTCACCACCTCCATTTGTGAAATTAAATGATGGCTACTGTCCAAAGTTATCCAGACCTTCTACAATAAAACTGAAATAATCTTCATTGGTCCAAATATACTCACCGAACCTGCAATATCCCTCCATCGACAGTCACATTTTTCTCGTCCCGTCACCTCTGCAACCTCGGCTCCATCTTCGATCTGTCCCTCTCCTACGAACACCTCGACTACCGCCTGCTCTACGGTTCCCCCTCCAAACTCCTTGGACTCCCGTTGATCCAGAACTCTGCTGTCCGCCGCCTCACTCGCACTTCCAGCTCCTCCCCACGAGCCCCTGCTCTCAGAGACCTCCACCGGCTCCACATCCCCCAACACATCCATCCACTCCAAGCTCCTCACCGTCGTCATGCAAATCCCTCCATAACCTGAGCCTCACGTTCCTCTCAGAGCTCCTCCACCATCACACCCCCACTTGCTCACACTGATCAGCAGATGCCAACTTCCTGTCTCCCCCTTGATAGGACTTACGAGACCTGGGAGGGCAGGGCATTCTCTGCAACGGCCCCAACCCTCTGGAACTCCCTGCCCAAACACATCCTCATCCACAATCGTTAAAAAATGCCTTGAAAAATCAGCTGCCTTCTTGTTTTGGGCTCTTTGTGTTCTTGTCAGCTCCTGAATACTTCCTGTTTCATTGCAGTCAGTTCTGAAGGTGGTTCTGTCCAGCGGCTGTGTGGGTCCTCAGATCCAAAATGGCAACTGTTATAGTCTTCTCTTGAAACATCTAAAATCCTCCGAGCTCCATTGGCTCCATCCCGACATGACTATTTCAGAGCTGACGCAGAGGTACGAGCAGCACCACCTGGAGGCCGAATGGAGGTATTTTAGTGAAAATTTAAGTGGGAATATAATGATCAGACAATGTGAAATGTCCTTTTACTTATTTTTGTCTTTACATTCTGCAGGTACGACTTGAGAATCAGATACATCCCCAAAGATTTTATGGAGAAATTTAAAGATGACCGAACAACAATGCTCTACTTTTACCAACAGGTCAAACAAAATACTATTATTAGTGATTCTGTAATAATGCGTTTGAGTTCATTTTTTGATTAATCTGCTGGTCAGATCATGAAATGCGTAGGAATGTAAGATTTTTCTGAACATAATAGTGTAGAGTATATTTACAGAGTATATTTACAGACAAAATACACACACAAAGTACAGATTTTCCATGCCATTTCACACTCATAAAAGCGCTTCTCTCAGCAAATGACAATTGTTTCAGCCCTAAATCAGAACCATATAGTCATAGTATTTCTATTTGTGTTGAGGACGTTTTTTCCTGACTATTCCCTCATATAAGTATTTGTGTTTTGTGCAGGTGAGGAGTGACTACATGGTAAGCTACGCCTCCAAAGTCAGTGATGGCATGGCTCTGCAACTGGGCTGTCTGGAGATAAGGTATACTCAACATCGAAGGTGTCACATGAGTTTGCATTTCTGAAACGATCTGCATGTTATATTTTTCGCAGGAGATTTTACAAAGACATGAATCCAAACGGCCTTGAGAAAAAATCCAACTTTGAACTATTGGAGTAAGTATTTTCTGAGTAGCAGTAGTCTATCTCTACCAGTGTTCTAAGGTTCGGTTTTGTCATGGCTGTGGTCTGTATTTTGTGGTCGGGTTTCTGTTCTTACAGTTTGATCGCAGCTGTAGATCTTTGCAGGCGTCTGAAACCATTTTAAACGAAAGTGGTTGACTGGAAAATAAACAGGAAACGACAGATTTGGTTATGAGTGTTTTCTAAATGTTCCACATTCTCTTGAGCTTCTTTTTTTTTTTTAGCTTTCACGTTCTAAAATGTCATCAAAACTCCTCTGCGTTTGTTTAAAGTTCATCATCACAGCTCTTTTTTTTTTTTTAATGGATTCAATTATTAAATCAATGGCCGTAATAGAACATCTACATGTAGTCATACACCCTCACTGCAGTAACTGTTCTAAATAGCACTCTTTTTTGTGTTTTTAGTTCTGCATGAGTTGAACTGGTCATCATCAATGATATAAAAACACCTTTTTACATTTTAGGAAAGATGTGGGCCTGGACCTATTCTTCCCCACTGAACTGATCAGCAGCATGAAGGTACAAAGTTCCACTGGGTTAGTCCTGGGTTAGTCCTGGGTTAGTCCTGGGTTAGTCCTGGTTGTCCTGGGTTAGTCCTGTCCTGGTTAGTCCTGGGTTAGTCCTGGGTTAGTCCTGGGTTAGTCCTGGGTTAGTCCTCTGTAGACTGATTACTGTGACTGTGTTCCTCAGCCGAAGCAGCTGCGCAGACTGATCCTTCAGACGTTCCAGGGTTATTCCACACTGGGACAGGAGCAGTGCATGGCCAAGTTCTTCTCCACTCTGTTCCAATGTTACAACTTTACTGAGGAGAGATTCGCCTGCCAACTCGTGGTCAGTCATCCTTTATTTCTCTACAGGTTATTTATAATTACCACCATTTTGAAATGTTGAATCTACCATTTTGGTTTTATTTCTTCTCCCACTGCTGCTTCCGTATTTATAGAAAGATCATAAAGAGACCAATATATTTAAAATGTATCATACATTTTAGGTTCAATACTAAACAAACTGTAGTAGTCTTTCCCGGTAGAGTTGGTGAGAGGTTTAACACATCACTTTTTAACATATCATGTTCCTTTTTTGAGCGTGGTTAGAAGCGTCCACTTCTGGGGTCGATCAATATAATTTATTTATTTCAGTTGCTGCTTTCTATTTAGAAGCACTTCACACGGCAGAGTATTAGCGTTGCAATAGGGTGGAATTTGCACAATAATTAAAAGTGTTTCGGTCATTCTACTTTCACAGTAATATAAGAGACCTCTTACAGTGTTGCAACAGTTAAGATTAAGAACAGCAGGAATAACAAAAATAGTAATGTTATTAACAGGTAAAAGCATATCAAGCTAAAATATTAAGATATACTTAAAATAGCTATAAAAATAAGATACTAAATATAGTAAAAACAATATAATACTATAACCGCTGAATGAAGACTGTAAGTGACCAGTAAATACTCCAGTCATACCACTTTTCCATTGTACTCTTGTGTATTTCAGTGAGTCGATCATCACTTTTATTTCGGGGTTTGAAAATATGTTTCTCTGTCTGCAGCACGGCTGGAATCTCACCATTGACCTGGTGATTGGCTCGGACGGCATAAGTCAGCAAACGGAGAACTCCAAGGCACATTTTAGATTTTTTCTTAAAGACGGGGTTTGTGAAATTTAATCAGATATATTGATTTCTTTCTTCCTTTTGCAGCCAGTCTGTTTAACCACCTTCAGTGATATCCGCAGCATTTCCTGTTCCTCTGAAAACGATGGACGAGCTTTACTCTCCATACACATCGAAGGAGCGTCACAGGTGAGAGATGGTTTAGACTTCAGCTGCTACGTCCAAAAAACAGACTATACAGGTCTAGGCGAGGACTAAACCAAGGATTCATTTATAGCCAGGTCTACACCAGGACTACCGTCTTGAAAATGTTCTTTAAAAAGTCAAGTAATGTAAATCTTGGATTTGTTGCAATAAGAAATAACAATTCAAAACAAAATATTGAATGAAACCTGGACTACTACAGGAATAAACAAGCACTGAATCTAGGGTAAACCAGGTCTTGAGCTGGTTTGAACCAGAAATGGTAAGTTGCAGTTTTATCATAATTAATAATTAATAATAATATTATTATTATTAGGCCCGAGCGCCACAAGCTAGAGCGAGGCCTATTAGTTCCACAAGGCCGTGCCAAGAACGGCTGCAAAAGTGGGCGCGAAATCACCCACTGCCAAACACTCACTAATGCACTCCTCCGCTCATGCTCGTCCCGTGCATGCTAATTAGTCGTAGGAAAATGGAACATTATTGTTGTAAACGGGTGAAGTGCGCACTAAACAAAACGTTTGCCCGAGCGCTTTCCAAAAATGTATATTTTATGATATTTGAAAAATGGGAAACATTGTTTTCACATTTAAATAATCTTCTTTCTTCTTCTTCTCTCTTCTCGGGACCAACCCCCCCATTTTTCACCCAGTGAACATCTACGAAGAGTCAAGAAAATTTGCACACCTTAAAAATCGTGCATCTTTACATTCTGGTCATTTCCTTTTTCTAAAATTCCAAATGTACAAAAAATACATTGACATAGGAAATGGCAAAAAAATAAATCTGATCGTCGAATCATGCCATTTGGCGCAGAGATAGATGGTGACAAGGGAAGTAAGAAATATTATTACGGCAACGCCGTCCACCCAACCAAATGTCATTTTGGATCCAAATTTGCTAAGCATGACTCTAATGTTGTACTTTTACAAACTCCTCTTAGGGCGTTGGCCCAAAAAAGCTGTCATTTTCTGAAAATGGTTCCGAGGAGTGGGACATCAAAAGTTATCCAAATCATTTCGATATCTTTCACGGTGTCTGTGCGGCGACGCCGCAAACTGCAGCTAGAATTTCAGAAATGTCGTTTGCGCATACAAAGTCCGAATTACGTCAAATTGGAATCAGTTGTTAAACCCTTTGCCATAAACCTACTTGAAGTGAAAAAAATTCATTTGGCATGATAGCACCCCCTACAGAGTGAAATTAAATGTTATATGGGGAGTAAAATATTTAGTTTTTTGAACTTTTATGAAATTTGGAACAAAATTCCATTTTGGCATTCCAATCAAAAAAGTCAATAATACCCATGTCATATTTGTTACGGCGTAGCCGTAGCGATGATAGAAACCTCCCATGTTATTCCAATGGGAAAATCGCCAAATCTCTGAAACTCATAAAAGTTATAAAAGGTATTTTTGTATGTGTTTTAGAGTTTGTCCAGTCCAGATAATGATTACAATGATCAAAATATGACTTATTTATTAGTTGTAGCCGCAGTAATAATAGCAGTATTTGTTCATATCTTCTGCTTGTCTCTTCCAGCCACTGACAGTGAGGACTTCTTCATTGTCCGTAGCAGAAAACATGGCCGACCTCATCGATGGACACTGTCGACTTCAGGGGGCAGAGAAATCACTCATCGCTCGACCAAGAAGTACAGAACAATTTAAATCAACACAGTTTACTCCCAAAACAAACTAACCCGTGGGCAGAATCAACATTTTGGACTGAAAATGAAAGAAATGATCTGTGCACCTATTACTATTATATTATTTAAAGGTGCATTATGTAACTTTCGTGGTGGAAAGTGTAACACTTGCTTGTTTCCCCGGAGATGTTATACCTTCACCTACCTTGAATGGTTCGCATTATTGCATTACATTTATCTACCTCCATGGGGACAAGCAGATGATGTCACCTGGCCAAGTTACTGGTCAAAACTTCTTAAAACATTATTAAAGGTGTCAGTTATCATATTGCTATCTAAACCTTGAAAATTCTTTGTCTTTTTTTTTAGCTATGAAGTTAAAATTACCTGAAATTCCCAAACCGTGCGTATTATTTTCCATAATTTTGTTAAATATTATTTTTCCTCACTGATAACTAATAATCTAACCTTGTTTTGCTCTACAGTCCTGCCCCGCTTGTGCACAAACACACCTATGGCAAGTCATATTTGGACTTAAATAGTCTATTATGTCCTCAAATGTTTACCATCTTTTATTTTCAAAATTCTAGGTTCAGACATCTATGAAGAGATCCCAGATGGTTGTTTGGACTCAAATAAACCAGGTAAATGTAATACAATTGTGCAATATTTTATTTATTTATATATTTACTTATTTGAGAAGAATTGTACATATTATTGAACATCTGTAAATTGTAAATATTATATATAATATATATTATATAATTAATATATATTATATAATTAATTTATATATTGTATATAATTAATAATAATATATTAATAATAATAATAATAATAATAATAATAATAATAATAATAATAATAATAATAATAATAATAATGATAATAATAATAATAATAATAATAATGTGCCAGATTACAGCAAAGATTCTCATCAATCAACCTTTATTTCTAAAGCCCTTTACAACCCTTCACAATAAAAATCAAGGCAATACAAAAGCATAAAACTATATAAAAACAAACTGCAAACTTAAAATTTAAAAAAGCTAACGTCTGTGATGGTGCGCATGTCGGGGGCAGTTTGTTCCAGAGTCTGGGACCCGCGACAGAGAAAGCTCGATCCCCCCAGTGTTTGAGTCTGGCTCTGGGGACTTCCCGCAGAAGTTGATTTGTCGACCTTAGAACCCTGCTTGGGTTTGGAGCAGAAAGAAGCTCGGAGGTGCCAGGCCATTTAGAGCTTTACAAACAAAAGTAATCTTTTTGAATCATTTGTAAAAGAAACAGGAAGCCAGTACAGTGCAAAAATAACTGGGGTGATATGTTGGTGTCTGGGTGTGTGTGTTAGATAACGAGCCGCAGCATTCTAGTGGTTGAAGGCGGTTGAGCAGACTGGGAGACACCGACATAAAGTGCATTGCAATAGTCTATTCTTGAGCTGATGAAAGCATGAATAGTCCTTTCAAGGTTGGTGCACTTTAAAAAAGGCTTTACCTCAGATAAAAGACGTAACTGATAAAGACTCTCACCACAGTTTGTGAAATTTAAAACTGTTGTTAAAAACATTTATAAACAAGATTCTTTACGGTTGATTTTTATCATGGATGACAAGCTATCACGATTAGACAGCACAGATGCACCAAGCATCATTCATCATACAAATGAGGGACATTTGCTCTAACCACATCTTTATGTCTGCAATAGAATCAGTCAGAGATTGAAGAGCGCCTCTTTTGTCTGGCTATAATTGAACCCAGTGGCAACAGAATAGAGCCCTGGAGCAGTCCACAGAACAACGAGGCAGCAGAGGAGGACAGCCCTGAACATGACAGAAAAGCTTCTTTAAGAATCAAACCATGCAGTGCATCAGTGCCACTGATAACGACATCATTTTTAAGGCGAGACAACAGAATTGTATGGTCGACTGCATCAAAAGTCCCCGTTAGGTCTAACAGAACTACACAATCCACAGACAGGGCATCATCATTGGGCACTTTCAGCAGTGCAGACGGCTTTAACAAAACAACGGTATCCAGTTGTGCTTTCATGAGACGGGCTCTCACTACAGCATGTTTAAGAGAATCAAGGACACATCCTGAGCTGAGGCAAGTGCTAATAAAAACATGATGGCAGGACCTTTGTGGGGAAAATGTCCAAAGGGCAGTTTGTAGCTCTCATTTGTGTAACTACTACTGTGAGGGAGGAGACAGGTTCAAACTGGTTGAACACTGCAGTTTGTACTGCAGTAACAGACAGGTAACACAGAAGACAATAACAAAACATTACAAACGAGACCAAACGGAACAATAAAAGGGCAGTTAAAGGTTTTCACTTACAGCACTTGGTGTTCCTTCATCCACAGTTTAAGGTGTTGTTTGAAAGTGGACAGTGATGGACATTATTTTATTGGAAGGCTATTCAAATAACTAGATATGCAAAGTAGTTCTATACATTTGTTACATTTTTTTCAGAGAAAAAGGGAACCATTTCCAGAGACAATGTGGTTTTGGGTCGGATTCTTGGTGAAGGGTTCTTTGGAGAAGTCAATGACGGAGTGTACAAAAATCCAGTGAGTTTATAATGTTTTTTTTCAAATTCAAATAGAAAAATTTGACTTTTTGATGTGGTACTCATCTTGTCTTTCCAATCATACATTTTTATTAATCATTGAGATCACAAACACATTGTATACCAGTAAAAATGGTCAGGACAGTTTTTGTTTTATGTGGATTATGTGCACTCAAGCCATAGACTCTGAGAAGACTTCCACAACAGTTAGACTGGACTGGAAAAATAAAAAGCAAACCTCAAGTGGAACATTTGGTAGTTTCTGTTGCAAAAATACAAATGATGATTTTTGCAGAATGGAGAGAGGATCCGGGTGGCAGTAAAAACCTGTAAAGATTGTTCTCTGGACATCAAGGAGAAGTTTCTCAGTGAAGCCGGTCAGTTTTCATATTCATTCTTTCTACTCTTTTATTTCAATGAACAAAACTGTGGAAGATGCTTAGAGACACTTTTATAATCGTTTTGTTGTGTTTTTTTCCACGTGAAATTAAAGGTGCACTATATAGCATTTCTGGTGGTTGGTCCATTACCTGCTTGTCTTCATGGAAATGTAATTTGCCAGGAATGTTCCACAGTATGGCTTTACCGCAAACGCATATCTTTATCTATGTAAAAGCGTCTTTACTGCAAGAAAATAGCTTGAATAACATTTTATTTTACTGTGAGCGGGCTTGTCTCTCCGCTAATCTGACCTGTAACTTGGCCTGGGGTCATCACCTGCTTGTCTTGTCTCCATGGAGATAGATATGTTTAATGCCATACTGTGTAACGGCACACCCCCAAAAAGTGCACCTTTAATCATTCATTTTTGGCCCATATTTGTATCTTGTGTTTGTCTGGTTTTAGATTTGATGAGAGATTTGGATCACCCTCACATTGTGCGTCTGATCGGAGTGATAGAGGCGGATCCAGTTTGGATCGTGATGGAGCTTTTGGAGCATGGAGAGGTCTTCATAAATCTGCCGTCCTTTGAATCATCGACATTGAATTGTATTAATGTCTGTCTTTTGTGTTTTTCACATGTAGTTGGGTCAGTTTCTGGTGGAGCAGCAGCACTTTCTGACCAATGCCACGCTCACTCTGTACTGTCTGCAGATCTGCAAGGCTCTGGCCTATTTAGAGGGACTGAACATGGTGCACAGGTGAGTCTGATACTATGAAAACATCACAATTTCAAATGTTTATAAGCGTGCATTTTAAAGTCATTTTAACTCCTCAAATGATATACAGGATACGATGCAAAATGGACTTACTGGTAGTTATCGTTCTAGCTCATTATTAGCTCACTCATAGTTGTATTTTTTTATATTTTTTTGTGATTCGTGTAGGTGTTGTATGTTATGTTGTGATGGCAGATTAGGGAGCTGACAAGAAGAAGTCAATGGGCCCATTTTAAGACCACATGCTTTTACACCACTTTACTAAGGCGTATTTGTCTGGAACCATAAACCATGATTTCCGATTGGCGTGATTGACATGCGGATTAACCAAGGAAAAAGAAATGCATGCGTCTGTTTGTGTCAAAACAAACATGTACGAGTACAAAATATTGGAAACATTTCATGGAATTTCTGCAAACTCTAAATCTGACGTCAAAGGTGTAGTTACAGGTTTGGTTCTGAATGACGGATTGATATTGTGACCCTCCTGCAGTCACAGCAGGGGGACAAAAGAGCCAGGCTCAACAGTGCAGTTTACAATGAACACATTTGGGGATGGACAATACATTTGTGCCAATATTGATCGAGACAAATATGAGAAAGAATTGGACCACCTCTAAACAAAGGATGAAATAACACGTAACAAATAAGTCTTCTTCTTTGAATAAACTTTGGGTCTCTGAAGCCTCATACCTGCTCTTTGCACAACTACCCTTGTGCCCTCGGGCTTTACACATCACAAACTCTGCTGTGTGTCACTGTCTCAGAGATATCGCAGTGAGGAACATTTTAGTGGCGTCTCCTGAATGTGTGAAACTGGGAGACTTTGGATTGTCCCGATACATCGACGAGCAGGAGTACTACAAAGGTATATATTATATATCTGCTTCACAATTTTATGATTGACTTCACATTTTTGTTCTAAACAAGTTGGTTTTCCTCTGTCCCAGCGTCCGTGAGCAGAATGCCCATTAAGTGGATGGCCCCAGAATCAATCAACTTCAGACGGTTCACTTCAGCCAGTGATGTGTGGATGTTCGGTGAGCTCAGGGTCGTTTTATTGTTGTTTAGTTTTTCATTTTATGGTCACTGAGACCAAATATCAACTTATATTTGGTGATGCTGCATTAAAGGTATTTGCCTGGGCCTGTCTGGTTTCAAAAAGGAGAGGGGGACGGATTAAAGCTCAGAGTACATTTAGAGCGGACGCAGTGGTTTAAACGCACACTTGATTTTAGCTTTGAAACTGGCAACACAACGGAGGCTCTTTCTGCTTTCTGATTGGATAACTGTCTTGAGAACTAAAACACCAAACTGTACAATACGACTTTTCTCTCATTCCCATTTCACTTTGCGCTGTCAAATGAAAAATAAGTGCATGATTACCTTGCATCTGGGGACACTAATAGGTCATGTTTATGAAATTTGAAATACAAATTCCTCCCTCAGTAAAATATGTTTTATATCGATTTTCCCCCCAAGTTTGAAATAGTACAAATTGAAAGTGCTGTGTAAATCGATCGTGGCTGTTGCACATTTGTGGGATAAACACAGAAGTTCCAGTTATTGTAAATATATAGTTTTGTGTTAAGGTGCAAAAAAACAAAACATAAATATTTAGCACTAGAAAATTGAAATATTGCGTATCTTTTAAAAGTACAGTTGCTTATTTCAACAAAATGTGGACATAAATAGATAGTCACACTTACTTACCATCCCCCTGTTTCCTCTGTAGGAGTGTGTGTGTGGCAGGTCTTCTCTCTGGCCCAGCAGCCGTTCTTTTGGCTGGAGAACGGACAGGTCATAAACCAGCTCGAGTCTGGGGTTCGACTCCCAAAGCCTGACATGTGCTCCCCAGTTCTGTACTCGTTCCTCACCCACTGCTGGGCCTATGAACCGCAAAAGAGACCCACCTTCAAGCACCTGGTCTGCTCACTCAGGTAACATGCGTTACCCTGGTTTAGACTTGATTTAGTCCTTAATGCTAATACTCATTTGGCCATGGTTTATTCCTGGAATATTGCTAGTTTAGCCCTTAGTTTAGTCCTGGTTTGATTCAGGTTTAGTCCTGGTCCATTCCTGGTTTAGACTTAGTCTTGCCCACCATCAGTCCTGGTGTAGTTCTGGTTTAGCTCTAGTATCGAGCCTGTTTGTCCTGGTCTAGTTTGAGTTTATTTGTTTTTTAGTTCTAGTTTTAGTCCTGGTTTAAATCATGTTTGATTTGGTTTTGTGTCAGTTTATTCCTCGTTTAGTCCTGGTTTAGGACATTGAGTCTTTTACTGCCCTGATTTATTTCCCCTTACAGGACAGCAATTTAGGAATATTTTTGAGGGTTTTTTTTTCAATTAATCAACTATTCAAACAGTTATTTGTATTGCATACATTACATTTGTAACATTATAAAGACTGAAATATGGTGACTGCAGGCTTTAGATCTATAAGGGAATATCATTACAAATAAAGTGTTTCCCAGTGGTGACTCCCCCATAGTCTAAAAACAACATGGACTGTACATTGACATCACAAAATCACACTTTGTTGCTCATTTTATCAATACAAACATTTCATAGTAAACTATACTGGACAAAGAGTAGAGAAGAGAAAATACAAGTGTAATTTGTATATATAATCTTAGATTAATTTACTCAAAAATTAAATTATTTGTGCTACTCTCCCCGAAATAAACACATTGAATTAAAATTGCCATCATGATAAAACTTGTCCAGTTAATAACAAAATATGAATATTTTAGAATTTGTGATATTCATGACCCTAAATGTCTCAGTGAGCTGCATAGACTGGAGCAGGAGCAGGAGGCTGCAGCGACCCGGAGAAGAACGCTGTCTTTTTTCAGAGTTTGGCTCAACTTCGGAACCTCCTCCAAAGGTACACACTTTTCACTCAAATGTACCGTTATTAGTAAGTATTGTAAGGATATTTAGTTAAAAAATTAGATAGATTAGATTAGATTCAACTTTATTGTCATTACACATGTACAAGTACAAAGCAACGAAATGCAGTTTAGCATCCAACCAGAGTGCAATAATAGTAAGTACAATATACAGATAATAATAAATAGGTGTTAAATAAGGAGCTGTAGTATATAAGTACAAATATACAGATTTATTGAGGTAAAGTGCATTTTATATATATATATAATATGCGTATAATATAATGTATTTTAAATGTGCTTTAAAATACATTTAAAAGACCAAAAATGTTCTTGTATCAGAGGGAAACACTTGGATTTCAGTGACGAGAGCAGAAACTGTGCATGATGAATGTTCGGCCTGGAAAGACTCTTAGTTCTCCACGTCTTTAGTTTCATTTCTCTTTTACCGCTCTCTTTTAAGCCATCCAGGCTCCAGGGCAGTACACTTCCTTGGGGCATGCACACACAGGTGAAATATACTTCGAATATCTCAACACTAACAGTAGTATTTCTGAACAATAAAACCATTGCTTTTCTGCAGTCCAGATCATCTCAGGGCTGCAGTCTTCCCCGAGGAACGCACCTACTACAGGTACTACTACTGCATATGCTACTACTTCTATTACTACTGACTATACAAGTGCTATGGCTACAACAAGTAGGGGCTAAATCAGGACTAAACCAAGACTAAGACAGGCCTAAACCAGGTCAATTACATTACTTCAACCCCCATACAAAATACAAAACTACGGCATAAGAAGTACTTTTTTAATTGTCTGTTTTTGTGGTTGAAGGATGATCGGCCGTCATGGGAGAAAGAAAAGGAGCAGGTGGAGGAGGCCATTCTGAGGCAGAGACTGGAGATGGTCAGTGATGGACAGTGGCTGGAGCGGGAAGAGCGTCACCTGGTGAGACACATATGGTACTGCGTTGAGAGTTAATATTGTACTGAGCGGCTGGGATTTTGTGGTACATTTTTCTGTTCTCAGGGCCCTGTTCGACAAGACTCAAACCCACACGTGCAGGTATTTTCTATTTCATTTTTATTAAGTAAAATGTTAATGATTATGGTATCTATAATTATATTTACGAAATCATAATATTATACTAAATTTGACTTATTTTGGATTTATTTTCAGGCTCCAGAAAGTCCGTCTGCCAATGGTAACGCTTTCTTTGTTGATTTTATGTAGAATATCTCTATTTTATGTAACTATTTTTGCTCTGTCAGGTCCTCCGCCAAAACCTCCCACTTCTCCTGCTCCGACACAGGTATCGAATATGTTCTCTTTAGTCCTGGTATAGTTCTAGTCTTGTGTTATTTGTAATCTAGATTTTGTCTGAGTTTTAGTCCTGGTTTCTAGTTCTGGGTTAGTCCAGGCCCCGCTCTGCTGTCATCTGTGCTGTAACCTACAGTATATTTATTGTGAATCTCTTTCCTTTTTTTCTTTTAGCCATTACCGACTGCTGAGCTGGACCGGAGCGAGGACCAGGTCTACAGCTGTGTCATGAATCTTGTCCGGGAGGTGGTCCAACTGAAGAACCAGATCCACTCAGCTCCGGCCTCAGAGTACCCGAGTGCTGTCAAAGTGAGTGGTATGGCTGTAGGACCAGTGTGTAAGGAGTATTCAAACATCGACAAAACTGTTACGACTATTACTACTGTTACCACTACTACGATTATTGTTAGTACTACTACTGTTATTATTACTACTACTATGTATTACTGTTGTTAATGAATAGATAATTGGTCCCCATTCAATTTGAAACGGACTAACTTTTGAATGGTTAGTGTCACTTAAAGTACTATGGAAGTGAGTATGATAAATATTTGTGTGTATTTCAGAACGTGGGTTTAACTCTTCGTTGCCTGATCCAAAGTGTGGACGAGTGCCTGCCCTCGCTGCATGGCTCGGTCACGGCTGAGGTGAGAACTCACAGTCCATTCTGATCCGTTTCATTCTCCACCGCTCGTTCCCTTTCAGTGGTGGCCGGAGCCTGTCCCAGCTACTGAGGGCCTTAGGCGGGGCACACTCTGGACAGGGGCCAGTTCGTTGCAGGGTTAACAATCTTATCAATCAATCAATCAAAATGTTATTAATTTTCTGACATCTCCAAATTTAAAGCTGCATTATATGTAGCTTTTCTGGTGTACAGTCTGCAACATGCTTGTCTCCACAGAGATGTTTTTAGATTGCCTGAAATGTTCCGCAGTATGGCATTTATTCTATCTTTCCCCATGGAGACAAGCAGGTGCCCAGCCAAGTTACAGGTCAGAGCTGCGAAGAGGCGACCTTGCTCATTGTAAGATTGCATGTTTTTCAGCTTTTGAGCAACCGGCAATTTAGCAACTTTTACTTGTTCATCATCTTCACAAAATGCCACCAAACAAAGTCAAAATTGCAAAAACGTGAAAACCTGTCAGACCATATTCTGTCGTGAACCAGGGGTGTGGTGTTTTTAGATCGAGGGCACAAAGAAGCTGCTGAACAAAGACCTGGGGGAGCTGATCACCAAAATGCGCCTGGCCCAACAGAACGCCGTCACCAGTCTGAAGGAGGACTGTCTGAGGAACATGTTAGCCGCCGCTCACACCCTCGCCCTGGACTCCAAGAACCTGCTGGACGCTGTGGACCAGGCCCGAGTCCGTGCAGACCTTGCAAGACCCTGACCGGAGCAAGATCTGGACCCGAGCCAGATCTGGACTAGACCAGAACTAAACCAGGTTCAAACAGGCCTATCTGAGGAACACTATCGCTGCCTTTCCCACTCTTCAACAACCTGCTGTGGCCCGCACAGACTCACACCGGACCCAGACTGGAGCAAGAGCAGGAGTTAACCAGGAACTAAACCAGGACTTAACAGAACTGTCTGAGGAACATGTTTTCCGCCGCACGCACTCTTGCCCTGGACTCCAACAACCAACGAGACGCTGTAGACCAGGCCCAGAGCTAAGCAAGACCAAGACTAAACCAAAACTAAAACATTTCACACGTGTTTCAGTAATCCTTCACATCCTCCCTCTGCAGAGCTCAAATGCTTGGTCCCACTGGATGATGTCATTAGGTGGTTTCTACGAAGTGCACTGCTTTAAAAAAATGTTCAATGTGTTTTCTTAAAATATCCCTCCAGGTCTCACGCTGGCTGTGACACTGCATATCTTTGTATTGTTGTAGATATCGAAGCTATTTTATACTGTTTTAAATACAAATCCTTTGATTCAAAGTAAAACATATGATATTTTAATTGTATCTTTTAATTGTAGTCTTGTTTGGAAGTACAGAATAACTGAGTCAAAGTTACACAGTAGATTCCCCTTGCTGCTCCTGCCATCGCATCAACTACAACTGCTGCTATTTTAGAAGCTTCTACTGGTGAAAGGTAAGTTTTAGGGTGACCATATCTCAAAATAAAAGGATTTTAAAGTGTAAATAAAGCTGGGTAGTCCTGGTTCAGCCCTAGTCTATGTGGCAGGATGGAAAAGTGACATTTAACTTACAAATGTGCGTTACCATTAACTGCCCAGTATTAAAACCAAATGGGGGGCAGAGAAACCATGCACATGACAAATTTACCACAACAACACAAAATGAATCCATTATTTACTGCTAAAACCCTCGGCCACATGCCCTATCAATTGAATTTGAACGTATTCTGGTACACTCCCCATCAAAGTCCTGAGACCACAGGGAATTTAAAGTTTGTCTATCAAAACCAGACTATGTGAAGATCATAGATAGAAAATTAGAAACCTGAGTAAGAGCTTCTGATTTTAGTCATTAAATTGGCACATTCCAAGTGTGCACATTTCACATCATTTATATTGACATCATGTGTTCTGCTGCCAAGACACAAATGAAAGCATTCAGTCCCTGCTCCCTTCCTCCACATTTTATTTATTACATTTTGGCACAAAAACGGACAAAAAAAAGTTTTCTGGAATTTGACTGAACTGCTTCACCGTCGTGTTATGCAAGTTCCTGGAGGCTGTGCTGCCCTGACGCCCACCCTGACACCCGCCCTGTTGTCTTTAAAAGCAGGGCGAGGTTGTATCGGGTTGTATCCAGACGGAGCCTGGGCTGAACCGGGACTGAACCAGGACTAAAGCAGGTCTCTTCACAACAAAGAGGTAAGGAAGTAATAATAATCTTACGAAATGTCGGACGACTTCTGTTTACTCTGTCCGTGGAAGCAGCCGTCTGAATGGCCCCTATGGCACAAGTTCACTTTGATCAAGGCTGGATCAGGTTTAGTCTAATTTTAGTACTGTATAAGTTTAGTCTGTTTTTTAAAGGTGCACTATAAGTGGAGGCCGGAATGCCTGAATGTCCCACTTATCTAGCTTTTATTTATTCAATTACAGGTGTTTTTATTGCCAAAAAAGGACTGTGCCGATGGTGCTGATAAGTGCGTACGCGGGTTCTACCCGCGCAGTGGGTGGGTTCTACCCGCGCGCAGTGGGTTTCCTTCTGTTTCTTAGAAACAGTCAGTCATGATAAATCAGTCTCTATCACGTCAGATCTGCGCATTGGCAGGTCTGACTACAGATCCAGTGGTTTCTTCAGTGTAATCCACACTTTGTGTCCTGTTGTTTCGGGAGTGGTCCGGGGCGGTGTCTCCGGTTACATGGTTTCGTCTGCTCACATTTCCTCATCCTTTTTTCGAAAAGCCTGCAAAGTTGTGTGATGGGGTAAAGAGGGTGCGCAGGTTTCTGCCCGTGAGTGGTCCTGTAAGCCACAGCGCTCTGTTGTAGTCCCCGTCCTTTTCCCACACGTCCTTCAGTGCGAACAGCGGAAGCTCGGGGCTCGGGGTGATCTGGGGCCGCCGGGGTGATCTGGGGCCGCCGCTCGGGGTGATCTGGGGCCGCTCGGCCGCTGGGGTGATCTGGGGGCCGTCGGGGTGATGGGGCCGCGCGGGTGACTGGGGCGCTCGGGGATCTGGCCGTCGGGTGATCTGGGGCCCGCTCGGGTGATCTGGGGCCGCCCGCTCGGGGTGATCTGGGGCGCCGCTCGGGTGATCTGGGGCCGCTCGGGGTGATCTGGGGCCGCCGCTCGGGGTGATCTGGGCCGCTCAGGGTGATCTGGGCGCGGGGTATCTGGGGCCGCCGCTCGGGGTGATCTGGGGCCGCCGCTGGGGCCGCTCGTAACGTGTGAATTCATACTCTTCTGCAAAGTGTCAGAACTGTTCTGACGAAATCTGCGGCGCATTATCCGAAACCACAGTCTCTGACACTCCGTGTTTCGCAGAGGTCTCGTTGAGAGCTTTAATAGTGACATCTGCTGATATGTGTGTTTGAGTTCATCATTTCAATGTGCCTGGAGAAAAGTCGTAAAGAAGAAATACTGCCTCTTTGGACCAAAGTACCTGCCATCGCCCGTTTACTAAATCCCAAATGCAGAAATCTACGACAACTCATTCTACTTACCCTATTATTACGCATTTACACCATTAGCGCATCTTACTCACTTCCTCACAGAAGACAGTAGTTTCAAATCACCCGCTAGGGCCGTGCATGTGGTCTTCTACTCGCTCCCTTGCGTAGACGGCCTTCATCTATACTACAGCTACTCTCAACTCCGTCGGCCGTATGTTTAACGACTGCAGACACAAGTCCTTGCTAGCTCCTCTCCACGGGTCCCTGACTTGTCCGAATCATTTCTCTGGCTGTTAGACCTTCCGGATATGTCGCGACGCTTTGTTTACCGCGAAGGCCGTTGTGGACCTCGTGACCACTGAACACCATTGGACCTATATGTAGCTCTTGATTTTATCTCGATATGATCTCATATGATCAACACTCTGTAAGGCTAATAATACTCCGAGTTTTGATACAAAGTTGAATGTAACAAATCCTTAATGAGCTGTAATGCGATGTCTAATTTCCCCATGAGTCAGATAGACACCACTCCAGAACTTTTAGCTCTCCGACTATTCCTGTACTACAGGACAAATGCTCCTTGAGCTTGCCTGTTGCGTGTCCTCCCTGAGTGGCAATGGGTGCAAAGATGGTTTCTCAGCATGTAGGAGTTACAGAACCATATGCATTAGACTCGCCGATCATGAACTCACAGGTTAAATCGTAATGACTCATCACGCTGAGACCTTGCGGTATTTACCATCGGCTTACTGGCCATACGTACGCTAACTAGCAGTAATAAATATATAACCTGTGATCAGCAATTATCTCTCGAATCCTGTGGGATTATGGCTGTCAGCCAATCTCTAACTAAATCATTAGGAGGAAAGGTAAATAGCCAGAGTAGTCAGCTAAAAGACAAATTAGAACGAAGAGTCTTCCATCGGCAAACGGGTAATTCATGACCCGTCTGCAGACTGTCTCCTGAGAGTCCACATCAAGACCATCTTGCTAAGGTGCCATAAAAAATTCCTAGCTGTAATCGGACCCTGGAACCATTCTATAAACAAAGTTCCTTTTGCAATGTCGTCTCTGTTATGTTAGATTCCGCGGAATAGCTGTCGTGTGACTTTCTATGTAAAATGCACATGTTAATATAACAAAGTCTTTCTTAACACTTTAGTGTTCTGACCAATCATTACAGTTTTGTCAGCACATCATTGAATAATAGACTCTGTCTCGTCTCATGTCTCTATTTCTCTGTACGTATCATACCAGAGCATAAATTGTAGCCCATACAGAGGCTCGAATCCCTCTCTGACTGTGTGCGTTGGGTTAAAGAGTCATGTGAGACTCAAACTGTCGGATGCTCGTTTTCGCTGTTTCTATGGATTGCTGACTTTAATGACACAAAAGCTTAACTCCTTTCTTTAGATCTATAGTGAGTCTTTTTTATCTATGGACAAACGATTGAAAGATTACGCATTGTACGAAATGTCTATAAACATACAAAACTGTACATAACAACTTCACACAGACGAGCTCCGGAGTAACATGAGTTGAAGCGCTATATTCAACAGGTCTCCTGTATGGAGCCCTGAACCTGAGATGGATAGATATATATACATCTCTTATACTTAAAACTATACGGCCTTGAGCACATTTACATATTTACCATAAGGCATCGCATAGCTAGTGCATGTCGTCTCGTCCTTCTGTCTCCACGGACACAGAATGGTCCTCATATATATTTAAAGTAATCAGGTGATGACTAATTGCGGAGTGACAGCCACGTGGGCAAGGGCCGTTTCCGGTATTGATCGGGTGCGAGCTGTTCAAACCTTATCGTGCGTTTCCTGAATCGCTGCCCCTTTGCGTCAGCCTGCTGGAGTCTTAAGTTCTATTATATCTCGGATATTCTGCGTGCAGAGCGATCTCTCTTAGCTACATTGTCGAGCGCTATGGATGTCCAATCGTACAGCAGCTTATGTTTAGCTCTCAATTACAAGTCTATGCAGCGTGCGTCGAAGAGAATGTCTATCATACCGCGAAGTGTGAGTTTGCGGTCTCTCACGAACGTATTTAGCGCTATGACACTCTGGACATTTCGTGTATGTATCCACAGCACGTTCTAGCACTAATAGGCTGGACGCATGGACGCGAGACCTGCGACGATAGGCTGCAGGGATTATACTCTGCGTGTGCGGCTTATCAGCGCTAGTGGGATCCTGAAGATACTCTCAGTCTGACCCTCTAGTGAACCTGCTGCTAGTTTCATCAGCATATGACATCTTTCGTCCGAGATGTGTACTATACAGACTATCTCAACGCAACGCGAAGCCGCGCTTCCCCGACTCTATAAGTGCACAATGATGGGGTCGCATTAGTCGGTGTTTAGGGACAATTATATAGTTTCTTTTTTATATCGCTATATCTGCAACACAGAGTACGCGAAGCCCTTGCGACTTCACTATACCGTCCTTATTGCAATCACTTTTTTCAACCTGACTCTATTAAGAGTGATTTGGTATCTCTATTCGAGAACTTTATTCTCACTTCCAATAGTCACCAGACATCTTTGAATTAGGACAGCACATTGAGCTTTCCCTTGCAGTATCAGTGCTATATCATCTTGGATTGGCAGATGTAACTGATGTTGAACCGAGCTCTAATATCCGGTTATCAACAAGGTCGTGTTATGAGTTATTTACCACTTATAAATTGTAGTTTGTCTTATCTTCTGAGTAAGGTTTCTCCATCTGAGAGTACATGGTTGTACCGCCGACATAGTAACTAACATAGCGAGCGCGTCTGCGATTCATGCTTCAATACACTGCAGGATACAGTGGGATAATTGATTTTTCACATCGTCGTACAATGAAATAGTATATCGTACCTGTATCGGCTTAATCCCACTCTTAGTTTCATTAGCTAACCTGAGTGGCTTTCGCCCGTAGATTGGGAGTGATGTTGTGTTGAGTATTGATGTAATGTTCTTTATTGTAGTGATGTGTGTAAAATTTACTGTATAGACTGCTACCTTTCAGTCCTCAGTGACTAGGTGTGTTAAGTGTGAGTAGTGTGTGTGAGCGAGGAAGAAGTTGTGAGATGTGTAAGATGAGTTTCGATCTTAGTAGTTGTTCATTTCTAATGTCACAGAGAGATCGTAGTGGTATGTGTGTGACATATATGTTTTTATGAAGTAAGAGAGGGGGATGGGGTGTACACCCCATCTCACATTATCCCAATCCCCATTTCTGTCTGACGGCTGCTCCTGTGGCGAGGAGTTTGAGTATTGTGGAGCGTGTGAGCGATGTGATGGTACGGACAGATTTGGGTCTCACTGGTTGAGAGGATGAGATAGTGCCGGCGTTCGTACGTGATTCACCCTGTGTAAGTGTGTGTTTGATCGTGGGAGAGTGTCGGTGCAACGCGAGTGTAGTGAAAGAGCAGTTGCTGCGAAGAGTGTTGTGAGGTAGCGCAAATCCTGTCGAAGAGCGATAAACGCCAGTAAAAAAAACGGCTCGTTAGAAATTGATTTGCGGTGTAAAGGTTCTATGAGAGATATGTGAGTCAGTTATTGTAAGAGTGTCGAGCCACAGAAGTTCATAACTTCCTTGTGTCGAGTAGTGTTCACCAGTGTGTATTGTGTGATAGACTTGTCCACCTGTTGTTTGAGTGTAAGTGTGTGAAAGTGACCACATGTGAAGAGTTTCCCGTGCGCAGCAATCACTTCCGACCTCTCCAATCTCATAAAACCGTCCACCCTGTAGAGGTGCTACCCAAACCGACGCTAAAACGTCATCCCACCTCTCCATTCCATCCTTACTACTCATTATAATATCTAGGCGATGCCTAGCTCTCTCCACCTGAACGCCCGAACACCCAAAACAGTACGATTCTTCCGCACATCATCCTAGATCTTTGTACATCCTCTTCGGAACGAGCGAGCTGTGCGTCTGAACAAAGCTATGTGTATGAGATGTACGTACCGGCACGGTATCCTTAAATGTGATTCCCCCTACATTCCAACTCTATCTCTGTGAGAGGTTCCGTGAGGCAGTGTCATATCCTATTCAGTCCAGAGAAGCTATGTCTCGAATTCGTCTGATACGTGCGCTCTGCGCGAAAGGAGCCTTACTCTAGCCTCCACTGAGAGTGTGAGTGTGTGAGAGCTGAATGTGAAGTGTCCGCCCGAGAGTCGTTGCCCTGTCTGTGATCGAGAGCGTGTGTGAGATGTCGTAGAGGACCGTGTCGATGGAACCCCTGTGTGATACCGGGCATTGTGTCAGTGACTCATAACACGTTACTACATAACCTACCACTATCATCGAAGAGACCAGTACGCAACTATAACACCTAACAGACTCTATATAAGGTGAGAGTGTGAGTGTGTTGTAGTGTCGTGTGATGTTGTGAGTACTTCCAATCGCCTAAATATCGCTAGTTTCAGCGTTTAGTTTCTTGTTGAACGGAGGTTTGACACAACCATCCTGTCGCAGAAATGTGCTGAGCTTTGCGTGTGTGTGTAGTGTGTGAGAATGTGATGTGTGTCAACTTCACGCGATAGCCAAACCCCGCGTGAGTGGTGTATGCTGAGACGTGTGAGTCCTGACTCTCTCAATAGTACTCGGCAACCTACTATATAGCACTTCTCAACTCTGAGTTCTAACGACCGTTTACTACCACTTGTAATTGTGTGCTGTGTCTCGAGATGCTGTGTGAGGTACGCTTGCAGTGATGTTGTGTGTGCTTACGTGACGTGTTCTATTCTGTCGTGTCTATTTTGCTTTGTGTGAATGTGTTGTGAGTGTGTAGAGTGTGTCATTACCGGTGAGTGTTTTATGACAGAGAGTGTCCGTAGGTGTATTAGAGAGACCGCGGTTCCTCCGCCAACTCTCCAAGCCTGTTCGAGCTCTGCTCTGTAGTGAGGTGTTCGTGACAGTGGGCCCGCTATCCTCCGGCCAATGTGAGTGGAGATTATCATCTGCTCGTGTGAGTGACGAGTCGTGAGATGTGCTGTTCCCTTTTGGTGTGTAGAGAGTTGAGAGTGCTGTGTGTGTGCTGTGTGTGAGTATGTGTGTGAACATTAGCAGGACACATTTCTTATCCCCATTCCCTATCATCTAGCATCCTCGCAACACACTGGTTGCGTGCCGTTCGTGCCCCCACTTCGGCTCAGTAATCCAGCACGCAGTCATGCGCCATGAACGGTTAGTTCATCGCCATGAGTAAAAGACGGTACTTGGAGAGACTGTCCCGGACCTCCGACCCCCCAGTCTGGAACCTGCTGCACTCAAAAGACAAGCTCGTACAGCCATGATACACAAAGGCCGTGAGACAAACAACCCCGATGAGAGTCAATCCCCAAACGTGCAGTTCTGCCCCTACGACTACCCTCGAGTGGAGTGACCTTAGTTAAAACGTGGACTACACATTACTCTTTTACAGCCACTTGACTCTGATCTCCAGAACTGGAGCGTCCGTTGCAATGCACGAGCAACTCAGAATAGTCTAGCCTTGTCGGATCATCTAAAATCGCGATCCTGATCGTCTTGCTTGCTGTGAGTAGTCGTAATCATTGTCATTTGGACTTTACAGACGAATACAAAAACCAAGACACAATTGACAGCATAAAGTACGGACCCCTTAAGAATAACTCAAGGACATAACAAGGTCTAAAATAAATTAATGCAATAATAATTGAAATGATAAAATAAATGAATCCTTATGTTAACGATAGTAAATAAAGGATATTCCTCTGCGACCTTCTGAGTATTTTGTCCTGTATTTTTAAGTATTTTGCTTGTGCATTATTAGGTTATCCTTGTGGCCACCGCGCCCCTCACAAACTTGGCTGTGGCCGTGCAGCTCGACCCTTCGTTCCCAAAGAAGCTCAAATCTTTGTTCCTGATGGGAGGAAATGTCAACTGTGAGTCTGAACATCGGAACACAGAAAGGGCGGGACGAATCTGGCAATGCTGGGGGGCTATTTCTCCAAAAACACTTGAAAAAATGAGCCCCATTTTCAAGCTGAAGCTGTTCCTGAAGCTCTGGAGCACAAACAGTTGGAGTCTTTGTGAAGCTGAGACTCTGTAGTTTCTCTGTAGTTCTGATGTCTGTTTTATTTATAAGTAGAAACAAGCTCTGCACAAATTAATTCAGATTCTAAAAACCTAGATTTTTGCTAAAACTGGTTTCTGGAGGGATCGGCTGATTGACACTAGTTTTAGCATCTAAAACTGCTAACAGTTCTTTTTTTTTCAGCTTGACAGTTCTTTTTTTTTTTTTTTTTTAATTCGCTAAAAATGAGTTTTCATGCACTTGTAATAAAGCAAAAATGTCCAGGCAGAATCCATTTAAAAAATTCCTATTCATTTTTCCATTTTATTTTCGGGTAATTTTTTACTTGTGTGTTTGGGGTACAAACTGAGCCCTGATGCTTCCCAGAATGACTGATTTGACGGGAAATAAGAGTTACAGCTTTTAGTTTTACGTACAGCAGATCAAGCAGCTTGACAGTTCCCTTTTAGAAGATGGTTCCATGGTCCTAAGCGTAAGCGTAAGGAGTTTTAAATCTTGCATGTGCTGTGTCTTTGTCTCTCTATCTCAGCTCGCGGTACACTACAGTCTGTGGAGAGTTTAACTTTGTGGCACACCGAGGCGGCCTACATCGTCCTGGACCGCTTCACCTGCCCACCCATCGCTGCCTGGGAGTTCAGCTGCGCCTCCAGTCTGCCCTGGGTACAAAACAAAAACCTCATACACCCACAAATGTATGCCACCCTACAGCATCCTTCTGTACAACCCGCCAGAATCTAGTAGAATCTGTAGATGCTGTTAGAGGTGAAGTATGTTAAGATCAAAATGATCAAAATAAACAAACCTAACTTTTGCCTGTGTGTGTAAATAAAATGCTTAGTCTTGTGGTCATTTTGAAGTGGACAAGCCCATTGTTGAGCTCAATACTGACATCCCTTATAACTCCTCCTTCAACCTTTTCCTCTACCTCGTAACTTGAGACTGCTTTTTATTATATACTATATATATGTTCTGATTAGGAGCTTTATATATATTTGTTTCTTTCTCCAGCGTCGTTCTGTGACAAGTGGTTTAGAACAGCTGCACAGCCAAAGCAGAGTTCATGAGAGAAGAAAGATCACACAGCGTCTCCAGAAATGTACGCCACCGTAAAACACGCACTGTTACAAGTTTTTTTTATAGTATCGTTTGAACATGTGTAATAAAGTGTTATCTTCCAGAGGAGCGCAGTTGTGATGGATACCAAACCAGAGGCACGCAGCGCTGGAACACGGCTTTAACTCATGCGACTGTTATGCACATGGCCGCTGCGCTGGACGAGTCTCTGATGCCTCTGAAAACGATGGGGGCCATCTTATTCAATATGAGTCAAGTCCGGTTATCGTCCTCTTTTGGTTTCGTATAGTCCCGGTTTAGTCCTTCCTTTTTAAAGGTCTTGTTTTTAGTTCTGATTTTGTCTTTTGTTTAAAAATTACTGATTTAGTTCCGTTTTAGTCAGCTGATCTCCTGCAGTTGAATCTTGTTTTTAATCCAGGTTTATTTATCTTCTCGGTCTTGTTTTAGTTCAACAGTAGTCCTGGTTTAGTTTATTTTATTTTTAACCCCTGGTTTAATTGTTGTTTAGTCCTTTTTCAGGACTTGTTTTAGTCTTAGTCCATAATTCTTACTTGAGTACTAGTTTTTGGTTTACTGTTAAGTTAGTCCAAGTTTAGTTAAAACTAGTACACTGTCCCTTCAAATAAAGACAAATAAAGTTTTGGATTTTACTCCTAATTTAGTTGAGGGTTTGATCAGACTAGTCCTGGTTTAAGTCACATTTATCGTATTTTAGTCCTGCTGTTTAGGTTTTGCTTTTCCACCTTTAGACAGTTTCCACTTGCAGTACATCACAGCAAACTTTTCTTCCCAAAAAACGGAAGAATTCGAGCTAAAATATTTTCCTGACACTTGTTGCAGGTGGCGGTCTCTGTGGAGCTGGAAGGCGCTCACACTCGCGGCATGATGGTGATGGACTACATGGAGCTGCTGAAGAAGAAGCATAAGGCGTTTATTATGAAAGAGTTTGATCTGAAAAAGTTTGAGGTCATGCTCATGAACTCCCTCAAGTAAAACAACATGGATCAATGAAACAACGGGTAAAAATAGTTCAAATCTTCAGCTCATAATAGCAGCATCAATAATCAATGCAATACTATTGTACTATTGTCAATGTAATATTTTTTACATTTTATTAAAGGTAATTGAACAATGACTAAATGTCTGAATATTTTTGTCAACAAATAAAAACAAAACATTTACAGAATGGATGAGACCAGATCTAAGCTCCATTTGAAGTTGTATTTATTATAATCTCCATACCGCACCATATGCAAACAAATGTGATCCCTGTACATGTGGGAGAAGTGCCATAATGATAGGATCTACAGTATATGATGTGATTTTACAATAATACTAGTTTCATGTTACTTTAATTTGTCTGTAACACCCTACTTTGTCCAGCAGAGGTCACTACAACCCCAAACACCAACGAAGTCGAGTCAAAAACACCTGATTTTATTTCACGTTTTCCATTCATTAGTGTTATTTTTGAACAAACCTCTGAACAAATCTACAAATCAAAAATGTAATCGTCAAAAATAGTTTTTTTTTGGTTGGGGTTAATGAAGAGTATTTTTGCTAATAATTTGTATTGATTTAGTCTGGATAATGATAACGTCTGGGTTTGAATTGATATAGCACGTCTATTTGTCTGCTAAATGACTTGACTCCACTCTGAGATGGGACAGTCCTGTATCAGAGGGACAGACAGATAAGTTAAGTCAAACAGAACACGGAAAGCTAATGCGGAAATGCCTTCAAAATAAAAGTGAGCTGGCGCAGAGGAGGCTTTCAGACGGCGCAGAGGGGGGCCAAAGAAAGGGCCGGATGGTGCAGAGGATGAAGAAGAGAAGCTCGGATGGAGCAGAGGATGCAGAGGTGAGGGACAGATGAAGCAGAGGATACAGAGAGAAAAAAAAAAAAAGCTGATATTTTGAAAGTCCTCCCCGGAAACGCGCCTGTAGACTCCGCGCGGTCTGACCTTGGTGCAGCTGTAAAACAGTTGCGCTGCACGACGCTGCTGCGAACATCCTTTACGCACGGAGCAAAGACGGGACCAGCCCATCATCTCTGAGACCCCCAACCTGACTTTTACACTTGTTTATCATTGCATTCGCCGTTTGATCAGACTCTCGGAGACTTGGACATTTGTTCAAACTGTTGATGCGTTCATCCTTTGCGCGCAAGGCTGGGAAAAGCTGCAATTCGGGTTGTGCTCTTGTTGATGTTTGAAGACGGAATTCTCTATGCGTGTAATATTTCATTCACAAGAATCAGCGCATTTTTAAGGGAAAGGCGCGTTTTCTTTTCTTTTCCGTGCAGCGGTGTCACGCAAACGCACTAAAAAAAAGCACGGCGCACACGGATTTGGGATTCCGCTCCGGCTCTCGTTTGGAGAGGAGGAGGACGCGATGAACTCGGCAGAGCAGACCGTGACCTGGTTGATTTCTCTGGGGGTGCTGGATTCGCCCAAAAAGCGCGTTTCGGACCCCGAGTTGTTCCTCCAGACTTCTGTCCGGGATGGAGCGGTGCTGTGCCGGCTGCTGGAGCGACTGCGCCCCGGGAGCGTGGACAAGGTGACTGCCCAGAGTTGTTTTAATATTTAAAGAGATATTCTGGCGTTATTAATAATGTACTGATGATATGGTTTGATCCAAATATGGCCTGGTCTACAGTTAACCTGGTTTAGATCTGACATTGGTCTGGTTTTAGACGGTTTTGTTTTGGACTTGATTGACCTGGTTTGAATCTGGTTTAGTCCACCTTTTGCTTCTGGTTTGGAACTGATCAAGCCCTGGTTCAGACCTGGGTTTAGTCCTGGTTTAGCTGGAGCTGAAGATGCTCCTTTTAGCTCCTCCAAACTTCTTACTGAGAAAATATATATTGAAATAGTGGAAAATATTAAATCTGTATCTAGGCTATAACTTTGCACAGATCTGATTCGAGTTCAGATTTGAATTTCGTTACCTCTCACCACAAACAAGCGGACTTTGATCCATGGAACATCACTTCCTGAAATCTCTGTCCTGCTCACATCAGAAATACTGATGGTTGAGCTCATTTACCGTTTGCAGAACTATTTCACAGTAAGAGTGGGTTTAATGACGGGACATTCTGTGTTTATATATACATATATATATATATATATCATTTAGGTTTAATTAATGTAATGATTTGCATCAACTTTTAAGTTATGTAAGTTATGGAGGTTTAAGCCATCACTGTGATGTGTTAGATCATAATGTCTTTCATTGATTATATTTATTGATTATGTGCACTATGTAACGTTTGTTTTGAAGCATTGTCTCCATGTAGATGTCATTGCTTTACTATACTCATTTTTCTATCTTGTATATTTATTATTGGTGTTTTTATTATTTGAAAAATATTTACAAAACGTGCTATTGTTATGTTATTTTGAAAGTCCCGACAGGAAACCCTTCGCTTTAATAACATCAGTTTGACGATAATAAACAGCAGGTGCAAAGCGCAAAACAAAAGCGCAGTAATTACACCTGTTTGAACATTTAAACCTATTTATTTCGCATTAATAACGCGACAGATTGGATTTTTGGAGTTAAATGTTCACTTTTCTCCGCAGTTTTTCCCCGAGCCGCGGACGGAGGCGGAGAGCCAGAGGAATATCGCCGAGTTCGTGCAGGGCTGCGGGGGCTTCGGCGTGGAGGTGAGCTCAACCCGGGAGCACCGGGGCTTATGCATCCGTATGAGGGGGTTTACACAGGAAACATGCACAAAGTAATGCTTTAAACTGCGACAAGACGCTTAGAATGAGTGCTTTATCATTGATTGTGTTTCTAATTAGGGTTAAGAGCTGAGCAAATTACGTGGATATTATGTCAAATGTCTTTTCATTACTTACACTTACAAACACCTATAATAACGCTTTATATTCTAAATAAAAGTTGTTAGGGAATAATCTATTGTCTTCTTAATCATCTTAATAGAATTATGCTTTTGTTTATTTGTTACTTTTCAAGAACAAATCACGTCAAAGTTTGTCATAGACAGGCATTTAAAGTGTGTGTGTGTGTATATATATATATATATAACACGCATATAAATATATATATATATATATATATATATATATATATATATATATATATATATATATATATATATATATATATATATATATATATATAAATATATATATATATATATATATATTTATTTATTTAAGGATGCGACCACCAGACAGCACTTAAAGTGTATTTCATTGTAATTCATTACAATCAAAGTGTGCTACTTCTATAACTATAATTGCTTGTTGTAACAGCATTGTCTCTTTCTAAAGTTTTTAATTCAAAATACCATCTTCTTTTTAATTATTTTTAGGGGTGTGAAAAGTCTTGGCCGGGGAATCATCAATTAATCGACTAAAAGGGGCCTTGCACTCGCAAAGTTTCCAGACTATTATTATTTTTTAAATAATATCTTTACAAATGAAAAGGTGGCTTACCTTGTCTGAAAAATTACTTTATTTCAGCTCAAATCAGAGCGCAGCTGTACCGGTGTGACCCGGAGTATGAAGCGCAATGGAAAAATATTGAGAGTAATAAATCGGTGTAATCCCTCATATATTTATTACTCTCAATATTTTTGAGGACCCTTTGAGGGTCCCTGTACAGGCCTAACTGGCAGATGTCAAACGGCTGAGTTATTTGGAGGAAATTGAAAATCCCTGGGTAAAATCTGTGTTTACGACATGGAAAGAGCTCTTCAAAACATACTTCACAGAGATGTTAAAATCTTAAATCTGGTTTATGATCAAAGTTTTGTACCAAACTGCACCGACCTGAGATTTGAGGTCGGGAATGTTTTTTTTAATTTTTTTTTATCAGATTGTAAGAGAAAAACAAATTAAAATCTTTGATACATTGAAGGAATGATTTGGCTTGAAGAAGCAGGACTTTTATGGATATTTGCAGATAAGGAGTTACTACAACCAAGAAATTAAACAAAGCAGCGACCATTATAACATTCTGACTGAAATTGTCACAAAACTGCACCGACAATCAAGAACTGGAATATTATAATAGACATATGGTAAATGAAAAATAATCACATTTGGATTTGATTAGATAATATATATATTAAATATGCCTGGAGAAACGGTCTCTACTCCATATGAACGGTTCTTCATCAGCCTTGAAGAATTGGTTCTCCTCCTGAGTGGGTCCAGCTCCCCTTATCCATCTGCAAATCCGGAGTCGGATCTCTCCTTCACTGTGGAACTCCTCGAGGTTTCTACTTTTTCCCAAAGAGGTTTGGTAGTTTTTCCTGGCCGAGAAGGAGGGTCTAAGGACAGGGGGGCTTGGGACATCTGTCTAAGGACACAGGACGCTGGGTCATTACCAAGTCCTTATGAACACAGTTTATTCTGTTTTTTCCACTGTAGCCCCTCGAGGAAACTACTGTTGTGATTTTTGAGCGTTGCAAAAATAAATTTAATTGAATTTAATTTAATTGAAATATAAATTTTACCGACTTTGGACTAGATTTTGGACTTTGTATGTTATTTCTTCTTACATTCTTTCTTTTATTTAAGGTATTCTCTCTGGTTTTGTTCTGTTTCTTGTTTTTGTTGTTTAATGTTTTAAATTTAGAAAATTGGAAATATAAAACATTAAAAGAATAATAATGGATACATGAAAAGACAGATTAACCTGTCCAGTCACAAAACCAACAAATTCAATCCAAGCCGTCTCCTTTCTGCTCTTGTGCAAATTCATTCTTATAATCTTAATAAAATTCATAGTCGACTAATAATAAAACATTTGTTTTATTGTTTTATTATTGTTTTTCAATAAATCGTGACTATTATTTCTTTCACATAGCCCAGCCCTATGTTCGACTAATACACCTGTGACTGACTAAACAACTGCAGGACTGCAGTCCTAATAATTATAATAATAATAATATTTCTATATTTAATGTCGCCAAAACCATTATCAATGTGCTTGCTGGTGTTTATTATTGTCCTATTATTTCATATAGTCTGTAAAAGGAAACAGGTAAACGTGGTTTAGTTATGTAGGTTATAAGAACTAAAACATGTTTACATCGGATCAGGAATTAAAATATTCACCAACTTCTACATCCATGACTGCTGTGTCACGAGTATCAATATGTTGTTGTATTTTGGAGCAAAAGGATAACATTTTAACAATTTGTATCTCCCGCCTATCTTTTAACACTCTTTATTTTCATGTCTGCGCTCCACCTGTTTTATCATTGCATTTTGCCATGTCTAAATTCAGTTCCTCGCTTGGCTCATTTCTTTGTGAAAATGTGACTGATTGTAATAAAACATGAATCATTTTGTAGCTTAATATACAGAGAACACGTCTGCAAACTGTCCCCACTGTCTCTCTCTCTGTGTGTGAGCTGGTTTATCTGTGTTTGCTTCCTGCACATCTGACCAATTAGAAGTGGGTCGCAAGAAAAAAAGTTAGAGAAACAAACTGTTCTTGTTCTCGCAGCCCTTGGTAATCGAACAAACGTCTTGCTTTTTATGAAGTATGATTTGGCCTTTAGTCCCAGTGCCTCTGAGCCCCCGGTGATGGTTGTCACCCTGCGCGGAGAGTTTACAGGCAGCGATGTGTGCGCGGACTTCTTGTGCGTAACCATGTGGCACTCACTTCACCGCGAGCTCAGGCCCAGTTTCCTTGGTGATTGGAGCGTATGTTCTCGAGACCAAACCAGGTCCCTGATGTAGCAGGTTTAGTCTTTGGCGGTTGTCACACTTGTCCTGGTTTAGTCCTGGTTTGAGCTCATGTTTGGTCCTGCTTTAGACTTGGACTGAACCAGAACTGAATCAAGACTAAAATAGGATCGTCCTGGGTTTAGTGACAGATTTAATCATAGTAAATCATAATGGCAATTCATTCATTTGAACCTCGGTTAATCTTCCATGCAGGATTTGACCTGTACCTGCATTCGTAACTGTCCTCTTGAATGCAAATAAATGCAATTCAATTCACTTGAAATATTAGTTTGTGCTCAACGGTGGTGCAGTGGTTAAGGGGATTGCACACGTGTAGTTGTCTATACCCACTCTCTTTCCCCATTTAATACTTCGGCTGTCCTGTCAAATGAAGCCTTCAGAAAGGAAAAACCTTTTCAAGAAATAAATACGTATAATATAAATATATCAAAATGAATTGACATAGATATATAGATATCCCTCTTTTATCTCTCTCTAACTCCGTCTGTATACCCACCAACCCCTTTCCCTTCCTCTGTTGTTTATAGATTGATTTAACAGATTTTCCGTCCTGCAGACAGACCCCTCGTAGCCCTGTCTCATCTCGTTATGATGAGAGGGAGGCTTTTTCCACCGTTCAGATCAATAACGTCTGAGCGGGACAATGCTTCATACTACTTTACATTATTGTCATTTTTTAAGACACGACCGACTCCACAAAATTCTAATAGGTCTGAGATGATTTAGGAATGTCACTAAACCAGGACGAACTAGGATTTAAACCAGGACTATTCCAGGTTTGCATAAAACATGTCTAAATTCATACACTGGGGCTAAATTGCTTCTAATTCAGGAAGAAATCAAGACTAAAAACAGGACTAACCCTATAGGAAGGACTAATCAAGTGCTGACCAAGACTAAACCAGGTCCACTCCAAACCAGTTGTAAATCAGGGCTAAACCATATCAGAATCAGATCGTAACCAGATCGTAACCAGATCGTAACCAGGACTAAACAGGACGTTTCCTTTTCCAAACACATTCCATCATCTGAATGTGTAATTTTGCAGATAAAATTTGGACTTGGCCCAAACTGCCTTTCTGTTTGATTGAACCTCAGAGCAGCACAGAATATTATGGTCTGCCGCTGTGGGCGGAGCTTTGGATGGTGATGTAATGCTCTCTGTAAAAGGGTTTCCAATCAGACAGAGCAACACAAGGAGAGGAGAAAAACCAGGACTGAATCAGGATTAACCAGGACTAAACCAGGACTAAACTGGGATTTAAGAGAGGAGAAAAACCGGGACTAAACCAGGAATAAATCTGGATTCAACCAAGTTGAAAACTGACGAAATAGAGACCAAAAATTGGGCTTAAGAAAGGCGGAAAACCAGCATTACAACCAGGACTGAAGAGAGGAGCAGCACCGGGACTAAAATCAGGTCCAAATGGGGACAAAACCAGGACTAAGCCAGGGAGTAAACCAGTACTGAGGCAGGACTAAATGGGACTGAACCCAAATAAAGTAGGATAAAAACTAAACCAGGAGTAAACCAGATCTAAAGCAGGACAAAAGCAGGACAAAAGCAGGACAAAAGCAGGACTAAACCAAGACGTGAACCATAATCAAATCAGGTTAATTACAGTTCTTTTTCACCTGAAAGAGGATGGGACTTTAAGCAGGTATGATATCCAAAATCTGGCTTTGTTTTCTGAGAAAAACGTCCCCATTCTGTGTAAAAGCTGCAAACCATGTAGTCTAGACCTCCACAAACATAGAAATGCATGAGATTTTGTATTATTTTAGCAGTTCAGATTTCAGTCTTCTCTGATGTCGATGCTCCTGCACTGAATATAGGTTTATAAACAGAGGTTCCTCCATGTTGTTCTTTTGGCTGCGCTCCAAACCTCTCCTTTGTCCTTGGTCTGTCTCTTTCTGCATTTAAAATGAGCTTCTTTAATCTGGTTAAACTTCACCAGGAACGTTAAACATGCACAAGGAACGAACAGGTTATAAAGACTGATACAGCTCTAAAGTAAGCTACACTTTACGTTTGACTCCAATATGGCAAAAAGCATGTTCGTAAATGAGTAGAGTAATAATTGATGTAGTGATTTTAAATTTGATTAACTGCCCAGCCATAATTACGCAATTAAAAAAATGCCCAGAACACCAACAAACAGTATTAAATAGCATTAAGTTAATTATTGAAATGATAAATTAATTCATATTTTATAGATCTGAGGATTATCTATATAGAGAGTTATTTTCATGTGATTTAATGTTTAACCTGCTGAAATTAGCGCTACCCTGACTGATCATTCAGCTGTCAACCACTTTCACCTCACATCAAGAAGATCCGCTGAGTGTTATGCATTTCTGTTTGGAGTTTGCATGTTCTCCCCGTGCCGGTGCTGGATTCCCGTCTCAGGCCTGACATGTTCGATAACTCAAGCTCAGAATCCCAGTGGTAATATATATCTTTTTTGATGGTTTGCTTGATTTATCTGTTTAGACTCTAAACAGATAAACATTGTTGTTCCACACGAGATGTTTACAGAAGTATTTGTGGAGTTTGTGTTGAATGCAGAGGATTAAGAGGGGCTCAGACTTTGGGATAATCCTGCTCCAGACCCCCAGCATAAATCTGTGCATCTTTGTAAAGACACCAGGGGCAGAAACATTTGAAGAAATATTTCCGAAATTAAGAACATAAAAAAAATGCATTTTCTTCTGTTTCAGCCATTTGAGCCGAGTGACCTCCTGCTGAACTTCTCCAGAGTCCTCAGCTGTTTGGTCGCCCTCAACAAAGCCACCGAAGGTACAAGCATCACGTGTCTCTTTTGAAAGTCCTGTTTAGTCTTTGTGAGTTTGTTCTAATGAAGTTTCCTCCGCAAAAACCAGACCAAAAGTGCTCCGGTGTTTTTGAAGTCTATTCACCGTCTCCAGACTTGTTCTAATGACATCAAATGGCTTTCAGTACATCTTAGACACCGTTTTTTAAGTGGGATTCAATTTAGCAGATACAATCCTAGCGCCTCCTGCTGGCATATCACAGCGACAAGACGTTAAGACACATAAGTTTAAAAAAAGCTTGAATAAAACAATCCAGGAGCCAGCCTCGTGTCTCTCACGCAAACAGATCTTTGTGTTTTGAACATCTCAAAGTTGAATCTGAAGAGCTGCTCTTCTTTAACCAGGACCTTGTGGAAATGCAGGAATAAAAGTGTTTATTTTTCTTTCTCTCCCTCATTCTTTCTCTCCCTCATTCCTCCATGCTCCTCTGTCCATCCTACGCCTTTCATACTCCATACTCTTCCCCTCCCTCCTCTTCCTTTCTCTGCTCTCTCTCTCTCGCTATATCTTTCGGCTCTCTCTTTCTCTCTCTCTCTCGTTCTCTTTCTGTCTGTCTCTCTCTCTCTCTCTCCTCCGCCCCCCCCCCCCTTATCTCTCTCTCTCTCTCTCTCTCTCTCTCCCTCCGCCCCCCCCTCTCTCTCTCTCTCTCTCTCTCCTCTCCTCATCTCTCTCCTCCTCCGCCCCACTAAGCGCCCACTCTCTCTCTCTCTCTCTCTCTCTCTCTCTCTCTCCGTCCCACACTCTCTGGATCGGAGCCTTGAGACAAACTTCAGATTTCACTCAGTGTTCTGGTCATGTCACCGCCCACTTCTACCAAAAGATTCAGTCACCAGAACAGGCTTTGGTTTAGTTTTATATTTCTGTGACATATTTAAAACAGAGAATTACTCATATGCAAATGACCAATAACGCGCTTCTTTCTCAAATTAAAAACGTACACACGGTAAAGCAAGTTGTGTGTTTGACACTGCAAAGTGAAGTCAGTAAAGGTGCTTAAAAAGAATATTGTAGATATTGTACAAAGTAGTGGTCCAAGACAATACTAATAATAAGGGCAAAAAAGTATTGGCGGAAACTACTACTCAAGTAAGAGTAACTTTAAGAGTAACTGTCTTGACTTAAAGATTTATATTTTAAAGCCCAATGTAGCCTAAGAACAAAACCTTAAATAATGCTACAAATGTGGTCTTTTCAAAGGGTCGACACACACACACACACACACACACACAAAAACCCCTAATAATCAAAATAAAGCTTGCGTGTGAACTCTAAAACAAATAAAATGGGTCAAATATTCCATTGGATGATTACAGAGCACTCGTAAACGCCAGGCCAATCCCAGCAGCACACGCATGTCTTCATGAGAGCCAGTTGAACACCACCAACTCTGTTGTTTGGTCGTGGAACTGAAAGACCATAAGATACAATCTCAGGTTATTCTAATTATATTGTGTTATATTTTAGATTTATTGTTTGGTGGTATAGAACCTGTAAGTAAATACACATTTAAAATGACTTCACACTACATTATTATATACTATACAATATAAACGTCAAACTGGGTAAAAAAATCATAAAATCATGTTGACAATGTTTTAGTGAAATGTTTAACCTGCCATGCACAATTTAAGTAATGACTTACTTAAATGACTTAGCTTATAGCCAATAGGGCTTTTATTTTGATGTGTGAAATAATTAAACATAAGACATTAACATAAGCGTGCTGTGTGATTAATCATGACTAATAATCTCAGTGTTTTCTGAGCACACATTTTTATTGAATGTACTGCGAATGAAATATTGTTATGTTTTTCAGATCCGGGTCCAGCTGACGATGTGTGCGTCCCTCGTGCCTCCGCTCTCAGAATAAAGTCGTTTGATTCTATCAACACTCAAACCAGGTCGTCCAAACTCCTGCAGCCACAATATCGCAGCCTGGTGAGGAATCCAACCCACATCCTCCTCACTAAAGGGCAGGATAACCACCTTGCACGCACATGCTCAGAGATATCAGGAGTCTCATCCACAACTTCCTTAATGAGGGGCCAGAGGATAACCACTCTGCCGCTCTTGTTTTTGCTCAGGACATGTCGGAGGGCAGTGGGAGTGGCCAGCTGCTGGTTAAGGCCCGGTTCCCATTTGAACAAACCAATGAGGATGAGTTGTCATTCTCGAAGGGGGACGTCATCAGTGTGAGCCGGCAGGAGGACGGGGGCTGGTGGGAGGGGTCTCTGAATGGGAAAAGTGGGTGGTTCCCCAGTAACTACGTCAGAGAACTCAAAGGAGGTGGGTCTTTTGTTCCAGTACTTGAACAGTGCACAAACTTTAGTCTGAGAACAGCTTTACTTGAGTAACTTTGGGGATTATGCAGTTCAAAATCTTTACAATTTTTATTAAAGGTGCACTATGTAACTTTTCTGGTGTAGGGTCCACCATCTGCTTGTCTCTATGGCGACTGTATTGCGTTAAACATTTCTCAGTCTTGCATTTATTCAGTTATGTGTCGTTTTATTGCTATAAAATACTTGACCTGGCAGTGTCACCGGTTTGTCTCCATCGTGGGAGATGAAAGTTTAAAGCCATTTTGTGTCACATTCCAGACAAAACAATCACATCTCCATGGAGACAAGCAAGTAGCGGACTCAACACCAGAAGTGCACCTTTAATATTTTGGAGAAACATGCATCTAAACTATCAGGACTAAGCAAAGACCATGCCAAGAATGAGACCGTGTTCATGCTTGTCCTGGTTTGGTCCTGGTTTGGTCCTGGTTTGAGCCCAGTTCAGTTCTGATGTTGATTTGGTTCGGTCTTGGTCTAGTCCATGTTTCGCTCTGGATTTGCTCCCAATTTTTATATGGTGGTTGTGGAAATGAGAATGCGCATTAAATCAGGATTAAACCTGTTTGAATCCTGGACTAAATCAGGTCTAATACATTCTAAACCAGGTTTGCACAAAGACTAAACATGAACCAAAATCTGCCACTACAGGGGTCTTTCGGTTGCAGTAGTTTGTTTTCATGGGGATTCTTCGCTCAGTCCTCCCCGTGGGACCGCTCCTGTAGTTTCCCCTCTTCAACTGTTTAAAACTGTGCTTATGCTTGGCTTTGGAGAGACTCAGGAAACAGGAAGCGCTCCACAAACAAAAGCCGGACGCTCCAAAACTCAACTTCCTGGAATAAAGAGCAGGAGGGAAAGAGCAGAGGGAAAAACACAAAAACAAGAAGAAATGCATGCATACATTTTGAGGCCTATAGAGCTGTCATTGGCTAGAACCTGTTATATATATTTTAATTATTATTGATCATTTTTATACAGGTTATAAGGGACCTGTTGATCAAGGACTCAAAAAGGATTAAGTGGTTTGAAAATATTTTGTCCATTTGTGCTGGAATAATTATTGTTATCTAAAACTAAAATCTGAACCAGGACTAAATCAGATCCAAACCAGGATTTAACCTGGACAAAAAAAAGTACTAAACAATGAGAAAGCCAAGACAAACCAGGACTAAACCTTGACTAAACCAGGAATGAACCAAGTCTGAAGTCTAAATGAGGACTAACCAAACACTGAATAAACAGAATATTTTGTTTATGTGTCACAGATAAATCGTCAGACAAACAAAAAACTGTCACTCTGAAAAGTCCCAAAGGATTCGACAACAGCATCATCAGCAAAACCTACTACAACGTGGTGAGATGCATTTGTGTTCTGTCGAAGAAACAAGTATGTACTGTATATACAAGTATATACATGTATCTTGTACATGTATGTACAAGATACATGTATGTACTGTACAAGATACATGTATGTACAAGTACAAGATGTACAAGATAAGTATGTACAAGATACATGTATGTACAAGATACAAGTATGTACAAGATTACATGTATGTGTACAAGATACATGTATGTACAAGATACATGTATGTACTTGTAACAAGATACAATGTATGTACAAGATACATGCATTGTACATAGAGACATGTATGTACAAGATACATGTATGTACAAGATACATGTATTGTACTGTACAAGATACATGTATGTACAAGATACATGGCATGTACAAGATACATGTATGGTACTGTACAAGATACATGTACTGTACAAGATACATGTATGTACAAGATATATAGTACTGTACAAGATACAAGTTATGTACAAGATACAAGTATGTACTGTACAAGATACAAGTATGTACAAGATACATGTACTGTACAAGTATGTACAAGATACTGTATGTCAAGATACAAGTATAAGATACAAATGTATGCAAGATACAAGTATGTACAAGATACAAGTAATGTACTGTATAAGATACAAGTATGTACAAGATACAAGTATTGTAACTGTACAAGATACATGTATGTACAAGGATACATGTATGTACAAGATACATGTATGTAACAAGATACAAGTATGTACAAGATACAAGTATGTACTGTACAAGATACAAGTATGTACAAGATACAAGTATGTACTGATCCAAGATACATGTATGTACAAGATACATGTATGTACAAGATACATGTACTGTACAAGATACATGTATGTACAAGATACATGTATGTACAAGATACATGTACTGTACAAGATACAAGTACGTACAAGATACATGTATGTACAAGATACATGTACTGTACAAGATACATGTATGTACAAGATACATGTACTGTACAAGATACATGTACTGTTACAAGATACATGTATGCACAAGATACATGTACTGTACAAGATACATGTATGTACAAGATGCATGTACTGTACAAGATACATGTATGTACAAGATACATGTATGTACAAGATACTGATGTATGTACAAGATGCATGTACTGTACAAGATACATGTATGTACAAGATACATGTACTGTACAAGATACATGTATGTACAAGATACATGTATGTACTGTACAAGATACATGTATGTACAAGATACATGTACTGTACAAGATACATGTATGTACAAGATACATGTATGTACAAGATACATGCATGTACAAGATACATGCATGTACAAGATACATGTATGTGCTGTACAAGATACTTGTATGTACAAGATACATGTATCTTGTACTGTACATGTATCTTGTACATACATGTATGTACAAGATACATGTATGTACTGTAGTCAGGAGGATACATATAAAGCTGAATAACTTATTTGTGTTTCACATACACATTATTTCAAGTTACATGAAATATCAACAATCTCAAGCTAGTAAACTCAGGTACCTGATTTTCAAACCTTGAAAGGAGGAAGTAGGTCTCCTAAAGTATCTTTGTTTCGAGCTGTCACAAATCCTTTGGCACATCACTAAAGCCCTTTTCAAACAGACTACAGTCTGCTCAAATGCAGAGGGCAAAATGCACAGTGCCTGTTTGTTGTGCCCACTTTTCCCACCTGGAGGTGATACTTCCAGGTATATTGATGCGTGTATTAAAGAACTCTGCTAATGTTTCTCCTATTTGGTTTCTAATGTGTTCAAATGCCAAATGCAGAAGAACTTAATGATGTTTACTGCACAAACAGGAGACGAGTTGGGGACAGCACCCAGAGAGAACCCATGTGCGCTGTTTATAAAGCGCTTTAGAACAGCTTTTGCAGATGGAGTGAAGCGGGGTGGACTTCCCTCACAAAAGCCAACACGCGCTCATCTGAAGATGTAGCAGCGAAGCACAAGGCTCCTTCTTTAGAGCTAGTGAAGGATAAAACACTTTCTTATTATTTCAGACAATGTTTAGCCCTAATTTAGTCCTGATAAAGTCCAAGTTTAGATCTGGTGGCACTCTGAAGCCAACAATTATCTGTACTCTGTTTACGCTGATAGAAGATTCCAAATGCCAAAAGACCTTGTGTGTTAGAACAGTTCTGTCTATGTCTGTTATTGGATTCAATGTAGGTTATGTTTTCCATTCCACTGATTTCTGGGGCAGCCTCACCCATGGCCCACCACCCACCCCCCCTCACTCTCTTACTCTGCTGTCACTTCTGCTTGTGAGAGAGAGAGCGAGACAGAGAGAGTATTTTAATAATAAAAACACGTGCCTTGTATCTCAGATGCTTTCTCTTATTCAAACCCAAAGCCCGGAGTCACAGCTGTGCCATGACTTTTTTTGTTTGTCTAATGCGTCTTATATAAATTCCACCGCAGGATGTTTACTGCAGAAAGCCACACAATATAAAACAACTTCTCCCATCAACCATCATTCTCCAGCGAGGCGGTCCGAACCAGGATCCCGGCCAGATCTGGTCCACTGAAATGGCCAAATGTACAATCGCGGGTTACCTTTGACTATATCATAAGCCATGAGCATAAACTAAGACTAAGACCTCACTCAATGTATTTCTACTTCAAGCCAGGCCAAGGTTTCTAGTTATATTTTTGGGCCAATTTACAACGTTTTCAAATGGCACAAAAAGATTTCTACAAATGTAAATGTAGCGGTGTGTCCTTTCTGTGGTGTCTGCCCCTCCTGCCCCCCCCCCCCATGACGTACGTGTCCGGAAGTGTTTCTTATTTTTACTTTGTCACACTCAGGTCCTTCAGAACATCCTGGAGGCAGAGACTGAATACTCTAGAGAAATACAGAGTCTACTGGGGACATATTTGCGCTCACTTCATCCTACTGACAGGTACTACTACTACTACAGTACCGCTATTACTGCTATGACTGCTGCCATCTGAAGTATAGGAATAGAATTAAGATCACAAACATTGGTACAACGTATTGCAATGTTCTTATGTTTGAAATGTTAGTTGACAAAAAAATCGATATCACAAGAAATGATTGCAGGTAATGCTCAGGAATGTCCTAATTCCTTATAGAGTTTATGTTTTATGGTCTTTCAATTTTACTTTTAGATATATTAAAATTAGTGCTGTCAGATGATTTAAAAAAGGAATTGGATTAATCGCACTTTTGAAATATTAATCGCACAGCGCACTTACATTCATGTTGTCTTTATATTTTCACACATTTTCTTTAAGAGACTAGTGAAAGCCCTATTGGCTAGGATTTATTACTGGTTTTAGTGCTCACGCATGAGCTTTATTTTCGTCACGGAGCGCACGTTGTTCAAGCCGAACCGCTCTTCACTGCTCCGCGCTCACAAACATCAGCCCCTGAGTGATCTGCACTCGTACACGTGACGACTGATGGATTTTAGGTATACATTTGATCAAATAATATCAGCGCTACTCCTGAACTCCCTCCTTTGCTCAAATAAACCGTGTGTACATTTTCTATTATTAATTGCATGAGTTAACACGCTGATGTTGACAGCCCTATATAAAACTCTACTTGAATAGTAAAAATGTTGCTTTAATGTTATTGTTTTAATTTGCGCTGCACTTTTTCCCCATATCATGTGGCCCTGTTTTATTGGTTTCCCGTTGGAGAATCCCTTCATGTTGACCCTTTGCTCTTGAAACGTCCTCGTCAGCTCCTCTGTGTGTGGATTGTCGTCTTCTCTTCTGTCTCCTCGAGAATCCTTGTCAGCTCCTCTGTCTCCTGGTGAACTCAGATTCTTATTCTGCTGTTTTGTCTTGTTCCAGGCTGAGCAGCTCAGACATCACCCACATCCAGGGAAACCTTGAAGAGATCTCCACCTTTCAACAGATGCTGGTCCAAAGTCTGGATGAGCACACCAAGTGGGTCTATAAAGAACACCTTCCAGTTTGTCTGCACGGTTCATTGGGATTAGATTTGATATTTATGTTTTCAAATCCAGATTCAGTTCTCAGGTCACATTTAAACCTGTCCAGGCGCTTTAACATTTGAGAGAAGACTGAAATCTGCTAAACTTTTCCATGAAACCCATGTATTTCAGAACGTGACTGTGGTCTAAACTACCTGGTTAGCAGCTTTTAGAACTTTAATACAACAAGATGTTTTTTTGTTTGCAATAGATTACTAAAAGGGATGTTAAGGGAGGAAATAAATGTTAACTGTTGTTCCAGACTCCCAGAGACCCAGCAGAGGATCGGGGGCTTCTTCCTGGACCTCATGCCCCAAATGAAGACCATTTATGTGGGATACTGCTCCAACCACCCGAATGCAGTCCACGTGCTCACCCAGAACAGGTACCGTCTAACGAACAACAATATAAACAGGATGTTTTCAAGTATTACACAAAAAGTGAATGGACCGTAAAATTAAAGGTGCACTGTGTAACTTTTCTGGTGTTGTTGCTTTGCCTTGCATGTTCCACAGCATGGCAATTAACCAGTCTTATCTCCATGGAGACCAGCAGGTGACGCCACCAGGCCACAAACACCTCGTGTGAATCGAATAATTACCAAAATAGAAGATAGAGGTTAAACTAATGCCATAGTGTGAAACAGTCCAGGCACAGCAGTAGCTTCTCCGTGAAGACAGGTGGCAGGCACGACAGAAAAGTTACAAAGTGCACCTTTAAATAGAAAAGTAAAGAAATACAACTTGATTTTGTTGTTTGGAAGAGTACACTACAAGTTTCTGTTCTTTTTATTTTTGATCAGCTTTTTCTGCAGCTTTTTGACAGCTTGTTGACGATTCGGTGTACTCCCTCATTCGTCCATGAGTGTTCTAATGTAGAAAAAGATTAATTTGTAGTCCTCTGGAGACTGTTTTAGAAAAACAAGATGTTTCAACTTTCATCCAAAAGTCATTTTCAATATAAGGATCTAAGGAGATAGAAGGAGTTTCCCCTGAAACAGCTCCCTCATCACGGATGAGTACCTGATCAACATACTACTGGCCTAAGCTGATCCCAACCCATGGCTAAAATGCTGTTGTATATTTCTGGTAAATTGAAACTTAAACTTCCGTTTCTGTTTAAAAAAGTTTCGCACAGTTACGCACTCAGCTCTTAAAGCTCTTTGCTGGACAGCTCCACCTCCGTCGTTGGACAACTGTACTGCACGGTCTGGGCCAGACTGGGCCGTGTAGACTTGCATGTGCTCAGCTTAGAGAAGAACATCTTGTTGTGAAACATGATAAATCCCCACTGTCACGTCACATTCACCCAAAATCCTTGTCCCAGTCTGCGTACAACTGGCAGAGACTGACAGCACAACACGAGAGGACTTGATCAGCACGTACGATCAGACTATTCAGCACTCTTCTCCAGAGCTGACCACAGTGGGCTCTGTTCTCACGCCCTCCAGACCACTCAGCATCCAATCAAGCACTCATGTGTCTAGCTATTGCACGCACCTTGTGCAGTCCTTGTTGTCCTAGACCTGGTTTTGGTTTAGTTCAGTTAAACTGGGACAAGCCGGGGACATACACTCCAATCCCTGAGCTCGCGGTGCCACACGATCACGCACAGTTGTGCCATGTTCACGTGGAGCCACGGAGAGCTCACTTTCAACCCCGGGAAATGCGTATGTCCGTGGGCTTTTTACCCAGTCAGCCCGGACTAAATTGCGACTAAACCAGGTCCAAAACCTGGAGGTGCGTAGCACAGAACGCACTGATGTCCACGCACACATCTCCGCCCTTAAACTCCCCGCACTGGGTAACAACCATCGCCGAGGGCTCCGAGGCCTGGCATTGGGACTACAGTAATGCAGGCCATTGCAGTAGTGTGGGGGTGTGCACTTGGGGATCATCCGCTCCCGTGGCTCTGCTGCTGCCTGCCCTCGTTTATGGATCACAAGTCGAGTTTCCAAGCAGAGATGTGTGCGCGGACTGCGGCACATTTTGCACCTCCTGGTTTTGGACCTGGTTTTGGACCTGGTTTAGTCTGGGTTTTTTCCGGGTTTAGTCGGGGCACCCGATTGAGAATGACTTTTGGATAAGAGTCGAAATGTTTTGCTGACTATGAACTTCAGACTTGGGTCCTTCTCTCTCATTATTTAAATTAACATTAACTGGAAAAAGGAATTTACTTTTACTCAAATAAAACGAGAATGCATTGTTCCCTGTCTCCACAGCGAGGAGCTGGGTTCATTCATGGAGTCCAAAGGAGCCTCAAGTCCCGGGATCTTAACCCTGACCATGAGTTTGAGCAAACCCTTCACCAGACTGGAGAGGTACCCCGCCCTGCTGAAGGAGCTGGACCGACACATGGAGGTACTGAACCAGGACTGAACCAGGACTAAACCAGGACTGAACCAGGACTGAACCAGGACTGAAACAGGACTGAACCAGGACTAAAACAGGACTAAACCAGGACTAAAACAGGACTGAACCAGGACTAAAACAGGACTGAACCAGGACTAAACCAGGACTAAAACAGGACTAAAACAGGACTAAACCAGGACTGAACCAGGACTAAACCGGGACTAAAACAGGACTAAACCAGGACTAAAACAGGACTGAACCAGGACTAAACCAGGACTAAACCAGGACTAAACCAGGACTAAAACAGGACTGAACCAGGACTAAAACAGGACTAAAACAGGACTAAACCAGGACTAAAACAGGACTGAACCAGGACTAAACCAGGACTAAAACAGGACTGAACCAGGACTAAAACAGGACTAAAACAGGACTAAAACAGGACTAAACAGGACTAAAACAGGACTAAAACAGGACTAAACCAGGACTAAAACAGGACTAAAACAGACTAAAACAAGACTAAAACAGGAAAACCAGGACTAAACCAGGACTAAAACAGGACTAAAACAGGACTAAAACAAGACTAAAGGACTAAACCAGGACTAAACCAGGACTAAAAACAGACTAAAACCAGGACTAAAACAGGACTAAACCAGGACTAAAACAGGACTAAACCGACTAAACCAGGACTAAAAACAGGACTAAACCAGGACTAAAACAGGTTGCATGCTGCCACTTATCATCCATTTCTTAAACGTTGAAAGTAAAATTCATCTTGTTTAGGACCAACACCCAGACAGAGCAGACCTGCTGGCTGCAATGACCGCCTTTAAAAACCTGGCAGTAAGTCACTTGTGTGTTATCTTTCATATTTATATATTTTGTATGAATTGTTCTTTGAGGAAACAGGTCTGAGTCATCTTTACATAAATGTGTTTTAAGTCCCATTGTCTGGATGTGAGGAAGAGAAAGGAACTCGTGCTGCAAATTCTCAACGAACCAATCAAAAACTGGGAAGGCGATGACATCACCACCCTGGGTCCGGTGCTGCACATGTCCACGGCAACGGTGCACAATGGCCAGGTCAGAGGGCAAAGGTCACCAGGGTCATATGTTAAACCTGCCATTACTAAAAACAAAAGCACAATTTGAATAGTCACAATTTTCAAATCCCAAAGTTCTTTAGGTAATTTCCCATCCTCAGCCTTTAGTTTAGGAGATATAATGACCTTTTTACCATGTTTCGGCTGCTAAGTGCGAGCTATCCTCAGAACTGGTCTTGATGACATGTCGTATACACTGGCTGTAGCACACGCTCTAATATTTGGTAAGATCGTCTTGAGCTTTGATAACAGCACACATTCGCTGTGGCGCAGTTTCAATAAGCTTCTGCAATATGAAAAGGTTTATTTCCATCCAGTGTTGCATTTTTGTCACCAGTTGATCTTGTGTTGATGATGAAGAGAGTGAGCGCTGCACAAAGCCGTCTCCAGCTCCAAACACTCTCACTGGGGCTCAGATCTGTAGATTAGTTCCTGCTTCTCCTTGGATGTTTTCTCTGCTCGTTGCCAATGATTTGACCCTTCTCAAATACACTGACATCTTTTCCATGACCGCGGGACTTGTCTTTCCACATGGTTGTTTCAGAAATGAGAAGCCGCTCACTGCATCAGTCGGGTTTAGACGCATGCAGCATTTATCCCGTAGGAGGCTAGTTCCTACTGTATTTGCTTAGTTGAATCCAAGTGGTGACTTTTTTTTGGACGGGCAGTGTATCAGCTGTTTGCAGCAAAAACATGTCAACAAGGTAATTACAGCTGCTAAATTATTGTTTTTAAAAAGAACTTGTGGATGTATAAAAAGAATACAAAATCAACGTAGTTGAAGTAATCTCCAATCCTCTTTGAGAACTAAATGTTCCTATGGCTCCATGAGATCACATGTTCTGAAATGCATGGAACTCTTTGAATTAGTTCATTAACCCTACATGTGTTTTCAGGAATGGGAGGAGCGATACCTGGTCCTTTTTTCTCACACTCTGCTCATGGTCTCGGCCTCTCTGCGCATGAGTGGATTCATCTACCAGGTCTTCCCTCTCAGGCAGGAAAATGAAACCACATATTAGTTATTTTAGTTTAATGTTTATTTTTGATCGTGTCCAGGGTAGAGTGCCTTTGTCAGGGATGCTGATCTCAAGGATGGAAGACGGAGAAAACATGAAGAACGCCTTTGAGATCACAGGTCAGAAAGGAGGTCATGAGCCTCAGAAAGAGTTATTTCTTAATGTTATAAACTTACTGTGTGTTGTAGGCAGTTCTGGTGAGAGGCTGCAGGTGGCGCTTTCCTCCCCTCTTCTCCTGCAGGAATGGTTGGACCTCCTGACCACACAAACTCATGCTCCTTCAGCTCAGAGCCTCACGGGAAAACTCTGCTACACCGTAAGTGTCTTAGTCGTTGTGGCTCAGACTGTTGTAGAAATAATTGAAGTGATCTGAGAGAAGAGCAGAGACTTTGAGTATCTAACACAGGAGGAATGCATTCACTACCAGCTCTGACCACGCAACACACTGTGGGAGTATTGTCCATTCAAGCTTCCACGCTTCTGTTGTAGAAGTTAGGTCAGATATGGGCATGGTATAGTGCTATAACTGCCTTCTAGTGTCCTGACTGTCTAAGATGAAAGCACAAGAAACCCGGGCACCGACGACCTCATCCATGCACCAATAGATCCTGAATTTCTGATTTGTTGGCCGCTTCCTCTCCTACACAGTTGCCCTCTCTGCCGGCCACGCCCTCTCGACACTCAGACATCAAATCTGGAAACGGGATCCAGAGCTACAACACACTGCCCCAGGCCTTCTCCTTCAGCCTGACCCAGGGAGGAGGCACCATGTGGGGGCAGCTCGAGCCTCCGCACACCCCCAAACCGTGGAGCCAGAGCTGCCTGAGGCCCGCGCCCCCGCTCAGACCGGCCGCCGCTCTCTGCTTCAAAGAGGTGAGTGAGAGGGAAAGAGAGTTTTTACAACAAATGTGATTTTATGTTGGAGGTCATGGGCGTCACAACCATTTCAAAAGGGAATTTCTGGAACCTTTCATGAAATAAAAGTATACTGCTGACGCTTTAGCGAGTTTTCAAAAGTCTTTTTAAAGAATGGGTCTGACGCCCATGGTGGAGGTTTTATCATAACGTTTTCAACTGTCCGTAGTTTAAAACTGCGGTAGAAAATTCCATTGATTTCTTATCATTGATTGCCTATCCACGTGTAACAAAAACTGGCATGACGTCAACGTAAATGAACTAACAAACTATAAAACGATAAGAAACAATAAGATTAGAAAATGGACCCAGTTTCACACAAAATGATCAGGTTCAACATTTGCACATTTTCTGTTCTCTTTTTCTTTCAAGAATCAAGTTGTAAAGATCATGCCCTCCATCACGACAAATGAAATGTAATTGTGGCTTAATTTTAAATGTTTGTTCTTTTATAATTCTCTTTTTTTTATTTTCAGGACATGAGCAAAAGTCCCAAAAACATGAAGAAACTCCTACCAAAACGCAAGCCAGAGAGAAAATCATCAGAAGAGGATTTCACCACTAGAAAAAGTGAGAACGCGGGAGATTTAAAAAGTGATGGACGGACAGAAATCAGTTAAAATATAAGTAAAATGTAAAAATAATAATAATTGATATTTAAGTGGTGCCTGTTGTTTTCAGGCACAGCTGCGTTGGAGGAAGATGCTCAGATTCTTAAAGTGATAGAAGCGTATTGTACCAGCGCCAAAACCAGACAGACCCTCAACTCCAGTGAGTACCACCACACATACTGCTGATACCATTATATCAGCATTATATTCACTCTATAACCTAACCCTGCCAAACCAGTAAACCTTTGGGAAGCATTGGGCATCAACTAAATAATATTGTAATAATTCAAACCCATTTCATATATATTACAGTTGTGCAATACTTAAAACATGTATAATAGCTTTTAGATACATTATTGTTGTTGTTTTTCAGTGTTTCCAGCTCTTCATGTCAAAATAAAAATACCGCTCTAAAACAATGACCTGTTTGGAATGCATAAAAGCTTTTCCTTCTTCTAACTTCTGACCGTCTCTGAACTTTTTATGTGTCTAATCTTTGTTGCTAACTTTGCAAGCTAACAATGTGTTTTTCACGTCTCATTTTCTGATCATTTCCCTTTCCCTAAACTCCTCCCATTTGATTTGACATACATTTTTCTTTATTCCATTGCAACTCGGGACCCCCCCCCTCCTACATTTGACCTTACTTTATATTATTTATATTATGCATCCTTTTAAAATCCCCCCCCCCCAATTCTCCCAAACACCACGCATGTTGCCATTGAAAGCATGGCAGGCACCGACCTCATGCATAACCACGTCCTCGCCGACTGCAGCGCCGCTAATCTACCTGGCAACCCTAGCGACCATCGGAAGACTCGGATTACGACAGCGTGTGGACAATGCATAGTTACAGAACGGGATCCTTCTCTCGTAAGATATTAAATAAGGAGTCACACCTTTTTTTAAATTTTTTTTTTCGTTATTACATTTTTGTTTTTAGTTTGTGTTTTTGTTGATCTGAAATAAGTTATTGTTCAAATCCAGGTGTTTTGTATGTTGGACTCAAACTAAACTGGGACTTAACCAAGACAAGCAGGTCTGAAACAGGTCTAAAATCAGGTCGAAACAAGGACTAAACCAAGACTAAAAAAAAGGACAAATGGACAAAAAAATCAAGGACCAAACCAGTTGGTCAGGACTTGAGCAGGACTAAAGAAGGACTAAACCTGAACTAAACCAGGACTCTATCGAGACGTGAGCAGGACTAAAGAAGACTAAAACTGAACTAAACCAGGACTCTATCGAGACGTGAGCAGGACTAAGAAGGACTAAAACTGAACTAAACCAGGACTCTATCGAGACGTGAGCAGGACTAAAGAAGGACTAAAACTGAACTAAAACCAGGACTCTATCGAGACGTGAGCAGGACAAAAGAAGGACTAAACCTGAACTAAACCAGGACTCTATCGAGACGTGAGCAGGACTAAGAAGGACAAACTGAACTAAACAGGACTCTTATCGAGACGTGAGCAGGACTAAAGAAGGACTAAAGACAGGACTAAAGAAGGACTAAAGAAGGACTAAAGGAAGGACTAAAGAAGGACTAAACTGAACCAAACCAGGACTCTTATCAAAGTGAGGCAGGACAAAGAAGGACTAAAAGAAGGACTAAAGAAGGACTACTAAGAAGGACTAAAAGAACGACTAAAGAAGGACTAAAGAAGGACTAAACCTGAACTAAACCAGGACTCTATCGAGACGTGAGCAGGACTAAAGAAGACTAAAAAGGACTAAAGAAGGACTAAAGAAGGACTAAAGAAGGACTAAAGAAGGACTAAAGAAGGACTAAAGAAGGACTAAAGAAGGACTAAAGAAGGACTAACCTGGGACTTCACCATGTCCAAAACTTGTCATACTTTTCCAATATGACTCTGCACGTTCTCTTGACTTAAAGTGACACTTCTCGCAGTCTCTTGTGTCTTATCTCATGCCGTACTTTCTCATCATTGTTGGTCAATCTAACTGAAACATTTCACATTAGTCATCGACTTACGATCGATTCTTTTCCTTTTCAATATTTTAGGGTCGAACAGAAAAGACGTTCACATGTTGTTCCCGGAAGAGGAGAAGATCATCGTGGAGGAGACCAGGAGTAACGGGCAGACGGTGGTGGAGGAAAGGTAACTATTAGAAACCAAAACTGTCAAGGAAACGTGATGAAAACGGTTGTGTTTTTCTGCAGGAGTCTGGTGGACACTGTGTACAGTCTGAAGGACGAGGTGCAGGAACTCAAACAGGTGCGTTCAGGGACCAGTCGGAGTCGGATACAAAGATAATAAATGACTAAAGTAATGTAAAATGTGCTCCTACTGGTTCATACAGCCACAAAACATTTAGAATTACTGTTCAAATGTGCAAGGAAAATTATACCTGATTTATTTATAAAAACTAGAACTAAATTTAAACTCTACATTATTTAGAATTGTAAAAAAGAAAAAAAATGGTGCGAAATAAATGTTCAAAATAATATAAAATAATTATAGACAAAATATTCGTCTGATGTCTTGTAATTGGAAGGACAAATCCGTAAATACTGCACAAAGGATGGACACAAGGAATGAGAGAAACGAAATGAGTGGTGCGTTTAATATTGTAAACATAACGCTTTTGCCACTCGCTGAGGAAGAGCACCGTCACACACGCTCAAATACTGTATGTTACTCAAGTATGAAGTACAATTGTATTGAAAGACTACTCACGTAAATAGCCACTTGAGCGATACCCACCTCTGGATATGCGACTATGACTACGATATGTACTGCACACGGCACACGTTTCTATCATGTTCAGGACGAATCTGTTTTTTCAGGACAACAAGCGCATGAAGAGGACGTTGGAGGAGGAGCAGAGGGCGAGGAAAGAGCTGGAGCGAGTCGTGAGGCGAGTGTTAAAACACCTCAACGACCCGACGTGGGACGAGACCAATTTATGAGGAAAACACTTTGATTCAACGTGAACACTTTTACAGACGCAGTTCAGACCAGTGACCCAAACACTGCTGCGTACCAGGCGCCAGAGCATTTAGACTGGACTTTGACAGGTAGAACACACTGCCCCCTGGTGTACAGTGCTATGTATCGCACAGGTTTTACTCCAGATGCCCTCCCAGACGCAGCCCTCCCCATTTGAGTGATGTTATTTATTATGAAACTAGTCTGGACCAAGAGCCATATGTTTGGGGACTTAAGTGACCTGCATCTAATATAGAGACCCTAAACAGGACTAAACCAGGACTAAACCAGGACTAAACCAGGTCTAAACCAGGTCTAAACCAGGTCTAAACCAGGACTAAACCAGGACTAAACCAGGACTAAACCAGGTCTAAACCAGGTCTAAACCAGGTCTAAACCAGGGAAACCAGGACTAAACCAGGACTAAACCAGGTCTAAACCAGGTCTAAACCAGGACTAAACCAGGACTAAACCAGGACTAAACCAGGACTAAACCAGGACTAAACCAGGACTAAACCAGGTCTAACCAGGTCTAAACCAGGACTAAACCAGGACTAAACCAGGTCTAAACCAGGACTAAAACCAGGTCTAAACCAGGTCTAAACCAGGACTAAACCAGGACTAAACAGGACTAAACCAGACTAAACCAGGTCTAAACCAGGACTAACAGGTCTAAAGACCAGTCTAAACCAGTCTACCAGGACTAAACAGGACTAAAGGACTAAACCAGGTCTAAACCAGGTCTAAACCAGGACTCGACCAGGTCTAAACCAGGTCTAAACCAGGTCTAAACCAGGTCTAAACAGGACTAAACCAGGACTAAACCAGGTCTAAACCAGGTCTAAACCAGGACTAAACCAGGACTAAACCAGGACTAAACCAGGACTAAAACCAGGACTAAACCAGGTCTAAACCAGGACTCGACCAGGTCTAAACCAGGTCTAAACCAGGTCTAACCAGGTCTAAACAGGACTAAACCAGGACTAAACCAGGTCTAAACCAGGTCTAAACCAGGACTAAACCAGGACTAAACCAGGACTAAACCAGGACTAAACAGGACTAAACCAGGTCTAAACCAGGACTCGAAGGTCTAAACCAGGTCTAAACCAGGTCTAAACCAGGACTAAACCAGGACTCGACCGTAGAAATATTCATGTCATTTAAAAATGACCAAAACAGAGGTTTATGTTGAACTAAAACACCTTTTCAATCAATGACCCGACACTGTACAAAGGCAATGTTATAATTAAGAAAACATGATAAGTTATTAAATCAATATTATTTTTTTGTTATGGAAGAAATATTTTATAGGAAATTTCAGTCTAACAAAGAAGCAATTTTGTTTAAATATGTACATGTAGTGCCCAAAGTAAATGACTAAAGTAGCTATTTATGAAATCATTTGAGTTCATCAAAATGCATTTATTGCATCATTCTTTTATTATTTCTTAACTAAATATACACACTATGCTATAAGAAAATACTAGAAGTAAGGTATATTTAAGTTTGAATATTTCTCCAATCAGAATAACTCTGTACAGCTTTGTACTGACTCTGCTTTTAATGCTATTTATGCAATTTACTTACTCACTTCTGGTGTGGGGTCCGTCACCCGCTTGTCTCCATGGAGATGACTGCTAAGTATGGAATGTTCCACCGTTTGGCATTAAACTAATCTATCTTTGAATGTATTCAATAACAAGCAGGTGGTGGACCCTCCACCATAAGAGTTATAGTCCACATTTTCAGCCAAGATGCCATTTTTGTTTGGACCAAAGCAATATTTTTTTGTGATTTCTTTTTTAAACGTTTGAATAATTTTGTATTTTTTATACTTATATGCATGATTTTTCAGAATGGAACTACACTTTGAAAATTTGTTTTAATATATATATATATATAATTTTAATTGTATTGTTTGTCTATAACCAAAACTTGTGAAAAACTTGTGACTATCGCCTCAAAAAACTGTGACTCACTTATTTATTAAAAAGATGTAAAAATTAAACTTGTGAAGCTGGAAAAGAGTGATTTATTGTGACTTTTGACTTGTTGAAGAAGCTGTTGTACAGTTTATTATCTTTGTCTGAGTTAAGTCTATAGTCAGTATAATGTGGACAGGAACAGCTTGTGGTGAAAACGTGCAGTTTTATTTCATGAAACACTCAAGTGTTCATCCTGCTGAGCCTCAGGATTTTGAAACTTGGCCAAGAACAGGTTCAGAATATGTTAGAATACATTCTTTGAACATATCAAACCTCATTTCACGTCATTTGTTGCACTTTTAGGGTAATTTTGTCAATTATTGTCAAAAATACCCGCTTTATAATAAATTGCATCCTTTTAAGAGCGCGTTGTTTTACTGGGACATTCACGTGCACAAATGATGCACGGGAAGTGTGAAAAAGGATCAGCTCGTTCAGCTCATTGTTTTGCTCCATTCACACATCTGGGTTGCTTATCCAGTGTAAGCCAGTGAAAGCAAGCCCCTCTAGACCCCTTGGAGGCGCCCCTGACTCTGGTACACGTGACAACTGTTGAATGAATCACGATCAAGTCCAACATCCACGATACATCTCTCCATGACTACGTTTATAATGCTGAATTTAGAGTGCTATGGGAGGGCACCTGACACAAAGGGACACAGGAGGATGGAAGGACATTTGAATGCTTTATTTTTACGCTGAAGGAACATCTTTTGTGACATGAAATTGCGGGCTGGTAATTTAAAAAACGTTCCCCTTTTTTATTTTGTTTGTTTGCTTGTTTTTCTGGTGCAGAGGATGAGAGGACGCACAAGGAAACGAGCTGAAAAAGAAACCAGGAGGAGATGGAGAAAAAGGGAAGAGAGAGATGAAGCAAGGAGGAAGAGGAAAGAGACAAGAACATAAGAAGACAGAGAAAGGAACGAGGAGACTGCAGGAGTAGAGGAGACAAGGAGCCATAGGGGAAGAGTACATGGTAAAAAGGGTTAAACGATTACGTGATCATTTTTGATTCAGGTTTTAAGTTTGTTTGTCATATTCTGTGGAGTGACTTGAATCTCCAAAATTGTGGTTCAAAAGTGGAGTTTTAAAATACGCGAGGAGCTAGGGGGCAGGAGCTAGGAGGTGAGGAGCTAGAGGTGAGGAGTGGGGCGGAGGAGCTAGGAGGTGAGGAGCTAGGAAGGTGAGGACTAGGCGAGGAGCTAGGGGGCTAGGGAAGGAGCTAGGAGAGGAGGGTAGGGGACGAGGAGCTAGGAGGTAGGAGGTAGAGGGTGAGGAGCTAGGGGGCAAGGAGCTAGGAGGTAGGGGAACGAGGAGCTAGGAGGTGAGGAGCTGAGTGAGGAGCTAGGAGGTGAGGAGCTAGGAGGTGAGGAGCTAGGGGACGAGGAGCTAGGAGGTGAGGAGCTAGGGGGAGGAGCTAGGAGGTGAGGAGCTAGGAGGGAGCTAGGAGGTGAGGAGGTGAGGAGCTAGGAGCGGACTAGGAGGTGGAGGAGCTAGGAGGTGAGGAGGAGGTGAGGAGCTAGGAGGTGAGGAGCTAGGAGGTGAGGAGCTAGGGGACGGGAGCTAGGAGGTGAGGAGCTAGGAGGTGAGGAGCTAGGGGGGCAAGGGGAGCTAGGGAGGTGCAGGAGCTAGGAGGTGAGGGAGCTAGGGGGACGAGGAGCTTAGGAGGTGAAGGAGCTAGGAGGTGAGGAGCTAGGAGGGTGAGGAGCTTAGGGGACGAGGAGCTAGGGAGGTGAGGGAGCTAGGGGAGCGAGGAGCTAGGAGGTGAGGAGAGCGAGGGGAACGAGGAGCTAGGAGGTGAGGAGCTAGGAGGTGGGTGAGGAGCTAGGAGGTAGGAGGGAGGGACTTAGGGGAAGGAGCGAGGAGCTAGGGGACGAGGAGCTAGGAGGTGAGGAGCTAGGGGACGGAGCTAGAGGTAGGAGCTAGGAGGTGAGGAGCTAGGGGAGAGGAGAGGAGAGCTAGGGGCGAGGGAGCTAGGGGGACCGAGGAGCTAGGGGCGAGGAGAGCTTAGGGGGAGCTAGGAGGTGAGGAGCTAGGAGGTGAGGAGCTAGGAGGTGAGGAGCTAGGAGGTGAGGAGTGATAGGATGAAGTTTCGGAGTTTTCATGGGATTGTAAAGTTGAACTAAGTGAAAGGAAATATGTCAGATGTGGGTTTTGGATATTCGAAGCTGAAAGTTCGAAGTATTTGAAGTATATTCTTTTACTGGGATGGAGAGACCAACATGGGAATTATGCAACTATACATTAACCATCATCACAATTAAGAAAGTCCTGAACAAATATGACGGATTTTATTTGAGCATTTAAACAACAGGATTTGTTCATTTGGTCACGATTCCCCCCAAACATCTGCTGTGAGTAACATGTTCTCAACAAAAGCGAAAACAACTTAAAAAAATAAATCTCTTTATTTAGTGCAGTTGAGGTTTTTGGTTGACTTGTAAAACGATTATTTCTGTATTGCTCAGAGATTTATCTGCAGTTCCAGCTCAAATATGCCAGATGGAGGTGTTGACAGAGTACATTCTTCCTAAAGTCTGTCATAGTGTTGCAGCTCCATCATCTTATCAGTGCTGAAGGCCTTTGGTCGTTTAGTCGATCGTGAAAAATGAGTTTATTATTTGAAACATTAAAACTATGTGCGCGTTCAAACACTAGATGGCAGCGCGCTCCGACCGCTTTGGGCTGAGGAGAATTTGGACAAGCGGCAGTATGTGGTGTGACGCTAGAGGGCGCTATATGCACGTGTAAAAAAAAAAGAAAATAAGTCCCACCAGAACTAGTGCGAGACGTGCGCTTTTGTAAAATACTGACATAAATGAAATGAAAATGAGGTCTCATTTTTCCACCGCTGAATATTTTCATAACGAAATACATTTCCAGAGTGAATAATGGAAAGAGAATGTTTTCAAACGATTGATTATTTTAATGACACATGCAAAAACAAAACAAAAAAATATGAATGTAAAATGTGTATATAAATACATTATGATAAAATGTGCATGAATATTGTAATTTACACTGGCATTGCTTGGATACGTTTTAAACCCCTTTCTCACTAAAAATCACTTTATTTGATTAGTGTAATTGTATTTAATTTATTAAGTAAAAAGTACATTTCCCAATCTTAAAAAAAACAAACAATGTTAATGTTTATTTTTATTCAATAGTTTATTTTTTATATTTATGTGGGTTTATACTCATGCTTTGAGTACTATTCACTTAATACTACAACATGACACTCAAAATTAAATGTTGAGCTGTTTTAAATATTTTATGTTAAATAAACTTAGATATTTTAATTAGAGCAAAGATTTGCTTTGGAGCAACACAAACTAATGAAATGAAAAGAGACATTTCAATGAGGAAAACATTTCTTTCATTCTTTTTTATAGTGAATACATCCCATCCCGTCAGTGCACAAAAATAAATAAAAAATTATATATATATATATATATATATATATATATATATATATATATATATATATATATATATATATATAATATATATATATATATATGTATATATGTATATATGTATGTATGTATGTATGTATGTATGTATGTATGTATGTATAATTTCAAACCTGCTCTGTCCTTTTATTCAGATTTAGATACCAGAGAGATGATTTCATATTTTTTGCTCATAAAATACTACTCGTACTCGTACTCCTAAAGTCTATCACTTCCTGTCCTCTTCACCTGCAGAAACAACTGGAGCTGGCCCTTTTCTCGTTTGAGCTGGGAAAGAGGTTTTCCACCATATTAACTATTTTATGTGATTTTTGAGGAAAAATATTCTCTAAAAATATGCTTGTTGACAATGAGCTTGAAGACTTGAAAACATGAAAAATGCTGTAGTTGTCATATATTTCTAAAATAATCTTTTAATTGCAGGTGTAATTTTAATTCGACCATAACAATATAGTAAGCAAATATCTGCTCTGATATGAACTCGAAATGTGATCAAATTGAAATAAATCTCTTTGAGTAAATTCATTGAATACAAACATTTGATCATACATTGTGTACACAAGATAGTTTTACATTTGTGCTGTAATTCAATTAGCTGCCTCTCTTCCTCTCAGTTTTAATCCAATAATTGTTTCTTTTCTTCTTCATGATGTTAAACTCTCCTTTCCACTGCTCCTGTCATTCCTCTGCTTCATTGGACGAGAGAGAGGGGGGGAGAGAGAGTGAATGAGTGAGTGCGAAAAAGTGGTGATTTTGTTGTCATCCTCCAAAGAAAACGTGACAAAACCAGGAGGCGCTTTTCAGATGCAAATGTCCCGAGGAGACGAGACGCGATCCTGCCAAAAAGTTACAACAAAATGACAAGTACGGAGGAAATGACATTAAAAACGTCGAAAAGGAGACGGTTCACGAGGAGCAGAGACACGAGGCTAAAACATGTGATCTACTGTACATTTAAACCAATCCAGGAGAGAAGACTGAAATCTAAACTGCTAAACTAATCCAAAAATGCATTCTTGCGTCACATTTTGTCAGACACAAAACGTTCTTAATCTGTTTTACATACATTGGTTTTTGCCTCCGGTGTGTTCCTCTTCTGTCCTCAGCTAATCCTGCTCCACGGACAGAAATAGAACCGGCAACCAGTTCTGATGTCAGATATGACAAGAAAATAAAACAAAGTATTTCATATTCAGACAAAACGAGAGGCGATTTGAGAGAACGCGTTTGGGAACACATGACACATGATCATCTAAACATGTCCAAACTGTCCAAAGCGTGTAAAGGCGTGTTCGGACGGATTGCAAAATATAATCTACAAAATTATGCAAAATACAATATAATAGGATGTATTTTTTAATTCAAATAAAGTTCTATAGTTTCTCATTTCCAAAAAACATTTTAGCCATGCAGATATTATGGTTTGAAACGAGGGGAAAAAAGAACAAACCAGGCATTAATAATATGAAGTGTAATCAGTAAATGCATCTAAACCGGGTCCAGCGAGGTCCTGACCAGGATCCTGGCTCCGGTCTGGTCCACAGCTCCTGCAGCTTTTACCCAGAGACACTGAAGGATGCAGAGGACACACATGGGTCAAGAGGCTGACCCGTATAAAACATCTCATGTTGATCTTTTGTCTAAAAATGGTGTTCAATATTAATGTTTTGAACTAAATGAGCCATTTAACACTAAAAGAGCGTTTCTCTAAAGTTTGAAAAGTTTGAAGTCCGCTCCAAACCACGTACTTTTACAGACGGATTGGCTCTTACCCTCGCGTCAAAAGGACCCTCTGATCTTTGACCATTACAGATGACTGAATCAATACTTCTAAAAAATAATAATTAGAAATAATGAATCATTAATCTTGGATTTGCATAGTTAAACATTAAAGCGCATTACACTTTATTCCGTACTTGGTGTGTAAGTAAATACTGTAGGCTAGTGATGGGCGATACCATTGATTTTTGATTTGATCCAACACCAGGTAATACTGTGACAAATATCGAGATACTAATCAACAGTTATTAAAAACACAAAACAATCTGCCCATCCCTACTGCAGCCACAGCTGCCCTGGGGTAGACTGACTGATTACATTCTCTAAGGTAAAAAAACATTAAAAATATTTTGTTTCCGCAGCATAACACATAACAGTTCAGAATCCAATCCTGATAAGAATTTATTTTATTTTAACCCAGATTAGCGGCTTCAGAGTTAGCATCAGGCTATTGTTGGCGCTGCACACGATTTATGTTGCGTGCTAACCCTCCACACTAGCACAAAACCCTTTCAGATTTATGCCCTGCCATTAGCTCTGCGGCTAACATTAGCACTAATTAGCCTGTGTTATCTTAGTGCTCAGAGAGCTATAAAGATGCACCATGGTTTTAAATTAGCAGCTAACAAAGCGTATGCAGCGTTAGCTTTGTATGGCCTCAGACGGGAGATAAGAGATCTAAATGAGAGGAGGGTCTGGGTCTTTGTCCGGACCAGGATCAGCTCAGGCCTGGTTATGTTTCACGGAAAAAAACGAGGGATGAAACAATGCAGAAAAGGAGATGAGGAAATAAAGAAAAAAGTAAATATTTAAGAGGAAGTTTATCAGGAGAGAGAGAAGGCGAGATGGGACGGATAAAGAAGTGTTAAAGGTGTGCTACGGAACTTTTCTGGCGCTCGCCATGGAGATGTCTCACAGTGTGGCATCAAACTTATTCATCTCCACTGAAACAAACAGGTGCCATGTTACAGATCTGTGGAGAGGCGAGTCTGCACTAGAAAACATGTTTTTGAAGATATTTTAATAATAAAATAATTATTGCAATAAAAACTATTTGATTCTGTTTTACTTTGATTTTCCTGAACTTAAATATCAAACTTAAATAATTGCCCTTTAACACGAAAATAGTCCTTTTTTTAAACTCTTTTACTGACAAAGGCCGGGCTGGACCTCGCCATTCAAAAGACACAAGCCGATCATTGACCATTAGACATGACTGAATGAGTGGATAGCACTTTTTCAAAACTTCAGGCCAACTCCGACAACTTGCTAAATGTCCTTCACCCTCTCCTCCCCATTTCACGCTACTGTGTCCGGTCCAATAAAGTCTCTGGGCCAAAAATCCTTTAAAAAAGAAACCACTCAATCTCAATCAATTCAATTTCGACCACTTGCGAGGTCCTACTTTGAAGTGACAGCAGCAGTCACTTCACCCTCTGCTGGTGCTTGTTAAGTGACCTTCTCTTCAGGTCCAGTTATTCAAAGTGAAATACCTGAACAAATCCCAGGAAGTAAACCTGTTCCTCTTCGGACCCTGAGCCGGTCTGCAAGTGACAAAAGCTTTACGTTGGCAATATGTAACAGTTCAACATTTGTGTTTCTTTGTGCATTATTTAAAGTTTTGTCCTTCCAGTTTGTTTATCAATCAGATGTTCAGACAGTTCTTCTTAAATACCTACGTGAGCAATATTATTTTGACGTAACTGCGCTCTTGTTTGAGTAAATATTTTGGCTGCTCGACAGTTTCTGCGGTAAATCTGTTTCTCTGGACTGTTTCTGTTCCTTTCTCACTGCACACTGGCCTCAGTGCGCCCCTGATGTTTCAGTCTTTGGGTAGAACTGAATCAGATTTCGGGGTTTCCTGAATGTGCCCAGATAAGGTCGTTCCTGTCTGCGCCTGTGCCCATAAAAGGAGACGAGAGAAATGCCATCTCCAACAATGGAGACAGGAAATCACCCTCCGACAATAAAACAGGCTAATCTGAGCTGCCAGCCGCGCTTTTCAGAGAACGGCAATTAAAAAAAGACTGAGAGAAGGAGAGAGGGAAGGGTGGGGAAGCAGGGGGGGAGTGAGGGAGGGAGGAAGGGAGGAAGGAAGGAAGGAAGGGGGGAGAGAATAGAGAGGAAGGAGAAGGAGGGAAGGGGAGAGAAATGCTTTTCAGAGGACCACAATTAAAAAAGACATAGGGAGAGGAGGAAGAGGGGGAGAAGGCCAACCATGCTTTCTAAAGTCTGAGAGACGGAGGAAGAGGAGAGAGAGGAGAAAGAGAGTGTCCATTGAAAAAGACAAGAAAAAAGAGAGGGAGAGACGGCCAGCTATCAATGCATGGACTGAGTGACAGGGGGAAGGGAAGGGGTAGAGAGAGAGAGAGAGGAGAGAGAGAGAGAAGAGAGAGAGAGAGAGAGAGAGAGGAGGGGGGCATGCCATTGACAATATTATAATTACAACAGAGAAAAGGTGGGAGGGGGAATATAGAGAGAGAGGGAGGGAGGGAGGAGGGTGGGAGGGAGGAGGGTGGGAGAATATTTAGTGACAAACAAAAACAAAGCGCATAAACATCTGGTGACAGAGAGAACATGATTTTGGCCCAGACTCAAACCCTCCTCCTCCATATGATTGTGTTTTTCTGCTAAAGTTCAGCCTTGTGATGTTGTGTCTCTGAGCAACACACTTCAAGCTCCTCCCCCACAGTCACAGGGATATGGAGTGGAAAACGCACTGTGTCTGTTTGTATGATAGACTCATGATTTCCTATGAATATAAATATGTTTGGAAACAAGTACACCAGTTTAAAAAATATATAAAAATAATTAAGTCCACAGCTTCTTGTTTTAGGACCAGGAGCTGTCCGTGGTGCTGAAACTGTGATTACTTACTTTGGCTGAAGTAAAGTAGTCTTGATTAAAAAAAATTAAACTATTTTAGTTGACTAAATCTATAATATATCTGAACAGCTAAATACATGTGACTTTGTTGACTAGAACTTTACTAAAAATACATTTGACCTAATCTAAACTAAAATGAAGGTTACATCAAAAGAACAAAAAGAAACTAAATGAGTTGCTAACCAAACAGGGCTTTAAACCTAAAATGTAAACCTGAAATATTGTGGTCAACGTCCTGTATTTGCCCTGAACATCTCCACACATATGAAGGTTGTATCATTGATCTGAGCGTCCCCTCTCTACAATTCTGATCTTCATAGAATGAATCCTCTCAAAGTGCTCCACCAAACAAGACTTCTCCTGTTTGTGTCTGAAGAAAATGACCACCTCTGGCTCCAGTTGCTATGCTTTGAAGGTGCAAAGAGAGAGGAGGATCTGAAGAAGCAAACAGGACAGATGAGAGAAAGATCTGAAGATGGCTCTAAGTGCCAGGCTTTGTCTGCTTCATAGAAAACAATATAGAAACATGGAGTATATAGGAAACGTATAGGAGAAGCAGGTGGGACGAAGCAGCGAGATATGATCCACGCATCGGAAGAAATGAAGAACAAATTGTTCTGACAAATGTTATGAATTAGATTTGTGATTTTGTGAAAAATGTAATGCAATATTTTAACAGTGTCCGGGAGCATTTCTTTAGAGAGACGATTAAACTCTGAATCCCATGTATTCCAGAACATGTTTGTGGAAGTCTAAACTACAGAATTAGCAGATTTTGCACAGAATAGAACCTCATGGAGACATCGGGATATTCCATGTTTAAGGACTAAACAAACCAGGACGAGGACCAAAGCGCGGTCTCTTGTTTCCAAAAGTCTTTCTCATTTGTGTAAAGCCTTTTCCTTTCAGATGCTAATATGCTAACTGTCCTTTTGTGTCCCCAGCTCCATGATTAGCGCTGACAGGGACTGTCTCCGCCCCTCAGCCCAGAGACAAGCCTCCGTTCTGGGCACAGCTCAGACTGGCACCCTTGGAGGTAAAATAATCCAATCACAAAACATGAAGCTAAGATGTAATTATGTACAATAGGAGAAAATAGGTCCATGACTTTTTAATTTAAAGTTGTATTACCCTATTTTATTTCTGTCACTCGACTTTAACCAAATTATATCTTAGTTTGATGAAAAAGTGAACTAATTCTACACCAGAACATTTCCAAGATGAATTCTACATTAGAGATGTTCAGGCCAAAGTGAATCTTCCCTTTTTGATTTGAACCTGTGTTGTTTGAATATTTATTACGTTTATCATTTCAAAGTATTTTATTTAAAGTGTGTGGACAGCGATAACTGTGATTGTGGCAGAAGTCTTATAAGGATTTGATATTAGTTACTATATTTTCCCCACGGGGAAATTTGTCTCCACAAAACTGTGTGATTTCATGGAAAAGACTCCCCTCATCAAAAACACCGCACACATTTGTGTGACATTACCTCACACGGATGACATAACTCAACGGACTCTTTCTGAATCGTGCTCTGTTGCATCTGAGAGTCGTGTATTCGCAGAGTGAATTAACACTGAACATTAACACTGTCTGTGCCATGCGTGTTCTGGTTGGTGGCAGGTGGACTGTGTTGCGTGAGTTTTTGTTCGATATCCAATATTTATTTCTTTATTAACCTTTATTTACCCAGGTAGAACCCATTGAGCCAGAGAGCTCTTTTTCACGGAAGACCTGGGGCAAAGTAAAGAAATAAAATGTTGCTTTGGCCAATAACAGACCTGGTTTAGGTTTGGTTTAGTCCCTGGTGTAGGACCTGGTTTAGTCCCTGGTGTAGGACCTGGTTTAGTCCCTGGTGTAGGACCTTGTTTAGTCCCTGGTGTAGGACCTGGTTTAGTCCCTGGTGTAGGACCTGGTTTAGTCCCTGGTGTAGGACCTGGTTTAGTCAATGGTGTAGGACCTGGTTTAGTCCCTGGTGTAGGACCTGGTTTAGTCCCTGGTGTAGGACCTGGTTTAGTCTTGGTTTACTCAATGTTGAAAGACTTTGATGAAATAATGAAATAGTTTAATTAAATTTCCCACAGAGTTAATCAGAGACGACACGCAGAGACCAAGACCCACAGGAGCAGCTGGAGGTTCAGCCAAACACAGGGATTTGGGTTAATTAAAATATAAAATGTTTTCAGTAACCGCCTATTTTTATTTTATTTATATTGTTACAAATTCCTCACATTTCAGACATTGTGTGGATTTAGGCAAATTGTCTAAGAAAAAAAAAAAGAAACCAAAAGGATCACGTCAAAGTCATTTAAACCTTCCTTACACTCAAACCCACAGTGATGTTAATTGCGTTGTAGTTTAATTCGTCTAATTGTCCCTTTGTGATGAAGACCACTTAAATGTGTGTGTGTGTGTGTGTGTGTGCGTGTGTGTGCGTGAAGCTACAGGGGGTCGCTCTGCTCCTGCTCCGATAAAACACACACTTTAATATTGGCGGTGGGTGTGGGCTTTCATTGCTGTGGTCCTGGGGTTTTCTCTGTACGAAGAAGGCAATATTTTTAATTTAAATATCTGAATATTGTGCTATTTCTTGTGAAATCATTGGAAACGCTTGACATGTTTAAACTGAATCCTTGTCCCCCCTTTTGTGCATGTTTTGCGCTGGTTCATTTATTCTTCCTTCAATTCCATTTCAGTCCTGACTGAGTTCTTGCTTTAGTCCTGAAATAGTTCTCATATAGTCCGAGTCTATTCTTGGTCAATCATCAACCAATCTTCTGCCAGAAAAAGCACCGGGTTTGGAGTAGGGTTCACATTTTGGAGGAAGAAATGTGAAAGAAGACATTTTTTTCTGAAGTCTGTCAGAAGAGAAATACTGAAAAAGAATCCAAAAAATGGGATCTATTCAAGGAAATTAATTTAGATTTTTTTTGATAGCCCAACCCTATAGTGAATGGCGAACATGTTTTGTAGCTTTTGGTCTAAAACTTTATAACCTTGGACTAACTTTGTGTCCAACTCTCGGGCTCATCATTGACAAAGTTTCTTCTGGACAGTTCGCTCTTGACCACTGCAAGACCGGAACAGGGAAATGTGAAGAATGTAACTTTGAGTGAGTCCGTGGCCCTCTCTCAGCGTGAGCCTGGACACCGCTGTGTACAAGAGCAGAGGGGACGCGCTAATTAACCACGCACGGCAGTACCAACATGGCCGACATGTGCGCGCCGCTGTAATTGTAGCTTCGCTAATTAAATATGCTTCAGATTAGAGGAATTATGTCTGAATTATAGGGAATTGTGTTTTAACGAGCGCTAACTAGGCCCTGATGAGGACCCTGGAGAGAGGGAGGGGGGGAGAGGGGCGAGTGAGAGGGAGAGAGAGGGAGAAAGAAAGAGAGAGAGAGAGAGAGAGAGAATGAGAAGTGATGGGCGGATGAGGAAGAGGATGTCACTGTGTTAAGAGCGGACTGAAGTTGGTAATGGAAGAGGAAAGTTTTCAACAGCTCAGAATTATTCACACTCGTGTCAGTTTTGAGTAAAAAATGTATTTCGTCTCGTCCAGTGATGTCGTCACATGTTGGGACATTAAAGATCTAATCTCGTTATAGTCTAGTTTGGGACTATTAGAAAGCAGGACTTGGATCTTGTTCCCTTTCATTCATTTTAGTTCAGTTTTTATTATTCACGAAAAATATGGTTTTTAAGCAGCAAAATATTTATCTACTTTTTTAAAAACCATTTCAGTCATAACGATTATGTACATGTATCAAATTATAAAATCATTCAATGTGTATAATTAGGTCCAATCATGTTGCATTTCTAGAATCGTCTCAGACAAAAACAATTTGAAGATTGAAGTTTGTACCGAGTTGAGGGTTTTTGTAGCGGTTTAGACTTGGTGTTGTCCTGGTTTAGTTTCAATATTATTTGTTGGTTAAAGTCTGTTTTAAACCTCCTGTTTTAAACGCCTCAGGAAGTAACATCAGCTGATAAGTGACAGTTCTGAAGACGGCCGCTAAAGTAGACCCCATGTCTGTGGATGTATCTTAAGAAGGCAACGTTAACGTCGTTGTAGTTGGTGTGGTCTAGCTCTGTGCTAGTCCTGTTTTTACCCTGGTTTAGTTCTGGACCACTTTAGCCTTGGTTTAGTCCTAGTATTTGTCTTTGTGTTTAATCTTGCTTCTGATCTGAATTTTGTCCGGTTTTAGTCCTGCTTCAGTCCTGTTTTTTTGTATTTTAATAAAATATAGATAACCTACTTCTATTACACGTCTTTCCTTTCAATTAGCTTGTTGAGCCTTGTTGAGCCGGCCTTGTTGAGCCGGTCTTGTTGAGCCGGCCTTGTTGAGCCGGTCTTGTTGAGCCGGCCTTGTTGAGCCGGCCTTGTTGAGCCGGCCTTGTTGAGCCGGCCTTGTTGAGCCGGCCTTGTTGAGCCGGCCTTGTTGAGCCGGCCTTGTTGAGCCGGCCTTGTTGAGCCGGCCTTGTTGAGCCGCCTTGTGAGCCGGTCTTGTTGAGCCGGTCTTGTTGAGCCGGTCTTGTTGAGCCGGTCTTGTTGAGCCGGCCTTGTTGAGCCGGCCTTGTTGAGCTCCGCCTTGTGAGCCGCCTTGTTGAGCCGGTTTTCTTGAGCGCGTCTTGCTGAGCCGGTCTTTGCTGAGCCGGTTTTGCTGAGCCGGTCTTGTTGAGCCGGTCTTGTTGAGCCGGTCTTGTTGAGCCGGCCTTGTTGAGCCGCCTTGTTGAGCCGGTCTTGTTGAGCCGGTCTTGTTGAGCCGGCCTTGTTGAGCCGGTCTGTTGAGCCGGCCTTGTTGAGCCGGTCTTGCTTGAGCCGTCTGCTGAGCCGCAGTCTTGTTGAGCCGGCCTTGTTGAGCCGGTCTTGTTGAGCCGGTCTTGTTGAGCCGGTTTTGTACATAACATCACATTAGACTCCTGTCACTGAAAAGGAGCACGAGCAAGGGCCCATAATTCCTACAAATTACCTGCACTTTGAACGCCTCATCTTCATCCTCGTAATGTGCCACTTAGAGCATGTGATTGGCGCTGGAACTTCCCGATAATTCCCCTGATTTTAAATGCATCGTCGTCTGGAGAAGGCAGGAGGAGGAGAAGAGGATGAGATGAGGAGAATGAGAAGGTTTGGGTTCCACCTGGGAATGCGCAGGTGGAATTAGAGTCTTGTTCTGTAATGGAGCCCATTATGGAAAAAAGGTTATGCAAAAATGATTCTTAACATATGCAGAAAAGTAGCAGAGGTCTGAGTTAGTCCTGGTTTAGACCTAGTACTTACTTTTAGTTCTGGAATAATCTATGTTTGATTCTTAAAGTCTAGGTTGATTTAGGCTTAGTTCACATTTTCCAGCGAGGTACTCCTGACCAAGACCACCAGCTCAGATCTGGAGGAAGGTCCAGCCAGGAACTCCTACATTTTTACATAAATAAATTGGAAATCTGATTACGTAGACAACATGATTCCGTGTTAGTCTTCCGTCTTCAGCCGGCGGTGTCAACACAAACACTCTCTGTGCAAACCTGAATGCACAATGTGACGTTTAAATGGGTTTTAACGATAAGAGCGCGGATACGATCAAAATAACAAACGACAGAACGACAAATAGGCTAAAACAAACTCTGAAGAAGAGAGATGGAAAGGGAGAGAGAGGGGAAGGATGGAGCAACGGTGTGACTAATAACTAAACAAAATAACTCATTTTTTATTTCAGTTTTTGGTATTACATTGATCAGTATTATTAGTATTGTTTTCCAGCTGGACTCAAACAAACCCAAAACAACAACAATAACACTCGAGCTGCAGCTGCTGTACGTCACATCCAGAGCAAAACATCCTTTTTTTTTAGTTTGAAAGTTTGAATAGTTTAATAGGTGATTCCATAACTGTTACCACCTCTCATTTGCTCTGTAGTTATTGTTTGACAAATAAAAATGCCTCACAACACCTTTATTTTGTTAGTCAAAGTGTTAAAATTCTAAATTGTGTCCATTGCCACTAAATTGTCCCAGTATTTTAGAGCTCGCTTTAGTTTCTGGAAGTAGATTTTACTATCCCACCGAATGGAGTAATGTTTAGAACTGTCAAACGCACTTTAAATGTCAAACTCTCATGAAAGCGTTTACCATTTTCAGAATCGGCAAAATATCTCCTGCTAGTTTCCAAATGATCTTTACTTTATTTCAAGCTCAAATATTTTCCACCCAGGAGCCTCGCAACTGTCAGGCGTCAGGAGAGGGTCCGGTCCAGTGTCCTTCGTTCCCACGTTTGAGTATATTCCCGTTATTACGTGTATTACTCGAAAACGATGGTTTGCAGTACTTTGTGTCAACACTCCCTCCATTCTGTGCTAGTCGTCGCATAGTTATAAGGCGGCCGCTCCTGCACGCGCTCAGTACGGGTCTCTGCTCTATAACTGCAACAACACCTGCTTTTTAACTTTAAACTATTATTTTATTCATTATTCTCTGTGTACATTTGTGCGAGATCCTTCTGCCAGTGCCATGCCAATGCAGATGTGAAGAGTGTAACCCAGAAACACACTTCCCGGGGGGCGATAGTACCTCTAGCCTTTTCTTTCTCGCATATGCATTTGATTATTTTTATTTTCATGATTAATTTCTTCTTGAGACAAAAATCTAATTCTAAAATGTAAATTATTGCTCGACCTGTTTCTATCTCGTGTTTAATTTCCTCAGATCTTATCCCGGCCCTCCTCTGACCACTGATCCCCGCCCGTGTGTGTGAGGGACAGGACCCTTGATTGACAGGCAGCAGATGAAATGGGCGGGCCTTCCCCCCCTATTAAATATAATGGGCTCTGGTTTAATGACCTTTTTAAAGGCTGAAAACGCCGTGTTACTCTCCTCTGTCATGGTTCTTCTGACACACTGGTCCTGTCTGTCCAGAGGTTCTGTTTCACATGCTTTTTTGACGTGTAAATTGCTTAAAATTAGTAGAATTGAGATTGTATTTTAAAAGAAGATTCAGGTCACATTTTAAACCTGTCTAGAAACATTAACATTTGAGAGAAGACTAGAATCCGAACTGTTGAACTAATCCAAGAATCCCATGCGTTTCAGAACATGTTTGAAGAGGTCCAAACCTTATCAGCTTTTACTCAGAATAAACCCCATGGAGACACAGGGAGGTTTCAGTCTCCTAAAGAACCTAAAGAACTGCAGATTCTGGGATTTGATCATTGTGACCATTCAAATGATGCTTTTATACATTTTAGAAGTACTTGCTCTTTACCTGTACATTTATAGTGTTTCTGTGTCAAATGCATTTCGATGACAGCTCCATAATAATAATTGCATGGCTGAAGTGCTGTCTGCTCTCTGGCCCCGCTCCCCTGCTCCGGGTCACGGCTCCAAACTAAGCTGTGTTTATCTGAATTCATCTGTCAGAGAGAGATGGAGGGAAAAGGAGCTAAAAAAACAAAAAAACTCTCCCATCCACCGATCAAGGGTCTCATTTATAAAACGTAATGTGGACTTTTTACTAAAAGTGTGCATCCTGAGAAAACAGAAACAGCCTCAAACTCGCTGAATGTTCATCTCTCTGAGCACAGATCACCTTCAGCCTCATCTCAGAAAGCTCCGATGCACAAAGTTCAGCGTTTTTGGACCAAACCGCTCATTTAAGGTTTTTTTTTAGCCAAAAGTAACGAGGAAAGTGACGTTCATAGCGTTTTTGTACATACGCATGCTTTATAAATGAGACCCCTGGCCTGTAACTTGGTGTGGTGGTGCTTGTCTGATAGAAAAGTCTAATCCATCTCGTCTTCATCGTCTCCACTAGATTTTTTTATTATTTAACAATGTTATACATTTACTGGGCCAGTAAAAAACTGATAACTAGATTTGATGTTTGCTGTGTATTTTCTTGGACATTTACAATTTACAATTGATCATCAAAAACATCAGGTGACGTGCATCAGCCAATTAAGGGATTTGAAGAATGACTGTTATATTTTAAAGACAAAGTACATTTGATTTTAAAATAAAAATGTCACTCTTGAACATTTTCTCTTTCCTTGTCCATCACATTATGCTTTGTCCTTTTTTGCATAATATGGATCACTTTCGCTCAGTGGAAACACCACTGACAGCTCCGCCCCGCTCCGCCCCAGCTCCGCCCCAGCTCCGCCCCCGCCCCGCTCCGCTCCTATGGAAACGTATGTATGTATCCATGTGTGATCTAACCATGAGTCTGTTTCCTTTAGCCGAGCGGATTTAAAATGTGCTTCTACCATGTGCCCACTGCAGGTCTTAACACTTGTTTTTGCTGCTGAGGTCAAAGTTCATGCGTCGCGTTTATCTCATCAAACATCACCTCATTATCCTGTCTGTGAGTGTGAGGGGTCAGGGGTCACGTGCACGCTCCTCTGCTCTACATGCAACGGACATTAACAATGGCGATATATAAGCCATTTGCTAACATTTTCACATATGAATTTAAATAAACTACCTTTTAAGTCTGACTTCAGTAAAAACACATCATTTAAATAATTACAGGTGTATAGATGACTCACCTGATTAAAAGTCATAACCTGCCCTAACGAGCTGTAATCAGAGTAATTATAATGATACTCAAATGTAACTGTTTGTGAATACATTAAATCAAAGGATGTAAACAACAGATCTGCACTGAAAAGAGGAAACTCATTTAATTCCACAAATGTTTGAACCGATACATTTTCATCTTTAGATATTGTTTTTTATGCCCAATACATTCAAATCTAAACTAAATATTTTCATGACATTTCCGAATAATATCCTGAACCAGCCTGATTAAACCGCTTTATGTTCTGCCCCCCCCCCCCTTGCCCCCCCCCTTTTTTGTGACTAGATTTCGTGTTTTTTCTCTGCTTTTCCACTCTTTTCTGTCGCTGACATGTTTTTGCTCTCAGAACACTCTACACTTCTATGGAAACTGCTGATGGTCCTGTTCATTCAAACTGGCCTCATCTTATCTGAGCGCACACAGTTTTCTAAATCAGGGGAAATGCTTTCCTCATATTGGGATTTTCTCAAACTACTTACTGACTATTTTGGATTATGATGATATTTAGAAGATATTTTTTACAATCCATCAGAAATGTCTTGGTTGAGGTTAAAGTGTCACACAAAAAGTAAATAATAAGTAAAATTAACCACAAAAGTGCTGAAATTATCTCATTTTATATAAATGGTCACTGTCTTTTTGCAGCTTTTTACTTTTAATTTTTTTTACTATTACTATTATTATGTGGTTGAGAATATATTAATTGTACAACATGCTTTTGAGGTGAGGTAAAAAGTGTATTAAGTTTATTTACACAAATGTTAGGAGAAATGTATAACTTAAAAAATAAAAAAGGCATTTTATGCATAAAAATGAGAACATTTTCATATACAATCAGGGACAATCAGAAAAAATAGCTCCACAAAAACACAGTTCAATTCTTACTTCATTTTGTTGACATATTTGGATATATTTAATCAGTATTTGAGTAAACTAGAACTTCATCTTTGCCTGCATTTTTTTTAGTTAAAACTATTATAAAACAAGCTTAGAATTAAATATCATCAACTCCTTCTGTACAATCCGTTCAAGTGTTGTTAAGCACAAGACTGTAGTTTGGTGTGTGCAGATGCGACTGTAAGGCCTGATCTTTGTCTCTGTGGCTCTCTGAAGTTTCACTGTCCCATACAAATCTATGGATGGAAGTTGCTCATAATTAATTAAATATTAATTAATAAACTGTAGGTACAAATTTGAAAATGTTATTGCTGCCACGTGAAAGCGTATATGTTGAGTGGGCAAACTTGAACAAAAAATAAATAAATAACCGTGTCTCGCCTTAAGCCAGGTTTAAATACATTTCCATTATAGCTTTTATTTGTCTCATTTCTTTGTTAAATAAAATACAGTAATATCCATTATTTTCATAAAATGTGCAATTATCACTTCAATTTACTTGCACATTTTTGATCTAAATCTAGTTAAAGAAACAATAATTTTGGTAAATTAATCTTTTTTCCCTCTGTAGTGACATTAATGTCACCGAACTGCGATGCTAACTCCTGTCTGTAAACATTAGCCTCTCGTTCCACTGGCCCCCGTGTTGACTTAGGCGCACAATAGGTCTAGATTCCAGTTCAAGCCCTCCTTTATCCCCCCTTTATCCCCAGACCCTGCCCCCTCTGCTCTGGGCCGGGCAAGGACAGACCAAACCAGTCCAGCACATTCTTCACCATGCTAAAATAGTCTGTTCAAATGGTTTATCACATGCAAATGAGGTTTAAGTGTTAGCATACGCCACCCAATCCGTCTCATTCAAATGTTTCAACTGAAAAAGTTGGCGCAAAAGGAGCACTGTAGTGTAGGAGGGATCTAAACCAGGACTAAACCAGGAACTAACCTGGGTCTAAAGCAGGGACCAAAGCTGGAACTAAAGTGGGACTCAAACCGAGATTAATTCGGGGTCTGAACCAGGGACTGAACCAAGCCCTCGTTGTGCTGTTATGACCAGTCTGATGCATGGCGCTCCCTTCACACCTTGACACTCCAAACGGTCTCAGCCCAAACACGCCCTCCAGGACGCTGTCTGTTTAAAGAACATGGAGAATATTCAACATCTGTTTAAAAAATATTCAGAACATGCAAACGCTGCTTCATATGTTTAAAGAACATTCAGAACATGCAAACGCTGCTTCATATGTTTAAAAAACATTCAGGAATGCAAACGCTGCTTCATATGTTTAAAGAACATCAGAACATGCAACGCTGCTTCATATTTTAAAGAACTTCAGAACATGCAAACGCTGCTTCATATGTTTTAAAAACATTCAGAACATGCAAACGCTGCTTCATATGTTTGCAACATTCAGAACATGCAAACGCTGCTTCATATGTTTAAAGAACATTCAGAAAGAACATGCAAACGCTGCTTCATATGTTTAAAGAACATTCAGAACAGAACATGCAAACGCTGCTTCATATGTTTAAAGAACATATGCAAACGTTTAAAGAACATTCAGAACATGCAAACGCTGCTTCATATTTAAAAACTTCAGAATATGCAAACGCTGCTTCATATGTTTAAAAAACATTCAGAACATGCAAACGCTGCTTCATATGTTTAAAAAACATTCAGAACATAAACGCTGCTACATGTTTAAAAACATTCAGAACATGCAAAACGCTGCTTCATATGTTTAAAAAACATTCAGAACATGCAAACGCTGCTTCATATGTTTAAAGAACATTCAGAACATGCAAACGCTGCTTCATATGTTTAAAAAACATTCAGAACATGCAAACGCTGCTTCATATGTTTAAAGAAACGCTGCTTCACATGTTTCATCAAACGCTGCTTCATATTAAAGAACATTCAGAACATGCAAACGCTGCTTCATATGTTTAAAAGAACATTCAGAACATGCAAACGCTGCTTCATATGTTTAAAGAACATTCAGAACATGCAAACGCTGCTTCATATGTTTAAAAAACATTCAGAACATGCAAACGCTGCTTCATATGTTAAAAGACATTCAGAACATGCAAAGCTGCTTTCATATTTAAAAACATTTAGAACATGCAAACGCTGCTTCATATGTTTAAAGAACATTCAGAACATGCAAACGCTGCTTCATATGTTTAAAGAACATTCAGAATATGCAAACGCTGCTTCATATGTTTAAAAAACATTCAGAACATGCAAACGCTGCTTCATATGTTTAAGAACATTCAGAACATGCAAACGCTGCTTCATATATTTAAAAAAAAAAAACATTCAGAACATGCAAACGCTGCTTCAATGTTTAAAAAACATTCAGAACATGCAAACGCTGCTTCATATGTTAAAAACATTCAGAACATGCAAGCTGCTTCATATGTTTAAAGAACATTCAGAACTGCAAACGCTGCTTCATATGTTTAAAAAACATTCAGAACATGCAAACGCTGCTTCATTATGTTTTAAGAAACATTCAGAACATGCAAACGCTGCTTTCATATGTTTAAAAAATATTCAGAAACATGCAAACGCTGCTTCATATGTTTAAAGAACATTTCAGAACATGCAAACGCTGCTTCATATGTTTAAAAACATTTCAGAACATGCAAACGCTGCTTCATATGTTTAAAGAACATTCAGAACATGCAAACGCTGCTTCATATGTTTAAAAAACATTCAGAACATGCAAACGCTGCCTCATATGTTTAAAGAACATTCAGAACATGCAAACGCTGCTTCATATGTTTAAAAAACATTTAGAACATGCAAACGCTGCTTCATATGTTTAAAAAACATTCAGAACATGCAAACGCTGCTTCATTTGTTTGAAAAAAAATTCAGAACATGCAAACGCTGCCTCATATGTTTAAAAAACATTCAGAACATGCAAACGCTGCTTCATATGTTTAAAAACATTTAGAACATGCAAACGCTGCTTCATTTGTTTGAAAAACATTTCAGAACATGCAAACGCTGCCTCATATGTTTAAAAAACATTTAGAACATGCAAACGCTGCTTCATATGTTTAAAAAACATTCAGAACATGCAAACGCTGCTTCATATGTTTAAAAAACATTCAGAACATGCAAACGCTGCCTCATATGTTAAAAAACATTTAGAACATGCAAACGCTGCTTCATATGTTTAAAAACATTTAGAACATGCAAACGCTGCTTCATATGTTTAAAAAACATTTAGAAACATGCAAACGCTGCTTCATATGTTAAAAAACATTTCAGAACATGCAAACGCTGCTTCATATGTTTAAAAAACATTCAGAACATGCAAACGCTGCTTCATATGTTTAAAAAACATTTAGAACATGCAAACGCTGCTTCATATGTTTAAAAAACATTTAGAACATGCAAACGCTGCTTCATATGTTTTAAAAAATATTCAGAACATGCAAACGCTGCTTCATATGTTTAAAGAACATTCAGAACATGCAAACGCTGCTTCATATGTTTAAAAAACATTTAGAACATGCAAACGCTGCTTCATATGTTAAAAGAACATTCAGAAACATGCAAACGCTGCTTCATATGTTTAAAAAAAAAAACATGTTTAAAAAAACATCAGAACATGCAAACGCTGCCTCATATGTTTTTAAAAACATTCAGAACATGCAAACGCTGCTTCATATGTTTAAAAAACATTCAACATGCAAACGCTGCTTCATATGTTAAAAAAACATTTAGAACATGACAAACGCTGCTTCATTTGTTTGAAAAAACATTCAGAACATGCAAACGCTGCTTCATATGTTTAAAAAACATTCAGAACATGCAAACGCTGCCTCATATGTTTAAAAAACATTTAGAACATGCAAACGCTGCTTCATTGTTTGAAAAAACATTCAGCAACATGCAAACGCCTGCCTCATATGTTTAAAAACATTTAAACATGCCTCATATGTTTAAAAAACATTTAGAACATGCAAACGCTGCTTCATATGTTTAAAAAACATTCAGAACATGCAAACGCTGCTTCATATGTTAAAAAACATTCAGAACATGCAAACGCTGCTCATATGTTTAAAAAACATTTAGAACATGCAAACGCTGCTTCATATGTTTAAAAACATTTAGAACATGCAAACGCTGCTTCATATGTTTAAAAAAACATTTAGAACATGCAAACGCTGCTTCATATGTTTAAAAAACATTCAGAACATGCAAACGCTGCTTCATATGTTTTAAAAAACATTCAGAACATGCAAACGCTGCTTCATATGTTTAAAAAACATTCAGAACATGCAAACGCTGCTTCATATGTTTAAAAAACATTCAGAACAGAACATGCAAACGCTGCTTCATATGTTTAAAGAACATTTAGAACATGCAAACGCTGCTTCATATGTTTAAAAAACATTTAGAACATTAGCAGGAACGTCTCAGTGGATGTTCGGCAAAGTGCATATAATTACTGTCAAATGACACTAAATTATTCCAATTACAATGACTCAAAATGATTAAAAGAAAATGCATGTTTGAGATTCTGACAGGACTGGACCAGGGCATCTGACTCAGATGGTTTTGTACATTATTTTGTTCATAGTCTTTCTTTAAAATCAATATTAAGCGTGTCTGAGATGGTCTTGGCCGTCAAACCTAAATACACCACAATTATCTGCTACATTTAACCATCAGCCTGACAGCGGTGGCAGAGTGGTTATCTTGTCTCCTCCTCTCCGTGGTAGTAGCATATGTTGTTTGTAGTGATTGTAGTAGTAGTAGTAATAGTAGTAGTATTTATAATAGTAGTATTTACAGTGGGGTGACAGGCCTGTGATCTGTTTTAAGTCCTGGACAAACTGCTTTGATCCCTTCAGACTCTGGACTCTTTGAGATTCCGCCATAGCGCTAATGCTAAAGCTAATACACGCACGAAAGCGACAAACGTTAAAGCTTGTACCTGCTTTGAAGTGCCCCCGACACAGACACAGGATGTTTATGAGTGAGAATATTTGTCATTAACATGGTTTTCTCCATTTCAATAAACTCTGGCTCTTGTTTGAGTCTATTTTCATTTGGTTTTGTTCTAAACCAGTGGTTCTCAAAGTAAGGCCCAGGAAAATTGTGATAACTTTCCCGGAAATAATACCAATTTTTTTTTTTTTTTAAAGGCCTGTGAGAAATTAATCTTTTACCCAAATATGGTTAGTAAAAATGGTTTGAAATTCAAAATGTTATTGTGCCGCCATTGTTAAGTACAATAGGAGGTCCTTGGGATATTTTAAGGTTTCCATGGCCTCAAAAATTTTGAGCAGTCCTGTTCCAAACTGTCTTTCCCCTCTCTGAAACCAAATATAGTTTCCTGCTCAAAAATATTCCTTGAGTTGTGTTTTGTTTCATTCCCACATTTCAGTAATCCTGCAGATTTAGTCTCCTTCTGCAGAGCTAACAACACTTCGCCTGAAGACATCAGGGGCCGTATTTTGCCCCTGATCTCCGCGTTAACTTGGGCATTGAGCAGCTCATTTCCTGACATCTTGCGTCAGTGCAATTTCTGACAGTACGGGATGTGGAATTCTAAACCAGAGGTGTGATTATGCAAAATTATGAGGTGGAGTGAAGCAAATTGAGGCTGTAGTGTGGTGCATTCTGGGAATGACCTGAATCGTAATTTATAAACTTCAATAGAGCACTTAAAACTTAACATGCCCTAGAACTTTTCCTGGAGTCATATTATCTCTATATGGACGAGGTAATCATACTAAAACAACCTATAGGAGCATAAATAACACAAATGAAAAAGGATAGAATAATGAATAATGAATACAGTCCAATTTGACATTTTTTCTACCCATCACGTAAACAGCGCAGTTACGCACTCAGCTCTTAAATCGCTGTGATATTTGGGAACCTGGATAAATCCCTACCGTCACATTTACCCAAAATCCTTGTCCCAGTCTGCGTAAAACTGGCAGAGACTGACGGCACAACATGAGAGGACTTGGTCCGCATGTACAATCAGACATTCGGCTCCAGAGCGGACCACAGTGGGCTCTGTTCTCGCGCCCTCCGGACCACGCAGCATCCCACGAGGCACTGAGGTGTGTAGCTGTGCTTTTCTGCATGCAACTCATGGTTTAATTGGGACAAGCCGAGGACATATGCTCCAGTCTCCGGGGGTAACTGGGACTGAGCTTGCGGCGGGGCAATTGTCACACGGGTACGCACAGGTGTGGCATGTTCGCCTGAGTGTGAGCCGCGCGAGTGTGAGCCACGTGAGGGTGAGCCGCGTGAGGGTGAGCCGCCGTGAGTGTGAGCCACGTGAGGGTGAGCCGCGTGAGGGTGAGCGCGTGAGTGTGAGCCACGTGAGGGTGAGCCGCGTGAGGGTGAGCCGCGTGAGGGTGAGCCACCTGAGTGTGAGCCGCGTGAGGGTGAGCCGCGTGAGGGTGAGCCGCGTGAGGGTGAGCCACCTGAGTGTGAGCCGCGTGAGGGTGAGCCGCCTGAGTGTGAGCCGCCTGAGTGTGAGCCGCCTGAGTGTGAGCTGCCTGAGGGTGAGCCGCCTGAGCCGCGTGAGCAGTGTGAGCCACGGAGCGCTCGCTTTCACCCCCAGGAAATGGATTTTGTATGTGGGCTTTTTACCCAGTCAGTCCGGACTAATCTGAGACTAAACCAGGACCAAAACCTGGAGGCACTGAGCACAGAATGCAGCGATGTCCGTGCGCACAACTGTAAACTCCCCAGGTTTTCTTATGTTTGTATCACCAGGTAAGTCTAAGGAAGTAAGTACAGAGTCTTCACAACATCTAGCCAATGTCAGCATTCCATTTCTAGCCTGATACAGATAGCTTCTGCTGGTATTTTATATAAACAACCAGCCTTGGATAGTGTTTAAAGGTGCATTATAGCCATATTTAGCCCTCCAGACTGGTTCAGCTAGAGGTGTCTCGGGCCGCTTTTGTTAATGGCAGAATGCATTTCAATGCAGAGGTCCTGGCTCGCAGGGGGCCTGGTGAGCTGCTGACATCACCCAGAAATAACAAATGTTTTCTTTATTAATAAATACAATCTAAATCGGACCTGACTTACAAGTTTTCTTCATAAAGCCGATCTCAGCATGTCACAAAAAGACGTTTAGTAATTCCATGTTTGTGGCGCAGTGAGACGTGGCTAAAGTAAACAAGACACCACTTCCGCATTATCACCGGCTTTTCCTGCAATTATTTAACTTATCTGCGTCTACGCTGCATTTTCGTGTCTTTTTATGAAATGTCTTTGGTTTGGCTTATGTGCGTTAATTAACAGAAAACAGCTGATGCTAACGTGTGCTAGTTTTGTTTTGCTAAGTCTGTCGACTCAACAAATAAAGTAATCATCACTGGAAATATACAGTTTATCACAAGATCCAGTCAGCGTTTGGTGAGGAATTATTATTTTGTATTTATATCTGCAGTTTTCCTTTTTTTTCCTATTTGCTGTTTTGTTTTTACCAGAGTCTGCATTTTCCCTGATCCAATCTTCACACGCTGAAGCTTTCCAGGGGCCGAAAGCGAGCCAGCACCCTGTGGAACCTAGTACCTCTAACGGCCCCCTTCGGCCCCCTCCAATCGGGCAGCGCAGATCATTTTGTGCAGTAGAAACACCACAAGACCGCATTGCGGTACTGTTCCTATGGAAACGTGGCTTATTTAACTCTTCTGATGGAGGGTCCGTCACCTACTTGTTCTTTATAAAGATGTTATTGCTTTACCTGGAATGTTCCATAGTATGGCATTTAACATATCTATCTCCGTGGAGACAAAAGTAGATGACATGACAGGTTACAGGTCAGATCTGAGGAAAATTGACCCCACTCACAGTAAGAACACAGGTTTTCAAGGTATATTTTTTGGGGCAAACAAAAAACCTTTGAATGGTCAATATGGTCAATACTGTGAAACATTCCAGGCAAAACAACATCTCTGTGGGAACAAGGCGACGGAAGCCTCCAACAGAAAAGTGACATAGTTCACCTTTAAGACCAGGAGGGGAAGAACAGAAAGGAGTTCTGTTGGATGGTTATGTTGAGCCCTCTCTCTTTTCCTCTGCTTTTGTTCCTGTTTTGATTTTGTGAACGTTTCTGTGGAGACCGCTGTGTACACGTCTCCATGGTAACGCTGTGCACGTGTCACTCATTCATTCAGAGCACTCATGCAAGAGGCGAGCGTGCACGAGGAGCTTTGTGTGAATTCTGCTGCGTTTGACGAGAAACCAGCTGAAAGAGACTGAAAGGAATACTGACAACTGCTAATACTACTGCTGTTAATTAGGCTACTGCTGCGGATACTTTTACGGCCTTCCTGCTGTTGTTGGCACGGCTACTGCAGAGTAATAATCATAGGCCCAAATAATGATATCCCTTCTATGAAACACTGACAGGTTTTAATCCTGTCTAGACCCAGTTTCGTTCTGATCTAGTCCTCGTTCAGCATTCTTACAGACTGGCGAGAGTTTTAAAACAGGTCAAAGTTGGTTAAGAAGAAAAATCAGAGTGCCATGTGCTGGAATGTCACACATTGTCACTGAAGCGCGTGCGTGAGCGTGGGCCTGAGCACGTGACCACTGCACCCACGTCACGCAGCACGAGCGCCTCTCCATTGGCCCCTTGCGCTCATTTAGCGCAGAGAGCGCGTGGCCTGGGCACGCTCCAACTTATACTCCGTTCATCCGGAGAAGAGAGAGAGAGGGAGAGAAGTGTTGTCTGGTCTGAACCGGGTCTGAGTCCTGGTCTGTCACCGGGTCCATGTGAGGAGCTGTCAGCCTCTTTGAGACCCAGGGGTGAAGAGAGAGAGGGAACAGAGCACGGACTGATGACCCGGGTCTGGAGGACTTTCCCATATTTCTGAAGTTCCTCTGCACTTCTCCGCTCAATCCGCGGGCCCGGGTCACGCTGACTAAAAGGACCGGTGGAGTTTATTATTCGTGTTTTTGAGTCTGCGCTCGTGCGCGTGTGACTGACCTTTTGTGTTGACCTCACGGGGCGCGCGGGGCGCTCATACGGATGAATGTACGGCTTGATGCTGGAGTCGGAGCTGCAGACCCCGGTCCCCCCGCAGAGCCCCGTGGCTCCGGGAGCTCACCCGGGGGTACACCCGGGCGTACACCCGGGGGCAAGCGGAGGGAAGCTGCCTGCAGAGCGGATCAAGAGGCCCATGAACGCCTTCATGGTGTGGTCCCGGGGCCAGCGGCGGAAGATGGCGCAGGAGAACCCAAAAATGCATAACTCCGAGATCAGTAAGAGGCTCGGGGCAGAGTGGAAGCTGATGACGGAGGTAGACAAGCGGCCGTTCATAGACGAGGCCAAGCGGTTGCGTGCCATGCACATGAAGGAGCACCCGGACTACAAATACCGGCCCCGGAGGAAGACCAAGACGCTGCTCAAGAAAGACAAGTACTCTCTGGCGGGAAACCTCCTTTCCACGGGCGCGTGTCAGCGCCTCGAGAGTCACGGGGCGGCGGGGCACGCGGCGTACACGATGAACGGCTGGAGCGGCGGCTCTTACCCGGGGCCCGTGGCCATGATGCATGAGGCACAGCTGTACACCCACCCACACCACGCACACGCCAGCCCGCAGCACGCGCACCGGTACGACATGAGCGCGCTCTCCTACAGCCCAGTTCCGCACGCGCAGAGCTACATGAGCGCGTCCCCACCGGGCTATGGAGGCCTCACCGGATACACGCACGCGCACCCGGGCCAGAGCGCGTCTCCGGGCGTAAAACACGAGCCCAGTGCTAGTCCTCCAGTGTCCAGCGCCCGCACGCCCTGCTCAGCGGGAGACCTGCGGGACATGATTCGCGTGTACCTGCCGCCCGCGGATCACGCGGACCCGCTGCCCAGACTGCATGCGCTGCATCCTCAGCACTACACGAGCGCCGGCGCGGTCAGCGGCACGGTGCCGCTCACGCACATATAACGCGCGGTCAGTGCGCACAGACTGGACCTGTTTGTTCTGTGTGTTTCTGTGATACATGTTCTGTCTGAACCCGCGTGGGCCTGGCCCAAGGTCCCGGAGTAATCCTGGTTTCAAACGGGTTTAGACCTGCTTCAGTCCTGGTTTAGACCAGGGTCAGTCCGGTTCCGTGGAAGAGTCCTGGTTTGAGTCTGGACCAAAGTAATTTATTGCAGTCTGTTTGACTGGTGTTTATTCAAACTGTGATTTTGATTGAAATTCTGTTTTATTAAAGTGAAATGTTCTGAAGGAATCACTGCTCGTTTATTTTTACACAAGATAAATGTCTTTTAAAGTTCTGCTTTTCCTGATGCACATGTCAAAAAGTCATTTCAACTTTAATTTTTGCTTTGCGAAATGTTTTCTCAAAATTATATATATATATAATATATAAATTATGTGTTGCACCTTTAATTTTTAACTGATGTTTCACATTTGAGGCAATTTCTTACAGACCAGAATGTTTTGCTGATATTTTTTTTAAACTTCACCTAATTGAAAAAGAAACTTAAAATAAGATTCCTTTTTTATGTTTTATCTCTAGTTTATTTGGACTTCTTTAGGCCTGTATATGATGTATTTCATTCAGATTTCAGAGGAATACTAAAAGATTTGTTCCGAGATATTATTCTGTTTAGAGTGACATTTGGCTTTAACCTAATAGAACTGGAATTGCAAACGGCTATACAACTGAATTAAATAACATTCAAATACCTTGTCCAAAGATACAAAACTATGCATTAATTGTTGTAAAAGCATTAGTTAATTAGAGCATTTTGTTTGATTCTAAAATTTAAGAAATATCTGTGGAGCAGAGTTAAATAACAGGATTATCTGAGGGTTTAAACAGACAAAGACTAACTCTCCCTCAGAGCTATAACAGGGCACCCCGCCAAAATAAAAGACAGATTCTTCCCCTCAGGGCTCCACGCTAAAGTAAAGAAGAAGTAAAGACCACTTTTTTGCATTTAATAAGGTTTAAATTTCCATCTGTAGCACACAACAGCTGTGTGATTCTGCAATTTGTAAATCTAATCTGGAAAATGTGTCAACAAAACATTTAAAAGCTTTTTAAAGAGAGAACGATTTTTTATTGAGATATTACTTTTAGCATTCTGCTTTATCGTATTTAGAAAGTCAGAGCTGAACAATTACAGAAGATTTTTAGTACAATTCTGTAAATGTGCTACAGATCTTGTCAATTAAACAAATCAATTATTGAAATAATCGTAAACTAATCAAGTAATCAAATCATCTTTCTGTTCTTCACAGTCTCAAAAACAGGTCCTGTGCCGAGACTAGAGAAGCCGGCTTCAACTGGGTCAGATTCAGTCCAAATGTTTTTCTTCCCATGCAGAAAAATGTGATCAAAAACTAGATTTGCACGATCAATCAATTAGTAAATATTTTTGGTATTTGTATTTGATTTGTAAGCTCCTGACCAACCGTGAGCTGAAACTTGATTCAAAAACAGAAATCACAAATCTAAACTGTTACTAGAAAAGTGAGACGTTCTAAGCAATGCAATAACTTTTCCATGGAGACAAGCAGGTGGAAACGTCCAGAAAAGGGGCATAATAGTGCATCTAAAGCTTCTTAAGAGTCTGAGGGTCTTCTGAGGGACTTTCATTTATTCCTTTTTGTCCACCATCTAATAAAAGGAAACTATCAAGCTGCAACACTCTTGTTCTTAGTCAAATCAACCATTCTGCATTGACCAAAGCCACATACAAAAAATTACCCTAAAATAAAAAACAAAATGTACAGGACTTTGAAATGGATTCTGCCTTTTTTACATTATTTATTACAAATACCAAAATTAGTTCATTATTATTAGTTAAATTGGCTTCAGTTTTTAAGAAGGGATTCTCATATATTTACCACAGAAAATCTAGGCGGGGCTAAAATCTGAATTTTCTCTGTGCAGAGCTTGTGACCACTTATGAGAGTAAATCAGACATTACAAGACAAAACGACTGAGTCTCAGCTTCACACACAGTCCAGCCATTTGTTTGTTCTGCAAAGAGTGTGTGTGTGTGTGTGTGTGTGACTGTCCTAAATTGTATAAATGCAGAATACATTTAAATGTTACGAAATGTATGATTTGAGCCTGGATTTGTCTTGAGCGTCCTCAGTCCTCCTGCAGAGTCCATTGGAATGGAGTAGCCCGACTTGGTACAATACAGTGGGATGAACTGATGGCAGTCTCAAGTGTGTGTTGTGTGCGTGTGTGTGTGTGTGTGTGTGTGTGTGCGCGCGCATAAGTGTGTGACCATCTGTATAAGAGGCAGAGAGGGAGACGGGACAAAAAAGGGAGAAAAAAGATTCCAAGACATGGGAGATGGCGGGTAAAGAAGTATGAGTTCTGGGATGGAGAGGTGTGGGCAGGCAAGAACAACAGCGCGAGGGCAGTGGCAGAGCGCTCGTCTTCTGATGCGGTTCGAATCTTTTTATTTGATTTTTTAATCAAATGTTACTTTTCTAATGAGTTCAACTTCTTCCTATCCACTTCCAAACATCTGTAATACATTTTATGATGCAGTTCATTCACTTTTCCCATATTTTGTCATGTTACAGCCTTATTCCAAAATTGATTAAATTCATTATTTGCCTCTTAATGACAACGTGAAACAAGCTTGTTTGAAGTTCATAAAAAGAAGCGCTGCCCAGTGGTCGAGTGGTTAAGGCACAGCACACGTATGCCTGCCGCAGTGTTGTGAGTTTGAATCCCGACGCCGACAATTTACTGCATGTCTCCCCTCTCTCTTATCCCCCATTTCAACCTGCGCTCTCCTGTGTAATAAAGCCTACGGGCAACAAAAACTTTAAAAAAATCAATATATCAAATGAATAAAAGTATAAGATAAGTATAATAGAAGCTTGGGCAGTTTAACCCAAATTTCTTTACAGAACCCTCTCAAGATCCCTCAGATTAGTGAGCATCGATTCACAGACATCTTCAGATTTCTCCAGGGATGTTCAATTGGTGCTCAACCCAAGGGTCAATCCTGGGACCCCTTCTATTCAACCTCCACATGCTGCAGTTAGGTCAGTTGATACGCAGCGAGAATGTGTCCTATCACAATTATGCAGACGACACTCAGATCTATGTTTCACTGACGGCAGGTGAATATGGACCAGTGGATTCACTCTGTCACTGCATCCAACAGATCAGTGTGTGGATGCAAAACAACTTTCTCCAGCTGAACTCAGACAAGACTGAAATCATCGTCTTTGGCCCACAGAAACAAAGAGAAAGTGTTAACTGTCACCTCCAGAGTCTCGCTCTAAAACCTACACATCAAGTTAGAAATCTGGGGGTAATAATGGACTCAGATTTGAATTTTAACAGCCACGTCAAATCAATAACATCAGCAGCTTTTTACCATCTAAAAAACATTGCCAAAATCAAAAGTATAGTGTCTAAACCAGACCTGGAGAGACTTATCCATGCGTTTGTCTCTAGTAGATTAGACTACTGTAACGGCCTGCTCACTGGCCTCTCCAAACGAGCTGTAAAACAGCTGCAGTACATCCAGAACGCCGCTGCTCGGGTCCTGACTAGAACCAGGAAGTACGATCACATTAGTCCTGTGCTCAGGTCTCTGCACTGGCTCCCTGTGGCTCAGAGAATAGACTTCAAAGCAGCTCTGCTTGTATACAAGTCTCTCCATGGCCTAGCACCAAAGTACATCTCGGACATGTTAGTGACATATGAACCATCTCGGACTCTGAGGACCTCAGGGACCGGGCCTCCTGCTGGTGCCCAGAGTCAGGACTAAACATGGGGAATCTGCGTTTCAGTTTTATGCAGCTCAAATCTGGAACAGTCTTCCTGAGGATGTGAGACAGGCCTCTACTCTGGCAATGTTCAAATCTAAACTAAAAATTGTTTTGTTTGGCTGTGCATATGACTGAAAGGATTTTTCTTTGCACTCTTCTCTTTTATGTCTTAAACTATTTGACGGAAAATTGCACCTTTTAAATTGCTTTAAATTAAGGTTTTGTGATTTCTTGTCTTTCTCATTTTAACGCATTTTTTCCCTGTTTTGTGAAGGACTTTGAATGGCCTTTGTGTACGAATTGTGCTCTACAAATAAACTTGCCATGCCCTTCAATCTGGCAGGCCAATCAAGGACATTCACAGAGTTGTCCTGTAGCCACGCCTCTGTTATCCTGGTTGTGTGCTTGGGGTCATTGTCTTGTTTGAAGAGGAACCCTTGTCTGTCCAGAGCGCTGAAGAGCAGGTTTTCATCAAGGATGTCTCTGTACTCTGCAGTTTTCATATTTCTGTTGATCCCGACTAGTCTCTAGCTCCTGCTGCAGCCTGATGCTGCCGCCACCATGCTTCACTCTAGGGATAATACAAACCAGCTGATGAGCAGTTCCTGGTTTCCTCCAGACATGGCGCTTGCTATTCAAGCCAAAGAGTTCAATTTTTGTCTCGTCAGATCAGAGATTTTAGTTTCTCATGATCTGAGAGTCCTTCAGGTGCCTTTTTACTCCAGGCGGGCTGTCATGTGCCTTTTAATGAGTGGCTTCCGTCTGGCCACTCTACAGTACACAGGCCTGATTGGTGGAGTGCTGCAGAGATGGTTGTTCTTTTGGAAGGTTCTCCCCACTCCAGACACGCTGAGTGACCATCGGGTTCTTGGTGGTTCCAAACTTTTTCCATTTACGGATGATGAATACCATTGTGCTCATAAGAACCTTCAAAGCTACAGAAACTTTTGTTGGCAGAGTGGTTAGCACTGTCGCCTCACAGCAAGAAGGTTGTGGGGTCGACACTCGGGTCACACCAGGCCTTTTTAACCGTAAAAAACATGACAAATTAATTTGAAACAGTTTGCATCAGTCTTTTTCCTCACTTTCCTAACTCATTCCATCATCCTAATTATTCCAGGCTAGTTTGGAAGCATTTATCACATCTTTCAGAAACAGTTGTTAATGGCGCACTTGCTGATTCTTTGACTAAAGGCTTTCTAATTACCACACACTGGTCTCATTATATTGAGATGCTTTTACAATGGACCTGTTCTGGTTTAGACCTAGTTTGGGCCTGGTTTAATTTAATGCTACTTTAGTCCTTGTACAGCCATTGCAGTGATCATTTATCAAAGTTGGTACAAACTTGAAGCCCCTGCAGACCGTCAGAAGACAGCCGTAATTGTACCATTTTACCCCCTCAACCTCCTCCTGCATTTCAAAATTCTCCTGTGCGTTGCCAGGTTGGTCTAAAATCCTCCTGATGTGTAAACCTCTTGAGGAGGAGGAGGCCTGAGAGCTGCTGTGTCGTTAGCGATAGCCACATTAGCCGCGTTAGCTCCCACGCTCCTCCCACACTCTCTCTCCTTCTCTTCTAGGGCTCTCTCCAATTTCTCTCAATTTAAAACACAAAATTGCCCCCACCTCTCACAAGAAACGATAAAACGACTGTTGATTTAGTGAAAGCATTGAGCGGTTTCTCTTTCCTTTCTCAATCAGACCAGATTCCATGTTTTAGCCTGAAAACCATTCCACAATGATTCCACAAGCTAAAAACATATGAAAATAACAATATGTTAAAAAAAAAGTAAAAAAAAATTCCCATTGACATATGTTTGAAGAATTTTGCCTTCATTTAGAGCCAGTTGAAGGGGTAGTATTATAATTTTGACAACGCCATCAGGGTTTAGCCCAAATGAAAAGAAAAGAAAACCTAATGACACACACGTTTATTGCATGAGGCATTACATGTTCCATTGTATTACTTTTTAAAAAATGTTCCAAAGATATTTATTACTCATGGATTCATACACTTTAGTTAAGGTTTAATTAAAACTTACTTTTCACAACTTCAGTTGCAATCACATTGGTTCGCATTTCACCACGTTAATGGAGTTGGAAAGGTGTACTATACTAGTCGTGGTGCTCATCCCATCAAGTTTCTTCTAGATGAGCCTCCGTACGTTACTCCAGACGCCACCGTCCTTGCTCGCGACACAACAGGCACACTTCATGCACATATGCAGTCTCATGTTCTCGCCTCTACCCTCTGAAGTCCCTCGCGGCTCTTGTCTCTGGTACTCTTGTCTGTGTGTTCGTTCACTCGCTCTCTCCTGCCTCCTCCTGCCATTGCCAGGTCTCTTTTGTTTTAGTTTATTCCCGCTGAAGTGCAGGTGCGCTGATTACCTGTTGCCAGGAATTGGGCTAAAATAGTCACATGGGTTCTGTGGTTATAAGCTTGAGTGATATATATGGTATATCGGCTATATAGGCTATATATACAGGATAGCCTATAAAGCAGCTTTGAAGGACTCTAGACGGGGAGCTGACCCCTCGAACGGCTGGCTAAAAAAAGACTTCTCAAGACTACAAATAGCCAAAGTGATACATGGTGCCACGCTACACCAAGTGGTGCACTGCAAGGCTCCTGACCACTCGCAAAACTGTGAAGGAACCTCCATTAGAACAGAAATTCATTTATAAAAGATACATTGTTTTAAATGTAAACCGCACATACCCACAACCTGGTGCTGACCAGCCGACTGGAAGTAGAAGGCTACTTTGAAACTAGTGATAACAAAAAGTCTTAGACATAGTATATACTTATATGGGTTAAATAAAGTAGACCTGGACGGGTACTTGGGTCTTCTTTTATCCAAATGATGACAACAGCGCAGACTGAAACGGTTTGTATGATCATTGCCCTCCACAAAACATAATAATCCCCCACAGAGGAGCCTGATGGGCCAATTGGTTTAGGCATATTTTTAAAAAGTGGCCCTCCGCAGCTCCTGGTCACTTGTGCATTTGGATAGGCCTTAAATTGTTTTTAGTTCCCCACACCAAGTAAACTTCCATGAATTCTCCTGGAAATTACACTTTGATTTGAAATTCAATGTAGATGAGATTATAAAGGACTTGTTTCTTTTAATTTATGACTTTTCACTCATTCAGTCAATCAAAATGTACTTTGATAAAACATTCTGGGCAAAATTTCAAAAAAAATTGAAAATGTGTGTTTAAAAACATCGTCATTAGTAATTGGTGGTTGGTTTTAAATTTGTGTCATAGATCCATCAATGAGACCATCGGTGAACGCTGCACACACGGCCTGTTAAAAGGGTGAATTGGATGCGCTAGAGGCGAACTGACAGTGCGGGACAATCGTGTGCGTTTGAGGTGCTTTGTGTCACTAAAACATGAGGCGTAGAGAGGGCACACACACAGGTAGATCATGGTTCTGGAGTTCACAGTTCTACAGTCACTATCAGTACACCCAGAGCTACTCACCAGTCTATATTTTACAAAAAAATACCTCATATTCGCTGAGAATTAATCAGATAAACAAATTATACAGGCATTGACAGGCGCAAAGTCGTCACCTCTCAGCCAGACGAAAGCCCAAACTATCACTATCAAAGCAACATGAAACAGGCGTTCAGACGTTCTCCTGACAGGAGTTTGTGCTCCTGTGGCGTTTCCTCTGCACAGTCCAGTCAAATTGAAGGCTCAAACAGTAGATCTACAGCCGTTGAATGGGCAGAGCAAAGAGTGGGACCCCTGGACAAACCTGAGTTAACAAATTCAAAAGATAATGTCAACATATTCTATTTAAAATTATAGTCTACCACTGTCTGGATAGAGCAATTTATGTGAGACAATCTGTGGGTCTAAATGTCTAATTGTGTTGTACTTATGCACTTATGAATTGTTAACAATTTTCTTAAGGTCAGTAAGTGCGATAATGGGTTAAATCCTAGCAAAAATGTGTGTGTGATTTACATGTTTGTTTTCTCGTTTGGTTTGTGTTTCGTTTTATTGCATCAGATTCTCACCTCGGGCCAAACCAAAAGCAGAATAATCCCATTTAACAATCCACAATTTCACAATTTCTGACAGAACGGGAAAATCCTCTGTATGATTTAAGATGATTATTTTAGAAACACCCTCCGGACACAGGAGTAAATCAGGGCTGGAACCAGGGAAAGGGAAAGAACCAGGGAAAGAACCAGGGAAAGAACAGGGAAAGAACAGGGAAAGAACCAGGGACTGAAACAGGACTGAACCAGGGAAAGAACCAGGGACTGAAACAGGACTGAACCAGGGAAAGAACCAGGGAAAAGAACCAGGGAAAGAACCAGGGACTGAAACAGGACTGAACCAGGGAAAGAACCAGGGAAAGAACCAGGGAAAGAACCAGGGACTGAAACAGGACTGAACCAGGGAAAGAACCAGGGAAATAACCAGGACCGAACCAGGACCGAACCAAGAACATATCCAAGGACTGAACTGGAGACTGAAACAGGACTAGACCAGGACTGAACCAGGAACCTATCCAGGGACTGAACCAGGGACTGAACCAGGGACTGAACCAGGAACCTATCCAGTGACTGAAACAGGACAGAACTTTTCCTCCTGTATTTTTGCCTTAAATGTCTTCATAACTTGTCTCTGTTTTTAAATTGTTAAAAGCAGAAGACTAAAAGTTGGAGCAGTTGAAGTTAAATATTGTTTCATGTATAATCCATCTCCGTGGCATCCTGCTTAATCCCCCGTCTCCTCTGCGCTAGGCTAATGCGCTCTGCTAATCCCGGCTAAAGCACCTTAGCGACGTGGCGCTAACACAAAGGAGTGCGCGAGCTGGCAACGGTCTGCGGGGGGCGCCACCTCTGCGTTCTCCTGATAACTCCCCACCGGCGAGAACATGTGAGGCTCTTCAACAGAACACGGAACAAGTTTCATTCAGAACAAGAAGAACAATACAGGGACAGGAGCAGACGGGGGCAGACGGGGGCAGACGGGAGAAGACAGGGGCAAAGGAGGGCAGGACGGGGCAGACGGGGGCGACGGAGAGAAGACAGGGGCAAACGGGAGCACAGGGCAAACGGGGGCAGACGAGAGAAGACAGGGGCAAACGGGAGCAGACGGGAGAAGACAGGGGCAAACGGGAGCAGACGGGAGAAGGGGGCAAACGGGAGCAGACGGGGGCAACGGGAGAAGACAGGGCAAACGGGAGCACAGGGGCAAACGGGGGCAGACGGGGGCAGACGGGAGCACAGGGGCAAACAGGGGCAGACGGAAGCAGACGGGGGCAAACGGGGAGAAGACAGGGGCAAACGGGAGCACAGGGGCAAACGGGGGCAGACGGGGGCAGACGGGAGCAGACAGGGGCAAACAGGGGCAGACGGAAGCAGACGGGGGCAAACGGGCGAGAAGACAGGGGCAAACGGACACGAGAAGACAGGGGCAAACGGGAGCAGACGAGAGAAGACAGGGGCAGACGGGGAGAAGACAGGGGCAAACGGGAGCAGACAGGGGCAAACGGGAAACGGGGAAGACGGGGGCAAACGGGAGAAGACGGGGGCAGACAGGAGAAGACAGGGGCAGGCACGGGGGCAAACAGGAGGAGACAGACAGGAGAAGACAGGGGCAAACGGGATCAGATGGGGGCAAACAGGGGCAAAAGGGGGCAGGCTGGGAGCAGGCAGGGAGCAGCGCGGCGGCAAACTGGAGCAGGCGGGGGCAGGCGGGGGGGGGGGCAGGGGGCAGGCGGGGGCAGGGCAGCGGGGGCAGGCGGGGGCAGATGGGGCAGGCGGGGGCAGATGGGGGCAGACAGGACCAGACATAAAATGAGCTAGGCTCCTGGTCAGGAGTACCTAGCTGAAGGATATTGTGCATGTTTCACATTTGTCCTGATGTTCAATTCAAATTGTTTTCCAAATTTGTTCAGAGGGGCGTTTTTCATGTGTGACACCCTGAAGTGGTCTGATGTTCAGAAGGACAACATTATTTGACATATATTACTTTTACCTTAGGCAAAAGCAGATATTTTATCTTTGTCACACTTTCTATTGTTTGTTTATTTTTTTTCTTGCCCTTTTCAGTGAAGAAATGTGCCACCTGCTGTTTTGACTCGTGATCTGGTGTTCAGACTGCTGTCACTTTATAAAAGATAAGCTTCAAATCTGTCGTACTAACTGATATTTTGTAAAGTATGACAAAAATTAAATATAAACTTTTCCCTATTCAAGACAAAAGAGAAGATGACTAAATGGTGCTTCCTCATTATAGTCTCTCATAATGTGTTTTCTTCTCCACATCAGACACTTCAGGGCTGTTGCGCTCACACATGAAAAACTGATTTGAGTCACATTTTATCTGCAATTTGAACTGACTCTCAAAATATATATATATATATATATATATATATATATATATATATATATATATATATATATATATATATATATATATATATATATATATTTGTAAAAAATGTCTGAATTGCATCAAGACCTGCAGTGTGAACGTAGCCAAAGTAGCCAGGATCACATTTGAAAAAATCAGATTCAGGCTGTTCACACTGCAATGAAAAAAATCAGGTCAGGTCACATTTGGGGGAAAATCTGATCGTGTTCTGTGTGAACATAGAAAATAAGAAGTCTCTCTCCATTCCTCTTCCCCTCTTTTCTCTTTCCCTCTTTTTAATCGTCCCTCTCTTCCACGCTCTCTGTAAGATTCTAAATCAATCTCTTTGTCGAGCGCAGATCCTAAAGTGACTCTAAAGTGACTCTAAAGAAAAGCACACATCGACCCTCGCCCCGACCTACTGTGCCGTCCTCCTCTCTGCTCCGTAGGGATGTTTTTATGCCATTTCACCATGGTTTTTTTCACAGTTTTCTACCATATTCTACCCCCACGCTCACCCTCCCTCCCTGTAGGTCTGTAGACACCCATGGTCTGGGTACAAAGACCCCCTGGTCCAGTAAATCCACAGAGAAGGGGACAGTCCATCTGAAACCACAGGGAGGAGTTAAAGGAGTACACAAGACAAGGACTGAATCAGGACTGAACCAGGAACTCATTCAGGACTAGACCAGGACCAAAATTCCTCACTACATAGAGCATTGATTTTCAACCAGTGTGCCGGGGAACACTCGGGTGGCTTGTGGCATGGCACGGTGTGGCTTGAGAAAATGTCGATTTTCAGTGAACAGATTCAAACATGCATTTATTGAAATACTTAACCTTTTTGGAGTCCTGAGCAAACTTACTCCAGACACAGTGGCACACACAATACGGGCACCACATTATTTTAAAAATGGTGTGATTTGAGCCTATTTGTTGCATAATCTTTTTAACACAAACGTGACTCAAAAAGGTTGAAAAACACTGAAATAGAGCACAGTGTTACAGTCAAGGATAAGGTATTTTTTCTCCTGCATTTGACCCATCCTTTGGTGCCACTGGGTCCTGTCTGGAGCAGTTTATTTTATTTTATTATTATTTATTATAGGGACCATGTGCAGGGTCATTAATCAAAGAAAACATTGATGATATGCTATTCATTTCAATAGAGTTCACCTGTGTGTAATCTATTCTCAGGTGGGGAATCCGTCCACAGGACAACTATTAGTCTTGCCATTGTTGAAGAAAAACTGCAAAGAAGTCCCGTTTGCAGTTTGCCAGAGGCCATTTGGAAGACACAGCAAACATGTGGAAAAAGGTGCTCTGGTCTGGTCAGACCAACATTTTACTTTTGTCTTAAAAGCAAAATGCTATGTGCGGTCGAAAACTAACACAGCACATGGTTTTGAACACACCATCCCCACTGTCAAACATGAGCTGCCACAGATAGTTTGGATGAGAACACGGACACTGTGATGTCATACATTCGTTTCTGCGAGGACAGCATTATACCAACACAAACCAAAGTCACTGGTTCACTCCAAAACTGAGGCAGTTAAGACAGCAGATGGAGGCCGCGCACAGGGCTGGAGACAGGGGGCGCTCCAGAGATGCGAAGTACGGATTTAATAAAGAGGTTGCTCGAGCTAGATCACAGTACAATACGCGTCTGAAGCAGCAGTTCTCTGACAAGAACCCCGCCTCCGTGTGGCGGGGGCTCCGGCTTCTCACCAACCATAAGCCCCGAGCCCCCCCTGCTGCAGACAATCGAAAACTGGCTGAGCAACTTAACACCTTCTACTCCCGGTTTGATGTGACCACCCCCTCCCCCACGGTGGCCACCTCCGCCCTCCCAAGCCTGGTCCCCCCCCACCTCCCCCACCATTCTCTCAGTTCAGGAACAGGATGTAAACAGGCTTTTTCGGAAATCCAACCCCCGAAAAGCTGCTGGACCAAACGGTGTCTTTCCCACTACATTAAGACACTGCACAGGAGAGTTAACCCCCGTCTTCACAGACATTTTTAACACCTCCCTGGGGTCATGCCATGTCCCAGCCTGCTTCAAGTCTGCCATCATTGTCCCTGTCCCCAAGAAGCCCTGGATCACTGGACTTAATGACTACAGGCCTGTGGCGCTGACGTCTGTAGTCAAGAAGTCATTTGAACGCCTGGTCTTGCCCCACCTCAAAGTCCTTCACCTCCTCCCTGCTGGACACCCCCTGCAGTTCGCCTACAGAGCCAACAGGTCTGTAGACGACACCATCAACCTGGCACTCCACTTCATCCTGCAGCATCTGGACTCCCCGGAAACCTTACGCCAGGATCCTTCAGCTTCTGCGTTCAACACCATCCTCCCTGCTCTGCTCGAGGACACAAGCTCTCCCAGCTTTAACGTACCTGACTCCACCTGCAGGTGGATCACTTTACTGACTTCCTGACGGATCGGAGGCAGTGAGTGCGGCTCGGGGGGAAGAATGTCTCAGACACTCGGACCATCAGCACAGGAGCTCCACAGGGCTGTGTACTTTTCTCGCCCTCTGCTCTTCTCCCTGTACACAAACTGCTGCACCTTCCAGCCACGACTCAAGTAAAACTGATCAAGTTTGCAGACGATACCAGTACCCTCATCGGGCTCATCTCGGACGGGGATGAGTCTGTCTACAGGAGGGAGGTGGATCGGCTGGTGTCCTGGTGCAGCGGTAACAACCTGGAGTTCAACGCGCCAGAAAGACAGTGGAGATGATCGTGGACTTCAGGAAAGTCACAGCCAGCCCCAAACCCTTCCTCACCCATGACAGGACTCCCCATACATCGTGGACCACCGTGGACTCCTTCCGCTTCCTCGGCACCACCATCACCATGGACCTCGTGGGAGTCCACCATCAGCTCCCTCATCAAGAAGGCCCAGCAGACGATGTACTTCCTGCGGCAGCTGAGGAAAGCCAAGCTGCCAGTGCAGATGATGGTGCAGTTCTACAACGACCATCATTGAGTCCATCCTCACCTCCTCCATCACCGTGTGGTACGCTGGAGCCCACAGCCAGGGACAAACAGAGACTACAGCGCATTGTGCGTTCTGCTGAGAAGGTGATCGGCTGCAGACTTCCATCTCTGCAGGACCTGTACGTCTCCAGGGCTCTGGGACGAGCAGGTCGGATCACAGCTGACCCTTCTCACCCTGGACATGGACTATTTGAACCACTCCCTTCAGGCAAGAGGCTACGGTCCATCCGGACCAGAACCTCCCGCCACAAGAATAATTTCTTTCCCTCTGCTGTTGGACTCATGAACACTTCTTAAACACCTGCCACTTTAACTACACTATTCATCACTCACTGTCACTTTCTGCACTACAACTGTACATTTAACTGTAACTCTTGTGTACATAGTAATGCCGATTTTTATTCTATACTATAGTCATTTTAAATTGTTGTTTAATTGCTTCTTGAATATATGTTGTTTTTATCATTGCTCAGTGTTTTATGTTGCACCTTAAGGCCGAGACAAGTTCCTATGTTTGTGAATTTTGTTCATTGCCAATGGCAATAAACCCTGTCTGATTCTGATTCTGATGGCAGCATCATGCTGTTTTTCTTCAGCAGGGAAAGGGAAGCAGGAAGCTGCTCAGTGGATGGGATGGAGCCAAATACAGGGCAATGTTTGAAGAACCCCGGATGGCGTTTGCAAAAGACTTGAGATTGGGGCAGAGGTTCACCTTCAGCAGGACAACTACCATAAACATAGGCCCTGTTCCAATTTTCGCACTGCACACTGAAGTGTGCATAGGATTATTACTCCATTAACATTCTGTGCCATCGCTAGGAATGAAAGATTTTTCACAAATGATTCTAAAATAATTTAAATGGTCCCAATTATTAATGCAAGTTCTTTCTCTCTTCATATTTCTCCCTGTGTCTCCACATGTCTCTTATTCTGTAAAACCTGTAGTTCTACAAACACGTCTCATGGTCACGCGTCGGGAGTCAAAATGGTGAAATCTCAAATCTAAGCATGTGCCACCATTGAGCTTTTTTCCGCCTGTTATTGCATTTAGATTGTCCATTGTCAGTGGAAGTAAAGAGTGTTTGTGAAACTTAAGTCAGAGTAATTGTAGAGCCTGAATGTAATATCTGACTTTGAAGATACTGTAATTGCAAAGACAGAACATTTCAAACATCACGACCACAGGTTTAGGGTGTGGAATGCCATAGGTATTTAAAAGTGTATTTCCAGATTGCAAAATAAAATAAAATGAAAAGCTGAAAAGCTGAAAAGAAACAGGACTTTTAAAGATATTTACAAATAAGGAGTATTAAGCAAAGCAATGATTATTATTTATTTATGATTTTAAAACTTGAACCAAACCAAAGACTAAACTAGGGATATTAATAATATCTAAACGCAAATCAGCTCTAATCTAGGACTAAACCTGGTCTCATCAAGAACATACCAGGTCTAAAACAGGTCTACTCTAGTAAACCCGGATTCTAAACTAACATCAAACCAGGAAAATGTGAGACTAATCCAGACCAAGACTAATGACTAAACTAGGATCCAAACCACGTACAAACCTGGTCAAACCAGGTCTTGCTTTTGGAACCTCAGGCTTCAAAGTGGGTCCTCAGCTCTTGTTCTCCTCCAGCAGGGTGCACTCTTCCTCTGCCCTCCTCAGCTCTTTGTTTTTGTGTACTCTTCTTCTCCTCAGCAGGTGGTGCTCTTCCTCTGCCCTCCTCAGCTCTTGTTCTTGTGTACTCTTCTTCTCCTCCAGCAGGGTGCACTCTTCCTCTGCCCTCCTCAGCTCTTGTTCTAGTGCACCTCCAGTAGGTGGTGCTCTTCTGCACACTGTTTCAAAATAGCTCCTGCTCAGCTCTCTCTCGTTTGTCTTTAATAACAGTATCTTCTGACAGAATCTGGATTTGCAGTTTCTCAGACTCGTCAAGCAGTCATGCTTTCTCCTCTTTGACTTTGTCCCGTTCAGTTTGGACCAGTTTGGACCTCCTGTGTTTCTCTGGTTTGTCCAGTTCAGTCCCATGAGTGACTATTATCTCCTTTGTTTGGTCCAGTAACTTCCTCTTTTTTGTGCCGTTTGATGCTCAGCTCGTTTTCATGTTTGAGCCACTTGTTCTCCTCCTGCCTCGCTCTTTCTCTGAGCTTCTTCAGCTCCTCTTTCTCTTTCAGATTCTCATCCCGAGTTTGAGCCTCTTTAGTTATGTTTCCAGTCATAACATAACTAATGTCATGCCCCGCGCGTCCTCTTCCTTTTGCCTTCGTTGGCATTCAGACCCCTTCGTCTTATAATCGTGGATTTTGTTGAGTTCTTCAACTTGTTTCACTATATTGTCCTCTCTGGCGTTGGCCTCAGCAGCTTTTGATGCCATCTCAAGCCTTAGCATCAGCACTTTTATGGCCAACTCGTCTCCTGCTTTCTGCTGAAGCTGGTGAAGCCAATTTGCTGAAACTGTTCCTTCTCCAACTGCTCTACAGTTAAGGTTTCAGAGGTTTGGTCCAGCTCTTAGGGCTTTATTCCAACCACCTCCATGAGGTCGAATTCCTCGGTGTTAAAGTGTTTTGACATCTTCAAGAGTATATTTTTCCCAGTTTTTCAACATTTCTGTTCCGTGCTCTCGGGTTTGGTCGCTGCTTGTCTGTTCGATTGCAGAACTGAAATGAAGTTGAAATGGCTCTATCTTGGACAGAGTTGAGAATTGAATCTTGCCATGTCATAAGCAGAAAGTTGCTATGGATTACGTGACATTAGGGGTTACTATGGATACACACAATACTGAATGCCATATGATCTGACATACTACAATGGAATGGTTTAAAACAAAACATATGCCTGTGTTAGAATGGCCCAGTCAAAGTCCAGATCTAAATCCAATGAAAAGTGTTTACTGCTGTTCACAAATGCTCTCATCAAATGTGACTGAGCTCGTTTTGGAATGAAGAATGGACATGAAGATAGCCCAAAAGACTTCCATAAAGTATTGACACAGGGTGCTTGAATATTTTTGCACGTGGTACATTTCTGTTTTTTACAAAGTGTGCCGCTTTGTGTTGCTCTTTCAGAAAAAATGTCAATACAATTGATTTAAGTTTTTGGCCATGACGTAAAGACATTTGGAAAAGTTCAATGGGTAGGAATAATTTTGCCACTGTAGTAGTCATTTCATAATTAAAAATGGTATGAAGATCTCCTTTCCACTTCCTGAGCACTTACGTAGCATTTAGTCAAATGATTTTCTACATTTTGCAATATTTACTATTGCTGTTTTGTTTTTAAATATAATTGACTTATTTCCAAACAACTTTCAAAAGTTGCATAATTTAAATGTGTTGGCAGTTTATTCCATTCTGTAATAGATTTGAAGCTTGGCAACGCAATTTCTCTTTTAGGTTTGCTATTGGCCATTGGATGTTGACCTTGTTGTTGTGCTCATCTATTCAGACTTACTGTAACTGAGTTAACGTGGGAAACCATGTTGATAATGATCTTGAAAAACAGCTGAAATTGAAAATTGGATGATGTATTCAAAACATAGCTATTTATTTGTGCTATGCATTTTGCAATGATGATATTGTGGTGGTCAGCAGCTGTGGCACTGCCCCCGGCGACTTCAGATCTTGGGCTGGGCTTGTGGACTTTAGCTGGAGGATTATACCTCCTGGCGTCTCTTTGAAAGTCACTCGTACATATTTTAAATGTATTTTTCATTTTTCTCTGTAGAATTCCTCATTTTCGTCTTTTTTTTCGTCTCTCCCTCTCTCTCTCTCTCTCTGAAGGAAGATGTCTTATGGCGCGTCCCTCTTTAGTCCCTTTTGTTAAATTCTCGCTCGCCTCGTCTCTTCCAAACGCAGGTCTGACACTGAAAAGGACAGAGGACAATCATAAAAGCATCACAAAGAGACCAGATATTCATACATGAAACGGTAATCAGCGAGATACGGAACTGAACTGGGTTCAGAACCAGGAATTGAAACAGGGACTGAACCAGGGACAAAACCTATGCTTTATTTAGTTATACCAGTGGCTTAAACATTTGTTTTTCGCAGAATTTACATTTTTGCATCTGTTGATCCACGTGTCAAACCGAGGCCCAGGGCAATGTTCCTCTCACAGATTTAAGTCACTTTACATTAACTTTGATGTTTCCATAAAAAGACATCAAATTTGGATAATTACATCAGAAAAATGAAATAAAAAATGCATTAACCAAGTAAATGTACACAATGATCTGCAGGTTCTCCTGACCAGGATTGCAGATCTGGACAAGCTTAACCCAGTTGCAGCTGCAGAACAAATGTTTATACCTGAATATGATAAATCTGTGGTTTATTTAAATTCATTGTACTTGTCTTATCATGATCTCATTTCTCTTCAGTTCTCCTTATTTTTGCAATTTATTTATTATTAAACAAATAAGGAAAAAAAAAAAAAAAAAAGGGAAGTGGGGCAGCCAACGAAAAAGAAAGTTAAGGCACACAAAATCCAAAATAAAAGTCCCATTTAATCCAATTTCAGTCAAATTTGTCCATTTTGAATTTGAGTCCATATGCCTTTTTCCCTGCCGCCTGAAGTATGTCCCAAAGATATCCATTTATTGTGTCCATAGAGGGGGTTTGAGGCCCAAATACAAAGTTCCAACAGAGATCTTTCCAAACATGGGACATTGTGGGCCTCCATTGTGATGTGCATACTTTTCCCCACTCCTCGTCTGTCAAAACAAAATTACCCCCATTTAATTTTAATGTATTTTGTAGATTGGCCGTCAAGGTCATTGATGCGTTTATTTACTTTCGATATTATTCCCCCCTTGAAAGTTCTGGTTTATATGCGTTAATAAAGATTTCAGTCAGAGGGTTATAATTGTGGTTTGTTTTATTTCTTGATTATAATAACTCTTTATTCATGAATACCTATACAATTTCATCAGTTTTCCAGATATATTTTTACACTCATTAAACCCGTTTGTGTCCTGCTCTGGTCTTTTGTGTCTCTGTCAAACTCTCGTCTTCTGCAGACAGAATCACATCTGCTCCATTTACCCAGAAAATGGTTTAATTTAAAACCATTATTTCAGTTAAAAACAAAAATACATTTCACGACTTGGAGATGGTCCGTGTGAGAGGACAAGGAGGCAGAAGAAAATGAGTTAGATAAAAACGCCCTTTTTGACATTTGACAAGTGTTTTTACAGAGAAATCACAGATTTAAAGTTTGACGGCGCCACGGGGGAGACGACATTGACTTAATCAATTTTGATTAATTTTCAATTAGACTTTTATCAATATTGTAGGGTCTCAAATGGTGAATGTTTAATTTAGTGATTTAGCAGAGTTATTTAGAAGTATATCATAAGACGGGGCACCAGAGTAACAACTCAAAAAAGGCTAAACACACGTTCCAAAATCGCAGCTCGTTTAATCTGAAGAGAGAGTACCGGTTCAGTGACTTGTACTATAACCATAAAATCCAGAAACCAGTATGATTTTGTGTGGTCTATTTGTTACGTAATTAAATCAGCAGGATTGAATACACAAACAGTTTCTCAACAGGTAAAATGAACACGTTACAGCATATCAACTTCAGTTGGGGTTAGGTGTTCGTTAACCTGGGGTTTTATACTTTGAGTAAAAAGGGGAAGACGGGGCTGCGTTGGCAAAGTACACAATATTCAATTCACACACCCAAAATCACAACAGCAGTTGCCTCGACAGTGAAAAACGGAATAATCAATGTTCATAGGGACTTGTTCATAGTGTCCTTAGACAGATGTCCCAAGCTCCCCTGTCCTTAGACCCTCCTTCTCGGCCAGGAAAAACTACCAAATCTTTTTGGAAAAAAGTAGAAAACTTGAGGAGTTCCACAGTGAAAGAGAGCTCAGACTCCCTCGGACGGACAGGCGGACACGCCTCAATTTGCAGATAGACGGTGGAGCTAGACTCACGCAGGAGGAAAACCAGTTCTTCGAGGCCGATGAAGAACCGTTCATATGGAATAGAGACCGTTTCTCCAGGCAGACCGTTTCTCCAGGCAGTTGAGGAGCATCTGGATCCACAGGTCCTCGATGTGCCTGCTCCACTCCCGTTGGGGAAGTGGGTGAAAAATTACATTAAATATTAAATATTTTTTGATAGAAAAGTAGACAGAAGCAGAGGATAGTGCTCAAGCTGCCATACTTCCCCCAGCATAGTTCCTCCTAGGGCAGCATAGCTGGGAACTGTAGGTTTTTATTTCTGTTCCTAACTGGCCTGACCATAAGCCATTTCAAAGAGGAACGTTTTAAGCCTGGTCTTAAATGAAGAGACTGTGTCGATCCTGCTTTAACATGGATCAGGATAGCTGATTCCGACAACACAGGGAGTGACTTGGTAGCTAAACGCTTCTTAAAATCTCCTACTGTGCTTTTAGAGAGACCACCAGAAGTCCAGCATTTTGAGAGCAAAGTGCTCTGTTTGGATGATAAGGTACTATAGCATCTTTGAGGTAGGATGGGGCCAGGTCATTTATGGCTTTGTAAGTCACGAGGAGGATTTTGAATTTGATTGAATTTGACAATAGAGAAAGATTTGCTGGGATCGACTCGCAGGGAAGACTTATTGCCAGAAATTACCCAAAATCTTGCCACTTTGCATATTAAGGCCACAAGGCTGAGATCAGCTTACTGTTACGGTCGCTGGCTGTGTCCTGTTTCCGGGGTGACAGATCCGGTGGAAAGTAGCTGCGGGAGCTTTGGAGCAGTCTCAGCTGTGTACCAGCAAAGATTCCGTCCACTTCCGTCCGGAGTGCTGGAACGTTCTGAGGCGCTGGGGCAGATCACTTGGTGAAGATTCGGTCCAAAGCTGACGGTTCTGATGGAGTCTTTCTTCCCCCAGCAGATGTCGCTCTTAGCTTACACTAGCGACTCGTCCCATTTGAAGCTATGTCTCACTCAGACTTTGTCAGGTCTTTTTAACATTATTAATGAAAACCCCCAGTTTAACCTTCATTTCACACATAAGATGTTTCACAGTGGTTAAAATGTTGTTTAAGTAAAATCCATTGACTTTACCTGATGGGCACACACAACCGTTCACTCTAAAATCAACCCCAGTGTTAATTACAAAACAAAGTCAGAGATAAGATAATAGATAATCACCTTTATTCGTCCCACAATGGGGAAATTGCAGTGTTGCCGTGTTCCAGTTCTAATATACAGTACCTTGTAAGATCAGCCTTTTTGACTATTCCCCAGACTTCCCTCCAGCTAGGCTCTTCAATCTCAAACTGACTGGTTCAGGAGGGTGGGTCAAGGCTGTACAATGCTCTATCTCCCTGGGACCATCCTTGTTTGTGTCTTTTAGATTGTCATTCATTTCCTCTTTAGAACAGTTTTTGTGAAACTAAAACGAGTCGCAGGAAAAGCAGTTTGTTTCTGGTTCTTTTCGTCGCTTCCTGTGATGATCAGCCTCTTGTGTAAAACCCTTTGTGGTTCTGCAAGGGGGTTTTGTGCTCAGTGTAAGTCCACAAGTGACAAAAACTGGAAAAACATTTTTGACAATAGCAAATGATTTGAACATTTGGTCTTTTTTGTGTCTATACTTTAAAGCTACCACTTTGTGAATTAGTTAATGTGTTCTCCTTCCAATCACATTATCTTTAAATTATAAGTCAGATATTACGTCCAGAATCTCAAAATTATTCTTACTTGAATTGTTTAATTTTTTCTATTAACCTTTATTTAACTAGGTTAAACCAATTGAGACAGACATCTTTTTTTCAAGGGTGACCTGGTACAATGGTAAAAGTAACAGATTTACACATTTAAAAAAGACATTTAAGAAAAAACATAAAACAGTGTGCACAGACATTTTTCGTAGGATTCTCTCTCTTTTTTTTTTGTCCCGAACAAAAAACCTTCAATGAAACTAGCTCACACAACCCAATTCTGATTGAAAGGAGTTCCAAGCTGTGGGAGCAGCACAGGAGAGGGCTGCCCTAATCAGGCTGTACTTGTGGTACCGACAAGCCATAATTGCCACGTGAGGCATAGTAACATAGTAACCATAGTAACAACCAAAAATAGCCTTATAGATTAAAGTTATCCAGTGCGTAAACAAACAAGTACTCAGAGGACCACTCAGCCCTGGCATACAGACCACAGTGATGGGTGAGTTTACCACACCCTGTTATAACTCTTAATCCAAAAACAATTAAATATTACATTAACATAAAGAACATCACTATAATCCAATGGTAAAAAGTTAGCAGATACCAGACGATTGCGGGCTTGAAGAGTGGAACAGAATTTGTTAAGATAATAAAAACCATGCTTTATTTTACATTTTCAAACCAAATGTTACAAGCAAATCATAAAGGAAGGCTCTTGGTCTAGTACAAAGCCAAGGTACTTAAAACAAAAAAACAAACTCAGGGTTACCATGACAAGTCGTGATCGGAGGGATATAATCTGCCAACACCTGCCCATGAGAGAAAATTATGACTTTGGTTTGTCTGAATTCAACCCTAACCTCAGGGACTGCAATCGAGTGTGCAATGACGCGATGGCCCATTCCAGTAGTGTTGTCACAATGCTGAAATTTCCAACTCAATTTCCATACTAAAGAATATTCTTGCTTCTTACACAATAATGGTAACTTTAAATGCTCTTTTTTAGGCCAAGGGTTTTATTTTTGTTTATACTGTGAGTTTCACCTGAAACCAATATTATTTGTTTACCCTAACAGCAATGTAATTGTCATGATCCTTCCCTGCTGCTCCTTCCTCCTTCCCCCTCCTCCCCCTGTTTTTTCCTTATTTGTCAGTTCCTGGGTGTATCCTTCATCCCCTCCTCCTGATGAGCTCCACAGCTGCAAACAATCTCCAATCATCACCTACTACTTCTCAAGCAAGCTGACCAGTCTCCAGCGCCAGATCGTTCCGCCACGTTTTGTGGTGCATATTCGCTCAGGCTACTTTTCCATTTTGCTATTTTGTCATTTTTTTTATTACCTGCATTTGTTTTCTTGTTTGCTCCAGTGCCTCTCATGCGACCAGCTCCTGTTTCTGTCTACTCCGGCCCACAAAGCCTGCCTCCACCTACTCCTCTGCTGTGCCGCTGGATCCACTCAGCCCCTCCCGGAAGCAACTCCCCGTTCCAAGACTATTTTGTTTTCTGTCTGGATAAACTGTGATTCTGCCTTTTTGGCTCCTCCAGTCTTGTTCATAATGGGCCATCAAAGTCTTATGTCACTTGGCTGCAACTCCCTCATCCCCTTTTCTTTTTTTTTTTTTTTCTTCTTTTTTTTCTTCTTTTTTAATGCCCCCCTAACTCCTCTTTCAAACCATCTCTTCTCCTGCTTAGAATCACCTCACTGTCTTCAAAAGAGTGGTTTAAGATGAAGATGCACAGAGCTCTGTAATCCTGAATTTGCATGCCTTCTGTGTTGAGCCTTTTGTGCAGTTGCTGTTGTATGTAATGCCCTTTGAAACTTTTCTCACTGTATTGGATTGGACACTCTACATTGCTCTGTTTTTCTGTAGGCATCTTGTCCTTAGGGTGAACCAGGGATCTGGGCTCTTGGCCTCCATGTTTTAATGTCGTGATCATTAGAAAAGTAAAAGAGCAGGTACTGATCCATGTGTGTGTGCTTCCTATATACTTCTATCTGGAGCTTCCCGTCCTCTCCTCTGAGGGTGGAACAATCCAGAAAGGCCAACCGATTCTCTTTAGCGTCTTCCCTTGTGAACCTGATATTTGGGTCCACCGCATTGATGTGCTCTGAGAACTCATCCAGCTCTTATTTCTTGATTGTCACAAATGTGTCATCCACATTGCGATACCAAAGAGTTGGAAGAGTGCCAGAAAAGGAGGTTAATGCCGCCTTCAGGGACACCACATCATACGAAACCATTAAGTCTTCTGAGTCCATTTGGAGATGTTTCACTTTGTTCACGCAGTGTGTTTTCCACATGATGTTCTGTGTTTCCCCACCAATGGTGAAAGATTGTTGTTAAAGGCTTGGCTGCATTGTATGTAATGGAGTCAGTGCTGCACACAATGGGTCTAAGTGGAACATTCTCTTTGTGAATTTTAGGAAGACCATAAATGCATGGAACAGTCTGTAACACAAAAGCCTGTCTATATCCTATCACCTTCTTGTAGCCACTGACAGGGTCTCTCTTCAAACATTGGTATGTGGTAATGTCCTGGAGGAGGCTGTGGACTTTGGATTCATAGTCAGCTGTGTTGAGGAGCACAGTGTTGCATCACTTGCAGCTTAAAAAAAACAAAAACAGGACAGGCTATTATCAGGAGGTCCCATCCGGTGGACAGGGCTTACTCAGAGTAGGTATCCAAGTTCTCAGACTGGATCTGCAGATTGAGAATGACTCTTTATGAGAGTTGAGTAATTGTTTTTTTCCTAAAAACAATGTCCAGATGACTACAACTGAATCTTTTTCTACAATGGATCACTCCTGGAGGAATGAGAGATTAAACTGACTTGCTCAAATGAGTATAAAGTTTTGATACTAGTTTTAGAATGGATTAGTATCTGTTTTTTGATAAACCTACGTTCCAGTGCCAATGAGCAACAATAACGTACTGTTTCGTCAGCATAAAACTGTTGCATGACATTAGACGGAGCAATTTAATAAAATTCAATGGAGAATAAAATTGGGCCGAAAATGGAGCCCTGAGGTACTCCTTTGGACACATCCAGAATAGATAAACAAGCCCCTGCCAATTTAACACAGTTAGTTTCCCAAACTTTATTTTCTGTCAATGAAAATGTCAAATATAAGCAAAAAGCAAGCAAAAAAAATTCATAATGGCACGTGTTATTTTTAGGTCATAGCTTTTTTCTGGTTAACCTTCAGCAGCTAGTGCATGTTGCCACTTTAACCTTTAGCGGCTTGTGCATGTTGCCACTTTAACCTTCAGCGGCTTGTGCATGTTGCCACTTTAACCCTTAGCGGCTTGTGCATGTTGCCACTTTAACCCTTAGCGGCTTGTGCATGTTGCCACTTTAACCTTTAGCGGCTTGTGCATGTTGCCACTTTAACCTTCAGCGGCTTGTGCATGTTGCCACTTTAACCTTCAGCGGCTTGTGCATGTTGCCACTTTAACCCTTAGCGGCTTGTGCATGTTGCCACTTTAACCTTTAGTGGCTAGCTACACCTGGTAATTGTGTGGCCCGGAAGTAGCTTCAAGCGTACCACGACACCTCTGACCAATCAGAGGGAGAGCTGCTAGAGCGGACCAGTGTGAAGCAGAATGAGCCGAAGCTAAAGATTTAAAACTTGGTTTTAAGAAAACTGAAGGATTTTGATCCGGAAAAAAGTGAATGACCTGAAAAAAGGCAGAAATCACCACAGAATCGGACCTTTTGTGAAAGCTATAGATGGCCTGACCGCCGAACATGAGAACATTGCGCGCTATGTGAAAAATGCTTTCTGGACAGCAGAGGATTTTTTTGCCCACTTGGGCCGACTCATGACAGGTTTAAGCAGGCTATCCAGTTATAACATAATAGATCCTTGCTTCTACCACACAAGTATGCAAGGAAGTTCTGGCACGCGTACCACATGACCGCTCTGATTAGACCAAGAGTTGGCTAGAACGAAGCAGAGTGACTCAAAGCTAAAGATTAAAAATATGTTTTTAAGAAAAGCAACATTGCCACAAAGTCCGACCTTTGTGAACGCTGTAGGGGGTCTGTCAGCTGAACGTGAGCAGTACCAATGGACTGGCCACGAGTGACAACTGGCAACAGGTTTAAGCTAGCAATACCCTATCCAGATATTTTAATAGATCCATGAACAGTGCCACCAACTTCAAACTTTGGGGTGGATCCGAAAGTAGCGTTCCCATTAATTTTTTCCATTGGGATTGGAATATTAAGAAATACAAGACACGACGGAGGCTAAGCAGCAATTGTTTTCAGTCCAAAATACACATGTAAAACTTAAAATTCTGAATATTTTGGTTCATAAAGTTTCATAAACAGATTTTGTGCTAATTTTACTACAAAGTTGATTAGCCAGGAGTAAGCTTTCAAACATTGATTGTGATTTTGTATTTTGTCACTGTTGTGCTCCATTGCTTTGACAAGTAACCAAACTAAAATAACTATTTGCATTTTGACAGCTTAAAGCTTAATTCTATAATAACTCAGAATTGTCCTCTAGCTTTGTGTACATCTTTTAGAATTAAAATGATAAATTAGAAGTACATTTCCTCCGGACATTGTCAAATGAATAGTTGACAATATTAATTTTGCTTATGAAACGCAACAATGTCATATTACTTTACTAGAAAAGTAATCGCAGCTATATTTCCTCTCCTTTGCTGCCCTCTTGTGCCCACCACTAAAACAACTAAATCTTGAATTTAAATGTTTTATTTTTTATTTTGAAGCATTATTTACATTCGCTACAGACACATTGGCAAAAGTCCACAATAATATTTGAGATATGTTTAAAAAGTAGATACAAAACAGGCCAAAACTGTACAAGAGCCACACAGTTACTACAATACCTCTGTAGTATTTATATATGAATTTAATATATGTGCTTGGATATTAGTGATAATATTTACAATACAAGTTTTTACAAGGAGCACAAACATTCAAAAGGCCATCAGAGAATTTTGGAGCAGAACTTTCATTAATAGTAGCAGTAGTAGAAGTAGTAATGAGTATTTGAAGGTAACCTGAGTCTATACAACTTGTAGGTCTATTCTGGTTTGTGTGGAGTAAACGTAACGTACACAAGTACATAGTCACTGCTGCAGCTTCAGCAGTACTTACTACTAGTATTGAAGTACATCACAGGATTGGACTACTTTTAAAGAGTATCACTACAATTACTACTCATTACTACAACTACTATTGAGAAGCAGTAGTACTACTACCTACTAAAATATTCCACAGGATTTTGGACGATTTCTAGAACGACTACTGTACTTTGTAAATAACACAGTTACAACCACACAGTTACATCACACTGTTAACAGCTTGTATTTAGAAAAAAGAGCAGGTAATATCAGGTGTAGTAGTAAAAGTTGAAGTAATTGCAGTAGTAGTAGTTTACCGCATGTAGCTTTACTCCAAAACTCTCCTTCGCTGCTGAGTCCATCTTAATCCAGATTTAATTCCGCTTACAATAAATGGCTTAAACTTCTACAGCTGTGTCTCGGTGGGGCGTTTCAGTGCACGAGCTCATTCAAGAAAATTCAAAATATTTCAAATAAGTAGGCCAGAAAAACAAAAGAAAATTATAGAAAAACGTGTTACATTTTAAAGAGACTATGGCATATGATTGTTTGAAGAAATTGAAGATTGAAATAAAAATGTTGGACATACTGTATTTACAGAATCCAATTAAGAGGCATTTAAATCCAAAATTACTCAAAGTAGACACACATTCAGAATAGGTAAAAAACCAGACCAAGGCTTGAAAAAAAAATATTGTTTTGTTCTAACATGCAGATTTCAACAACATGGGCTGCGAAAATATTTAAAGGCAATAACATCAGTTTTATTATGGAGAAGCGGTGGTAGTAGTAGTAGTTGCAAAAGTACTTTCTACTTTTTGTCATGTAAGGATTTTATTGCAAACATTTATTCAGCAGTAGCAATAATGACTGCAAGTACAAAACAAAATAATTTATTTCAAGCCTTAGTACACAAGATGAATATTCCATCATTTTTAATGCATGACTTAACATTTTGGGGATATTTGTATAAAACATTATAGATACAAAAACAAATATAAAATCTTAATTTAATTTTGGTTTGTAACAGGCTAAATACAGTAAGTAATATGTTTGAAAGCTAAGGCTAACAGGCTAACACAAGGCACAGGCTAAATGTCTCTATCACTTTGGTTGGGATCTGAATCTAAAAAAATATTATTTTGCAGGAAAGAGATGAAGTAAAGATGGAGTTTGCAGTTGGAGGTAGGAAAATCCACTTTTCAGCACAAAATGAGAAGAAAGGAAATAGTTAAATATGTTTGGGGTAAACTATAAAATACAAATTATATTGAAATAAAAATTAGATCTGATCACAAAAAAATATTAGCCAATACTTTAGTTGTATTTTTATGTAATGTTTTTAAATATGAAAAAACAAGGCAAAATTGTCGTAACTACACTGCCTGTCTAAAAAAAGTCACCACTTGGACTCAACTAAGCAAAGACAGTGGGTACGAGTCTCCTACTGGTTTATAACTGCTGTATGCGTGATGATCGTTCAGCTGCAACACGGTATTTAAACCCGACTGACGCAGTGACCGGCTTCTCAGTTCTGAAACAACCATGTGGAAAGACAAATCCCGCGGTCATGGACGGTCAAGTGTGTTTGAGAAGGGTCAAATCATTGGCATTGAGCAGAGAAAACATCTATGGAGACGCAGAAACTAATCTACAGATCTGAACCCCAGAGAGAGTGTTTGGAGCAGGAGAAGGCTTTGTGCAGCGGTCACTCTCTATCAAGATCACCTGGTGAAAAAGAATGCACCACTGGATGGAAATAAACCTTTTCATATTGCAAAATCTTATTTAAACAATGCCACAGCAAATGTGTGCAAAGAGGTCCTATAAAAGAAATTCTGTGGGGACTTTTTTTTTTTGGACAGGCAGTGTATACAAAATTTCAAACGCAAAAGAGTTGTTTTGACAGCAGCGGATTTAAAGATTTGGAGGGAAATCTTCAAAGGAGTTAATGGCCGTAGTTAGTCATTTTAAGTCCAACACAAAATGTTCACCACTAAACCTGTGCATCTCACCGTGGCCATCATTTTTATTTAAATACTTTAATATTTAAGGCAGAACATTATTTTAAAAGGTTGGAAAGAGCAGAATATTTGAAATTTCTCTCTTATTTTTCTTATTAAGGTGCTAAATATCAGACAGTTTCTTTGGTTCAAAACATTTAAGCAGCCGTCATTCAAAGCGATTTGTAATATTACTCATTAAAGTAAATTGTAAGTTATTTTTGTGTAATTTCTTATGTGCTTTAATGCAACAACAGGTTAATTTTAGCCCATAATGAGTAATATTACTGATCAATAAGACACTAACACTATTGAACTGTGTAAGGCAGGGACATGTAAAGTGCAAGAGGACTAAAGCGTTGGACATTCTCTAATCTCTAACTAAACTAAACTAAACATGTGTATGTCCGAAATACACATGTTCAAGTGATGAAAATGGGCTTATTTTAACCATTTATACATTTAATTCATTCATTCATTTTCTACCGTGGACAGGGGCCAGCTCGTCTCAGGGTTAAAACAAAGACACAGACAAACATTCACTCTCGCATCCATTCACTGGGGCAATTTAGACTTGCCTAACACCGTTTACCGTGTTAGGTAAACGTCTTTGGTGGGAAGCTGGAGAACCCGGAGAGAACCCATGGTAACCCGAGGAGGACATGCTCGGGCCAGAGAGATCATGTGATGTTGGTCTGGCGCGGGAATCGAACCCATGATCTCCTCCAGATGACTACAGCTGAAGCTTTTTCTACAATCATGTTGTTTATTTTTCACAAAAGTTAAAGTGGATTTTCAAGTTCAACCTGCGTCACAGTCTGGTGGTAACCAGTGCTTCCACAGACGCCCTGGGGCAGATTGACAAAGCTGTGGTTATAATTTTGTTTGACCTAAAGTAAAATGTCTTCAGCCACAACTATATGAAAATAAGTCATTAAATGAACAGTGATCTGATGCATTAAAAGTCCCATTTCCATCACTTGAGCGTGTCCTAGCTTCCTAACGCTTATCTCCTGTGTCCTAGCTCCTTACAGAGAGAAGTGTCCTTAGGGGGAGTTCCTGGACAGAGCGTTTTCACACGGCCCGCACCAAGTCGGCCTGAGGACACACACATGCACAGGTGAGAGCGCCATCATGAGGTTAGCACAGGTGTAACACAGGGAGGCGGTAGGCAAGCGTATGTTTGCCAACGCTAGTCAAAACCACAGCATCTGTTCTGACAATTCTTCTGTGTCAAAGGTCAGAGATTTTAATGAAACACTAAAGGTCAACGCACACAGGACACTTGACTAGACAAGACAGTGCAGCCTGAAAGGGGGTGGAGAGAGGGAAGGACATTCAGCAAATTGTTGTGGTCGGAATCAAACTTGCGACAGAGCAGCACAAGGACACACACTTTTAAAGATGTTGTAAATCATTTCCAAGTGTTTGCAACGGTCCAAAACGGTTCCCCACATTCTTAACTAACGTGTAAGAGTTTATAAGTGCGTTTCACAGCTTTAAGGGACAAATTGAAGAGCTACTGCTGATGACAACTAGCATGCTAATAGTACTCTGCAACTAATTCTGCTAAATTCTGTTCTGTTTATTACTATTAGTTTCAATATTAGTTTTTTGCGACCCGACTGCATAGTCAATATTTCAGTGTGCGTTGGCCTTTGCTCTGAAGAACTACCGTCATGTAACACATTTGCAAACAGAACAAAGTCTTCTTATATTCTGTCAATGCTTTCTTACGAAGCTTACATCTAATAATAAGATACAGTTTTGACATGCTCTGGTCACATACACTTCGTAAAGGGTTCAGCGTCAAGAAAGCGCGTTCATAAAAAGTAATGTTTTCATAAACTTCAAACACACATACAATACATTCTCAGTGTAAAGTCCAGTGCATATTATAACAGTGTGTAATCCTTTGTACCATGAGGCGTTCAAGGACACTTAAGTTATCTATAAAAACATCTTAATTTAGGCCCATTTATCATGTTACTGATTTTAAAATTATAAGTGTACTGACTGTGAAGTCCTAAATCAGTCCTAGTTTCAAACTGGTTTAGTCCTGGTTAAGTCCTGGTTTAGACTTGGTATAGTCCTAAACCACGTATTATTCCTGTTTTCCTTACCAAGGGCCATGTCCAAACCCGGACTAAACCAGGACATGGCTCATACATTGTCTCATTAAGTTAAGTGAAGACCTGGTTTAGATTCGATTTAGAATTGTTTTAATGCAGTTTAAGTCTTACCAAGGACTAAAGGACTTGCCCAGGTCTAAACCATCACTAAACCCAGACTGTCCTAGTTTTAAATTGCACTTTTTACGTCCCACTCCCTCCTTTAACTCAAATAAATAAAGTCCTAAAATAATGTCATAAGTCTTAAATCTAGACGTGCGCCTCGTGGCCCGTCCCTCCGTACTTCGTCCCGGAGCTGAACCTGGGCAGCAGAGGCGTAAAGCTGCAGTAATCTGTGGCTCTATAGCGCCACCTGGTGAACATGACTTTCTTTGCGCTGTGCCCAGACCTGCTCCTCTGGTTTTCGTGGAGGCGGGGGCCCGGTCCAGGGGCCTCGGGGCCAGAGATTACCCCAGGACGGAGGGAGGAGAGCGGGGTGAAGTCAGAGAGGTGTCCCTGGTACAGGCGGTCCGCTCTCTAGAAGAGAAGACACAGACCCTTATTTAGGAAAACAAGATGGAGGAGCGAGAGAGGCAAGTTTGTGATCACAGCCGTCAAACACACGTCTACGGAAGTTTTCTTACTTTTTACTGAAATTTGGAAATAGGATACAGGTTCTGCTGCTGGAACTACTGCAATTACAGATTATTATGATACTGAAGAATAGTATATAAAACTCAAATGATACCTAAACTGTACTTATGTGAGTCTTATATTCCAGAACTACCCATTGACCAGCTGTGAAAACAAATTTAGGTCTGAACAACTGCAAAACAGACAAAATATTTCCAAAATGTCCATGTACTCAGCAACAAATACATTTCAGGCTACAATAAACTAAATCAGAACTTTGCCTTTAAAATACTTTCAGAAAGCTGTTAATATTTATAACTAATGGCATTCTTTGCCAATCACAAACATGTAAGAAAATGTGATTATTATGCCCCAATTAAAATGTACATGTTTGACAATTATATGCGAGTGAAATGTGCTTCCATATATATTTAGCTTAGTACATGGACTTAAACCCAAAACATTGCGTTCCAATCCCATGCAAAACAAAAGTACAACCACATGCAGCCTCAGAAATGTTAAAACCCAATATTCAAATGCATTCCTGATACCGGTTTATGACACACCTGTTAGTTTGTTTTGGAACATGTTCCAAACCCACATACCACACGCAGGGATCATATTTAGTATCTTTTTACCATTTTTATGTGGGAGATTTACGCTCGAGATGTGGCTATTCCGTCTAATAACGAGTCAGAGCTGCCATGTTCTCTCAGGACCAGATCTGTACTGTCTGTGCCTCGCTGGAAGTCAACAACATACAATTTAAATGTCAAAAGAAGTTCAAGATTTAGGCTAGCTAAAGTAACAGATAAATAATATGGATAGAAAAGGCATTGTTTTAATTAGAAATTTGACCCAAAAAACCCTTGTACATTTAACTACAGTAGAACGCCAGGGCATTCATTAGAACTTTAAAATCCAAGTGTTTTAACAAAAAGAAAAAGTACAAAATGTTTATTGGAGTATAGAAGTATAAATATAGAATAAAAGCAAATTATACTACAATTAACTAAGGTCTAATTAAGCCGGGATAGCATGAGCACAAACATAAGGTTTAGACTTAAAACTAACCCAGGCTTAATCGCCTTTCAGTTTGAAATAATATTGTATTGTATAATTATATTGTAATTGTCTTTTCAGTAGTGTTTTTTTCTTTTTCCATCTTAGTGCTCAAACTGAAATTTCAAATAGGCAAAAGAACAAAAAGTACAACATAAATAAACATACTTTTACAATAAGGCTTCATGCAGCACAGGCAAGATGAGAGAGGAACAAGTGAAGTAAAGAGGACACAAGGCATGTGGTAGGGGGAGGAGTCAGGAGATAGGGGTCACCTGAGGAGATTACAGGCTGATTCTGCTGGAGGTCTGAGAGGTCAGCATAAAGATGGTGGAGGGTTCAGAGGAGAGGGCACGACGCTTACACTGCACCGGGTTAGACAAGGAGAGAGAGGAGGAGAAGGAGAAGAAAAGGGAAAGGAAAGAGGGGAGAGAAGGAGAAATGAAGAGGAGACAAGGAAGAGTTAGGATAAAGCAAAAGAGGAGGAGAAGAGGGAGGTTATGAGACAATGAGAGGAAGAGCGAGACAAAGAGGAGAAAGGAGAGGAAACAAGGGCGATGGTGAGAGGGAAGAGAAGAGGAGAGACGGGGGAGGAGTTAGAGACAGAGAGGGAGAGAAATAGGAGGGAGAGGTGAGGAAGTGAGAGAAAACAAGGAGAGGAAGCAAAAGAGGGGAAGGTAAGTGGAGAGAGGAGGTAAAGGAGAAGGTAGAGAAGTAGGTTAGGAGAAGAGGAGGCCATAGAGAAGAGAAGATGGGGGAGTCAGGAGGAGAAGAACAGGAACAGGTTAGAGTCAGACATTCAAATGTCCCAGTGAATGTTGAAAAACCCAAACATCTGCAGGCTTCCATGGTAAAACATTTCAAAACTTTGACCATCTTCTCCCTGTACTTCTCATATTCACCGCACACACCACTCAGATTCGTGAGAGAGATCTTTTTTATTTTTGTTACATGCTAAAACTATGCAAAAGTAAAAAGATAAAAGAAAATGCGTAATTAAAAAATCATTATTCTATATTAATAATGAAACACTACATTTCCAATCCACTGCAAATGAACCTCAGAGTTACTCACGCGGAGGAGAGCTGAGTGGTAACCTTTACCAGCAAAAGTCTAATGAAATCAGATTAAAACAGATATTTTAAGGAGAACTAAATAACATGTTTTACCTTACTAAACATTTTCGAATGTCCCTTTGATTGTTAAATATGTCTTTTTGGGGTGTTGGTCGTTGTCTCCTGCCAGGGACGAATACGGACCATGAAAAAACTGCATTTTTCTATAGTGCTTAAAAAGTTCACGCTGTTTAAAATGTATCAAATACACACACACACTCGTATGTTCCATAGGCTTTGATTACACACATTCGCTGAGGCAGTTTCAATGAGATTCTGCAATATTAAATGATTTATTTCCGTCCGGTGTTGCATTATTCTATTGGCTGGAACATGCCAAGTCCCTCTGAACATTGTTTAATCTGTCGCCCTTCGGTGCAACCACTGTTGTGATTTCAGACATTACGTTTGAATGGATCCAATTAGCCTAGTCAGACGCCATGTTCACACTGGTCAAATACCAGCGCTAAAGCATTATACCCGGGTCTAAAAATGACCTTACTCAAGACTAGACTAGAATTCGACCTAAAGAAGGTTTTCCCTGTAGAAGTCCCCTGTCTCACCTGTATCTTCTCCGTAGTTGTGGGCCACAGCGCCCTCCACAGGACAGTCTTGGCCACATCAGGCACTAAACAGGCGGCGATGAGCAGAATGATGCTGAGCCAGGCCGGGCCACTCGCCAACATCTGCATGAACACGTAGTACATCCGCTGGTAGTTCAAGAACGGCCTGGACCCAAAGACAGATCATGTGGATAAATCTTCAAGACGTAGAAATACCTAGACCAAAGCTAAACCAGGGACTAAAGCATTATTTAAAGCGGAACTATATCATTATTTTAAGCAGTACCAAGTACAGTTTTACCTTATTAAATGTTTTTGTGATGGTTAAACATGTCCGTTGTCTCCCCCTTCTGCCTTGCAGCAGTAGCAGACATCGACTCTTTGTTGTGTTTTTGTATGTGATTACATTGTCTTATTACATTTAAGAAAGAAAGATACTAGGCCGTATTTTGCCCCACGGACTTAGCGTTAATGGGAGCCTTTTCTAGGGGGCGGCTCCAGGTTGCTCCTTTGCTACCATCACAGCCTAGCGCTGGCGTAAAGAGGCTGGACTTGGCCGCTGGAGGCTGGAGTGGGATGGTGCCAGTCCATATATGGTGATAGTGTTTGAACAAATGACATAACTGTGGCATTCAAAAGCATCTTTGCAGTCATGGCCTCATCCAGGAAAAGCGATAACATTTTTGATTTTGTGTTTTTCAATTGGTTCCCAAATGTGAACATTTAAAAAAAAAAAAATAGCATTCTTATTAGAGCATTATTTATTTAATTCACCTTTATTTGTTTATTATTTGTGCCCGGACTAAACCCACACTAAACCAAGACTAAACCAGGTCCAATGCCTGTAGCTGCTTAGCACAGTATGCCATGCACACATCTCTGCTTGGAAACTCTTGTGATCCATAAACGAGGGGGGGCAGCAGCAGAACCACGGGAGCGGATGATCCCGAAGCGCACACCCCCAGACTCCTGCGATGACCTGTAGATCAGGCTTCTGAGCCCTCTGTGATGGTTGTCACCCAGTGCGGGGAGTTTACAGACAGAGATGTGTGCGCAGACATTGGTGCGTTCAGCACTACACCGTTATGCACAGCTGGACACCTGAGGGGTCAGTGGAATGCCGCGTGGTCCAGAGGGATCCAGTGCGGATCTTGTGTTGTGCTGTCAGACTGTGGATTTTGGGTCAATGTGATGGTGTCAGTTTTCCAAATAGAGGTTCCTCTCCAACGACAGAGGTGGAGGTGTCCAGCAAAGACCTTAAAGAGCTAAGTGTTTAGTGTAGAGTGGGAGAAAAATTGTATGTATTCATTATTCTATAATTGTAATGTTATAATTTGTTATTTATGCCCATGAAGGTTGTTTTATTATGATTATCTCGTCCATGCGGGGACAGTAACACGACTCTAGGGCACTGAATTTGAAGTTTATTAGTTAAGATTCTGGCCATTCCCAGAATGCACCACGCCCTCAATTTGCTTCACTCCACCTCATATTTTGGCATGATCACACCTCTTGTGCAGACACAAGCTGTCAGGAAATGAGCTCCACAACGCCCAAGTTATCGCTAAGCTCAGTAGCAAAATACGGCCCCTGATGTCTTATTACGATAAAGAAAGAGAGAAAAAAAAAGAAAACGGGGTAAAAAAAAGCTTGTATGTCTGTTCTGACAATGTATTTTCACAAGAAAGCTGCAGGAGAAGCTCTATTGCCAAAGTTACTTAGTTCTGCTTTAAAGCAGGACTAAACCAAGGACTAAACCAGGTAAAGCATGACTAAACCAGGGACTAAGTCAGGGCTATTCAACTTCATTTTCTCGAGGGCCAGATTTTACAGAGGGCCTAGGCCTCTGGGCCGGAGGTGAAGAACTCGGCTCTAACAACATTTTGGGTCACTCAAAATAGCCCAAACATGGTTTCAATAAATTGAGTTAATACAATGAAATAACTACTGATAGGGTTAGAGAAACCAGAACCAGAATTAAACTAGGACTAGACTAGAACCAATCAGGTTTGACCCAGGACTAACCCAGACTTAAGCAAGGACTAAACCCAAGACCAAACCAGGTCTAATTTAGTGCTAACCCAGAATTAAACCAGTAAACAAGATTGATTAAAATTTTTTTGAAAGATGGTTCGTGGGTCGGATTAAATCGCTTGGAGGGCTTGATTTGGCTCCCGGGCCTGATGTTGAATAGCCCTGGACTAAGTCATGCTTAAACCAAGCACTAAACCAGGGACTAAACCTCAGCAAGTCAAAAATACATTGTAAAACACGGCCTAAAGCAGATCTAAACCCGGATTAGTACTGACCAGATGATGCCTCCCCAGAGCAGAGAGAAGACGACATAGAAGAGCAGCGAGCCCCAGATCACAAAGTGGTTAATCCAGGTCCAGTAGTGAGTGTCCAGAACCAACTGTGAACACAGCATCGAGAGTGTGTAAATACACATCTAATTCTACAACTAAGCCATTTGTGTTCAAGAGACAAATGTGATGTGTCCCACCTTTGTGTCCCACCAAAAGAAAAATCCACAAATGTTTTCCCTGAACATTTAAATTAGCGACAGGGTCAATTATCCCACTATATTTATCCAACCACACGAACCAGAACTAAACCAAACCAGGCCAAAATCAGGACTTGAATGTTTCACAGTATGGCATTAACTCATCTTCATTTATTCAATAACAGGTGTTTTTGTTGCTCCAAAAACTTTTGAATAACACTCATTTTTATTCTGAATGGGCTCACCGCGGCGGCAGTTCCTGCTTTTCACCATACATTTAATGCCATACTGTGTAACATTTAGGTCAAATCAATGTAATTGTAAATAACTTTTTAAATATTTACCTTAAAAGTGACAGTGAAAACCAGAACAGTGAAGACCAGCGTCCCAAATGTCCAGTTTCCAAACATCTGAAAAAATAAAAAATTCAAATTCAAATCGATAAGTCAATCAAAACTCAAATTCTGAATTCATGTCAGTTATGAAGAGACCGCTCACAATGACTGGTGAAGGAGGTAAAAATTAAAAACACAAATGGTTCAAATTGGTGAATTTTTACGGCATTTCAAAATAAAGTGACATTTTAAATTGGCGAAAGATAAGCTACAGGACTAGTGCTAGTTTGGGTCAATAATGAGGTGAAACGTGAGGAACCAGGACTAAACCAGGTCTGAGCCACAGACTAACCAAGTCTAAAGTATGACTAAGCCCGGACTGAACGAGGACTAAACCCGAAAGGAACTAAGGCTAAACAAGAACTAAATCAGGACTTAATGATGTTAAGCGTAACTGGACCAGTACTGAGCCGGGACTAAACCAGGACTACAGCAAATTGAGGTGAAGAGTGAATTGTGAACTTGAAGTTAAAATGGAAGATGGCTAAACTTTTAAATGTTTTGTTCTTACCATCTGCGTGTTGGAGGTCATGAGCTGAACAGAGAAAAGCCAAAAGTACAAAACAGAAAAAGGAGAAATATAGAGCAAAAATTATAGAAGAAAAATTAAAACAAATAAATAGTGCAGAAGTAGTCGCTTAAAAATAGGGCTGCAATTTTGGACGTCTGAATCAAGATGATCCGTAATTCCAATGAAATATGAGTCACAATGTTTACCATTTTACAGCCCTATTTTAAACAAGAGAGTACAATAGAAAAATATAGTAGAACTATTGCCATGCGGAAGGAAGCAAGTTTGTAAATAATCTTGAAAAAACTGTTAATACTTTTTAAATATGTGTGGTTGGTTAACTAAATTAGACCAAAAAAAAAAAAAAAATGGTAAACTTCATGAAATCCAGTTTAAAATATTATATTAGATGCTGAAAATTTCTACTATAGTGGTCAAAACTGTTAAACATTCAAAATTTAATTAATTGTTGTGCTATTCTCTGGTCATTTGTAGAACATTTTATTTTACATTTATTCTTTGTTATTAATTTGAACAATTACAAACATAAATCACAACATTGATCAAACATTTCACAGCAGCAAATTTCATACAGTGTGTTCTTGTTTCTGGGTAACATTTAACCTTATATTTCATGTATGACCCAGAGTTTTATTATAGCACACAATATGTTTCCTTTAATAATAATACTTCTTAATGGAAAGTATTACACAAGCACCAAATTCGAACTAAACCAGGACTAAACAAAGACCTAATCCAGTTCTAACTCGAGCCCCTCACCTGTCCGTTGCTGGTAAAAGTGGTGTTGTCGAACAGGAAGTAGGCTCCAAAGAACATAACCACAGCCTCGTACACGCCCAGAACAGTCCAGTAGATGAAGGTTGGCCATCTTAGTAAAGAGTTCTTCCCGATGTCTCTGTGTAAAATACAATACAATCTAATAACTATTTCTACAAGTGACGAAGTTTATTATCATGCTGTATTTATCCAAGCACACACGCAGATTAAACTAGAGACTTTTGACTTGCTCCAGCTCAATTAAACACTACAGGGATATGAGAGGGCATCTGAGGTGGGAGTAGTAGTAGTAGTAGTAGTAGTAGTAGTAGTAGTAGAAGTACCTGTACAATGTGGGATCCTTCTTGAGTATGTCCATGTTTATATGCTGTTCTATGAGGCTGTAGGCCAGGATAGGCAGAGAGGTAAAGCTGATGTTGTACAGCGTCAAGTAGGCTGTGTCGTACAAAGGCTGGAAAATAACAATAGTAGAATTTTATATATATATATATAGATCTATCTATCTATATATATATAGGAAAATGTTTAATATTTATTGAGTTACCTGTTGTGAGAATCCACAGAAAAACTGGTACAAAAATTGAGGGAAAATAAACACGACATTCTGCAAAAACAAAGAAAATAGTTTAAATACATACACAAATTACATTAAAAATACAGTTTTAATTAACAGTTTGATTGAACAATAGCTATGTCTAGTATCCACTTTTATGCCTCTTTTAGATGATGGTGATGTTCTTTATATTAATGCTAACGCAAAATGTCTTAAATCCTTGGACCCCTTCTATCACAGAGCTCTGAGAACAGTTTGAGGCAGGCTCACCCACCATTGTGACCTCTATGCCAGGGCTGGGTGGCCTTCATTGGGTGCCAGGAGGATTAGAATGAGAGTAGTCAAAGGTAAGTTCTAAAATAGACCTTATTCGAGTCCTGGTTTAGTCCCTGGTTTTAGTGAAGTTGGTAACAAGGCTGCAAGACTTTTCACAGTCAAAAGCTCAATGTGAATGCTCTCTTCTTTACATCATCTCCTGTGCTCTTTGAGGACTAAATGTCCATGTCATGTGGTCTTATAGTGTGTAAAAGCTGCTGACCCTGTAGTTTAAACCTCAACAAAAATGTTCCTTTTCAGTCTTCTCTCAGATATTGTACCTTGTAGAAAAAGTATTGAACAAGCTCAGATATTCGGATGTAGTAGTAATGTCCGTGCACCAGGAGCAGCTTCTTGAGGTGTTTAAACTTTGGGATGGCGTAGTCGCTGTTCCTCACTGCCTGACGACCCTCTTTACCCATAATCCCTACAGGAAAACAGAAAAATATATAATGTAATAAAATCATGAAGTCATAGCTAAGGCCTTGAAGACAATCATAAATAAATGCAAATAAACTATTGATGTGTAGTGTAATAGTAGAAAGAAAGTAGTAGTTGTTAAAGTAGTAGGTAATAGTAGAATTAGTAGGGGCAGTATTTAATACTCACCGATCCCGACATGTGCCTCCAGGATCATACTGACGTCGTTGGCTCCATCACCAACTGCCATTGTAATTGGATGTTCTTTAGATGTTTTTATCAACTTCACAATCTGGAAACATTAGACCTGGTTAATTTACTGGTTTTCCCCTGGTTTTGTGCACATTTAGACCAGCCTGGATTTGTTTTTTTATTTAGTCCCATCTACTTTAGGTCCAGTTTAGTCCTGACAGTCTTTATATTGTGCTCTGTTTCTTCTGCTTCTACGTATTTTACGTTTTTGAAAATGTCAGAAAATCCGATAATTCCCTGTGGACTCGTAAAGTGCTCCAATGGTTTGTATTGATGGATCTGAAATGGTTCAAGGACAGAAATAAAACCCACTTTCCCATCAATTTTTACAGCTATAAACATTCTACTACTGCCACTACACTGTGGGATCAATGGAGAGTCCAAAGACACTGGTTTAGCCCTAGGATCAGTCCTAGGATCAGTCCTAGGATCAGTCCTAGGATCATCAGTCCAAGGATCAGTCAGGATCAGTCCTAGGATCAGTCCTAGGATCAGTCCTAGGATCAGTCCATGGATCAGTCATGGATCAGTCCTGGATCAGTCCTAGGATCATCAGTCAGATCATCTAGGATCAGTCAGGATCTAGGATCATCAGGTCAGTCTAGGATCAGTCCTAGGATCAGTCCTAGGATCAGTCCAAGGATCAGTCCAAGGATCAGTCCTAGGAACAGTCCTAGGATCAGTCCAAGGATCAGTCCTAGGATCAGTCCATGGATCAGTCCTAGGATCAGTCCAAGGATCAGTCCAAGGATCAGTCTAAGAATCAGTCCAAGGATCAGTCCAAGGATCAGTCCTAGGATCAGTCCTAGGATCAGTCCTAGGATCAGTCTAAGAATCAGTCTAAGAATCAGTCCAAGGATCAGTCCTGGGATGAGCCACAGTCTGGTCCCTGGCTTACTCTAGTTTCTTGGGCCAAAACATAGTTTAGTCCTGTTTTGATCAAATTTTGGGACTGTTTTAGTACTGATTGAGTCTTTTGCTTTTGGTCCTGGTTTAATTCTGGTTAGGTCCTAGCAGAGTCATGGTTTAGTCCCGAGATTAGTCATCCTTTGAACCACATTAGGGTTCCAGTGTTGTCCTGGTTTAGTTCTGATATTGTCCATGTAACTTGTATGGTGCTTGTCTCAGTAAATGTTACCGTTACACATTTGACTTTTCCTGGAATGTTCCACAGTATGGCATTAAACCAGTCTGCATTGCAAAAAATAGTGCATCTTTAATTCCCTACAAATATTACCACTGCTATTGAAACTAAAAAATGTTTAAAAGTAAACTAGATAACTAGACTAATTTTAATCATAACCCCTGACCTGAGCCTTCTGCAGTGGCGCCATCCGGCAGCAGAGCACAGCACTGCAGTTTCGACAGATCTCCAAGAAGATCTCTTTATAGTTCCCACAGTTTGAGTCCTCCTGAGGGGGTCTTAGAACAGCAGAGAGGGTGGCTCCATCTATGATCAGGCCAAAGTCTGCATAGTCAGACTCTGCAGACAACCTGAGAGAGAAGAGAAGGTCAGGGGAAGGAGTCCGGAGGAGCAGCGGTCAGATAGATCAAAGGATCCACTGTGGACGCTCATTTCTTTTTGATTCTTTGCAGGTCTTACCCAGAGAAGTTGTCCCTCGTCATCGTCCCCTGGTGTCTGAGGACAGTCCTGCTCAGGTCAAACAGAACATCGTGAAGACTCTGCTCCTCCGTTCTCTTTGTGGTCAGCTCCAGAATCTGTGTGCTGCGTCTGAACAGTTTTGAGGCGTAACATGTCGCGGCTGCGGTCTCCATTTTGTCCCCCGTCAGGACCCATACTTTCATCCCTGCTTTGTGAAGGGATTCTATGGTGTCGGCTGCCTTTTCCTGCAGCCTGGAAGAAAGAGATTATACTATAATATGCAGCAATGTGTACAGAAATAACTTCATGTAAATACATTGTTTTTAATGCACTTTTTCTATTGAAAGCATTTTCATCTACACACATATTCATACATTAGGGGTCCCCTGGGAGGGTGTGTTAAGAATATACAAATATTGATCATTACTTCATTACAATTACACATTTTGACAACTTCTTATGATAAACAATCCTAAATGATTTCAGTTTTTGAAGGAAACTACTTGAACTGAAACTGATTGTGAAGTCGTGGCAGAGGAGCCGCACAGTAGTGGGAGCTCCAACTGCAGTGCGGATCCTTATTTTTGTGTTCAAGCTCAGCACCCAGCGCACAGCAGTACACTTTTCGATGTGTATGCCTTGTTCTACATTGATGTCATCGCAGAGGACATCAATGTCCGTATGCGTAATTTTCTGATTTGTGCGTGACTGATTGTTGTATGTTTTCATTCATAATAATAGAAGCGCCATAAAATGATCAATATATAAAATATACACAATGTGAGTTAAATATACGCACAATAAGCATTTTATACACGCACCATCCTTCCCACGGTTATGACAACAGACTACAGGTTATCCTAACCGTAAAGATCTCCCTTTTACACCCAGGACTTTAGTGAAGCATGAAGAAAACAGAGACATGCTTTTTAAGGTTTTACATTTAAAATGATCAGTATAAAAATAAGTTAAAAAGCGTTTTTACTTTGTTTTATGTGTTATTTATATCACTTCATGATTTATATCTGATTTCAAAATAATAATAATAATAATAATTGGGAACTGATCGATTGAGGTTTGCCTCTCCCAGCTTTGGGCAGCCCCTGAATGCACCATCTATGTGTACAGTTTTGTGCATGCCTAAAATAATTATTGAGCGTATATTTTAGGCACTTTAAGTTTTTAATAGTAATAATTTTGTGTACAAATCGAAACATAAACCATGCAAAAGTCACGCACAAATCAGAAAATTACGCATATATTTTTAGAACTGTTCATCACCCAAAGTCTTGGAGCAAGGTTGTGTGAGGAAAGCAAAGGCTGCACTTGGAGCAGGTTATTGGTGAGATGCATAGTGCCCCCTGTCTTTAGATGATCTTTTCTCTGACCTTATCACCCTGCTCTCTCACCTGTCCTCCACAGCAGTCGCTCCCAGCAGGATCAGGTCCGTTTCGATCTTTTCGTAGGCCTCTGCCAGCCTCTTTTCTCGGTTCTGTAGGGCTAAACGCGCCTCACTGAGCAGAGCGCACACTTCAGAGTATTGCTGAGAGGAAAGCCTGCGGTAGGCCACACACAGGGTGCGCAAACCCTCCTGGAAAAACAAAAATGTTTATGAGACAGTAAAATGTGGTGTCCCTCTCTCAGACGTAGCAGGAGCCAGTGTTTATTTATTTATTAACCTTTATTTAACCCGGTAAGAACCCATTGAGATCGAAACCTGTTTTTCAAGGGTAACCAGGGGCAAAGTAAAGAAATAACAGCGCACACATTTTACAACATTACACATGTAAAAGACATTTGGAAAAGAAAAACAAAATCTACATTTAAAAGCACAGACAGTTTTTCACTATGAAACTCCGGATTGAGACCATTTCATGCCATCTAAACTCTGTCTGAAAGGAGTTCCAAGCTGCAGGAGCAGCATAGGAGAAAGCTTGCTTTCCCCAGGCAGTCCTGACCCGTGGGACAGACAAACCAAACAGATTACGTGAGTGCAGGGCATATTGACCCTCTGCTCTCCGCACCAGGATACACAAGTAGGAAGGTGCACAGCCACATGTAACTTTATACACTAAAAGCATCCAATGTGTGAACCTCCCGGCACCCAAAGAAGGCCATCCAGCCTTGGCATAGAGTTCACAGTGATGAGTGAGCCTCCCACAACCCATTGTGAATCTCAGAGCACTGTGATACACAGTATCCAACGATTTCAGACATTTGGCAGATGCATTTATGTATTGGGCATCGCCATAATCCAACAGAGGCATAAAAGTGGCCAGACATTACCAGACATTTGCAGGCTTCAAATGTAAAACAAGCTTTATTCCGATAGTAAAAACCTAGTTTTATCTTAAATGTTTCAACCAAGTTTTGTAAGGGAGCTTTAAAAGAGAGCTCTTGGTCCAATATAAAACTAAGGTGCTTAAAATTTGAAACAAACACAATAGGGTTTTCCTGAGACGTCATGATCTGAGCGATATCATCCTGTAGAGCACGCCCGTGCGAGAAGATCATGGCTTTCGTTTAGTTTTGTTTGCAGAACCAGCATTGGATTTTGTCCTTGATTGACCAGGCAATGAGGAATCAAAAAGCAAACCAGCTGATACAAAAAGGTAATTAAAGAAACTCAGTATTTGACAAATAGTGAGAGAGAGTAAGAATACCTGCTCATTAAAGTGTTTTTGGTCACCGTTGATCAAGATTTGGGGTTTTGGTTTCAGCAATTTCGCATTTCTGACTGTACCGAGGGCACAGTGATCGCTCAGATCAGCAAAAACACCAGTGCTCATGTACTTATTTGAGTTTGTGGTCAAGAGTAGTTCAAGCAGAGATGACCTGGCAGGACATTTAATGTTTGGCCGAGTAGGGCTGTCAATTAATTGAGACAAGTTTAAAGAGTAGCAAAGTTTTTAAGTGTTCTGTTTTAGCCAGTACTAAACAAGATATAAACCAGGACTAATCCAGGATTGAACTGGAACTAAACTAAGAATAAACCAGGGACTAACGCAGGTCTAAACCAGGACTCACCACAGCGTTGTGTTCCACTCGGGCCTGGACCTCCTCCTTTTTTCCAGAAACCACACGAGGAAAGATGGAGGAGTCTGCACCTTTACAGAACAGGAACAACTCACCTGGAAAACATTTTTCAATTAAAAAAAAAAGTTCTCTATATACAGATAATTTAATGTAGTTTTAAGTTTTTCTGTTGTTGCTAAAACTTTACCCGAGGAGGCTCTGACGATGACGCTCATTCTCCTTCGAACAGAGTCAAACGTCAAGACTTCCAACAGCTCAAACCTTAAACACAGGGATATAGAACAAAATAATGTTTTAATGACAAAACAACTAACAGTGGGTTACAAGTGTCACAAGGTAAATTTAATAGATTATTAAATCTCCTCACCTCTCGATCTCATCTTCTCTGTTGAGGATCTCCATGTGACTATCTTGTAACCGCAAATACGTAAAACCCAACCTGGGACAAAGCAAAGACAAACTTTTGATCAGTTTGTCCCTGCCATTTTAGTTGTTCTTCTAAAAGGCCCTCTTTATAGTAATATCAGACTATCGCAGTTCTAAACCTAAACATAACTAAACTTCCGGGTGGCCAGCTGATGTTGTCTATATCAAAGGTGGGAAAACTAAAGCCAGCGGGCCACACCTGATCCGGCAGGCCCCTACCAGCAATTAATAAAACAGTATTGAGCCGGTTTTCTTAATAGCTACAGCTCTGCTGCGGCCGCAACACTGCAAAATCAGCAATCCCAGCCACACAGTACACTTCGTCTCTACACCGGTGTGTCTGGTCTCCTCTTCACCTCCCTCGCAGCGTACCTCCTCCTCAAGTGAAACAAACTCCAGTTCCAAACATTTATTGTAATGTAACACCTCTGCCGCTGCCTCTCTTTATTTCCTCCTCACTCGCATCGTTCTTGTCTGCTTCACGGCGACCTTGTTAGTTGTTCACAACAAAACATTTTTTAAACTAATTCAACATTGTCCCCAGTGGCGGACAGGCAGATCTGCACCAGAATTTGCTCAAAACAATCACCTAAAGGGGCTGTGGTATGAAAGGAGCTGACTGTAGCTGTGTTAAATGAGCTCAGAGTGCAGCAGGAAACTATCACTAACACTTGGTCTGGGAGTCTGCTGCAGTTTGTAAGCCTAATAATCACTAAAAATGTGAGTGATTTTCAGCGGTTCTCCAATAGTGAGCTGGGGCAACACTATTTGAAGACTGAAAATTAACTGTAGCCATAAAAAAAAAAAGGAAACACATAATAATGCCCCCCTCGTCATACAAAGTTTTATGTTTCTCCAAAGTGTGGCTGTTTGGACTGTAGTTGTTGATTAGACTTTTTGGTACGTACTTCTTCATGCCCTCAACCAGAGCGACCTCGTCTGGAGAGGAGGAGATGTAGAAGGAGGTGGACTTTCCCTGATGGAGGCCTTGTTTGATCCCATCCACCGTTTCCTCCTCTTTCACCTGTACCGTGTGACAGAGGCAGAGGGCACGGAAGAACATCTCCTCGTGATCCTGGAACAAAATGGGTAAGAATCCTCTGCTCCGTTTGAGCCTCTCCTCTGCTTTCCTAACATTTTCTAAAATGTATAAAAATCACTTACTCTGGAGTCTGGACCTGGAGACGTGTCAATCATGTCCATTCCAGCTCCTGACATTACCTGAAAACAAAAATACAAAAGAAGTATTTATAAGAACAGATTGCAAGCAGGAAAAGTGCAGTTTTAATGTTCACGGTACAGTAGATGTTTGAAGTTGTAAAAATTCCTCAATAAATCCTCCTTCAAGACACAGATTATCCTTGTTGTTAACTTCGACTTGTCTCTTCCAGGTATTATGTTCATCCGTGTCAGATTTGATCACAGCATATATCACATTTATGAGTTCTTTTTACATGACATTTGGAAGTAACTCAAGCCAACTGTCTCCTGCTTCTGAGAGTTCACATGTCACTGTGATTGGTTAAACCCACTTGTCACTCCCTCAGAGCGCGACAGAGGCTGGCCAATTGGTGGAGAAAGTGTTTTAGCAAGAACTGCATTAAAGAGAAAACCACTTAATCACCTTCAGACCATAATCATCAGAATCAGAATCAGAATCAGACAGGGTTTATTGCCATTGTCAATGAACAAAAATCACAAACATAGGAACTTGTCTCGGCATTAAGGTGCAACATAAAACACTGATCAATAATAAAAACAACATATATGAAATCAAGAGGGCATGCTTTAAAATGACTATAGTATCAAATAAAAATACAACTTACTATGTACACAAGAATTACAGTTAAATTTCCAGTTGTAGTGCAGAAAGTGACAGTGCAGTGAATGAATGTTGATGAGTCCTAACAGCAAATTGTCACAGGGTTAGAAGGTTAGACTTATTATCACAGCCCTAAATAGTAGTATTTATAGTAGTATATTTACACATGTTACAGATGGCATGGGGCAGTTGTTGTAGCATATTAATACCTGTCCATTGCAGATGGCGTGGGGCACATACACATGTCCGCCAATGCAGCACTCGATGAACTCCATGTTGTTTTCTGTTAAAGTCCCAGTTTTATCTGTGAACACGTACTCCACCTGCAACAAGAGACCGCAATATTATATTATTTGTATTGTTATTAGCCTTTAAACATGGTCTTGAGTACCACTTTTGAGAACTAAAAAAAATAAAAGTTACATTTGGATCTCTGCTGTTTCCCCCTGGGACAACCTGAGTTTTGGCAATATCTACTGGCTGCAGGGGGTATTACACACAGTTTACAGTTAAACATAGATCCATGATTTCAGCTCATTTCAAGCCTCTCACTTCCAGGTCTCAGCACGCATATGTACTGATCGTGATTAGATGAGAGAAATCCCCAAAACAAGTTAGGCGATGATTTATGGCTTTAAAAAACAGCAAAGAAGATTCTCAGAATTATGTCACAGAAGATGACGTAATGAAGAAAACTTCAGTTACAGAGGCAATTTAGAATGGAGTATTTTTGGCTGCCAGAGGTAGAGAGCATTTTCTAACAAGGATTCATCAAACTAGCTTAAATGAAGCTAAATGGTACTCAAGGTATGTTTTTGATGAAGGAACAATGTAAGAACATGGTTAAAAGCTTGTGCTATCTTCGGGTCTGGATGACCCGCTGTAGGAGAGCGCCTCCCCACTCCCTACACAACATGAGAACATTTTAAAAACATTTAAATGTGTTTGTTTTATTTTTATTTTTTTCCGTTTTCTGTTTAAAACATAATTTGTGAAAAAAGAAAATGCATTTTTAACCCGCGCACTATCTTTGAGGGTAGCACAAGGGTTAATTGTTGACCACCGCCCTTCAGTAAAAGCAGTATAAGTATAAGTAGTTAGAGTAATTTCAAAGTATTGACCACCGCTCTCTGAGTACATGCACTAGTAGTATTAGTATTAGGAGCAGCAGTAGTTGTAGTAGCAGCAATGTTCCCTCTAATTCTTCATGTGTCAAACATACAAACTCCTTGAGCGGCCCCTTGGACCACTGTGAGCAACATCAGATGTGTCACGCCAGTATCACATCCGTCCAAGTTACATGCTTAAAAAATCTAATTACAGCAGCAATTTCTTAGATTACTTTTAATTAAGTGCTTTAATCCACTTACAATGAAAAAGATGGTCGAGCGGTTAAGTCCCAGCATAGCTATGCCAGGCTCCAAGTTCAGCCAGCCGCAGTGTCGTGAGTTCGAATCCCGACTGATGATTTACTGCATGTCTTCCCCTCTCTCTCATTCCCAATTTCACCCTGTCCTCTCCAGGTCATGAACATCTTGTTCAGGTCATGAACATCTTGTTCATGACCTGTAGCAGGGGCGGACTGGGAGAAAAAAGTGGTCCGGGAGTTGAACTAACATCCTCTTGGGAGTTCTATTAATTGCAGGGGGGGGCTCTGGGGACTTCCCCCAGGAAAAAAATCGGAAAATAGGGGTCATTTCATGTACTTTGGTGTGTGTTTTTTTCTTCTTTTAAAAAAAATCTACATTCAGAGCTGAATATTGGTTTACATAGATTTTTGTATTAATTTCATGATCAGCACCTTTTTTAGTACAGCATGTTACAAAGTACCTTTGAGGCAATGAAACCTACTTTAACTTGATAAGTGAAAGATATATGAGTTTACATCATACTGTGGAACCTTCCACACAAAGCAAATCCACCACCTGCTCGGCCCTCTGTTACAGCGGGTGGTCACCCACTCCCATGCGACGCGCACTGCCCCATATCACCGCTCTGCAGTGGCCGCTCGGGTCTGCGCATGCCGCTGCTCTCCAGGACAGGGGCGCTCCCGCTAATCTGCTTTTTTCCGCCAAATTCGCTTTTCTTTTTGGGACATATATGTCCCCTACACACGTGTGCCGGTACAGTATGTTTAGTTCGGTCCACATGTGTAACGTTTCAGTAGGATTTATGTGAATGAATGTATTTTAGTGCAGCAGCGGTGGAACAAATATTCACGTGTCACTCGTTTCCACAGGGTCACCTTTAAGCAACGGATTAGCCTATATTTTGGAGATGTAACAACTTTTAACAAATCTACCTGGCCTATTTATCATCAGCGCTACTTTCTGAGAGAGGCACAGATAGTTCTGATGAATTAATGGTCCACATGTAGTATTGTACAAACTCCTGCTCCAGCTCCAAAATATATCCTTTAATCCTATAATCCTTTATATCCATCATGGACGTGGTGTGCACTGTAGAGCCCACCAGGACACTCCCAAGGTCCCTAGCAGTTCTACTCAGCTCCTGTTGCACTGTGTACACAGACACCGCATTCAATGTAATGATCCATTGATCATTCATGTGCATCGAGCCGTGAGCCTATGCATGGTTTAACAGGCGTGATTTTGATATGATTTTAGAGAGAGAGAAGTAAAGCCAAACAGGAAATGATCTGACTCACTCTACAGAAAGCTTTTTTGTAGCTTTTTCTTACAGCCTACTGCAGGGCATCAGGGTTTAGTTTGTTACAGGGCAGGCTAGTTTATTCCTTTGATCTTAAGGAAATTAATTTAATCTCAATGGACTTTTTGTATTTTCATGAAATACATTTCAGCCAACTTATAATGGGTTGAAGACTCAACCCATTTCTTTTTCTGTATCGGAAATGTACCAAAATATACCAAACTGATGCGTCCCAAACCTGAAACCAAACCGAATGATGACTTGCGACACCCTTAAGTAGCAGTAGCAGGAGTAGTACCTGTCCGAGTTCTTCATTGAGGTCAGAGGTATTGACCACGGCCCTCTCTCCGAGCTCGGGGTCAAACATCTCGTCGTCCCACATGAGAAAATATGAGCCCAGAAACTTCTGCATCTCCACGGTAACGTACATGGAAACGGGGATGATGTAATTAAACAACACCATGAAGGCCAGGAAGTCTGTGAATGCTCGGATTATCTGCAACACAAACATTTATGCATTTATTGGGCTTCTTAAATGCAAAATCGACTTTTAGGACCTCTTAACCATATTACGCATACTTGTCATTAAACCATTCGAAGCTGCATTTAGAGTGATTCATGCATATTTAAGTCATATTTATTCTCCTGTGGACAAGACTTCATTGCCCACTTCTCGTTACCTACTTTGTTCAGCAATTTTATTTTCTCAAACAGTGACACACGTGGGATTTGGCAGTTCTCCAAAGGTGACATAACGTCAAGGGGTGGGCACAAATCAGCGTGGCGGTTTTCAACCCCATAACCCTAACCCTAAACCTAAGCAGACTTATTTTTGAAACTCGATGTTTTAGATCAATATTGGGATTTAAGATGTCCAAAATACAACATATTGATCCACGGGCATCGTAGATTAGAACTATATAGAAGACAAAACACAATAGGTCTTCTTTCAACTACTTTTGGGGGGGGGGACAGCCCAGTGGTGATGCAGGGACCGGTGAGGGAAACGCTTAGAGGCTGAATACGTTTGCTCTGTTTTACTGCCGTTCAGATACAGAAAGCGTGGTAATGCAAAGCTAAGTGGCTACAGACTCCGTTTTTACTTCATGCTGTTGCGCTGTTGTTTATCGATCGCTTTCATAGTCGGCTCTTCAGGCTGAAATGTCCAATGGCAATAATAGTTGCAGAGGTTAGATTACAGTCCTGTTTTGGGGTTATGTTTTTGTTGTGTGTAAAACAAAAAAGGCACATGACACACAACCAATCAAACTTACTATGTTCAATGAGCATACCTTTTAAATGAATAATAAGATAAAGAGCATGTCTCTTACGATGTGCCTCTCCCTCTCGGCCTCGGTGCGCTCGTTGTACCATGGCTCGTCTCGGTTTGGGTTGGCCTGCCACACGTACTTCAGTAACGTGTTCACCAAAGCTTTACCGATCAGAATGAACAGGTACACCAACAGGTAGGAGTTCATCGACCTGCACGGGTGACAACAACAGCAAGGATTAGGGATACAAGAGGAGGGGAGGACATCTGACATTCACAGATAGATCTGTGGTTTAAAGTGATGTATCCATAAATATTAGGGCTGGGAATCGATGATTTTTTATATATTTTTTTACTAATTAATCGCAAATTTGACAAAAAAATATCACAACCTTCACTAATTGCATTTAATTGCAATTTTTCTTAATTATGAAAAAATTGAAAATTTAGAGTTCTGCTTGGTAGTGAGCAACCCGCAACATTGTGAGTTCCAATCCGGCTCTCGACACTTTGCTGCAGTGTCCTTCCCCTCTCGCATTCTGATTTTCACGCTGTACTCTCCTATCTAATGAAACCTATGGGCAAAATCCTTCCTAATAGTCTGTATGGGTCCAATTAACCAATGCATCAGAGTAACATTGCAATTAAAGGAAAACATTTACGCATTGCGATTATTTGAAAGGGCCTCATAAATATGCCCCTCCGCATCTCCTTCCCCCCCTCGCTCTCTCTTTCTTCCTGTCATTCCTAAATGTCTCATTATAAAACAGACTCCACAGCAAATGTCAGATTGCATCATATGTAAAACTAAACATGTTGATCAAAAAGTAGTAGTACTAGTCCTTCAGTCAGAAAACTTTGACTGCAACTAAGGGTGGGTGAATTTTTTTTGTTTTTTTAAAGTATCTCAATTAAGTTATTCAGATATTTAAAAAATGCATCAGGAATGTGACAGAATGTGCTTGTTTTATCGCACTAAATGTGAATGGACCATGAATATACCACAAAAAGACAGAAATATCACTTTATACCTTTTGTTTTGGAGATTGTGCTGGATAGTTTTCATTATAGGCAATATACCGTATTTTGCGGACCATAAGCCGCTACTTTTGTCAGATGTTTTGAGCCATGCGGCTTATTTAGAGGCTGCGGCTTTTCTGTGGTTTTTTTCTTTCACCGCTAGGGGCGAACTAACCGGAATTAGAATCAAAACTACAGAAAAGTTAAGCAAAGAAGCAGATGTTGCTTTTTTATTCAGCTAGCAAATAGAACACGGACGACAAATTACCAACTATAAATTATTTTCAAATTCTTGCCCATTCATTATGGAACCCAAACGAAGAAGTTCGTATGAGAAGCAAGTTTTAAGCTGAAGGCCATCGATCTTGCTAGGAAACCGCGCGGCTGCACGCAAGCTTAACATCAATGAATGTACGGTGACGCTGGAGCGGACAGCGAGAAGCGCTCATGCGATATGCCAAAAGTCAAGGAAAAAGAGTTCTGCGGCCTATACAAAAGGTGCGGCCTATGTATTGTTTTATTATCGTTTTTTTAAAAATAGAGCAAATGCGGCTTATATAGGGGAGCGGCTAAAAGTCCGGAAAATACGGTACTCAATATTCTAATTTCTCCAAAACAATGGCGATATGATAAAAAAAAATTACATATACAGTATGGATGATAAAAGACTTTCTATGAATCTTTTATTAAATCTCTTCAATAATTTCATATATAATTGTCCTTTTCACCTTTTTAACCCATTTGGCATCAAATGTGATGCCCTTCTAAATGTTGCAATACATATTCAAACTCACTTTTCAACAGCGGACCTCTTCTGAGACTTGGACTGATAATTCAGAGCCATTTTGGTCTCCATTCCCGTGTAGATCACCACAGCTGAAATCACAAAAACAGATTTAACATTCATTCATCACAACTCTTTTGTGAGCATGCTCTTGCAGTGTACGGTCACATTGTACACTAACAGACGAGTTATCTGACTCGTCGTCGGTTGTACATCTCAAGTGATAAACTCTCCCAACTTGGTACACTTGATTATTTTGAAGTTTGCTGAGTAGAATTATGGATACGATGTCACGGACTTGCCTGCAGAGCCCTTTTTGTTGGAGCTGACTTTGACAGAGATAAGATAAGCTAAATACTTTCTAAAAGTACAAAATGTTATTTATATTCCAATAAACTGGTAATTCTACTTTCAATAGTTTATGCAGTAAAATATGTGCCTTAAGGTTAAACTTAGGGAAAACTAAACCCAGTGCGGCGTGTGCTGATGTGGTGCGCAGATCTGAAAGCTCTGAGCAGAGAGCACATTATCACTCTGTTTACACTTTTACACTGTGACAGAGTTTTGGCAAAATAACAGAGGAAACCCTGAGCTGGATAAAGCACCTAAACATTTTGACAGGCCGGATGTGCAACAACTCGTGTTTAAACCTGATGCGATGTTTGTGGGCCAAATGGGAGTTTACAGGGAAAGACCGCAAATCCATGATTATTCATCTGGTGGGACTTGGCTTCATCTGAGCGCGAGGAAACTGATGAAGTCGCAGTGCATCGCAGGGATTATGAAGTGAGCTACCGTTGTTGCACCCTGTTGCAGCCATAACACTGTATAATGTGCTAAACATTACTTTGGAATATGCCCTGTTGACCCTCTCCAATGTGTGGGGGCTTTACTGTATTTTCACACGAAGAAGGTGACACCTGCTCGTGTGTGTCTGTGTGTGCATACAACAGAGGTCCCCGCGAGATATAATTCCAGTCAAGGTCCCAAAAATCATGAGCTATTCTTATCATTATATTTTTTACAGTACGTGTGACAGATGATACGTGCAGGGCGCTTGGGGATTTTTAAAGGCAAGAAATGAATAATTCTCTCGCTAAAAAGTCATATTTCTTTGCTAGATATGTAAAACAGGAATGTATTTGTATTTCCTCCTTTAAACTCAGTGGTTGCAGCTCAGAAACGGGACTATATTCAGCACTGGCCTCTGCAGAGCGCACAAGCACATGCACGCGCCTCATCTCTTCCGCTCCTCCACTGCATAGGTAACATAACGCAGTAGAAGTGGGACAATTTGCAGCACTTTTATGCACCTATTATCCATACATTAGCGTATCTGAGGACAAATGCACGACACATGAACATGCCGCACTCCTCACTGTTCTGTGTTTTTATGATCTAAAAGTGCTTTCTTCCTGGTTTGCTGCACATTTATTGTGTCAGAACAACCGCACCACTAGAAGGCAAAAAAAGGGAAAAGTGAAGCCGTGTTCTGGGGCTGCGGAGGTGAGTCTTGAGGAAAGTTTAATTCAGTCTTGACCCATGACGTCCAAGAAAACAGCGGTAGAAGCTGAAATTCAGCTTTATTTTATATATATATATATATATATATATATATAATAAATAATATTGTGTGTGGTGTGTGTGTGTTATATATATATATATATATATATATATACACACACACATAATATATCTATATATATATAATGTAGATATTATAAATTGCTTTATTTGAAAGTTTGAAGTTCTGTTGAACTATGTAAAACTAAAGGCAATAGTTTGCTTTTCAAACCTGTCAAAGTTAAATCGACTTTTTCACAGCATATAAAAAATCTTTTCAACGACTATGAATGAGTATTTGTATGTTCTCTTTGGTATATCTCCTCATCATCTTATCCAGAGATACATGGGTCACAAAAAAAAAAAAAAAAGCTTCAGTTCTAAGAATCCTTATTATGCCATGACTAATTACAATGACAAAATAAAACATTAACATACTTTAACACGTGGCAAATAACATTAATGTAGGTCAAGTCTATATGACATGAATCTACCTGATAGACCATGTATTAGAATATCTAATTTAAAAGCATTTATAGACATATAAAGTCACAATTTGTTTGCCTCTATATCAGGGGTGTCCAAACTTTTTTTAACCGAGGGCCGCATTTTGAAACTTATACGGAGCAGAGGGCCACAGACAACCCGACAATGAAGTGAATCATTTGAAATACTATATTTGACATAGTTTCACTGGGCCTCCACACCTTTTAATAAGACTTGGAACATTAATATTACGTTGGTATAACATCAAAATGCTTGAAATAAAAAAAAAATTACAGTAAAAAGTACTACTTTTTGTTGTTTGGACCAACTTAGCAGGAAGCCTGAGGGCCAAAAAAAATTTGCCTGAGGGCCGCGTTTGGCCCCCGGGCCGTAGTTTGGACATGCCTGCTCTATATGGTGTATATACATGGTTCAAATAGCCTGGTTATTCACATTTAGACCTAAAAACCAAATAATAATAATAATAAAATCAACATTTTTACTCTCAAAATGAGGTGGATTTAAAAATGTATTATCCGTTATCGGTGGCGAACACACACTAATGATCGGTTATAGTATCGGTTGAAAATTCCGTTTGAATGAAATTAAAGATTCAATAGTGGGCTGCTCTAATCTTGCCACTAAGTGTGAATTATGTTCACACCGTGAACATAATGGGGTGAGGGCGTCCAGTTTATAATCAAACTCTATGTGGACGCGCGTTTTTGCGGCACATCCCGAGTGTCCGAGCGGCACCAATCCTGCGCTTTGAGCGCTGACGTGCCGCGTTGGGGCGTTTAAGCATCGGCTGCCCTGGAGTGTCTGACACAGGAGTTAAACGAAGCTGAACTTTTGGCAGCGCAATAACCAATTAGAGTTTAAGCTCCAGTGACGTACCTACGTATTTCGTTATCCTCTCTCAACCTAGAGTGCCATCGCGAATTTGGACGCTGCGTTCTGAATGGAGCATTAGGCTCCCACTGATTTGTTTGCAGTCCGTAACGTGGTTTAACAACCCAAAACAAAAACAAACATGGTTGCACAAACGGCCGTACTTCAGCCTATTTTAGGAGAAATATGGACAGTTTTGTTTTTCAAAAATGTGCACACAATGGTGCTTTGTGCATTTGTGGATGAGAAAGAGGACTGTGCTTTTCCGACCTCTCGACTGCTTCTTCTGCTGTTGTGACGCTTTGACGGCTTTCAGCGAGAGTCTTTCCAGATTGATTCATGTATAGAACTTAATTCAGAGTGAGACAGAGAACAATCTGGCGTGAGCCATGTTAGGGCTGCTCAATTATAGAAAATATAATAATCCCGATTATTTTTGTCATAATTGAATTGATTATTCACTTTTAAAATGATTTCTTTTTTTTCAACCAAACCTGAATACATTTCCTTTTGTTCCCATAGGCTATAATATAAAAAGTACATTTGTTTATTAAAACATCTGAATAAAGTATAGAATGATACTGAGGTTTTTTCTCTCTGTGACAGACACACGTTTAAAGCAGGTCAAACAACAGCAGCACATCGCGTTATGCTAGCATCGCGTTATGCTAGTAGCATCGCGTTATGCTAGTAGCATCGCGTTATGCTAGTAGCATCGCGTTATGCTAGTAGCATCGCGTTAGGACACAGCAGCAGTCTGTCCTGCAAATGTGTCCCTCTGCAGAGGTGGGAGAGGCAGCAGAGGTGGGAGAGGCAGCAGAGAGAGGCAGCAGAGGTGGGAGAGGCAGCAGAGAGAGGCAGCATAGGTGGGAGAGGCAGCAGAGAGAGGCAGCAGAGGTGGGAGAGGCCAGAGAGAGGTGGGGAGGCAGCAGAGAGAGGGCAGACAGAGGTGGGAGAAGCCAGCAGAGGGGGAGAGGCAGCAGAGAGAGGCAGCAGAGTGGGGAGCAAGGAGCAGCAGGTGGAGAGGCAGCAGAGAGAGGCGAGAGCGTTGGGAGAGCAGCGAGAGTGGAGAGCAGGGAAAGTGAGAGGCAGCAGGGGAGCAGAGAGAGGCAGCAGAGGTGGGAGAGGCAGCAGAGAGAGGGGAGAGGCAGCAGAGGTGGGAGAAGCATGCAGAGGTGGAGACGGCGAGCAGAGGTGGGAGAGGCAGCAGAGAGAGGCAGCAGAGAGAAGGAGAGAGAGAGAGGCAGACAGGGTGAGGGACAGAGAGAGGCAGCAGAGTGGGAGAGGCAGCAGAGAGAGGCAGCAGAGAAGAGGCAGCAAGTGGGAGAGGCAGAGAGAGAGCCAGCAGAGGGAGAGGAGCAGCAGCAGAGTGGGAGATGCGCGAGGCGGAGAGGTGGGAGAGCACAGAGGAGAGGCAGCAGAGTGGGGAGAGCAGCAGAAAGCAGCAGAGGGAGAGGCAGCAGAGGTGGAGAGGCAGCAGAGAGAGGCAGCAGATGGGGAGAGGCCACAGAGGAGAGAGCCAGCAGATGAGAGCGAGCAGAGGGAGGCAGCAGGCAGGTGAGGAGAAAGGCGAATCGCAGAGAGAGGCAGCAGAGAGCAGGCAGCAGAGGCTGAGTGGGAGACAGGGCAGGAGAGAGAGGACAGAGAGAGGGTGGGAGGCGCAGAGTGGGGAAGGCAGCGAGAGAGGCGAGATCAGGCAGCAGAGTGGAGAGGCACGAGGGAGAGGCCGAAGGCAGAGAGAGGCGGAGAGCCAGAGGTGGGAGGGAGGCGAGAGCAGAGAGAGGCAGCAGAGGTGAGAGCAGGCAGCAGAGAAAGGCAAGCAGAGGAAGGCAGCAGAGGTGGGAGAGGCAGCAGAGGTTGGGAGAGGGCAGCAAGGCGGGAGAGGCACAGAGCAAGAGGTCAGCAGAGGTGGGAGAGGCCAGCAGAGCGGAGAGCAAGCAGAGAAGGCAGCCAGAGCAGAGGTGGGAGAGGCAGCAGAGGCGGGAGAGGCAGCAGAGAGAGGCAGCAGCCGGTGGCTCTGTGTGCACGTTATTGCTGTCATTATTTATGAATTGTCACCTCTCAGTTATGCATTTTTTGTAATCGTCGGGTGTAATAATCAAAATCATAATTGAAATTAACTGCACAACCCTAAATCAAGATATTTATTATTCCATACCATAGATGTATTCTGTGTTCTTGAGAGTAGCTCCTCTCAGCAGCAGGTTTTCAGATCCCAATGGTCTGGAAGAAATATACAAATTCATGATAACATTTTCTGGATTTTTAATATGTTGAGTGAGTTCATGTGACGATCTCTAATACGTTTGTGGACAAGTCAAAATTCAATGGTGGCAATTACCTTTTAACTGTCCAAATACATATTTGTTGACTTGGTTTATGGTTAATATCTCTGTAGTTACTGAGCCTCTATCTACATGAGTTTGGCATCTTCTCTGTCAGCATAAATGGTGGAATTTGTTTTCACTTTAGTAGTAAAAATAGTGAATTTATTCAAACAGGCAAACACATTGGGCCATATTTTGTCCCCTGACTTGGCGTTAACTTGGGCGCTGCGGAGCTTATTTTGTCACATCTTGCATCAGCGCAATTGCTGACAGCACAGGACGTGGAATTCTAAACCAGAGGTGTGATCATGCCAAAATATGACGTGGAGTAAAGCAACTTAAGGGCGTGGTCTGGTGCATTCCGTGAATGGCCAGAATCTAAATCAACTTTTGGTGCAATGGAGACGAGATAATCATAATGAAACAACCTTCATGGGCATAAATAACATTAATGAATTAATAAGTTACAGAATGTATGTAATTAATGTAATTAATACAGTCCAATTTTCCGTGATAACATTTTTCTCAAACGCTTAAAGCTCTTTGCTGGACACCTCCACCTCAGGGGTTGGACACCTGGTACTGCGTGGTCTGGGCCAGACTGGACCGTGCAGACTTGCATGTGCTCAGCTTAGAGAAGAACATCTAACCTGAGTACCTGATTAGCATCCGAATGCCTCGGGCGTCTCCAGGGTTTCGCCCGAGCCCGAGATGCTAATCAGGTACTTAGGCAGGAGGGAGCCAAAGTCAGTGAACAATAGGCCCACCCCAGTTAGTTTCTATGGTCCCTTATCTGGGGGTTCCGCCCTGTGGGCAGGGCTTCCACAGAGTAGGATATAAACCTGAGTTCTCAGACTTGTTTCACACTTTGAGAATGACTCTTGGATGAGAGTCGAAACGTTTTGTTTTTTCTAAAACAGAGTCCAGATGACTACAACTGAATCTTTTTCAACAATGGAACACTCCTGGACAAATGAGGGATTACACCGACTTCTTCTTCATTACTTCCTTGTTATGGAGCTAGCCTTGGGCCTTTCCCCATGATGCTTTTATTTTAAAAATGGTAAAAGAATAAACTTCTCGCTTCCTATGAAGTATGAATTGGCCTGAATGCAGGTCATCGCAGCAGTCTGGGGGTGTGCGCTTCAGGATCACCCACTCTCTCTGCAGCTGCCCGCCCTCGTTTATGGATCACAAGTCGAGTTTATGAGCAGAGATATGTGCGCGGACTGTGTATTCTGTGCTCAGCGCCTCCAGGTTTTGGACCTGGTTTAGTCTGGGTTTAGTCTTGGTTTAGTCCGGGCACCCAGGGGGTGAAAGCGAGCTCTCCGCGCTGCGCAAAAACAAAGATAGGTGAATCAAATAAACAATGCTCCATGGCAGCATTTCAATATTTTACTTTATTTTATTTATCAATTTTGGGCACATATTTAAAAACGGAAAATCAAACAATGTTATTGCTCACTTCTTTCATTGCCTGTATGTGAGGCCATGAGTGCAAACATCACTCACACAGGTGGTACTTAACGCCATATACATATGGCACATCCCACTCCAGCCTCCAGCGGCCAAGTCCAGCCTCTTTACGCCCGCATTAAGGTCGGGAAGGTAGCAAAATAGCGCACTGGAACAGCTCCTTGGAAAATTCTCCCGTTAACATTAAATCATGGCGCAAAATACAGCCCAAAATTAATATAGTTCGCATGTGGAGCCAATCTCTTAACAAAACAGGTGAGGTTCAGCATTTGACATTCGATTTATTCACATTGCTGTCAGTAGTTACCTAGCCACTGGTTCGTTGTTCATGTAAATGTTGATGCGACCCACAAATCTAGAAAAGATAAGTAGAAAAATAAGGACTATGAGGACTAGATAATTTTTTTATTTAGTATTTGTTAAAAGCTGATCTGTACTTGTAGAGGTCGGGCTGCGGCTGCTCGCACTCAATGGTGGCGTGGATAGAGTCCACCTCCTGCTCTGTAATGTAAGCCTTAGTGTCCTGCACCGCGTAGTACGTCTGAAAGAGAAAGAGACGTTCAACAGGTTCAGGAGAGAAAATTAAGAATGCACATTTTTTCGTCAGGAAGGGAACTGCTAAAAAACAGGGGTTGAAACATGTAATGACCAATTATCATATCAAAATACCACAAGAACCCCAACAAATAATAGCCTTTAGTGTCCGAAACGCTGATGTATAATCCCTTAATAAAATAATGTTATTTAATTTGAAATTTTTTGTCTTTCTGGTCATTTGTAACTAAACAAAGGGAAATATTTTTGGAGAATTATTTTTTTTTACCTTATGGTTGCTCTCGCCATCTAAACTAGATACAACAGAAGTAGTTGCAGAGCACGTAATAGTATTTGCAGTAGTAGTTGTAGTTGTCTTAGTTAAACTATTAGTCGTATTTTTTTTCTCTTTTTATTTATTAAATTGTTAGGTCACACACAATGCGTACTACAACCAAAAACAAATAAGAAATAAGAAATACATATTTGTTATTTGACCAGGTGGGCCTTCTCTCCAACTTCCAAATATGTTGGTGAACAATTTATCAACATTGGAGAACATTACTAGTAGTAGAAAGTAGGAGTAGTTTATTTAATATTAGTACCTTGTGGCTGCTCTCTCCGTCTAAACTGGCTGTAGTAACGAAACAGGTTCCGTCTGTTCTGGAGGAGGACAGCAGGATCAGGTCACAGGGAAATGTCTCGTCCTCCTTCACAAACACCACATCTCCAACCTACAACACACCAGAGTAAAACGTTACTTAATCTCCTGTCTTCTGTGAGAACTAAATGTCCCTGTGTCTCTGGGGTCTTATTCTGTGTATAAGTTGATAACACTAGTTTAGACCTCTAGCAGTTCAGAAGATTGTGCTTGTGTCTGCTATACAGAATTACTTTTGAATGAAAAGTCTTGTATTTTCAAAAACAATGTCCAGATGAATCTTTTTCTACAATGGAACACTCCTGGACGAATGAGGGATTACACCAACTATAAATAATATAAATTAGATAATTTGGACAAGGAGCAATTTTGATCTAAAATAACAATAAAAGAAACAAGTCAGCTGACTTTGGCGAAAGGAAGTAAGAACAGAGCAGTGGGCGTGTCTGGGGGTCTGCGAAAACTTCAAGTACTTCAAGTGAGTAGACGAGAAGGGAAAACAATTAAAACATTGTTGAAAGTTAATTTTGCTTTAACACTTTAAGGCAACATCAAAATTGTGTACATGAAATTGCAATTCTAATCCCAATACTCAAAAAAAGTACAAAATATAAACTTGTCGGACCGTGAGCTTTCGGCTCTGTTTGCGGATCACTTTTCCGTTGTGCACCACGTGAACCGGACACTGGTTTATGGAGTTATCGGCTTTGTGTCTCAGCCAGTCCTCGTAGCCCTAAAACAAGCGCAAAAACACATTTCAATTAGAAAACAATTGGGACTGAACACAGGGGGAAAAACAGGGCTAAACCAGGGACTAAATAAGAGCTAATCGCTGAACTACACCAGGATATAACTAGGACTAAACCAGACCTTAACTAAGAGTAACCCAAAACTAAGATCTAGACTAAATGTTTTTGAAGTATAACATTTTCCTTCTAAAGAGTGTAGCTGAACCTGTTTGATGGCGGTGACAGTGATGACGAAGAACAGGGGCAGTCCACTGGTCACTGGGCTGGTCGGAGTGTCGATTATTAACTATTGAAACAATAGCATAGAATTCAAGTTCAAATGCATTTACAGTGCATTCCCCTGTGTGTCTCCCACCCTCACCTGAACTAAGAAGATGATGAGGAAGTAGAAGTTGGCGACTCGTCTGAATTGTTCAAACATGTTTTTGGGGATGAAGTTCCAGAAGGTGTACTGGACAAAAACACATCTAGACATTAATATCACAGTTAAAAAGGCCCAATTCTCCAGCATCCCCAAACTTTTCTGCCTGGAGACTGACACTACATGCCGCAGCCAATCAGGGCTCTGGCTCCGCCCTGTGACTCATATCATGGGGCTGAGGCCAGGTATCAGGGCTCAGAAAGAGAGTCGGACAGTGATCGGAGAGGCTGCAAGAACAATGCTCTAGTGCATAGTTTAAATGTCAAGTTTAGCTGAGGCACAAACACTCACTTGGGATTGTTTTCTGCTGTCGAGTGTTGTGTGCGTGATCAACACACAAGTAGAGTATTTGTGTTCCAGAGGCTTGCTGTGTGCGTTGTTCTGTGCGCTGTTATCAACTATAGTATTACTGTGGGTTTTATCGTTTGTTATCGTTTGAGAGGTTCTTGTGTACCACAGTGTTGTTGTTATTCTGTACAGAGCTGTGTGTTGAATGCAGCGCGCTGGTAAAGCAGCGCCGCGCTCTGCGCCCTCTTGAAAGGGGCAGCGTGACAGTAACCTGAGCGCAGTCTCCGAGGATTACCATGACAACCTCAGCCAAGCCAGTCATGTTTGTCTCTGCCATTCACATATTCTTTTGGTGTCTTTGATAGTTCAAGATGTATATATGTATAATAATATGGTATTTTGGTTTACTGATACTATTATTTTCTACTGGTCATTATATATACTGATTTTTATATAAATGTATATGTATAGTTATTTAATGCATTTCTATGCTTCTGCTTCCTGTATAGAACCACACACATACATTTGTCATCATACTGTGGATTATTTATGAATCGTCTCTCGACATCTGGCTGTTCCCTTTGAGGACCCTGCAGCGGGTCAATAAAGACGGCACCTCTAGTGTTTCTTTTAATCATCCTGATCATTTAAAAGCTCCCATAGGGATAATTCTCTCGTACCTTGGATGAGGTGACCCTGTTGTCTGGAAACCTCTGCTGAATGAAGGCTTCTGTTCCGGGAGGTGGTTCTTTGTGTCCGATGTAAATGGTTCTGCTGTCCACCCAGTTCTCCTCCCCCACGCACTGGAAACAAGAACATAAAAGACAGTTTAATCAGTGGTAATTATGTTTTATATCAATGCAGTACTTCTATATTAACTATCTCTCCCTAAAAGTATTTAAATGTTTTAAGACACAAAGTAAAGTTTTTGTACATATTATAATGATTTAATATATTCAAGCGGATAAATCTAGCCCAGCGTTATAATATTTGAAAACCTATATTGTCTCCTGTTTATTTCTATTCAACTCTCGACTTTACTATTACTATATTTCTTGTCTTTATCATTGTCCATCCCTCGGATTCTGCAGTGACCAGTCTCATTAACATGTACAGTATCGGTCCCTCTCACCTTCACAGCACGTTTACAGCAGGTGTAGGGCTCTGGGCTGACATGGAAGTGTAACAGGCTTTTTAATCAATGAAAGGGTAACACAGACCCAGTTCACATGACCCTCTAAGGAATCTCATTCACAAAAACTGATAACACTGTTCAATGGTTTACTATGGCTGTCTGGCTGTGCTCTTATCAGGGGCGGACGGTCCTATTGTTTTGTCTAAGCCAAGATTGAACAAGGAATAAATCAGGACTAAACCAAGACTAAACCAGGGACTAAACCAGGAATAAAAACGCTCCTGTTGTCCTCTTCCTCTCACATTCTGGAGTCCACACTTCGCCCACTCGTTTAACACAATCTGAATCCTGCTCCTCCTCAACAGCAGAGCACCAAATACAACAGTCAATCAATCATCAAGAAATAACATAAACTCAAAAACATGTATACAGTGTTTTTACTAGAACTGCTGTAATACTGAGAAACAGGGTTCTAGCCCAGTGAACTTGGGCTGACAGAAAACTTAGGTGGGCATTTATCAAAGTCAATACACAGTCTTGTATGCCTCCATTACACAGAACTTTACATTACAAAACTCAAGTTCAAATCTGCAGGTCACAGATCATATAAGGATATTCATAGATTATGTTTTCACTTCTATGCTGGCCTAATTGTTTTAAATACAGCCTGTGACAGATGAGGCTTAAAGACCAAGGCCACATCCCAGGCACTGTCTGGTCACTAAGCACAGTGTTGTTGTAAAATGCATTAAGTGGACAGTGGTCATTTGGAAATGGCGTAACCGCTGAACAATCTGGTTGAAAAGGCCAATATTAAAACACAAGTCTCACAGAGCGCACGTCCTCAGCGCCGCACAGGGAGCAGGGGGCACCGTCACCTGCCGCACTGAGCCCGGCGCTCCGACTCGAGCGTCTGGGTTGGTGCACTTGTTTTAAGTCACAGTTTTGTCTCAGTCTGCATTCAGCTCAAGCCACAAGTCACAGACAAACAGAAAGCCCCGCGCTTACGGAGGGCACGAGCGCACGAGTCCCCTGATCTCACACGGACAGCAGCAAAACGAATGCGATAAAATAACCCAGTGTTGGCCCTTTAATACCATCACTTACTGTGGTGCGCTGAAATTAGACCCACGTCTGACGTGCCAGAGCCTAAACAGTGGACTGGCTCAATGGAAGAGCGTGAGATGCTGGGCTTTTGCTCAATCTGATGCACGTTGAGGTGCGGTGCGTTTTGATTGGGTGGGCAATGCCCACCCTTGTCTATACCTATAGCCGGCCCCACTGAGAAATAAAATAACTACAACACTGCATGAGGACCACAGGAGGTCCCGCCCTGTGGGCAGGGCTTTCACAGAGCAGGATATAAACAAGAGTTCTCAGACTTGTTTCACAGATTGAGAATGACTCTTGGATGAGAGTCGAAACGTATTGTTTTTTCTAAAACAGAATCCAGATGAAACAACAACATTCTACAATGGAACACTCCTGGACGAATGAGGGATTACACCGACACTGCATGAATGATTTGCCAAATATCAAGAGTTGTTTACAAATTGAAGATAAGTAAAATTAGAATAAAATATTTTACCAAAATTAAAATATACATAAAAAAAACAGCACCACAAGGAGCCAAAAATAATCATCATCATCATCATAACAGTAACACTGAAAACAATCATTCATAATCATAATCATAGTATCAGTAAATAAGTACACTTGTAGTACATTCTTCCAACAAAAATTCAGTTTTTTATCTTACAAACCATTAACTTTTGTGTGATACCACTAAAACATGTCTAAGCACATTTATGATGGCTTGTATGAAATATTAATATTATTATATATTTTTTTGGTCAATATTTCCGTCCTCTAAAAGTAGAAGTAACATAACAGTGGTTTGGATATTTTTATAGTGGACAAATTTAAATTTACAGTTGACGTTTAATATTGATTTTATAATGTTTCTAAATGTTCTCCGGACAGTAGCTAAATGAATAATGCAGATGATTAAATTTGGAAGACCACAAATGGAGTCCGACAAAATCTTCAGTCGGAACTATAATTATAAACTATTTATGTAAGTTACAAGCTGTGGCAATGAGAAATCCTGGCTCAGATCTGGAGAAGGGTCCAGTGTGGGCCGGACCACTGCTTCTGACGGGTTTAAAAAGTCCCAAACCAATCTTTCAGATTTATGATGGATTCAATTTGAAGATGTAAGTAATGTAAAAAGATTATTGGTAATGTTTTTCCCTCACGTAAAAGCATTATTTAGAGAATGTACAAGTAAATATATTCAAGAACAGATTTGTTTCCAGTAAGTCTAACATAACATAAGTTCGCCATAGTGAAACTAGACATACTGCAATACTTGCAGAGGTGAGTCAGGAGGGTAAGTTCTATTGTTCTGATTTTAAACCAAGACTAAACTAGGACTAAAGCAGGACAAAAAGTACTAAACCTGACTATAAACTAGAGCTAAACCGGGACTTCACCAGGTCTGAACCAGAAAAATGAAACGGATTACGGCTGCGACTTGAACTAATAATTAACTAACAACTACAACGGGACTAAACCTAAAGTCTACGTACAAACCAGGACAAATGTGACATGAAGTGATGCTAATTCCAGGTGGGCTGTGATTGGCTCAGAGACAGACGGGTGCGTTTATGTGTTTCTATATCCATCCTCAGTGTCCCATTTAAACCTTTGGAATCTCCAGTTACACGTGGCTCATATAGATGGAATAAAAGAAGATTATGTAATAAACAGGAACATGATCCAGTCTGAGGACAATCTACGCTTAAGGTTTTCATCGGTTCTGATCCAAATGGAGCTGAAATGAGATTATGTAAATGGACACGAAACGAGTAACTCACAAATTGTTTAGATTGATTTCAATTTCTCAGTGCTTCAACGGAAGAGAACGTATTTTTTAAACTATGCAAATGTTGGCAATAATATCATCTGAATTAATCATTTTAAATGAATCTTAGTTTGAAATGATCAGATCCAGATAGAATTCAACTATAATACAAAAAGTAAACGGTTTGTTCAGTTAAACTTTGTACTCTTGATTGGATGATGACACCAAACGTTTCTGTTCTTATTTGCTATAACCCCATTTTGTAATTTTGCACACCTCAGGGTCTCCAAGTTCATTTATTATAATTTTTTGTCCTAATTATTTTGTCTGAATATGTATATTTTACTATTATAATTAATAATAAAAGTAGTACTATCAATGATAAAGTAAACTAGGGAGAAAATGGATTATGTACTTCAATGTGTTCTCAGAGAAATGTTATCAGCCTCAACAATTAGAGCTGAGCCATTAATCCAAAGAGCGACAGATCGAGTCATGTGACATCGTCAATTATTTTTGGGAGGTTTTTTTTAATCGAGATGCGGTTTTGAGCAGAGGTCAGACTTTGGAGGAAGAAACTTGATTATTTGTGTTAAATGGCACAATAGTTGTTATTTCGTTTCGCCCAGCTCTATCTACAACAGGGGGGTCCAAACTGTTCTCACCACGGGCCGCATTTTGAAACTTATATGGAGCAGAGGGCCACAGACAACTAGACAATCATTCCAAATTTTACATTTGACATAGTTTTGATGAGCCTCCACTCCTCTAATAAGACTTGGAACATTGATATTAGGTTGGTATAACATCAAGCCTGAGGGCCAACAAAAATTGGTCTGAGGGCCACATTTGGCCGCCGGGCCACAGTTTGGACACCCCTGATCTACAACCTCCAAATGCTCCACAATTATTTTCACATTTTCAAACAGGTTGTTCATAAATATTCCTATTTTTGTTTGAGAAATTTTACTTTTAGCACAGATCTATTTAAAAAATGTTAACCTAAATATTTTAAATAAATAATATGTTTTAATCTCTTTAAAGTTACCAGAATATCACATAATAACATGTATAATATATAATATCATCACAAGTACAAACCAGGTTGTATCAAGTCAATCATACGCTCTGATTTAGCACATATTGAAAATACAGGCCTATTTTTACTGTGTTTACATAATCCTGCTCTAGTCCTGGTTTCTTTGTGATATTTTTAGACTGGGTTTCTCTGAGGACGATTCGGTGAGAGGAATGGAAAGAGAATCATTTAAAGTTCAGTAAAACGCTGAGGGCTGAAGAATAATGAGGCTGGAGTAACAAAGGAACAAGGTCCTTCCAAAACGCGTTGAAATGTGCGTGTGGTTTGCAGCTGCCGTGGAAGAACAACTCAATTGTGTAAAAGTAAAAGTACAGATTCAAGAAATCAACTGGAGTAAAAGTGTTGCAGTGCCCACTTTTAGAGAAGTAAAAGTACACTTCCTGTCCAAAAAAAGGCACCACTTGGATTCAACTCAGCAAATACAGTACAAGGATAATTGCTTGATAAAGACATTGCATTTTTTCACGCCTTGGAGCAAATCACAACACATGCACAGGCTTTTTGCTCCAGTTCAGTTCCAGCACCCGTTTTACACCTGTGAAAACGCTTAGTAAATCTGGCCCCATGTGCGAACACACCCTTGGCCGCACAAAGCCAGAAGCAGCAGCAGCAGCAGCAGCAGCAGACATGTCTCTAGTACTTGTTCTTGTCCCTGTGTCTCTGTCTGTAGCAGCAGATATCTTTATTTGTTCTCCAGCCCAACACCAGCTCCATCTGTGGAGCTATTGTTCTCCGGTGGTTTATCTTTACTGACCAGAGTGACAACAAATTGTAAAGGACAGTGTGGCCATTAGGACAAGGCCATTCTTCTTAAATCTCCTGTATTCTACGTGACTCGCTCGTGATGTTCTAACATTGTTTCCTCCTCAAATACATCCATGTTTCATTCACACGTTTAGTCCGTCTCCCTCTGCAGAACTCACAACATCATCAGGTGGTAACCCACAAGTGCTCCTGTGTAAACTTCACTCACCCTCACCAGTCTCAGATCAGATGATACCTTCACTACAGCGTGAGCAGCTATTGTTTTAGCCTAATTCACCATGCTCCACTCCTTAAATACACACTCATCAGCTGCCCTGGTTTCAGTTTTATTCTAAAGCGTTGGAGCAGGTCAGAGGAGCAGGTCAGAGGAGCAGGACAGAGGAGCAGGACAGAGGAGCAGGACAGAGGAGCAGGACAGAGGAGCAAGTCAGAGGAGCAGGTCAGAGGAGCAGGACAGAGGAGCAGATCAGAGGAGCAGGACAGAGGAGCAGGTCAGGGGGTCAGGACAGAGGAGCAGATCAGAGGAGCAGGACAGAGGAGCAGGTCAGGGGATCAGGACAGAGGAGCAGGACAGAAGATCAGGACAGAGGAGCAGGACAGAGGAGCAGGACAGAGGAGCAGGGACAGAGGAGTCAGGAAGCAGAGGAGCAGGAACCAGAGGAGCAGGACAGAGGAGCAGGACAGAGGATGCAGGACAGAGGAGCCAGGACAGAGGAGCAAGTCAGAGGAGCAGGTAAGAGGAGCAGGAAAGAGGAGCAGGTCAGAGGAGCAGCGAGAGAGGAGCAGGAACAGAGGAGCAGGTCAGAGGAGCAGACAGAGGAGCAGGACAGAGGAGCAGGACAGAGGAGCAGGACAGAGGAGCAGGACAGAGGAGCAGGACAGAGGAGCAGGACGAGGAGCAAGACAGAGGAGCAGGACAAAGAGCAGGTCAGGGGATCAGGACAGAGGAGCAGGACAGAAAGATCAGGACAGAGGAGCAGGACAGAGGAGCAGGTCAGAGGAGCAGGACAGAGGAGCAGGTCAGAGGGACAGGACAGAGGAAGCAGGACAGAGAGATCAGGACAGAGGAGCAAGGAGCAGAGAGAGCAGGACAGAGGGCAGGACAGAGGAGCAGGACAGAGGAGCTAGGACAGAGGAGCAAGGACAGAAGAGCAGAGCAAGGACAGAGGAGCAGGACAGAGAGGAGCAGGACAGAGGAGCGCAGGACAGAGGAGCAGGTCAGAGGAGCAGGACAGAGGAGCAAGCAGAGGAGCAGGAAAGAGGAGCAGCGACAGAGGGAGCAGGACAGAGGAGCAAGACAGAGGAGCAGGTAAGAGGAGCAGGACAGAGGAGCAGGACAGAGGAGCACTAATGAACTTTCAGTAAGAAAGAATCTCTCCAGTTTCATAGAATGAAAAACTTGTTTTATTTAGAATCATACAAAATAAAAAGATTACAACCAAAGAACTAGAGCAGGACTGAACCAGGACTGGTGCAGGGCAGAACCAAGACTAAAACCAGGACTCAACCAGGACTCATGCAGGACTAAAACAGGACTCAATCAGGACTAAAGCAGGACTAAAGCAATACTGAAGACTGACTAATTCAATTCAACATCATTTAGTTTTGCAAAGCCCAAAATCACAAGAGCAGTTTCCTCACAGAGTTTTCCAAACTTGTTCAAGCGGTGTTTTTACAAGCAGATCAACCAATGTTCACAGGAAGTAAGCAAATGGAAGACTGACCTTGATGACCTTGTTTGATCATGTGGATCAGAGTGGGAACTCTTCAGACTGTTGTGAAGCACCTTAATGGTTCTTAGCCATTGCATTTATGTTCTCTTTATTCATCTCTCTTTTTTACATGATGTATTTTTGTTTCCGTTTGTTCCATATGAAGCAGGTCAAAACCAGAACTGTTGTGGAATGTGGGCTCCTTCTCTTAAGGCTGAGCAGGAGCCATATTGTAAAAGGGAAAGATATTGGGAGGGCATCTGGCATATTTGGCCCCAAATCACATTTTGAGAAACCCCAGGCCAAAACCCCCCATAGAAACATCTCCAGATTCGTAATGAAAAACTCCATTGTCCTGAGTGAGGAGCAGACGGATGTGACACCCGGATCTTTGTACTCCACAAGAACTGAGACCAGATCATGTGATCTAAACCGCCTCATGTGACTTCCACCTGACCCCATGCGACCTTCAGGAAGGTCACAAGTAACAGCAAATGTTTTCAAGATTATAGACATTTTAACCAAAAATACAAGGTTTACAAGTGGCAGGACTAGGACTAATCCTGGACTAAAGCAGGGCCAAACCAAGACTAAACAGGGCTAAAGGAGTATAATATAATGAGACTAAATAAACAATACTAGTGATCTTCTTAAAAGCTTCTCCAGTCTGATCTACACTCCGTCACACAAACCCATGTGAAGTGCTTTTGTATCTGTTTATGTCAGATTAACTTTACTTCACATTATCATTCAGAACGTGGGATTTCATAAAACTGCTCACAGACTAGAGCAGTGGGTCTCAACCTTTTTCAGTTACGACCCCCATAATAACAACCTTTGGTGTTCGCGACCCCCAGACACAAAAAAATAGACCACCTGCAAGGTAATAAAGTAGCCTTATTTCTATAGATTTATTTCATTTTCAGGGCATAGGCCGAGATAAATGACCAGCAAGCATGAACATACATTTACCACTGCATTCAATAATCCCCACATCACTTGGGGACCCCCTGAAAATCATTTCATGACCCCTGTGGGAGTCCGGACCCCCAGGTTTAGAACCACTGGACAAGAGGAATAGTAATCTATTTGACAATGTGAGCCAAGGATTTCCCTGTTGTTTAGTCATGGTGATAATAATCGTCAATAATCGAAAAAGGAGATGTTTCTTCAAAATGTTTATATTGTGATATTTCTAACCAGAGCGTAAACTGATGAGTCTTTATTCTTTAGGGGATCTCCTTCTCTGTGAGGGCTAAATGTCCCCGTGTCTCCATGAGGTCTTATTCAGTAAAAGCAGCTAACCCTGTTCAGACCTCTACAAACATGTTCTGAAATACATGAGCTTCTTGGATTCGTTTAGCAGTTCTCAAATGCTAATGCTTTGTATGGGTTTCAAATGTGATCTGCGTCTAAATAACCAGATAAATGTTGTATTAGATATGTTTAGATGTATTGATGAGCTGTGGTATTTACAGCTCAAGCAGGAAATCATTACAGTTATTGACTTTATGAATTATTACTGTCCACAGGAAGAACCATATTTAGACACATGTACAGGAAATAAAGCAGGACTAAAGCAGCTCTGAAGCAGGACTAAACAGGACTAAAGCAGCTCTGAAGCAGGACTAAACAGGACTAAAGCAAGTCTAAAGCAGGACTAAACAGGACTAAAGCAGCACTGAAGCCAGGTCTAAAGCAGGACTAAACAGGACTAAAGCAAGTCTAAAGCAGGACTAAAGCAGGACTAAAGCAGGCTCTGAAGCAGGACTAAACAGGACTAAAGCAGCACTGAAGCCAGGTCTAAAGCAGGACTAAACAGGACTAAAGCAGCTCTGAAGCAGGACTAAACAGGACTAGAGCAGCTCTGAAGCAGGACTAAACAGGACTAAAGCAGCACTGAAGCCAGTCTAAAGCAGGACTAAACAGGACTAAACCAGGACTAAACCAGGACTAAAGCAAGTCTAAACCAGGACTAAACAGGACAATTGAAAGTCTAAACCAGGACTAAAGCAAGTCTAAAGCAGGTCTAAAGCAGGACTAAAGCAGGACTAAAGCAGGACTAAAGCTGGACTAAAGCTGCACTAAAGCTGGACTAAAGCAGGACTATTTATTTTGATGTATTGTATATGTTTATTTGATAAGGACAGATGCCACGCCCATTGGCCATTGAACTCAGAGCTCAAACCAGGCAAACCTGGTCCCGCAACAAAAAGATGGCAACAAACAATTCAAAGTGATCATTATTATTGATCAGTTACATAATCACCAGCTCATTTCATCTAAATCAGTTCACTGCATTGTCACTTTAACAAGCCAAGTGTGGATTATTTGTTAGCAACAAAGTAATGTTATTTAATAGTTTATTTGCAGTTAAAAACCATATTGGAAAAAAGCCCAAAGTGCACAAGACATGCCCAAAGTAGTGGGCTTTGGAATAGTCGCAGTAGTCGCAGTAGTCGCAGTAGTCGCAGTAGTCGCAGTAGTCGCATTAGTCGCAGTAGTCGCAGTAGTCGCATTAGTCGCATTAGTCGCAGTAGTCGCATTAGTCGCAGTAGTCGCAGTAGTCGCAGTAGTCGAATTAGTCGCATTAGTCACATTAGTCGCAGTAGTCGCAGTAGTCGCAGTAGTCGAATTAGTCGCATTAGTCGCATTAGTCACATTAGTCGCAGTAGTCGCAGTAGTCGCAGTAGTCGAATTAGTCGCAGTAGTCGCATTAGTCGCATTAGTCGCAGTAGTCGCAGTAGTCGCAGTAGTCGAATTAGTCGCAGTAGTCGCAGTAGTCGCATTAGTCGCATTAGTCGCATTAGTCTGTTGCACATAAATGAATTGAACTAAGTATTGATTTAATTAGAACACAGCTGCTGTTAGACACTGATCAATACGAGGACTAACACCAGGACTGAAACCAGGACTAAACCAGAGCTAAAACCAAAATCAAACCAAGGGCCGATCCCAGAACTAAGCCTCCAAGACCAAACCACCAGGTGTAGGACCTGGGTCCAAGCAAGACAAGGAATAAACCAGGACTAAACCAGGACTAAAATCAAGGTTTGAACAAAGAGTAGACAAGGGCTTAACTAGAACTAAACCAATACTAAACAAGGAGCTACACCAGGACTAAACCCAAGTCTAAACCAGGACTTAACCAGGACTATACCCAGGTCTAAACCCAGGTCTAAACCAGGACTGAACCAGGACTAAAATCCAGGTCTACGCCAGGTCTAAACCAGGACTGAACCCAGGTCTAAACCAGGACTGAACCCAGGTCTAAATCCAGGACTGAACCAGGACTATACCCAGGTCTAAACCCAGGTCTAAACCAGGACTGAACCAGGACTGAACCAGGACTAAACCCAGGTCTAAACCAGGACTTAACCAGGACTATACCCAGGTCTAAACCCAGGTCTAAATCCAGGACTGAACCAGGACTGAATCAGGACTAAATCCAGGTCTACACCAGGACTGAACCAGGACTAAAGCCAGGTCTAAACCAGGACTGAACCAGGACTAAATCCAGGTCTTAACCAGGACTGAACCAGGACTAAATCCAGGTCTTAACCAGGACTGAACCAGGACTAAAGCCAGGTCTAAACCAGGACTGAACCAGGACTAAAGCCAGGTCTAAACCAGGACTGAACCAGGACTAAAGCCAGGTCTACACCAGGACTGAACCAGGACTAAAGCCAGGTCTAAAGCCAGGTCTAAACCAGGACTGAACCAGGACTAAACCCAGGTCTAAACCAGGACTCAACCAGGTCTAAACCCAGGTCCAAACCAGGACTCAACCAGGTCTAAACCAGGACTGAACCAGGACTAAACCCAGGTCTAACCCAGGCCTGAACCGGGTCTGTTTCATAAGACTTTTGGCTGCTTGTTCGAGCCCTCTCTCTTTAAGTGCTGTTATTGATTTGTGAATTAAACTCTGGACGTGTCTCTCAAACACAGCAGCAGATTCACTGCTTCACTAAAGTCCATCAAATATTTATCGTGGAGCAGCAGATTCCACACTTTGTCCAGGAGCGCTGACTTTTCATTCTGGCCGTGTTCGGCTTGTTGTGGTTTGGGTTCAGTTACACCCAATGTGAAGCCGTGTCAGGACTCAGCAGCAGGTCTCAGCTTGAAAACTAAAATACTGTAGTTTTCTTTAGAGGAGGGTTCAATCCCAGCTCCAACCAGAGCATTCTGTCATGGTATCCATGGGAACACATCCACCTTGTCCATGCTGTGAATGTGGTGTGAGTTTGGCTTGTATTCGAAGGTCAACTACTGTACGTATGTAACTTTTCAAGGTGGAAGGCCCGCTACTGCACAACGATGTTATCGCCTGGAATGTTCCACTGTATGGCATTGGTCATTCTTGTTGTCGTAGTAACTGTTTCCTTTCTCCTTACAAAAAGTCTCTTGTTTGACTAAAGTTAGTTCCCGTAGTTATGTAAAGAATGCTCCGCTTCTGGAACTGAAGACGTCACGAGGCCCACGAGGCGTTCACATGATGCAGGACAAAGACCTTTCAGACTCAGGGCTCGGCAGAAAGAGATGTACTTCTGCTTTCTGACGTGAACATTCTCCCAAATACAACTCCATTGTGCTGTAGACACAGGAACATTCTAGCTAAATTCAAATAGAAATTTCAACATAGTAGTAGTAGTAGTAGTAGTAGTAGTGGCAGGTTAGTAACTTCTTTCTCCTTGTTGTCCTTCTCAGTCTCTTTCTCTCTAAAAGGATAATCTGGAAGACGCCCATGTTTGTTTGGGTCTCTAAATGCTTTGGACCAGATCCTGATCCACTGAGAACCAGAGGCCAAGGATTTAACCTGGATTAGACTTCTGACTTTCACCACGAACAACAATCTCGCCGAGCCAAGAGCCAGAGACACTGAAGAATGGGGCAAATGCAGAGGACACATTTACAGCAGGCATAATACATTCTACCGTAACTCTACACTTAAATTGCATCGAGTCATGTCTGCACAAATGTGACTTATAGAGAATCAACTTTAATAACGACAAACCAAGGCGTTTGATGTAAACATGATTGCTGTGTGTTTGATAGCCGGGCGAGGCGAGGCAGAGCCTGAATAGACTGTAGTTTTAATAATTCATAAACTTCACGGCTAATGGACCAGTGTGGAAACAACAATAGAAACTGCTAAGGAATAAGAACACGTTAAAATTTATTTCAAAATCCTAATTCAAATGGTCGCAATTATCGAACTCCAAAGTTTGCAGTTCGAGAGTCAATCTGTCCTCTGCGTGTCCCTGTGCCCCCGTCTAAAAGCTGCTGACCCTATACTT